>OV816025.1:101664191-102902648 GCA_929113105.1 Agrypnus murinus
AAGGTAACCAAAATGGTGTATTACTTTGCAAAATCACATATTAAACACTTTTTGACTCTTTGAGCTTTTCTCTAAAATCAATAGAAACGGCGTAAATCGCATTCTCAATCTCAAATGCCGTTATTTTAGGACCGCCATTTTGGTGTCCGCCACTTTGAATTTTTCAATTTTCTCATTGGATTCATAATCAGCGACTCCAAGAACCCTCCCAACATAAATTTCACTCAATTTGGTTGCGTTATTAAATTAGGGGTACAAAATGGGGATTTCAACCCCCCGAGGGGGCGTGCCCCCATTTTAAACATATAACATTTTATATTGGTTCAATACTGAAGGCATTACAAAAGATTTCAAGTCTATAAGACTATAAAGTTGGGAACGACCTCATCATCCATCATCACATAGTGAATAATAAATATAATTGATATTCTAAATCTGTTCTAATAAATTATTCTTATTGTTAGTTTTATTAAATATTAATTTAAAAAGAGACGTTTTGATTGTAATATTTGGTACTTATAGTTATCAATTTTTATAAGCCTGCCTTGAGAAGTAAGAATTAAATTCATTGCGAGCTTTTATAATACAATGAAAGTTGAGAACATTTAGTAGTTGTGTAGGAAAGCCCTCATCTGATCGTCACCCGGTGATCAGTTTGAGGTTACAACTTATAACAGAATTCCACTTAATATACTATTTTGGGTTACCTACCGTTATTTATTTGTTCATAATGATTACTATTTCCATTTAAAGATTAAATCTGAAATGAAATTTTTTTTCAATGAATTTAATAAATGACTTATTTAATTATTGGGTGTATTAAATGCAGAAAAATAGTCTGCAGAGTATGTTGCGTCTAACTTTTCTTTCTAAAAGCAATAATACAAACAAACTTGCCAGCCTCGGTGTGGTCATAACCACAACGGTCTCCGTGACCATAACGGCCAACAGCCACAACGGCCAATTTGACCATATCGCCCAACTCGAAACTTGACCATAACGGCCACCATGACCACAACGGCCAACTAGAAACTCCACCCCATCCGCCATTTTGACCACAACGGCCACCGACGCTTATGTATTGGCGTCGCTGGTGACGATGACAACAACGGCCAAAATGACCACAACGGCCAACTAGAGTGAGTGACCACAACGGCCAAAATGACCACAACGGCCAACTATGGAGCGTGACCACAACAGCCAAAATGACCATAACGGCCAACTGTGGCGAGTGACCACAACGGCCAAAATGACCACAACGGCCAACTAGGGTGAGTGATCACAACGGCCAAAATGACCACAACGGCCAACTATGGAGCGTGACCACAACAGCCAAAATGACCATAACGGCCCACTGTGGCGAGTGACCACAACGGCCAACTGTTTTTCATACTGTTACTTTGGTTTAGTTAAAGCTCATTTCTCTCTTTTAACTTAGCCTGTATTTCAATAAGGTACGTCCAGAATTTAACAGCGAGGTCTGATGTCAAAGTAGCGCCGATTTAACGTGACTTACCTATATTGAAAAATGCTTTTTCTATATATGTTACAACTGCAGCCCTATGCAGTTGACGACATTTTTCTTTCTTATTTTCTCGGCAAGTATCCCAGGCAGATTAAATTCTGAAAATTTGATACAGGTACACTATAACTATTTACAGAATCATGATACTTTAGTTCACAGGGTAGTTTATCTTTAACGACAAAAGAAGTTTTTTTTCTATTACTTGTTTACCTACAGCAATCTTTTCATTTTGGGGACGTTTAAAAAAGTACGAAATAGAACTATAAAACAACACGTTTGACGTTTTATTTATAGATTTCCATTGCATTGAATTTGAAGTACGTAATTAGCTGTTTTTATCAGTTTTAAAATTTAAACTAAATGTAAATCTTCTCCTAAAAAATAAACACGATATCTACGAATCTGCCCAGTACTTAATAAAATCAATCTAGGGAGCAGCATGGGACGTAACCCCAGAAACAAACCGCAATAATCCAAAACAGTATTGCTCCATACGTATCCGAGAAAAAATACAAGAAAACGAGCTCTTAGAAAGTAATGACAGATTACTTACTCGCGTACCGGGCGATAAAACGTAGTTTAATAGGGCCGTCAAAGAGTTTAAGAAATTATTAGATGAGCAGAGAAATCAAGATTTCCAGAACTATTTCCACTGCCTAACATCAACTAAAGCAACTGGCTGCATTATAGAACGTCATAAATATCGTGTTTACGCCTCTCTTACCATTGAAGAAGAAAAATTCATACGGGACTTCCTTCAAGCGCGAAGTAAGGTCATCGAAACTGAAATAAATTCGAAGAAGTCCCCAGGTTTCGACGTAATAACTGGAAAACTCCTAAAGGAACTTTCATATGAGGGATTTCGCATGATAACTGTAATCTATAAAGGGATATTAAGGACGGGATACTTCTCTGGCCAATGGAAGGTGGCCCAAATAGCAATGGTCCCAAAACCGGAGAAACCGCCATCAGATGTGCCCTCATACAGACCTATTAGTCGTTACCCGTCAATGGTTTGTAAAAAATTGTTCGCCATGCGAATGTCACCGCTAATTGTCGAAAATCAGCGAAAGCCCAACTAACAGTTTGGATTTCGTCGACAATACGCTACAATCGAACAAGTACTTGCATCAAAAATCAGGTTTGACCTGGAGACCAAAACATTCTGTTCAGCGGTATTCATAGACACAAGCCAAGCATTTGACAGGGCGTGGTATGTATCAATTATTTTTTGACCATGTAAGACGTCTGTCTAGGTGGAACCCTAGATATTTGACCTAATCTTCTTGAGTAGTGAGTTTCCGTTAAGGTGAACTAGAGGGCAAGTAGTTTTTTTAGTAGTATAAGTGGCCTGTGTTGGTTTTTGTATATTTGCTTTAATGCGTCGTGTTCCATCATCTTTCAAAAAGGCTTAGGTGGTTTGTAAGTTTCTGAAAACTATATCTGCATTAGTATGGGAAGCCAGTATTGCCATGTAGTCCAAGAAGGTTGCTATTGTCGTGTTTCTAGTTGAAGATTAGGTATAATGTCGGACCAGTCGCGCGACACCAGATGTTGTGGATAGAAGGGCTGAAGTGGAGTCTGAATATTTCACGAAAAAGTATCTTTTAGTGAGGTATGACGTGAGGATTTGAAAGAAGGTATACGGTAAATGTCACTTGAGGTTGTAGAGTAGATCTACATACGTACATACCACGCCCTGTCAAATGCTTGGCTTGTGTCTATGAATACCGCTGAACAGAATGTTTTGGTCTCCAGGTCAAACCTGATTTTTGATGCAAGTATATGTACTTGTTCGATTGTAGCGTATTGTCGACGAAATCCAAACTGTTAGTTGGGCTTTCGCTGATTTTCGTCAATTAGCGGCGACATTCGCATGGCGAACAATTTTTTACAAACCATTGACGGGTAACGACTAATAGGTCTGTATGAGGCCACATCTGATGGCGGTTTCTCCAGTTTTGGGACCATTGCTATTTGGGGCACCATCCATTGGCCAGAGAAGTATCCCGTCCTTAATATTCCTTTATAGATTACAGTTATCTTGCGAAATCTTCAGATTCAATGCAATGGAAATATATAAATAAAACATCAAACGTGTTGTTTTATAGTTCTATTTCGTACTTTTTTAAACGTCCCCAAAATGAAAAGATTGCTGTAGGTAAACAAGTAATAGAAAAAAAACTTCTTTTGACGTTAAAGATAAACTACCCTGTGAACTAAAGTATCATGATTCTGTAAATAGTTATAGTGTACCTGTATCAAATTTTCAGAATTTAATCTGCCTGGGATACTTGCCGAGAAACTAAGAAAGAAAAATGTCGTCAACTGCATAGGGCACCAGTTGTATATAGAGAAAGCATTTTTCAATATATCGTTCAGTAACCTGAAATGGGGTATGAGGTATCAGTTGCATGAAATGGGGTAGTAGACTTTTTTTATATTGTATGTGATAGTACCAAGATGCCAAATCCAATTTTTCGACCTCCGCGACCTTCCGGATCACCGCCAAAAAGAGGTAAAACCGCCGAAATTTTGCACTTTTTTTAGGTTTGGCCAATTTTGACCATGAAGGAGCACTTTTTCAAAGAAGACAATTCTATTCATTTCAAAAGTACATTAAGTTTGTTACAATCTAAGACCAAAATGATTACTATAGGGCTAATAGTTTCCGAGATATAGCTCCTCAGAGTTCATCGAAAAAGCGGTAAGACCCCCGAAAATATGCTTTTTTTTAGATTTGGCCAATTTTGACTATGAAGGAACACTTTTCCAAAAAAGATAATTATATTCATTTTGAAAGCACATTAAATTTGATACAATTTAAGACCAAAATGGTTACTTAAGGTCTAATAGTTTCCGAAATATCGCTCCTCAGAATTAGTCTAAATTTACACCCATGCTATTTTTCAAGTATTAACCTATAGAACTGAGTTCAAAGGTTCAAAATAAGAATAGAATAGAATTGAATAGAATAGAAAACCTTTAGTCTTATTCAAACAAATTCATTTTTTACATTGGAATCTTAAAAATAATCCCTCGTAAATGGTTCATGTTGTCAAGTGGGTATTACCAGAAATATGAAAAGGCGACAGGGAAAACGCGTTTCAATTTTGTCTAAACCCCTTGGAAGGTCCAGGTACAAGATACTCTTCAGCCTCTGTGTCCATGTTCTTTTGTTCTTCTTCATCCTGGTCAATTCATTTTAAGAGTACATTAAATTTGCTACAATTTAAGACCAAAATGGTTACTAATGGTCTAATAGTTTTCGAGATATCGCACCCCAAAGTTGGTCAAAACTTCAACCCATGCTATTTTTCAAGTATTAACTTATAGAATTGGCATCAAACCTTTAATAATACCTCTCAAATAGTTCAATAATGTATAAATTTAGTATATGAAACATTCGGTTCGGGTTACATTAACATGCAAACGCATTTTGCGACTGGTTGCTGCATCACCCTCCATTCCCTAATACGAATGTCGTCATGTCTATAAGCAGTGGACTTGTTGGAGTGGAAGAGGTCAACTGTCACATGGCTAGAGATATGGGTAAGGAAGCGATGTTGAAGGTTGTAGGGGAAAACTACGAAAATTTCAAATTCAAAAGGAAGAATAAAGTGGTATCACTTTCTTCTGTGAATACTGTGACTGTTGGCAAGAGACAGGTGACGGTTGACCCCCTAACACTGTGTCACAGCCGGATGAAGAACTGAAGAACTTCACACACGAGCTTTCACCATATCCTCTGTCCCTACTAACACAGTAACATCTACTTTCAGAAGTGCGGAAGAGGTAAAATACCAGATGTCCTCTATTCAACCACCTCGATATCTTCTTACCGTCACCTCAAGCCCTTCACCCATGCCTTTAGTGGATGTGATTCTACGTCATGCTTCTTTGGTCAGGGATAAAACAAGTTGTTATCAATTGTTAACAATGGGGGTGGGTTCTTACAGCTCACGGCCTTTATGATATCGAGGGATGCGGCCCCTTCCCACCTCATGCAAATGATCTCCTGCAACTGCAAGAAAGGATGTGACAATGCATGCTGTTGCAGAAAAGCAGGCTTGAAGTGCTCTATTGTATGTAGCCAATGTAGTGAACAGTCCTGCGAGAATCGGCCAGATATCATCGTTGACATGGATACTGCCAAGCTCGATGACCTACTACATGACGATGAGCTAGATGGACTGCTTGTATATCCTAACAGCCCTCCAGATAAGGAAATTGACCAGGCTGAAGAAGTACAGGAGAACATGGACACAGAGGCTGAAGAGTATCTTGAACCTGGACCTTCCAAGAGGTTTAAACCAAATTGAAAGGCGTTTTCCCTGTCGCCTTTTCATATTTCTGGTAATACCCACTCGACAACATGAGCCATTTACGAGGGATTATTTTTAAGATTCCATTGTAAAAAATGATTTTGTTTGAATAAGACTAAAGATTTTCTATTCTATTCAATTTTATTCTATTCTTATTTTGAACCTTTGAACTCAATTCTATAGGTTAATACTTGAAAAATAGCATGGGTGTAAATTTCAACCAATTTTGAGGAGCGATATTTCGGAAACTATTAGACCTTAAGGAACCATTTTAGTCTTAAATTGTAGAAAATTTAATGTGCTTTCAAAATGAATAGAATTGTCTTTTTCGGAAAAGTGTTCCTTCATGGTCAAAATTGGCCAAATCTAAAAAAAGTGCTTTTTTTCTTCGGTTTTACCTCTTTTTGGCGGTGATCCGGAAGGTCGCGGAGGTCGAAAAATTGGATTTGGCATCTCGGTACTATCACATACAATATAAAAAAAGAAATCTACTACCCCATTTCATGCAAGGTAAAATGTACTAGGTTACTGGGCTAATAGGTAAGTCACGTTAAATCGGCGCTACTTTGACATCAGACCTCGCTGTTAAATTCTGGACGTACCTTATTGAAATACAGGCTAAGTTAAAAGAGAGAAATGAGCTTTAACAAAACCAAAATAACAGTATGAAAAAAGTTGGCCGTTGTGGTCGCTCGCCATAGTTGGCCGTTATGGTCATTTTGGCTGTTGTGGTCACACTCCATAGTTGGCCGTTGTGGTCACTCACCCTAGTTGGCCGTTGTGGTCATTTTGGCCGTTGTGGTCACTCGCCACAGTTGGCCGTTATGGTCATTTTGGCTGTTGTGGTCACGCTCCATAGTTGGCCGTTGTGGTCACTCACTCTAGTTGGCCGTTGTGGTCATCGTCACCAGCGACGCCAATACATAAGCGTCGGTGGACGTTGTGGTCAAAACGGCGGATGGGGTGGAGTTTCTAGTTGGCCGTTGTGGTCATGGTGGCCGTTATGGTCAAGTTTCGAGTTGGGCGATATGGTCAAATTGGCCGTTGTGGCTGTTGGCCGTTATGGTCACGGAGACCGTTGTGGTTATGACCACAACGGCCAAAATAGCGATTGGCCGTTGTGGTCAGGCCCCGCAGATTCGATCCCCGGCTGAGCTGGTAATGTTTAATAGCGGAGAAAAATTAAAAACATGCCTTCTTCTCGGATAGGAAGTAAAACTGTAGGTCCCGTGTCAATGCGATGTTTGGCACGTTAAAAATTCCTACTTGGGGGGGAATTCCCTGAGGGAGTAAAGTGTTTCCTTGACAACAACAACAAGTAAACAACAAAAAAAAGTAATCGCGGTACATGTTAGGATTTATTATCCTGAAACTATGTGATTTTGGCAATTGTCCGAATGACATGTAACGAAATTTTGAATTTTTGCGATTAACTCCTTTAGACGTGCAAAAAATAGCGTATATACCACTGGACTAAAAGTGTTTTTTAAGTGTTAATTAATAATTTAAAAAATGCATTTTAGTCCCTGAATATATAATATACATTATGTCCGCTCGGGTGATTATGACATGATTATGACCTATTTTGCGGACTGTTTCTAGAGCGTAAATCGCTAAATTAGAGCACCCCCTTTTACTACTCTTGTTTACGACGTCTCCATAGTAATAAGAATAATTATTTATTTATTTATTTATTTAAATCGAAACAGGCAAATCTGCCTAATTACATGAATTCAGTACAATGTGTTAGGATACATATATACAGATCAATTCAATACATTATTATTATATAATATGTTATAGACACACCAAGGGCTCAACCAGATTAAGATGATTCATTCATTCATTTTATAATAGTCGATCACACTGCATCTAAATTTAACATATGTAATATGAAAAATGTCAATTCTTAAATGCAAATGTACATAATTAAGTAATTTTAACATTTTAATCAACGGTTTACTATGGGTTATTACTTTAAAAGGTATATGAAATAAGCTAGTTGTTCTGACACTTCTTCTGGGTACTTTCAAAGGACACATTGCTAAAAGTTCGTTACAGTCGATGGCATTATTGACAATCTTAAATCCAAAGGACAGCATAGAACACTCGCGTCTGTCATGTAGTGACGGTAAATTGAAATTATTCCGTAAGTCCACTGTTCTTATTGTTCTGTAGTCAGGGTAATAACCAAACTTTTTAAAGTATAGGAAGCGTAGGAATCTATTTTGAATTTTTTTTTTTATTATTATAGACCAATTATAGACCATAGCACCTACCTACTTGAAGTTTAGGACTTTTTAAATTATTTTTATTTTAAATTAAACTTAATTTAATCTTAGACCGCACATTTAAAGTACGCATTTCGGGCTTAATTAGTGTTTTAGAGCTCTTTATCGTCTTAGCGCCTTCGGTTTTCGCTTCAGGCGCTAACTGACTGCACGGGCTGTAAGACACTCAATTAAGCCCTTAATATACTATTAAAGACTAGAAAAAGCCTAATCTTGATTAGGCGAAATGTCATTCGAAAAAAAATTATTTTATTCTTAATTAATACAAAAAAATAAAAAGGCTGCAAGTCCTCGAAGATTTATTAATCTCTTTTACAATGTATTTTAGTTTTATTGCCTAATTACAAATAATCAGACGTCGATGAAATTAAATCTAAAAATTTCCCTATCGAAATTTTGTAACAGCACAATAATACAACTTTTCTAAACCGATTTCCGCTCGTAAGAAATAAAATCGGCTATTTAGGGTATTTCCGTTCTCTTCTGTAATAGAATTAAAATCAATATTGTATAACTTTCATTTCCATCGTTGCCACTTGTTCGGATCTCACTTTGCGCATCATTCATACAAGCTTCACACAAGAAATTATACGTCTGAAAAATATACATCTGGCGCAGCGACTCCAGGCGTCAACTCCTTGAACTAATCTGTATAATTCTAGCCGTTTTGGCAACATCTGAGGTCCAGCCCATTTTTTCAGTATCGCCAACTTATACCTTCGAAAAGCTCTACACGAAATATTATCGAATTTCAAAGTGAGGTCCGTATATTTGTCCTCACTTTGTTTGTGGACCTCACTTGAAACGTGAACTTTGTTCATACGGACCTCACTTTATACACTGGCCGTAAATATATATATATATATATATATATATATATATATATATATATATTTTAAATCTAATATAATCTACAAACTTTCAACAAAATTTGTATATTTTATAGTTTTTAGTCTTAGTATAAAATTGTTAAAACTGGCTTTCTTTGTTTTTTTTAGTTTCAATGAAATGTCAAATTGAAACTTCAAAAACATATTATGTCTTATTTTTATGCTATTTTGAACCTGTTTTTATAAAGACTAGTTAATCTAATTTTGTAAGTTAGTTATAGTTTATTTATAATTATTACTCATTGTATAATTAATCCTTAACGGCTTAACTTGTAGTTTACTCCTGAAGAAGTTGCAAAAAAGCGACGAAATATTGAGTAAAAAATAAAAAGATTTTACTACAGACCGCATACCCGATATTT
The DNA here is from genome assembly GCA_929113105.1 of Agrypnus murinus. NCBI lineage: Eukaryota > Metazoa > Arthropoda > Insecta > Coleoptera > Elateridae > Agrypnus > Agrypnus murinus. Next base: position 101,673,585 of record OV816025.1, read on the forward strand.
CCAATTCTATTATATATATACTGTACGGTCGAAAACAATCCATTATTTATATATATATATATATACTATATACACTTTCCCGTCTTCCTAATTATTTTTTTCAAAAATTTCCTGACGTAATCTAACAAACTTATTACATTACCATGTTGGCAATTAAATGAAGTGCCAGAATATGGAATAAAAAATAGAAGTTGCTATTTAAAAAAATGCCGATGACGTGTAAATCTACACTTTAAAAACAAAATGGCTTTGGCTGCGTCGCAAATCAAAACTTCTGACTCTAAAGTCTGTGAGTGCAAGGTACAAATATTAGCTTTCATAGCGCCAAGTAACAATTTGAAGTCGTCTTTTTCTTCGCCAGTTGCAACACCTAAGCCAAACGGATAAAACTTTTATTTTTGTCTGTACCTCCAATTATAAATACTGGAAATCGCTGTTACAATAATTTTACGTGGCATCAGCATGAACGATTTTGAGGACACCTGCTATCTTGAGCAGGAATTTAGTTAAAAATGCAAATCTGAATTTAGGCCGATCATTTTCTGTGACAATTTCCTATCCGATAACATAAACTTCATGACAATCGACAGACTTATTGTAGGACTTCCATACTCAGCACGATTACGGTCATTCAAATATGTTTTTGGTTTAAGGATATTTTTGGCATAGCGATGCCTTCAATCTTGACCAAATTACTTACAATAGCTTTTGGTTTGAGATGTAATTTATTTATTTCTGTTTTGGTCTCATCACTCGATTCATAATTTGAGAGTGCTTCGTTTTCGTGATCGTGGTCCGAATCTGTTTGATAAAGTAAACCTGCATTGGATGCCGCATTAAATAACAAATACCGCCGAGCTGCACATTGAGGGCCTTTTTGTGTAACTTCGTTACATTTGTAATATTTCTTTACACCTTCACTTACTTCATGCTTCCGAAAAAAAGACCAAGTCTTTTCTGAATCGATAAAATCTTTAGCGTGGTTTACGCTCTGGAACTCTTTCACAAATGACCAAACCTTACATTCAGAACGTCTCTTCTTTGCCTTAAGAGAAACGGTTTCAGGGAATAATTACATTTTCGACTAAAGATTTCATATTTTTATTCCAAATTTGTAACATTTTTAATAAAAAATAACTTGAGAAAAGAGTAAAATATTTATTATTAAAAACCGTTAAAAATTGAAATAACAGTTTTGCTCCATTTTGTAACCATTTTTTCATTGTAATTTAGCAAATCTGTAATGTCTTTAGTTATTTTTGAAGGCCCCCTAGAACCCGCGGCCCCAAACTGTAACTTGCACTGCAGTTGTAGAACTCAATACTTTATTTTAGGAACATATATTTATTTCTTTATTTGGTAATTAATGTTTGGGAATACTTCGCTTTATTTGAGATAAAAAATATTCTCTGGTGGTGAATCGATTTTTCGGTGATCCTTTTTTGAGGCGAATATCTATTTAGGTGGAACAAAAATTCCCCCCTTCAGAACAAAACAAACAAATAGAACATAGAAACTGAAAATCGTCTAACTGAAACATACCTATTAGATTTCTAATTTTATCATCGCCATTAATTTAAACATTTCCTACTCGTTTAGCTTTGCTAATTAACAGTGATTACGTTTTCAGATCAACAAATCTCATTAATATTTATCTATTTACGTAAAATATGTAAAACATAGGCTTATAGTGAATTGCAATATATGAATACTCTTGAGTAAACGCATCCTTTTTATATTAGCTCCAACAAATAACAGTAAAATACGTGTTGGTTGTGGCTATATTAATCTTGTTTCTTTGTATAAAGTTTCTTAGATTTAATTCACAATACACAACGTTTTAATTGGAGCAATTAATGTAACAATGGTTTAGACAAATTATAAAAGCCACAATCAAATGACGAGAATAACACCGGCCTCATCAATAGAAGTAACTGTCAAGAAGCTTCGAGGATTGGCTAAGAGTTAGAGTATTCTTAGAAATTGCTCAATAAAGTAAGTTAATTACTGATTTTTATTTTTATGTCATTGAACACTTCTCTACAGAATACGATTTTCCCCAATTGCTTAAGAACGAGGAAGCCTTTACTTTTATAACGCATTGTATTTTATGAGGCATTGATTTCCAATAATTCCTAATAGAATAACGATAATGATGATATCAACATTAAGTACTGAAAACCAATACATGCATGTGCATTTGTGCATTTATGATATTACGTATCAAAAGGAATGTAAATGATTCTAACTAAAAAAATAATTCCGATAACTCTACATAAAGCTGGCAGGTGAACTCTTTCAAGATCATTTCAGCCTCAAACCGGTACATTCATTTATTCGTGGGGATACCTTTAGTCTGCTACTAAATGTAATATTTTATGCTAATTATTAGTATGCCATTGGGTAACGCAGTATTTTCCAAACGTCGCATGTAATTAGTGTTAAGATGGACACAGCAAGATTAAAATACATTTGAAATACACGATCAAGAAAACTTCCATTACGCTGATATAATTTTTTTTTGTTATGTTATAGTTACATTTGGTTTCGATTTGTGATTTAAATAGTTGTCGTGAGCATATCCACCACTTTTGTGATAAATTATATCACAATTTCGAGACTTGTAAGTTTGATTATGTTAGTGACATTTGGCATTACATTTAGAATTAAAAAGGTTGCTTTACCTATAAAGATCTAGAAAAAGAGGATATTTCTTTTCCTAAGAAACAAAGAAGCTTTACCACTAAGAAGTACAGCCAATTGTCAGTTTGCACAAACAATAAAAGAAATAACTCAATAAACTCAATATGAAAATTAGAGATATCGTCAAACGTAATAATAAATAACACTTCAACAGCGGGCAAATGACATGTTCAAGTTAAAAAACTAGACGAAGGAGATCATGGAGCAAATAAATGCCATATTGAACCCGGAAACAAAATATATGCATTCAATCCCCTTTAAAATAATCATTTAAATTAGTGCAACTAAAATAAATGTGGTGGGCTCAAGACCCGACATGATTCCATAGTTCAGTTAGACGGAGCAGGGTGATAACAACTCCAAGTCACTGTCGTCTTAGATTCGATTCCAACTGGCAGATAACTTCTCCCTTCTATATATTTTTATACAACATGAAATTTAAATGACAATTTTTCTCTTCGATAATATTTATTTTGCACCTAAGTTTAATAAATTGCATCCTTGTAATTCTGATCCACAGTATTGCACACAACTAAAGCAGGTTTAGTAAAAAATGGTGATCTTTTTTGCATTGACAATGGGTACTACTTAATTAACAAAAATTATAAAGTTTTTAATTGCTTGCTTCTAGGAAAATGGCATGCCTTGCGCTCCTGATTCAATGACTACATAACTTGAGTATTTATTTATCAAATTAAGGCCAGTAAAATGCAAAGAAATCGAAAAAACTTAATAAGCAGTAAAACGAAACATTTAATAAAACTATATCAGTCACATGAGAAATAAACAAAAAACAAAACTATGCAATTTATTAAAATTATGCAAAAAAACATTTTCGAAGAGAAATATTGCATTTTAAATTATGTTTTGTAAAAAATACATTTTAAAAAATCTGTCAGCTGGAATCAAACCTGGGGCGACAGTGACTAGGCGCTCGAGCATGACACTTATTTTAAAAGTAGGTTGTACTAATTTAAATAATTTTTCTTTTTTTTCTTTTTTCAATTTTTCAAAAAATTGACAATGTTGTTTTCGTCGGTTTCAGTTATCAACAAAACGATAAACAGAAATAATAACTTTATTTACTTAGGAAGATTTTACAATCAATTTTTTAAAAGCACTGGTCAATCCTTATATTCGATTTCCAAATGAGACATACGGTATTAAATACAGAATATACATTCTTACATGCACACGGAAAACAAAATATGTAGGTATATAAGGTATATTAATAATAATTAACTCTAATAAATTAAGGTTAATAAACTCTATTAAACTATATCTCAGTTGGATAAGTGCATAAACTCCCCTCTTTAGATTTTCAATTTAGAATTTTTATTACGTAAAATATACCTACTAACCATGTTAATGAGGACTCAGACTTGACTACGTTATTTTAACGAGGGCCACAGCCTTCAAGCCACCCATATAAGCCAGTGGATATACCGGTTCGGGGGATCATAGTCTTGCTTACGGACAAGACGAGGCGTGCCGGTGAGAACATCCAATGCGCACGAACCGAAAATCTAATTGCCGTACATCTATAGCCTAGAGTTGCGGAGCCCGAATGGTGCTTAGGTTTTTCACAAGATAATATACTTTATTAAATGAAACTGCAGGTTAGTTAATTAAAGTTCTCTAGATATTGGTATTTTATAATGAAGACTCCAAAGGGGAGTGGAAGAAGAGAGCTCCTCTCCCAAACGGAGAGGAGCAGGGAAATATTGATAGCTTGATGACCCTCCGTTGAAGGGCTCTAATATGATTCTTGGTCCAGGATTCCACTACATACTAAAGAAGGCCGTGTTTCTTTTATGAAATGGAATTACTGCTGGGGAGCATGGACTTTAAAGGAAGTGGTATTTCAACCCAGGAGTACCTTTATCGCCGATTAAAGTAGTTGTGGAGGTATCACCAAGCCGGTGGAGTTATTATCCTCAAGTAGCTGTTATCACTGCAGGTATACTACATATACCTACCTATTGTATCTACCAAATTTGTATTATGATTATAAACTCCTTTCTCATGGCATATACCTACTACATACCTCCAAACACTTTATAAATCATACTTCAAATAATCATATCAAAAAATTAACTTTTATTTAACTTCATTTTAGGTACACCAAAAAGGAAATTATTTTAGTTATTTATTATATAGGGGGGAATTAAAGAATCCTAACGTAAAGTGTTGTCTCCCTACGCGCAGTGGTGGAAGACGATCACACATAGAGTTAAAATCTAAAATTTCCCGGTATATAATACAATATCTTTCTATAACCTAATAACCGCTATAGAATATTAAACGAGCTAGTGCAAGATGAGAAATGATTTTTTTTTCAATAATATTCATATTACAGTCTAAAATCTACACCGGTTAGGACTCTCTGTACGTTAGAGTCATTAGGATTATTCAGATTCTTCATCACCCTTGGCATTATTAAGTAAGCAACATGCTTTAATGTCGTATTTTTCTAGTGTCTTCATGTATCATGCGACATTAGTCTTCATAGATCTGACAAAATGTATTTTAATCTAGCCTTACTACGACGTAACACTGAAAATGGATCTGCTTTAATGCAGACAATTCACTTTCTCCTTTAGAAGTTTATTTTACAATACATCTATCTACCTTTAAACTGAATTTTCCAAGTTACTTTTCGTTAAAGTACTACGATTGTGTTATATTGGCCCACATTTTGAACGTCGATTGATGTCTTTCTAAAATAAAGTTAAACTTTCAAGATTCAAATTCTAGACTATAAAAAAGTATAGTGCTGCTACTTACTAAATTACACTGAAAGTTCTAAATGATCTTAATCTAAAAACAGGCTTGAGCATAAAAATTTAATTTATGTCATCAAGTAAAAGTGCGAGCTGACATCATAATTACTCAAAACAATAAAAGATTAATTATAGTATCACTATATGAGAGCAAAAAAAAGAAACAATAAAGATTTGAAGAAAGGAGTAAAATGCGATTCGTTGTGGTTTTATTATTTATTCACTTTTTACACCATCAACATTCTGACGGCTCTTTTGTTTTGAATTAGTTCAGCTAGATTTAAATAAATTATTATTAAATCTACTGCAATTTTGTTATCACAAAGTGTTTTAAATTATATGTAGCAGTTAACATTTTTAACAGTATTTTCTGCTCTGTATCGTTGTATTTAATACAATCTCCTTTTATCCTTTTATTCTTCGTTATGAATTATTCCTAAATATCAATGTTTCTATTAGTGTCTTTACATTCACAATGCTACAGATGCTATTTATTGCAACCCGGTTCACTAACATAAGCCAAACAAGGTTATTAGTTGAATAAATTTTTGGGGCCGGCGGTAGACGAGTTGTGTTAGCCACCGCTCGTATCCAAAGACTGTGGGTTCAAGTCCCACTTGAGGCAGCAGGATTTTTCAATGAGGAATTCGGCTACCTCAACTATGTGTGTGTGTGATTTGTCTTTGTATGTCAATGGGGGACATATGACCTTAGTAGTTGGTTCCCCTGTAGTGTAGGTGTGTAAATAAAAAAAGTAAATTTCTGAAAAGGTGACTAAACAATATGTTAATTTTCTGCTAAGTAACTTGATACTTCCAAGCGGTTTTGAACTTTGACTTCTAAAATGTTCTCTCAAAATGCTACTTTGCTTTTACCGGAAATTCTTAGCAAGGAAATTAGGTAGTTTGGTCGCTACCCTTCTTTTTGCACCTACTTCTTCATCCTTGTAATGAATTAAATACTCAGGTAACTGTATAATAGCCCAGCTAATAAACAGTAACACTTACATGCATCTTATTTAGTTAATGTTAAGACTAATCCAAAAAATTGTCTGATAAAGATGCTCCGATTCCGAAATACAGGGTGTTACTTCACACGGTGTACTTGCTACCACCTGTTGAGTGGCTGTCTATTTTGTAATACTTCTTATATAAATTTATATTGAATTGTTTTAACATTCACGTTTTTATTGCTCTCTACTTTTAAAAATCCGTGCAATGGCTATCTATTGCATTGTCTCAATTTGTATGCATCAAGCTTCAATAAGATATTAAGATTTACCTTTTGTGCAAAAAAATAGTAAGTATACCAAAATAGTATCCTTGTAGGTGGAGGAGAATAATAATTTTTAACAAGGTTGTAGACAGAACCTACTGAACTACTCTAAAGTTTAAATTAAACAATATTTTCTAGATATAATGGATTTCATAACATACATAGCATGCCTATACATGTCTCTGATAAATATGCTTATGTATGTATTTTATTTTAGTGATTGTAATGTATTTATTGGAAAGATATACACAAATACACTGCTAATTAGTCTGGTATAGAATATAATTGCTTAATAATCCTTTAATTCCATATATATATTATTTTTTATTAATCTTTCAAAAAGCTTTTAGGATATGCATAATGCATACAATTATAATCTCATTACAGAATAAATTGCAGCATGTAGTTGCTTATACTGTATTATATTAAAATGACACAATTTATCGCTTGTATTGCATTTTAAGTAAAATAAGTTCCAAACCTTTGAAAAAGAATTATTAAATAGTAATTATGTTTAGCGTACAAGAGAAAGAAAAGTTTTGCATTTTTGTTGTCATTTCTTTACAAATTAGCCAAACTAAGTTTGATCTGATATAAAATGTTCTGAATTTGAAAAAAACGGGACAGCCTCTCCGCTGCTCAAGCACTATAAGTCAGCGTGGGATATGCCAGTAAAACGTTACCAAAAAGGGTAGAAGAAACGATAAACCTTACGTTTCTTGGTGATGTTTGACCTTTAAGGTCAAGTTAACGTTTTATGAATTCTAAACATTTTATATCAGGTCAAACTTCGGCTAGGCAGGTCAGGTTAGACTAGAAGAAAGTTAACTGTAGAAATTCAGATCGATTGAATTCATAACGGAGGAGACGGGTGACCGTATAAAAAAACACCTTCATATCTCTGTGACCCCTAGTCCGACCTTAGAACTTCTAATAGATCTAAAAATTTGATCAGATTTTAGTATCATATAAACTTGTCATACAACTTTCCATTCATTGTTTCCCATGTTTGATGACTCTGTCAAATTATTGTTGAAGACTATTGTCACTTTGTTTATTTCGTTCATTGCTTGCGCCATAGGCCTATATTTTATGAATTCGAACTGTATGGTGCCCCGTACGTACATGCTGCCTACGTTGCGTATTTCTATCTAGATAGATATGGCCGTCTGAATCAAATTTTTATTTGGTAGGGGTTTATTATGGTCGTCTCAATTTAAAATGAATTATCGAAAAGTAAGCCTGGAATGTCGAACGGTAGGGGCGCCTTATATTGGGAACTAAGAGTTATGAACAAAAGTGAAATACCAAAGTTGGTTGGTATAAAATAAGTTTTAATTTTATGCTATTCTTATATATATACAGGGTTAATCATTTTGCTGCAACTACTTTTAATTTATTTTTATTTTAAATGGAACACCCTGTAAATTTCTGCGATTTTCGATTCTTCACTTTATTTTTAGTATTGTTATTTTACACATATAGCCCGAAATTTGAGCTATAGTAATTGGCAGAGACTTAAAAGCTGAATTATATAAAATATAAATATACAGGCTGTCATTTGACGAAACGGAGATTTTTATGTTTGAAAATTTGTCGCTATGGTTTATGCGGATTGAGCATCCTGTGATAATGTTGAGTTATTTATAAGCGTTGTGTACGATTATCATTAGTTAAACATAAGTTGCAGCAAGTAATTTAATTTTTTAAAAAGTGTTGCGTTTTGAAATAAATTTAAAGAAATGGAATTTATTCAAAAATATGCAGGACTTCGGGTCTTGGTCAAAAATATTTATAGTAAGTAAAGTGTAGAATCGAAAATCGTAAAAATATACAGGGTATTCCATTTAAAATGTATTTAAAATAAAAGAGTTAATACAGCCACACTGAAAAGACTCACTCTGTATATACAAAAATATAAAATTAGAACCTGGTTTGTACCAACCAAATATGCTATTCAATTATTTTTTATAACCCCTACAATTTCCAAAATAAAGTATAGGGTCATCTTACGTGAACCACCCTGAACTAAGTAACATTCACCACGGTTTTCTCGATTTGTGAGACAAACGTCTCTTACATAGCCGATCGCCTTGGGGAAAAAATCAGTATTTGAGTTTAATGAGACATCAGAGGAAAAGTTAAAATATATCAAACCTTCGTTACTCGATCGGTTAAAGGAATAACTTTTTTTTTAAATGAAAATTAGAGACTTTGAAAACAGGTTTTTCCTAACAAACTGGATGAAAAGGAATGAACACTACAGCTGGAATTATAAAAATGAAATTAAACAATGCCAAACGAAACTTCTAAAATTATTAAACTTATTATTTGTTAGAATATTTAGTATAGAACCCGACAGATGGCTCCACTACACAAAAGCCATCAAAAACATAATTTTTCTACTCATGACATTGAAATCAGTCATTTTGCAATCGATAACAATAGTTGAAATCGCATTTCAACCTCTAGAGGTTGAAATTATCGGACTACCGCGATTTTGAATTTCAAACTGTTCGACATTCAATTGCTGACAAGAGAAATGTCACTTTAATGTCATGTTTTGTCACTTAAATGTAATATCCAATACTACTAAAGTTGATTTGTATGTGTGTCCGAGCCCCATTCTCGCGTTCTATAAGGGCTGGAGAGCCCAAGCCCATCTCTCTAGCCCTTATAGAACGCGAGAATGGGGCTCGGACACACATACAAATCAACTTTATTAATATTGGAGTCGAATGAGCCCAACCCATCTCTAACATGACCTACTTTAAAAAAAATTCGGTCGTGCATTATCCTCGGCAAATTACGCGTCGAATGAGCCCAAGCCCATCTCTCTAGCCCTTATAGAACGCGAGAATGGGGCTCGGACACACATACAAATCAACTTTAGTAGTATTGGATTATTATATTTTACTTGCCAGAACAATTAAACAATTAAAAAAATATATTTTAAATTGTTAAATTAACTTAACAGATCTACATTCTAACTACTTTGTTTTGTTCTGTTGAATTTCGTCTTCGTTTCATAGATAGTTCACCAAGAGCAGAAATATTCTCCTCCAGAGAAGAATTTAAGAAGAGTTGATAAAAATTCCTCTGACAGCGATGACTAAAACGAAGGGCACATTTCTTATGAAGACAGTGACTGCAGTCCATACACTCCAAGAATCATCGGAATAGATGAAGAGTCGGATATTGATAACCCACTCAATAAAATCCTGAACCTCTTAGGCACACCCGAATTCGGCTCGGAAAACATACAAATAATGTTGATGAAGCTATTTCTGATAGCCAACTTGATGAGTGAAGTGAAGTGAAGTGAAGTGAAGTGAAGTGAAGTCAGTTGCCAAGTGAAGTAAAAATTATCAAAAGAGATACCATTTTAATATTAGCTAAGTGATCTGCTAAATACGACTAGATCTGGTATTTGTATAAAAACTTAAAAAATAGTTAAAGGCCCTATTCAATTAAACATTTTCATAAACATTGTAGTCATTCTAACAATACAAGTTTGTTGTTTCAGAAAAACCTAAATTCAGAAGACTGAGATTGTGCCAGAGATATTCATTGACAACTAAACGTGGCACAATCTCATCCCGAGATTGGTGCTGGTTTTCTGGTCGTTTTTAATGAAATAAAATAATTCCCTAATAAAAATAAAGCCAAAGAGTTAGGGCATCCATTTCAGTGATCTAGTTTCTAGAACACACTAAATATTTTTAAAATCTAGTACAATTTCACCCCGAACTGCGGTATTTCTTTATTGAGTATATTTGCATTACATATTTTAAGTGTTTAGACATTTTCCTTCAAGGTTTTTGAGGTATTTTCAGTCAGACCCGTTCATTCAACCATTTACACAAAGTTAATAAAATTGTCTTGGTAATCTCTAAAAAGACTTTTCAGATTGTCTCTTTCAAAGAGTTTATTTTAAATTCTAGTTTGTTTGATGTTCTATATTCCTTAGAAATTCCTGTACTTTTGCTTATCTTCTAAATTGTTGCAAACTGAACAAACAGAAAATTACTAAAATTATCTATTAAAAAATACATTCAATTAAAGGGTGACATAAACGAAAAAGAATGTGGAATATAATATTGACATACATTAGTATAGAATTAAGAGTCATTAATTCTTTTTTCAAGTAAGGTTATCATCAAATAATGTCGAGTACTTATCCAAGCATTTTAGTTTGCCCTTCATTAGTTTTTAATTTCCTAAAAGGACTAAAGTTATATTGAACAGTAAAGAATATTACTGAGTATTATGCAGTGGCGTGCGTTAAAAATTTAGTCAAGAGAAGCAACCATGATTTTAATTTTAATATACTTATGCGCGTACGATATTTGTTGAGCCAAAATTCCTAAAAGACCGCTACGTCACTTTCTCGGAATTAACCGCATTCGACGCCCGAGCTGGAACGACATTGGCGGCGACATTGCAGTTAGCATTTCTTTACGTTTCAATGCACGCCGCTGCTTGCAAATGTCAAGCCGTGGCAGACTGTTGCGTTCCGAGAATAGAACGTCATCGGCTTTCTCCTTTCTGGGAATTCTGGCCCAACAAATATCGTACGGGCTGTAGGTACAATAAAAAGCAGCGTTATAATAATTATTAAGCTTAAAAGTTTTTCAAATAACTTTTATATTATTTTTGTAAGCGTCAATTTTAAAATACCTGGAGCAGGATTTAATTTTTGATTGTTAAATTTGGAAGTTCTGGTTTTGGTCTGCCTTTCTCAACAATTTGTAATTTTTCTCCAAAACTGTATGCAGAAAGTTCTTTATTTAATAATTTACAAACTGAACAACAAAATCGTCGCCATTCAGATGTATTGGAAGTACTTCAATCTTCTACCGAAATAGCCGAATTTGCAATGATCTTGATATATAATTTATATACATATACAATAATAAAATGTTCCAAAATACTACAGCCTCATTCGCAGATTTACATTGCTTACTTAAGTAACATTTTATAAACACTAAATCGAACCAATAACTAAATTATAATAACTATACCATTTGAGCACGGAGCGCACTAGAAATAAGTTGACCTTACGATGTCAACCCTATCGCCACAACACGCCCGGGGGGACGGAGAAGTGCAGTAAGCAACTAAATCAGTGCTTATATGTAGTATATGTACTTAACATATTTGAAGCTGTATTACCTTTCTGCGCAAGTTTAATGACCCTAATTTAAAATAGTACCTACTCTAATTATCTTTTTGCTGTAGGGAATTGACGTTGAGCTTTAAGTTGATTAAATATTATAAATTTAAATATATATATTTTTGTTAACATTGTTTTTTATTTTTAATTAATGCTTAAGGGAAGCATTGCTTCCATGGACCGCACGCCACTGGTATTATGGTAAATAAAACTATGGGACATTATAAGGAAGGAATAGAAAAGTAAGAACATTAAATAATTATATGAAAAACTCAATGGGCGTAGAAACTTTAAAAGTCTGTTTGTAATTAAACTCCTAAAAAATATCTGATATGTCAAAGACCTTTACTACAAACCACGCCTCTGATGTACATAACTTTATACAGTTCTATAATTTACATAATGTATGTTTGGTTAATCAATGAACACCCAATCTATTATCAAATATATTAGAAGATTCCTATTATGAAATCGAAATTAATAAATTAAAATCAGCTTGTAACTATAAATTATTAATTTTAACTGTAAATGTACATGCACACAGTATTGTACCGCTAGTTAAAATTGATTAAACGCCCTTTATTTGAATAAAAATTAATGGTCTGTCAAAAGAAAAACACCTAAAGAAAATTGAAGAAAATTATTAATAGTTTAAGTTTAATCAAAATTAGCATTTATATAAATATATCTCGAGGTAAAAAAAAAGATGAAAAATACAAATCGTTACCACAATTACATGGTATGTTTACCAAGTAAACATAAAAATTTAGCGTTATGCAGAAGAAAAACAATTGTAACTAATGTGATTATCTTTCAGAACACCTTTAGCATACACTACTCAGACTGTGTAATATTCGGCGTGACAAAATGATGACGAGCTGTAACAGTTACACGAAACCGTGGTCAATTGTTCATATAATGTGCGGCTTATGACAGCCACTACTGACCGAAAAACCATACTGAACGTCACATTTTGCTCACCTCGTGGATTGTTTTGATTGCTGTAAGCCAAGCGAACCTATCGTATTGTAAATGTAGTCCTCAATTTAGATCCTTATCTTTTGCACAATACCCATCTATCCTATCATGTCTTGTTCTGGCGTTCTTATTAACGGGATATTTAATTATAAAAGTGATTATGATGGATTTAAAAGAAATACATTAACAAAGGAATTGACAATAAGATAAAATGCTGTTGTCAGTTAAACCGTTTCATAGAATGTCAAAGGTAAAAGAACTTTATTATAAATTGTTGTTGTGTCATCTTTTTAACATAAGAAATTAACAATATTGGGTTTGGTCAGTAATAACCAGTTAGGCTTAATAATAAGTCCTTGATTATTTTATTATTCGGAAGTGCTTTCATAAACTTATTGACAATGTGTAAAAATGAAGGTCAACATTCATTACTTATATATTCATTAGTTATTTGTTGCATTAACATTATAGAATATTATCTTTGTCATACCAATTTGATGTGTTGATTTTATATTAGTCTAGACATTTTTATCTTAAAAAATCCGCTATTCTATTATGATCAAAATCAACGTAAAGAATGAAATATTTGTTCTGAGATTTGTTTTGTACTTTAGTCTTTTAAATTGATTTTGTGTTTATATTCCCATATATTTCTTCATTTTATTTGATTACGAGGTTATGTTACGTTCCCTTTGAGGTTCAAACATGTTCAAACTTTAGATTTCATAAGTTTTAATATGCAATCTCGGGGTATCCTTTCAAAGGTGCACAAATTCTCTTTTGTAGATGATGCTATGAACATAGGAACTTTTTATATCACATCAATCATGATATTAATAGTAGTATACTATTTTAAGCATAAATTAGTATTGGAAAATGCTCGAGCATTTATTTTTGGAGAATATTCCCGGAGCAAAAACGAGAATAAACCCTCAAAGTGAGCAGAACTGAAAAATATACATTTAACTTACAAAGATATACCCAAAATGAAGTTAATTTCAAAAGTTTTTGAAACATTCTCAAAAATGTTGCCGAAAATGTTCAAATGTTCTCCAATTTTCCTCTTTTCATATATAATGCTAATTGTTGCTAAAATTGGAAAATATTAAAATCGTTTGGCAGTAGTCACATCTCACTATCCAGTTAATAACTTCTTTAATTACCATGGTGACCAATTCGAACCTTTTTCCACATGTTAGAGTGAGATAAAGTTATCTTTTTTCTTCTTGATTTTAATTAAAACTTAGTTAGAAATTTTAATCATGGCATTTGAATATATCCCATTGCATTTGAATATATCCCATTGCATTTAGATTAGAAGTTTAGGTATGCACCTTTACGCCTACCGGACACAACGCTGACAGCGGACACTACGCCGTTTGCGGACGTTACATCAACCCTTAAAATCTTGCTACTGTACACTTAGCCGACCATGAACAATACGCTGACCGCGGACACGGGCGGCAAGTGTCCAAAACTGCCAGTTCGCGTAGTTTCCACAGCCGGCGTTGTGTCCAGCCACCGCATGCACAACTAATGCATTTTAAAAACTTTACAAACATTTGTCACTTTTTTGTATAAACAAAATATAAAAAATTTAAATAAAAAGTTCATATATAAAAGAGGTGCTACCGGTAATTAACCCAAATTTCTTGTCAATGCTTTCAAAGGCATAAATTGTGCAAACTATGCTTATAAAAGTGTCGGTCTTTGGAACACCCGACGCCGGCAGCAGCTAGGATTAACACGTGTACCTTAGCGTGGGCATGCGGTTTAAGATCGTTTAGTTTAGATTTTTAGTTAGATTTTTAATGTTCTTGTTCATGCTTGTTTGTGCTATATTGTTCTGAAAGTTCTCGAGAATTATTATGACAACGTTCGCGAATGTACCTGATTATGCTCCCCCGTGCTTTTGATACGGTTTTATCATGCGCGAATGTTCGCGAACGTTCTGATCAGCATTTTCAGGACGTTCTTTCATTTACAACAATAAGCATAATACTATAGGTACCTTGAAGATGATAGGAACAGCAGAAAAGTGTTATTTGACGATGCAGATTTTAATCAAGATGCTCACTGATATAATTAAATCCTAAATTGAATTTCACTGACAAACTGATTTCACGCATTTCTCTTGAACACTCTAGACTTTTGTTTTTAAGACTCAATAGCATTCTGATCCAATTTTTGTCGATCTTAAGTCAATCTTCAAATGTCTTTCACAATTCATAACATCAGTAACATAATTATCACTTAATTTTAAGAACTTTCATAGTGACCTCCGTAACAAATACTAAAATTGTGAAAACTAAATCATCTTGCTGTTATTATTATTATTGTTTTAATCTAAATTTTGGCGCATCTTTAAAAACATCTAATTTAATTTTAATTGCTTGCTCCATCAGCTGTGTATTCCTAAACTTTTTCTTTAATTACAAACGAGCTATTATGTGTAAATAGCTTTCATATCTTTATGTTTTTACGTTTTGTATTAAAATTATTTATTTAAAGTTTATTCAATCTAATTTAGTTAAAACAAATACTATGACTTGTTTATTTACACTAAGAAAATTTCAAGAATTTAAAGAAATACCATAACAAAATATTTGAACGACAAAATCTCTGCTATTAATTTCTCTACTTTTCAAATTAACCTAATTTTTTGTACAGAAGAAATTATTATACTTATTGTTCTTACTAAACGAGAAATTCGTTACGCAATAAAAAGCTGTCATTAAGAATTTTCTTAAGACAATGAAGAATACAAAAGAGTTGAAGCAAGAGATTGACTTACCTTTTAAAGAAATCTCAACCCTCCAAATCTTCAAACCAAAAATTACTTCACCATAAACTTGTAAAAATTAATTTAATTTGCTTGTTTTTAATTTATAATTTTTTTGCTTTCAAATTGAAACTCACATAAAAATAAGTAAACCAGAGTTTATATTAATTGTGATGCACTAATGTGTGTAATTATCAAGAGTTATAAATTTCAAATTTCACAAATTTTTGATACACTAATTATTTCTTAAAGAAGAAAACACTTTAAAAAAATTGTTCGATAATTTAATTTCTCTCATTCGGTACGATTTCTTTAAACAATTAAGTATCATCTCTTTTCCTGGTAGTACTATGTAGGTTACGCGCTTTATCAGCTATTGATATCTCCAAGTTTCTAAACGAAAAATATTGTTTACACTTTTTATATTATAGTTTCAAGTTAATGTTCGTTTTAGGTCTTATAGGATTCCTTCTGATGAAACTTAATATAAATTTAAGGATTTTATTTGTTTATAATAATTGAGTTTTAACGTATTAAATTTCACTAAAGATTACCGGTAGCTAAACCGCATCGCTCGTGCGGGTCAGTGAGACTTGCCGTGACTGACTGGCCATTTCTGTTGGCGAGCTAAAGCCTTGCAGTGTCACGCTGTGTAACTTTCGGTGGTATTAAACAGTTAAAGATGAATCTGTATAGAACGTGATACAGATAAAACACACGCCTTAGTTAATAGTAGCTCTTTTTTATTCAGAGTATATAAAAGAGAGTCTCATCAAGATTTTGAGGACTATTTTTTTATAGAAAATTACTTTTAACTATTTTATTGATCAATCAATATATTTATGTAGCGAACACGAACACTTACTGTAACAGCCTTAAGTTTAAAAAAGTTGCTATTTTTGCAGCATAGAAATTACACAAACGATTAATGTAATTTGTAGTTTCAAAGGTTATGAAAGTTCGTGATAAATGGCAGACTGATAACTAGATAACCTGGGAAATTTCGCAGAGTCCTGACACAGAAATCCGTTCCTTTGTTAGTATTTGTACATACATATTAAGAAAATTAAATTTTAGATGCAACTGTTTAAAATCGATTTAGAATTGTTTATTGTTTCGAGCCTTATTTAGTGAAACTCCATAAACATGAAATAAATAAATAGGATTATAAAATAAATTTCACAAATTATTTATTTTTATTATTTTGTTCTACGTGACAATTGTTTCAACGGCTAACCTGTTATTATCAAAGGTAATATAAGTATAAACAAATACGTCGCTAAGGTAAATACAAATAAATAGAAAACTAGATAAAAACAATAGAAATTAAATATCACAACACTTCCGAACGGGAACGGAGAATTAGTGAGCTGAATCTGTTCTTTCATTAAAGGTACCCTGAGTTAATTTGTATATCTTGAAATGAGAGTATGAAATTGATATCATTCTAATTGTATTTGTTATTACATACAACAGTGTAGAAATTTGATTTTATTTTAACGTAACTAAGTTTTTCTGGATATTTATCTCTGTAACAGCGCACGTGTTCTTTATATAGTATGTCAAAATTTCGAAGTGTTTGTCCAAAATACTGTCTGTTTGATTTAAAGCGCTGTGCTTTGTAGCAACTTTATTTTCGGTCAGAAATAGTATAAACCATATATATTATTAAATGGCATAAAAATCTTTATGTTCTGGTTTATTTTGATTTACTAAATCGGCGTGAACGTGATGACGTCATCAGACCTCTTTAAATTACATGATAGGTATTTCTTTACTGAAACCGATACAGAACAAATACCTATTCATACTGTTACATAAAGAAATTTCAAAAAACCGTGAAAAACGATTTACAGCTAGCAGGCTTCTCCAATTAATAAAACAGAATTATCTAGCAAGCTTAGATAAATAGCTAAACTTTAGTTACTCTGATGGTCTTTAATCTTCAATTAGAAGAAAATGCAAAACAAAACAGCACAAAAATAAATAATCACTAGAATAAATTGAATAAATTATTTTAGAATTCCACTAACTGGACAATTAAAAAACAATATTATTCTTAAGATTGAAAATAAAATATAATTCTCTCACTCATTTCAACTAACATTCATTCATTAATTGAGTTAAAAAATTAAATACACATAAAGCTACAATTAAATAATTAATTGAAGTACATATTATAGTAAATAAGGTATAATATGCTGTCCATTTCTTTCAATATATAATTCGCATTTTAGAACAACACTAGTACTAGTAGTAAAACTAGAGTAGAACTGTTTTGTTCTACATTTTCTCTAATTTAGGATTAAAGGCAATCAGAATAACTAAAGTTTTGTTATTTTATCTAAGCTTGCTAGAAATGCTGTTTTATTAATTGGAATAATCAAAATACAAAGCCTACTAGTTGCATTATTTTTCACGTTTTCCTGAAAATTTTCTTATGTAAGAGTATAAATATAATAATAATAATAATAATAATAATTACTACAACCCATAACCTAAACCAAGGTCCCAGAAGCTATAAGCTTGTGCGGGAGGGAGGGGGCGATTATTATTATTATGTAGGCCCAATGTGCGGCTGCAGCCGACTTATAGATGGAACAGCGCAAATCCCACATTTGTGTTACAGCTAAGGAAAACTGCAGAAAACCTTAACCAGATCTGCCAGCGCCGGGAGTCGAACCCGGGCCGCTTGGGTGAAAGTCCGGCACGCCAGGCATTACACTACCAAGGCTGTAATATGTATTATGATTGAAAAGAGAACACAATACTCGATCGATTTCAGTAAAAAAGTACCCATCATGTAATTTAAAAAAGTTTATTGACGTCATCACTCTCACGCCGATTTATACAAAATTTTCTGACAGTGAAATCAGAATATTTTATGCCATTAAATAATGTATATGGTTAATACCATTTCTGACCGAAAATAAAGCTGCTACAAAGCGGACTTTAAATCAAACGGGCTATAAATAAAGTGAAAAAGTGTTAGTGTTGGCTTTCAAGGTAGTTTTTCCGGTTTTTCTGTAACTTTTTCTGATATTTTGCCAAATATGGTATAGATATCTAATTTGTGTCCTTTGTTTGATTGTCAATGGAATATATTCTTTTGATAGCTAACCTATAATATATTTGTTTAATCCAAGTATCAATCATGTATGGATTATAATGATTTACGTATGCTAGTTTCTTGCTGATTGAAATTTCTTTGTTAAAATCTGACTGTGTGAGTGAAATAGTTAAAGCTGTGTGTACTAAAGATTTGCAAGCTGCTACTTTATGTACTTTGTAGTGACATGATTTATTTAGGATAGTAATGGTTGTATGTGTAGGTTTTCTGTATATATAGAAAATTCTAATAGATTGTGTGTATAAATCTTCACAAATTAAATTTGTGAAACCTTTTATAATTCTATTTAATTATTTATTTATTTTTTAATTAAGGTTAGCAACTCGACTGCCAGGACCATTTGTCGCTTTTGCTAAGTAAGCGCTTAATGATATATTAATGATGTACAACGCAGGGGCGGATCCAGAGAATTATTTGGGGGGGGGGAATTTTTGAAAAAATAATTGTTTAAAATAAATAATAATTAAACAAACATTGTTTGTTTTTATCCTATGTATATTTATTTATAAATGTTATATATTGCACAATATTTAATAAACATTAACTACTTTTACTTTTAAAATTTATTTAAGTATAATACTAAAGTATATAAGATTAAAGATTTGGGGGGGGGAATTTCCCCCATATCCCTCCGTGGATCCGCGGCTGTACAAGGTCATTAATGACTGATAAATAAAACACGAACAGCAAATAAACATTCAAAATCTCAAAATTGAAAACAGGCGTAATACGGTATAGTTACCGGGCACATTAAAGTAGCTAATGAATTCGAGCTAAAGTTTATACTAGGAAATAAATACCGAAAAAGATGCGATAAATAAATAAACACAAATTTCAAATAAAATACGAAATTTAAACCAACCTTAGCTTCTCTGGTTCCCATTGCGCTCAGCCACTGTAGGTAGTACGTTCAAACGCCGGCTGAGTGGCTCATAGTGAACTCATCCATCACTCTTCCAATAGGTGTGCTCCAGTTAGAGATCTCTGACAATTAATGTAAAAGAGAGCAGGTTCACCTGTCAAGAGGTGGATCAAAGTCAAACGGGTGCATCCGATACGCAACCGAGCGAGGACCGCCTGTTCCCTAAGCGATAACTGCATAGATCACATTCACATCTCAATTGCCGCTTTTATAGAACTAAGCTTGGAATCGACGGATTCCCAGTTTGTCTGCCATTCTTGAAGTAAAGCGCGCTTAATGGTAGCCTGAAAGTCTGATTAACTCGAAACATGTCAGTCGCACCTTCTTTGGCTAAACGGTCAGCCCGTTTGTTCCGTCGATTCCGACGTGCCGAGGCTCACATTCACATTAGACACTTGCCGTCCATTGACAGACTATATCATCCCTGAGAATCATCCCTGCGATTAGGTCACTCGGAAAGAAGTAAGAACAGAAGAAAGGACTGCAGACGAATCACAACAGATTATTAAAAACTCGGCGCTCAAAAACTTGGAACCATCCATGTATAGGTGCCCTGGATATTCCGCAATCACCTCGCGTTGACGGATGATTCCCATGACAACATAGAATCTTTAGACATGTTAAGGAGATTTAAACGATGGAGATGGGATTATTTTTGTTTATTGTTTCCAACCTTATTTTGTGGGACTCCATAATCATGAAATAAATAAAGATTATTAAAAGTTTCACAGTTTTATTAAAATACAACCTGACAATATTGTTTCGACAGCTATGCTGTCATTATCAAAGGTAATATAATTATAAACAAACACGTCGCTAAGGTAGATACAAAATAGGTAACTAGATAAAATAATAATAATAATCATCAGAATTAAATATCTAATACTTCCAGTAACGGAGAATTACTGAGCTCAAGTTGTTCATTCATTAAAGGTACCCTGAGTTTGTGTTTGTATATCTCAAAGGCTTCTAAAATGTCTAATTTGCGTTTGTTATTACAAAAATGTAGGAATTTAATATTATTTTGAGGAGTCATTGTGTGATTTTGTTCTAAAAGGTGTTTGGCGTAATTCGATTTTTCAGGATGTTTATTTTTGTAATGACGTACGTGTTCTTTATATCTTATGTCAAAATTTCGAAGTGTTTGTCCAATATATACCGAACTACAAAAAGAACAATTTAAACGGTAAATGCCCGATTTCATGATAGCATGTGTTCTGTCTTTAGTATTAAATAAACATGAAAAAGTGTTAGTGTTGGTTTTAAATGTTATTTTATAATTGTTGGTTTTTCTTAGTATATGTGCAATTTTTTCTGATATTTTGCCAAAATATGGTATAGATATGTAATCTGTGTCTTCTGTTTGATTGTCAATGGGATATATTCTTTTGATAGCTAACCTATAATCTTTTTGTTTAATTAAAGTGTCAATCATGTTCGGATTGTAATGATTTGCAGGTGCTAGTTGTTTAATGGTTGATATCTCTTTGCTAAAATCTGATTTTGTTAGTGGAATAGTTAAAGCTCTGTGTACTAATGATCTGTAGGCTGCTATTTTATGTGTATTATGGTGACAAGATTCATTTGGTATTGTTATGTCTGTTTGTGTTGGTTTTCTGTATATGGAAAATTCAAATAGATTGTCTGCGTTAATCTTGATATTTAAGTCTAGAAAGTTTATAGCCCTGTTTTGTTCTGTTTCTAGTGTAAATTTTATATTATGGTGGATACTGTTTATAAGAATTAAAAATTCATTGATAACCTCAAAACAACTGTCAAAACAAGCTAAAATGTCATCAACATAACGAAACCAGAAGATAATGTGTTTAGAGAGGTTTAATTCAAATATTCGATCTTCAAACTTGTCCATAAATATGTTAGCTAATAGAGGACTTAGAGAATTACCCATAGGTAAACCATCCTTTTGTAAATAAATTATGTTATTAAAAGTGAAATAATTTTGACTTATACAAAGGTCAAATAATTGAATTAACTCTAACCTTTTAACTAATTCTATATTCATTACTGGAAGTATTAGATATTTAATTCTGATTATTATTATTATTTTATCTAGTTACCTATTTTGTATCTACCTTAGCGACGTGTTTGTTTATAATTATATTACCTTTGATAATGACAGCATAGCTGTCGAAACAATATTGTCAGGTTGTATTTTAATAAAACTGTGAAACTTTTAATAATCTTTATTTATTTCATGAGATGGGATTAGCCAAAGAGCCCCAGTGTAGCACTCGATGGGGTACAACCTGGTCATATCGACACTTATATCTTATCTACCGTTGGTTGTCCTATCCTAACCGTACCTAAGAATAAACAAAAACTAATCCAACAACCTAAAAATAAGGTAACCGTACCTAAATTAATGTAACCTAACCTGTAACTTAATCTAACCTCTAACCTAATTTAACCTTTAACTCAACCTAACCTCTAACCCTGCCTAATCATTCCTAATCATTTTTTCCAACCACTCCATAATTCTTTTAGTGGGCATACGTTGATAGATAATAGCGAATTCTCTTGTAAGTCTACTCACAATTTTGTTTATATAAGAAACACTTATGTTAGTGTTTTTTATCTTAATAAAATTCTGGATAGACTACAAGAGAATGATTATTGTACTTTATGTACTTTATTCTTACTTATCGACTAAAATTCGTCTTCTTCGCCACATGTGTTCAATGTCACTGTTTCAACACATTCTTCTTGTGCACATCCCAGGCTGCCTATCCCATGTAATAATCATACAGTTGGTATGCTGTTTGCCTTCGTCTTCTTTCCCTTTCCTTATTGTTTTGCTATGTGTTACGTATGCTTTTTGGATTCTATGGTGGTGGATTAATTTCTCTGGGTCTAGCGCTAGATCATGTTCCAGTTGCATGTATGCTGTACTGCGTACCTTTTCCCATCTGGAACCGTGGAAGATGATGGTGTGTTCCACCGTGTCAGTTTCCCCGCAGTAGAAACATTCGCCATTGTCTTCTTTACCTGTCTTCTTTGTATAAACTCTGAAGGATCCATGTTCGATTAGTGTCTGTGTTAGTTAATAATCCAAAACTATGTGCTTGCAATTGGCCCACTTTTGTATACATATATTTACATCATTCCACCTGGGTTGGCATTTTTGCAGCCTAATTTCCCTGGCTGTCTGTTTTGCCATCCGCGTATCTGTATCCACTTGGTCATACAAGAAGTTTTTCTCTTCTACGAGCAGGTTTATCGAAACAACTTTTATTGTAACTTGTATCTCCATTTTTGATACAACACCATAGATCGATGCTACTTTCAGCGACATTTTCTAACTTAATCTAAACATCACTTTCTAGTCTTGGGGTGGTTAGAGGTGGCGGTCTTGCTTTTTCTCGCTCTTAGCATGGCCTGTAATTTTACCAGCAGTCAGCCAGACGTTAGGTTTCCGAAGTGTTATGTGATTTCCTATGTTATTCAGTGCTTAATTAGTATAAACTATTTATATCAGTGAAATATCGTGGCATGCCAAGGGCAGAAAAAGGCAAACATCTAACCTAACCATTAGGTTAGGTTAGATGTTAATCTCTTACTTAATCCGCCCTCCAACCTAAATTAACTTCTAACCTAACTGGAACTTTCATTTCACTTCTTGAAACTCCAAGAACTCCCTCGCAACTGCGACGGGTTGTGCTTTTGTCCTTTTTCGCCTATAGCGGCCCTTGATATTTTATCACCATCATTAAGTAATGAATTCCACAAAAAAATACGCAAATTCCATACTTTTATAATATTTTTACATTTACATACATTTATTAAATAGGTACTTCTTACCCGGTCAGCTCACAATAAAGTCGACAAAGTCATAAGTGTATGAATGCAAAAGACTGCGTGGGAGACAATGAAGTTTATATAGAAACAGAGGATCCAATAATCTGCAAAAGAAAAGTAAAAAATATACTTGGCGAGGGAACTTTGACGAAAGTAGTACAAACAGCAAAGATGAACCAACAAAAAAGAGAGACCTACAAAGCCATTACGAATCAAGTAATACAAGGTTTGAAACCCCGATTGACAGATCATGAAAACGTTTTAGTAAGATGGTTTAGGTTTAGATTCATCTGGCGATAGATCATGGTTTTCCAGGCAATAGTTAGTAGTAATTATTATCATTAATATATTAATTTTAACAGTGGGAATACTAACTGGCTTTGCTAAAAATTTTGATGATTTAAAAAATCGTTCATCTACTGCAACAAAAAAATCGATAGGCTTTGATGACGATACTGTAGATTCCAGTGACAGCGACTGTGAAGATGAAATTAACTTAAGAGAGTTTTAACATTTTAGAAACACATAAGATACTAACTCCATAACTTACATTGGAAACAATTATCTCACAACTTCAGCATATACGAGGGTGGTCTGAAAAGTTTCCGACCTAACAAAGATACAAGACATTTTTTCTTTAAATTTATTTTTATTTCCTACATAGTCTCCTTGTAAGTCTACACACTTTTCCCAGCGATGCTCCCATCTCTTTAACCCGTCCAAATAGTACTCGGCGTTTTTCTCTGCAAAATAATTGTTCACGAAGGTGATTGCCTCCTCATTTGACGAAAATCTCTGTCCTCCGAGCGCAATTTTTAGATGACGGAACAAAAATAAGTCGCTTTGGGCTAGATCTGGTGAGTAAGGAGGATGGTCAAGCAGTTCAAACCGGAATTCGTGGATTTTCGCCATAGCAACCGCGGAGGTGTGAGACGGCGCATTGTCTTGTTGAAACAGGATTTTCTTTTTCTGCAAATGTGGCCGTTTTTCGGCAATTTCTGCCTTCAGCTTGTCAAGTAATGATGCGTAGTATGCTCCTGTAATGCTTTTTCCTGTTTGAAGATAATCGATTAAGATAACTCTATGACTATCCCAAAAAACAGTCGCCATCACTTTCCCAGCCGACATAACAGTTTTTGCTTTTTTTGGAGCCGATTCCCCCTTCGCAGTCCACTGTTTTGACTGTATTTTTGTTTAGGGCGTATCCAAGTTTCATCTACAGCAATTAATCGGCGCCAAAACTCTGATTTATTGCGCCTAAACTGCGCCAACAGAGCGTTGGAAATGTTCATTCGAACACGTTTTTGGTCTAACGTGAGCAAACGCGGCACCCAACGCTCGGACAGCTTTCTCATGCCTAAATCTTGATTCAATATGTGACAAACACGTTCTTTGGACATATTCATAGCCTCTGCTATCTCTCTCACTTTAATTCGACGGTCGTTTAGCACCATTTGGTGAACTTTAGCGATGTTATCGTAGTGGTTGCAGTTTTTGGGCGTCCCGGACGTTCATCGTCTCCCAAGCTGGTACGGCCACGTTTAAATTCAACTGACCAAAATTTCACTGTGGTAAATGATGGCGCAGAGTCCCCATACACAGAGTCCAACTCATCTTTGATTTGCGTAGGCGTATTGCCTTTCAAAAACAAATATTTAATGACAGCTCGATACTCGATTTTTTTATTTTCACAAAAACACTCACATCGACTCACTCAAACGATTGTCAAATAACAACTGCGCGTCCAAAATGGCTGAGATTTTGGTGAGTACCTGTCAAAAGATACGCAACTACACTCCTTAGCTTTTATTGACGAGTGCTGCCATCTTCACGTTAAGGTCGGAAACTTTTCAGACCATCCTCGTACTTAAGTTTTGAGTAAAATAAAAATAATTCTCAACAATCTGAGGCCTTTAATAGACTAGGAAAGATGGAAGGCGCTTACATTAACAAACGTTGAACCAGACGTATTAAAAAACTTGAACCATGACGAAATTATTGACGCTCTAGCAAATACATCCCGAACATTTGAAGAAAAGGTTTATCAAAGAATGAATATATATGTGATTTTTTATTATTAGTTCTCTGTAATAGTTATAAACCTGGAAAATGGTTCATTACTGACCGTAAAGTTTCTAGTTTTAATAATCATAACGTTTATTAAGTTGGTGCTATTAAAAATATTCAACTTGATTGATAATATTTTATTGCTTTTCTAATCCCTGTAGAGATCGGTAAAAGCACGGAACCCTCGTGTAACTTTTGCGGTCTTCATTGCCTGCCCTAATGGTAAACATCTATTTTCCAGCCTTAAAAATGAATCCAGAAAAACTTACTTTTTGGTCGGACGCAGGAAGTAATTGTTACTATATGATTATTACAATTAAAATGTGAAATTAACAATAGATCTTAACAATAGTTGATAAATACAATAAATAGATTACTGGAGGTCTCTTCGGTGAGCTTTCCGGTGGCATTTCTTGCCAATAATCCAACATTAATAACTACTATTCATTTTTTTCTAGAGTCCTCTAACTTTGAAAGTGTAATGCTCGTAGACTACTGAACCAAAAGAAATATTGTAAAAACGAGCAAATAGGAAATTTATTTCTACATACAACTGTAAAATATTATATTTTTAAGTGCTATACTTTTGTTTTTATCGGACGATACGTAATAAAAGGTATCCATTTTCAGTGACAATTTCATTAATTGGAAGTTAAATAATTTTTTCTCAGAAAGTATATGCCATAATAATAGATATTTCTATGAGATTTTTGTAGGGGTTAGAAAAAACCTTGGGGTTCTTATACTATTAACTTTCAGACAAAAAACGTTTTATTTAAGATTTATATGAAAAACTAGGGAACTATGTTTTCTTGTTTATTAATAGCGTCGATATTTTTCGCTAAGTTAACACTTCTCATATGTAGACATTATTTTCTTCAACAAAATTTTCCTAATTTTATCAATAAAAGTGCAATAACAAACAAAAAACCAGTTTTTGCCCAAATCGCTCGTCATTAAAAATTTTGCTTGTTACTGCATTTTTATTGTTAAAATTAGAAACCTTTTTTTGAAGAAAATCATATCTACATATAAAAAGTGTTAATTTAGCGAAAAGATATTGACACTATCTCTATTAATAAACAAGAAAACATACGTCGCTAGTTTTTCATATAAATCATAAGTAGAACCCTTTCTTGTCTGAAAATTAATAGCATAAGAACCACAAGGTTTCTTTCTAACTACTACAAAAATCTCATAGATATATGGCATATACTTTTTTAGAAAAACATTATTTAACTTCTAAGTAATGAAATTGTCCCTAAAAATGGGTACCTTTTATTACGTATCATCCAATAAAAACAAAAGTATAGCATTTAAAAATATAATATTTTTCTGTTATATGTAGAAATAAATTTGCTATTTACTCGTTTTTAAAATATTTAATTTGGTTCCGTAGTTTACGAGCAATATACTTTCAAAGTCAGAGGACTCTAGAAAAAAAATGGATAGTAGGATAATCCTACGATATCCCAGTGTAACACAGTGGATATTCTCAATATGACACCGTTTTATGATATCCCTAATATAATATCATTCTAACACTTTTAATTATGTGATAACAAATGTAATTAGGAATCTATTTCACCATTATTTTATCGTTATTTATTGTTAATTATCAAAACCATTATTAATTATAATCACGTATCACAGAATGTGTGGTCGTCACCAATACCAATAAAGCAATCAAATGTATTTATATTCCCTATAACATCTATACAAAATTGTATAACTTCATTTTTTAAATGAATTAACTTTTAAACTCCAAAAGATCTTCTCGATGTCTCTATCTTCATATGAATTATAAAAACCTGACATACGTATTTATAAATTCATCTTAAACCAGTTCACTGGAACAAACTGATCCACATAACTTACAAAAAAGCGTGAGGTTTGATTCGTGTTCAGAATAAAAAAAACAGCTAAACATTTAAAAAACAATTGCATTAACACGCAAATTTACTGTAACATTTCTGTTGTATTCTAAAGAAATTTTTTTCAATGTTTTGTACAATCTTCTTAATGCGATTGCTTTTTCATTTATTTGAAAATGCTTATTATTATTATTTCTTGATTTGTATTCTTAATTTTATAATTGCCATTTAACGCTAAACAAGTCTTACATATACAATATAACGTTTGTTATATTGTATCTACTTCATTTTTATCTTTAGTTCCAGGATATAACTGGTTGGTGCTAAATAAAAATTTGTTGCCATATCGATCTCGCATCTATGTATTTGCTTGTGAGACTAAAAGTCGACTTATTGGAGCTCTAGATATAAAATTATAAAAAACTTGACGTCAATAAACTTGACTTTTATAAATTAAAATTTATTGAGAATCCAGTTATTTTAAGGAAAGCAGGAATTTTGAGTCAGCTACACATACCACATGTAAG
This sequence comes from Agrypnus murinus, assembly GCA_929113105.1. Taxonomy (NCBI): domain Eukaryota; kingdom Metazoa; phylum Arthropoda; class Insecta; order Coleoptera; family Elateridae; genus Agrypnus; species Agrypnus murinus. The sequence goes on from OV816025.1 coordinate 101,701,618, forward strand.
ATGCTCTCTTCCGTGTTTCAAAAGTCCACTTTTATTCATGAGATCACTTTTCTTTATATAATTAATTTTGTTCTTCCTTCTTCTTTATTAATTTCGTTAAGGTTAACTCTAAAATGCATTAAAATACGCATTTTTAAAACTGTAAGATCTGAAACCAGCAAAAGTATCAATGTCTAGTCTCTACATGATAGGAATGACACCGTTACAATTACTCTCTCGAGATTTTATTATACTTTTTAAGTTGTTAGGTTGTAAATGGAGGTTCTGGTACTACTTCTATCGCCTACACAGCTAGCAAACCCCCCTATTATTTCAAATTTATATTTAACTATTACCTGTACTATTAGTATTACTACAAGTTACTTGGGATATACTTAGAACGTAATTTAACAGTATTTAGATCTAAAAGAAAATAAACTTGCTGTAGAAGTTGCTTCCTCTTTTTGTTGAAGACAAATGTGTGAGTGATGGTGACATTTTCAAAACTAAACCTTACCCGGTCAACCAAGTATACATATATAGGTACTCAATAACGTTTATACAATTAAAAATCCTTAATAAACATAAAAACTTGGATCTGGCACTATTTATTAATAACGGTTTCCGATCCTAAAGCTTTGCAAACCAACCATCAATGAATGACGATTGTTTTAAACGCTTTTGCAAAGTGTTAGACTGAAAGATTATGTATATGCAGTACACTAAAGAATATCGTAGTCGCATTAGGGATGTTAAATGATTTTTTGAATTTATTCAAGTTGTAAACAGATAGTAGAAGAACTTTTGAGTAAAACTGATTCAATAATAGTAAATAAATAGATGTTAATTGTAATTAATATTGCCAAACTACTTAAGTAAGAATACATATTTGTGCGTGGTATAGGGTGGTGTTATTCTTAACGACAACTATAGATAAATATTTATATCGTTAACATATCCAACCGACAGCACGGCGAAGTGCACGGAGACTTTATAGGTCAACGCGAAAAATCTTCCCGCCGGTTCCACTTGAGTAAGAGTTAGACTCTTTACCGCGCGTTCACCCACACCATGATTACTATTTATAATAGTATTGTAATGAACGGGACTAACCCTTATACGCTGCCGATGAACATTCTAGATTGGCGGCGGAATGTATGACGCATCGACCGCTAAACGAAACAATATACCGGACTAATCTAGAATGTTCCAGCAATCTTATATGGGATATATAAACCACCACCGCGCAAAAGGAGGGGTCATTAGTAAACCAGCCAAAAACGTTCGCGCATCGTGGGTAGTACAAATATCAGTGCAACGTAAATCCCGTCCAAATAAATATTTGTGTAAGTTAATTAGTCTAAGATTGTTAATCATTTGTAGTTGTTTGTAATTAGTGTTAGAGTAAATATCTTCTTTTGATAATAGACAAGTAAAACAGCACATTTAGTATTATTTAAAAAAGTTACAATTACGTTATAATTACTGTAGTACAATTAATAATGAAAAATTAACATTGGAAGATCCTTCATAACATCAAAGATAATTATAATCTCAAACGGTTATCCAACTACACCGAACGATATGTCAAATATGCCTCTAAGAAATGGTGGAATTGATACGAATTCCCCAATAATTTTTTAAAGTAGATCTATCTTAAAAGGACTACTTACCTGTCTTTAGTTTCAGGAAATACTTGATGTTAACCAACAACGCAAAATTCCAGAATCAAGTGTATGAGATCTAAACGCACATAATACTCTCTGGAGATAAACCAAAACAAACCATAAAGGTGAAATTGTTGAAAACTACTTGATATTAACAACACAGTGGTACTTATTTTCTTAGTCTTGGCCGACCACATCCTTATCAATGTCTGCATCGTCTTCGTCATTCGAATCTTCATCCGAAGTTCTAGAATCCTGATAACACCTTGGTAACTTTACTCTCTTTACTTTACTAGCATCGTTCTGGCCATTGCCATCCAAAAAAATTGTTTTTAGTCGCCCCCGCCTTTCTCTTGGTTGCTTATTTTTTACATTTTTATTCGACTTTTCTATTAAAATATCTTTATTTGGAATAGATGTTATTGTTTGAGACGTTTGTTTCTTAGATTGCCTTCGTTTAATTGTCTACGTCCTAGGCTGTGATCGGCCCGGTAAAGGTAAAAATATATTTCTATAGTCTATCTGGAATATGTAGATACCAGTTACTTGAAACCCTTTTATAGCTTTTTCCAAAGTAGCGACTTTCATGTAGGCATTATTGAAGAGTTCTGAGATTTCAGTGGGAGTTATCTTCTCATGTGTTCATGTGTTTTTCAAATATTTACTACATTCAGTATTGAAAGCAGTTTTTATGAGATAATAAAATGTGACATTCATTGGTTGGAGCCGGTGTAAAGTATGTGGGGGGAATTGTAAAAAGAATAATCGTATTGACTTTGCAAAACTTACTCTTCGAGAATACAATGAGTAGAGTAATTGTCCATGATGAGGAATACAGGATCTTCCAGTCTTGCTTTGACAAATTTTTGAAAATGCTTTAAATATTGAACGAAAAGTTACTAAAGAGGACGTTAAGTCTTCCGTTACCCAACTTTTATCAGAACTCTGGGAGCACCTTTCGTAAGCAGAGGGTTTATTCGCTTTCTACGTAAATAAACATGGGATGAGCATACATTCCTGCTGCATTAAATGCACAAATCACATGATATTTCTTCCCATTTCCCAACTTGTTACGAAACCGACTTCAATCCTTTCTGAGCGAGAATTTTTACAGGTTTTTGCACTGTTGAAATACTGATCTTATCTAGATTAAATTCTAGATTCTTTGCACTTATATTTGGTTATAACGTAAGACACTTGTTCTCTATTGAATGCCGTTATTCTGTTAACACTTGTCGTCTCAGGTTTTCTCGATGCAACAGCGATTTTGCACAGTGATTACGCTTCAAAAAATCACAAAGCCGCATTCAACACCTACCATTTTTTTCTCAATGTTGAAAGAACACCTTATATTCCTTTATGTTACACTTTATGTTCCTCTTCAACTTTGGAGAACAATGTCCCACGTCCCAGCGATGGACCTTCGGTGTCGTTATTTCTCATCCTCCTTTGTAGAGTTAGTTTTCTTGGTATTTCGAAAGATCGTGGACACCTTTCGAAGAGATTGGCCATTTCTTACAGGAACTACAGGATAATGGTGACCGGTCACTATTACCCCTGTTTTGTGGCTACCATAGCCCCAAACAACTTGATTTTCTTTAAATGTTGCTGCTTTTTTTGGAGGTGTTAAGTCCCAAGCCGTCAAGGTTTATCCTGAAGAAAGCAACCTTTTGAAAATTACTAATAGCAGTTACAATTAAATTAAACAGTAACGACCTACTAAGAACTCGACTTAAAAACAGTAACATTTTACGAATAGTTAATTACGTAATTTATATAGATTTACCTTCTAGGAGGAAGAATAGCTTTAATAATTAAAGGTTCTTTTGCTTCACTGTCTGTTGCAGTGTCTGTTGATGCATTATCTTCAACTGTTCCCGAACTAAAAACAAGGTATACTTCTTAGAAGAATGAATGTCTCTTATACCAAAAACAAACAAAAACTAAGATGGATAATTCGAAAACTTTTGGAAATCTATAAAAAATATAGTAATTATGTTAAAGTACATTCTATTTCAAATAAAAAAAAAGTTTATTTGCCACTATTTTTACAAAAAATAGCAATAGCACGACGCCAATGCATGAAGCAAATTCTTACCTGTGAAATGACAATTCTTCTTCTTTTTTATCCAGTTGTGCACAAACTACACAATAACGAGCAATTTTGTTATGCAAGTCCAAAAAACACATACAAATAAACAGAAAAATAATGAAAAAACTCGCGAAAACATCAATCTAATAAAATTCCAAACAAAGTAAACAATGCGAAGCTAAGACTGACTCATGGGCACAGAACAATCTACGATGTTCCGTCGGTAATCGTGCAACTTCGGTACTTCGCTCTTATTTTGCAATATTTTTGGGAGACGCTATGAAGTATGATATGCGCAATAACATTCTAACTCTCAAGTTGTAAGGAGTAGGTAGCATGTACAAAAATATTCAAAGCTCAAACATAAGTTTAAACCATTTAATTTACTAGAGGTACTTAATGACTAATAAAATTAAATTATTCTTATTTATTTATTTATTAAATTATTATTCTAAATTTAAAAAACGTGCTATAAATAAGAATATCGCTACTCCCAAAGATCTAAAAATACATTTTTACAGTTTTCTATTAAATACTGTGTATTTTTTGTTATACTTTCAGAAATGTGCTCCCTGAAACATTTTAAAATACACATTTCTGACAACCTTCAGAAATATGTTGCATGAAATATTTCAAAACTGATATTCGTCGCCATTAATGCATACTGGCGTAACTATTTTTCAGCAACTTTACAAGAGTGCGGTTTAAATGCTTATTACAGATGACACGATTGAAATGTTTAATTAACAACATTGCTAGTTACAACACTTCAAAGAATTAAGTTCGTAGCATCTGCAATAAAGTCTTTATAAGCATTTAAACCGCGATATGCAAAGTTGCTATAAGATAGATACGCCAGTATGCATTAACGGCGAGGATATGTGAAACATTTCAGAAAGATGTTGCTTGAAGTATTTTAGAATTCATGTTCCTAAATTATTTTAGAAACATTATAACCTCAATGTAATATATATAAACATTTGGCATATTTCTGTGATATTTCTGAAACTGTGCTGTGTTGGTAACGAGTGGCCCCATTACCCTGGGAGCCCCCATTACCAGAACTTCCCCTACATACAAGGTTTTTCACAACAAAATGATAAATGTAGCAACAACCAACGCTGATATCATTTTTGTGTTTGTTGAAAATTGTAGTGTCAGTTCTTTTTGATTAGTATTGGAATCCATTTAATCATGATCGGGCCGTATGCATAAAGTGAAGTAAACACTCTTACTTCTATTAGTAAAAGGAAAAAGATTATTTTTAATTAGAAAGAGTGAGATCGACTTATAGTAGAAGCATTGGCTGCATTTTATGCATACGATCATAAGTATCTAAGTATCAACTAGTGAAAAAATCTTACACATGAATTAAAATAGATTTCTTTTTTGTTATTGTCATTGTTGTTGTATTATTTTAAGATACTAGACATTAAAATGAAATTGAAAGAAATACGAGTACTCGTAGTTAAGAATATGTATGTGTAATTTAGAACACAATTCACTTACAAAACATATCGATAGAGATGATATTTTAGATTTTGTAAAGTTTTGTTAATTGAACTACTGACATGCATTCTGGTTCAGAGGCAGTAGCAAAAGGTAAGGAAATTTAAACGTGATTAAATATATTGCTCGAATGGTTAGTTAATTAAGAGTTACCACGCATTGACTTAATCAATTAATTTGAAAGAGTCGTTGGAGTATGGTTTTATTTTATTAACAATGATTTGCCTTTGTTTTATACATAAAATCAGTAAAATGTAATAAAACAACTTTTAAGCATGTTATTGAAAATTTTTAGTTTTTAAGGTAGGATAGGCAACTAACAAAACATAAACGTTTTGTTTCTTCTTATACAATATACATTAAACATGTGTTAAATAAAGAGAATATCTTTATAAGGCGTAAATAAGGCACGTATACTAGTGCCGTTTTAATCCACATTTGAGGCCTTAATCAGTAGACTTAAATGTGAATTAATAAAAACATTAATAAAAACTATTTTGCATGTACGCGTGTGCTATTGAATCAAAAATAACCATTATCATTCCCTCTCCACGATTTTGTACATGTTCATTTAAAATCGTATAAAATAAAATCGTTTTAAAATTCTTATGATATAGCAATTGAACATTAGTAATATTATGCTCTTCTCCTAGAATTTTATTTGATTTTATACAAAAATATTTCTTTGAAAGTGGCGATTTAGCCGAAACTGCAGTCGGACACATCAAAAATTTATTTTTTACAATTATTAAAGAAGTTTAAGAGTTTTTATTTAATTTACCTTTTCCTCCTGAATATGTAAGCCCCACTAAGAGATTGGAATGAATTTACACAATTTAAGACCTACAAAATTTTATCTGATAAGTTTCGCCTCTCCAGTGTGCTATAATTTTTATAATTGTTGCATAAGAAAACAAATATTTTCATGTCAAATAATATATATTTTTGAAAGAAGGTGCCATCTCAATTTAAATTTTGGGTGTACAGTTTTAAAAAAATAAATAATCTTATGATATAAGAATACGTAGTTGCTGTGCTTTTCATGAAATGTACAGTTATTTTTCCATTGTAACTTTTGAGGGGAAGTGGTTGTTTAAAAGATAAAAAAACACTTCTTTGTTAAAACGTTTAATAATTTTAATTAAGCTAACAAATTTAGTTGAACTGTACATGACAGCAACTTATATACAAGTGAGTAAAAAATGTACTGTTCTACCCCTCTCCCTGACAAATAACCCTTGAGCTATGCGCCCCAAACATGCTTAAGTCGAGGATAGGCGAACATAGCCGAATAAATGTACTTAACAAATTTGTACAATAACATAATTATTAACCTAAATTTATAACGTAATTAAGAGAAGACACAATGATACAATAAATAATTAAATATGTAACCTAAACCCTAACATACACCCCCACCTTGAAAGGCTCTTCTTTCAATAGATTTATTTCTACTATTAACTATTACAAAGATTTATTAAATAATGCGTAAAGTTCTAATGAGAAAAAGTTCAATTTGCTGCACTACTTCCATACTAATTGTCTATTGGAAGGACGCACACTTTAGATATGGCACGTTTTATTGTTCCGTTCGCGCACTCACCACCCTAACTTCACCATCTGAACCGGGATGCTGCTCCAAAATCCGCCCAAGACGCCACTTAAGCGGTGGAATGTTATCTTCTCGAATGACAACCATTTTACCTGGTTGAATCAATCCTGAGCTGCTTGTTTTCCATTTCACCCTAGTTTGTAATTCGCTGACATATTCTTTCGACCATCGCTTCCAGAAGTTTTGCATAAGCCTTTGAATTCTTTGAAATTGCGATAGCCTTCCTTCTTTTATATGCGTAACGTCCTGGTCTGGAACGCTGACAAGGCTCCTTCCAATTAAGAAGTGGGCTGGAGTCAGAGGATTAAGGTCGGTAGGATCGCTAGACAAGGGAGAGAGAAGACGTGAATTTGCTACTGCTTCTATTTGAGTTAGTAAAGTATCTAATTCCTCGTAGGTGAACAAAGCAGTACCTAATACTCGTTTTAAATGGAACTTTATAGTCTTGACTCCGGCCACCCAAAGGCCACCGAAGTGAGGGGAGCGAGGAGGAATGAAATTCCAAATAATTCCTTCAGAGGCTAATGAATTTTGAAAATTATTATTTTTGGCAGGAGAATTTAGACTCGTTAGGAATTGCTTTAGGCAATTATCTGCACCAACAAAGTTGGAGCCATTGTCGGAGTATATTTTTGAGGGTTTTCCTCTTCGAGACGAAAATCGCCTTAAAGACGCTAAAAATGCCTCTTTGGTAAGTTCAGAGACTAATTCAATATGAATTGCCTTGGTAGCAAAGCAAATGAATATACAAATATAAACCTTCACACTCTTGCAGCCTCGACCCTTTTTGTTTTTCATTAAGATGGGGTCACAATAATCAACCCCGCAAATTTCAAAAAGAAACTGGGGTTCCAGTCGTTCTTTAGGTAAAGGTCTTAGGAGAATTAGCTCGAAAACATCTTACACACGTGTGGACAATCTTCTTAACTTGATTACGACCCGAGACTGGCCAATATGTTTCTCTTAAACATGCCAGAAGGGCTTGCGGACCAGAGTGTAAAGTTGCCTCGTGCATATTTCTGATAATAAGCAATGTCAACTTATGATTTTTAGGCAGCAAAATAGGATGTTTTTGTTGTCTGAAAAGTAGGAATTAGCTAACCTACCACCAACTCTCAAAAGTCCATTATGATTGATAAAGGGATTTAAAGCTAGTAAATTGCTTTTAGAATTGATTTGTTTGTGCTTGCATAAGTCTGAGATTTCTTGCTTAAATTCAGCTTGTTGGGCTATCTTTATTAATAATTGTAGAGCATTCTTTAGTTCTTGAACGGTTAGATTACCTATAACTCTCAGGTTTTTTGGATTGACTGCATTGTTCTTAAAACGCAAACAATATGCTACCACCCTTTGAAGCTTATTCAGTGACGAGAATTTGTCGAAAAGCATGTGAGGTTCGGTTTTGGCTGTCAACACAGTAATCTGACGTCGCCGTTCTGTTAAATAATCAGGAGAATTTTCGATATTCTTATAATCTCCGGGATGGATATGTTGAGAAACGTTTGCTAGCCATACCGGGCCATGCCACCAAAGTTTGGCATTGATTAAATTAAGCTGCTTGACGCCACGCGATAGTAAGTCGGCAGGGTTTTGCTTCGAATCAACATGTCTCCATACATATTGTGAAGTAAGATCTTGAATTTCCGCGACGCGGTTACCTACAAATGTTTTTAATAAGTTTGGAGCCGTTTTTATCCAAGCCAAGGTGATTGTCGAATCGCACCAACAGTTAACCGTGTTTACATCTAAGACCAGAGCAGCACGGGTTTTTTCGATAAGTCTGGCAAGTAAATGGGCTGCACAAAGTTCTAATCGCGGGATCGACGTCTGTTTCAGGGGTGCGACTTTAGATTTCGCGGAAACCAATTGGATTACTGAGTTTCCAGATGCATTGATGCTGCGGATGTAAACACACGCCCCATAAGCGGCCTCAGAGGCATCTGAGAAGCCATGAATTTCAATGAGTGTTGCGTCGTTAATGACTATTGTTCTTTGTACCTTTATTTCTTGCAGCGCACCCAACTCGTCCTGAAAGCGTAGCCACTCCGTATGCAAATTCATAGGAACGGATTCGTCTCAAGTTAAATTACATTGCCATAGTTTTTGCAGTAGAATTTTTGAAATAATAGTGACAGGAGCTACTAAGCCTAATGGGTCGAATATTTTTGACGCGGTTGACAAAATGTGTCGCTTTGTTACGGGCGACCGAGACTGTTCAAGTTTTATACTAAAGCCCAACGTATCTAACTTAGGAAGCCATAAGAGTCCCAATGCCTTGGTACTGTGGTCGGGGCATAATTGAATAATGTTCGTATTGGATGAGTCAGGTAATCCTTCAAGAATTCTTCTGTCGTTAGAGACCCATTTTCGGAGTTCAAAACAGCCTTGTTTGAGAATTTGTGTTACTTGTTCTTTGATAGTAATAGCCTCTTCGATGAAATCTGCTCCGCTGAGCAGATCATCGACGTAAAAGTCACGCAAAATTGTCTCCGATGCATGTGGGTACTGATTTATATTATCGTATGCTAATTGACGGAGCGACCTAATTGCTAAAAACGATGCCGCTAAGGTTCCATAGGTGACAGTGTTCAACATGTAATGTGATAATGGCTCTGAGGGATCCGCCCTCTATACGATGCGTTGTAAATCTCTTTGCTCTGGATGAATAAACACCTGTCGGTACATTTTCGCGACATCGGCTGTTAAAGCGTATTTATGTTGGCGGAACCTAACTAAAATTGAAAAAAGGTCATCTTGAACCGTGGGGCCTATCATTTGAAGATCGTTTATAGAAATACCCGTGCTTGATTTAGCTTATACGTCAAAAACAACACGTAGCTTGGTGGTGATACTCTCTTGTTTAAAAACACCATGGTGAGGCAAATAATGTGTAATAGCAGGTTTGTTTGGAACTTCAATTTCTCCATGTGGCCTAATCGCTCGTATTCATCCATAAAAGCTATATACGATTCCCTTACTTGGGGATTTTTTTAAAGTTTATGTTCAAGTGAATTAAACCGTTTTATTGCTAATTCCTTTGAGTCGCCTAACATTTCAACGGGTTCCTTTAGAGGAATTGAAACGTAAAATCGTCCGTCTTTACCGCGAGACGATGTGTTTATAAAATTCTCCTCGCAATAATTTTCTTCGCGTGACAATGCCTTTATAGATCGGCATTCCTCCAATTCCCAAAATTTAACTGGCTGGTTCTGAACCTCAATGTTGTCATTAGCAGTACTCAGATTACACTGAGGATTATTGATATGATTAACCTGATAACTGAGAGGACCTGATAGCACCCAACCAAATCTGGTTTTCTGAAGTGTTAATTGACCAACCCCTAGCACCCCTAACCGACCGACACATATTAAGTTCCAAAATACTTGAGCCCCTATTAATAAATCTATTTTGTTTGAGATATTGAATGTTTCATCCGCTAACTGGATATTTTCTGGTATTTCCAGGGACCTTGCGTTAAATGAATGATTGGGAAGATTTCCCGTGATTTTTGGAACAATTATACACGATAAAGATTCGTAACTGTTGAATCTGGATTTAATTGCTACCTCCGTTTTATGAGTCATTTGCGTTGAAATTTGGCCAATACCAGTAACAGCTAAACTAATTTTGGTTTTCTGCAAGCCTAATATATTACACATGTCTTGAGTTATAAAATTTGACTGGCTGCCGCTATCCAGAAGAGCCCTACATTTATAATACGATCCACAATTACTTACAACTATTACAATTGCAGTGGACAATAGCACTTGTTGATTGTAATCGTTTAAAACGTGATTAATATTGGTGGATGGAACTTCATTAGCTTCAGTAAGAATTGCACTGTTATCTGTTGCTGATGAAATGTTTTGGGCTGCCGTGCTTGGAAAATCTCCGGCAACTGGGTTATTAATATGTAGGAGTGAGTGATGCTTTCTCCTACAGGATCTGCATCCAGCAGATCTACAATAAAGTGTGGAGTGCGAATTTCTTAAAAAATTGTAGCATAATATATGCGTTTTTACTTGAGCTATTCTTGACTGAACAGGCAGTGATTTGAATTCTTCGCAGTTGTAAATGCTATGGCTCTTTTTGCAATATACGCAGATGGGTTGTTTGTTTGCATTTGACTCGTTGGTAGTTACGAACGTATTAGATGCAGTATGGGTTTGAAATTTAAATGGTTTAGGTTTATTGTTATACTTTACTTCATTGCCCTGCCTCATGTTTAATGTTTCTAATAATGCACATCTACCTTTTAGAAATTCCTTTAATTCAGCAATAGTAGGAAATTCCCCGCTTATTTTATATGATTCCCATTCACGCTTTGTAATCATGTCTAATTTTAAGACTATAAGATAGATTAATAGCCCATCCCATTGATCAACTGGTTGGTCTAAAATTTTTAATGTTCGTAAATGCTTTGAAATCCCATCTAGAAGTTGGCGTAATAAAACATGTGATTCTTTGGACAAAGTCGGCAAATTGAGTAACGATTTAATATGATTATTAACTATCAAGTGCTTATTGTTATACCTATCTAATAATGCGTTCCATGCTACTGCATAATTAGCATCGCAAAGCTGCAAGCATTGTATAATCTGACGGGCTTCACCCTTCAATGATGCTTTTAAATAGTGAAATTTTTGTACATTGCTAATGCTGTTATTGTTGTGAATAAGTGAATCAAAGTAGTCACGGAATTCGAGCCAATTCTCGTAGTTCCCTTCAAATGTGGGAAGACTAATTGTAGGTAGCTTCACCTGATTTAAAAGGTTTGAAGGATCGAAGCTGCTGTTGGAATTAGTATGAGGCACTGAATGTGAAGATGTATTAGAATTGTTCTTCTTTAAAAGAGTTTCAGCTAATGCTAGGTTAGTGAAATATGAATTTTCAAAATTTTCTCTTTCTTTTTCGTTTTCCTGTATTTCTTCTGCTTTTGTTTGAAGGGATTCAATATCAAACTGAATATCGTTAAAATCATTTAAAATAGGTTGTACTGCCTCCAAACGTATACTGAGTTGTGATAATGATAGTTCATCAGGATTCGGAACCTTTTTTATAGCGTCTACTAAATTTTGGAATCTAGTAATATGGCCTTTGAAAATGCAGCGTTTTCTTGTTAAACTGTTTAAATCTAGTTCCTCAATTATTTAATGAGAATAGGAATTTGAATAAGAATGACGTTTCTAACTCAAATAAAAGCAACAGGTTTTGGACAATGAGTATTGAGGTACAAGGAAAAGCCCACTTACGTTAATCCTTCCTAGAAAGCTGCTGTTGTTGTCCTAGCAGTGGACAAAGCGCTGGGTAGTCCTGGTAGGTTGAATCACCGGTATAAGCAGGTATTTGAAGTACAAAAGGGTGTTCTTGCGATGCTGGCTTGTTGAAACTCAAAGTAACGGTTTTTTGTGCGCAGTTCTTTATTTTCGAATTTTTTAACAGCTTGATAACTTCAAGCGATGTTTTGATATTAATGATAATGTCTTTGGTTTTTGGTATCGACAACGGTACACGATATACCACTGGGTACACTTTAACTTTTCCACGTTGGATTTTACCACTGTGTGCACTTTAACTATTTCACGTTGGATTTTACAGTATCGACAACGAATATGGTAACACGATATAACACCGGGTAATTATTTGTTTCACGTGGTTCACATAAATATCCACTTCGAAGGACCAATGTTTAAAAGATAAAAAACACTTCTTTGTTAAAACGTTTAATAATTTTAATTAAGCTAACGAATTTAGTTGGACTGTACAGGACAGCAACTTATATACAAGTGAGTAAAAAATGTACTGTTCTACCTCTCTCCCTGACAAGTAACCCTTGAGCTATGCGCCCCAAACATGCTTAAGTCGACGATAGGCGAACATAGCCGAATAAATGTACTTAACACCAAATTTGTACAATAACATACTCGTAATTATTAACCTAAATTTATAACGTAATTAAGAGAAGACACAATGATACAATAAATAATTAAATATGTAACCGAAACCCTAACAGTGGTTAGAAAATAGATTAATGTGGTTTTAGAAAATGAGCATTTGAATGTTTGTAGGTTGCTATGTAAATGTTGTTATATGGTAGTAAACCCAGGATTCCCGGGACTTCAAAAAATTGTCTTGTGCGGGTCCCGGGACTAGAAAAATTGTTTACAAAAATACTACACCTGTCGTTTCCATATATAAATATTCCGGTAATAAATATTATAGCAATAATCCTGGATCTGACTACACTTATGTAGGGGAAGTCCCGTAGTCGGCATTTCTTTGATGGAGAGATTGATGAGAATCCTATGCAAACCTAGGATCAAGCCTAGCCGCATTGAGGTTAGATCTGGTCGGGTATTGTACTTCCTCGGAGACGGAACGCGACGAGTGAGTACGTTAATAGGTCCGGCACTGGCCTAGAGGGCTAGTAGAGGGTCGGTAGCAAACTCGCTTTTACCAGTGAGAACTAGTAGCACTTACATAAATAAGTGACGACTGACGCACTAATGAAGCATATCTTAATTCTTTGTCCAATAGGGGACCGTGGCATTAAGATAATCGCAGGTGAACCACGTAAATCCGCACAAATGACAGTTGCTCTAAAAACATTTCCTACCATACCGGGTGACGATCGATTCTTAGACAACTTGACGAAACTGCAATTCTTACCTGTTTAATGAATCCGTGCTAAAACATTAAGCTTCCAGTTTTATTTCAAGGCACATCATCATTGCGGAATAGTAAAAACATTTATACCAAATAATTCAAATTTGTTCTTGAAAGAAATAAAACATAACAGTTTAACATATAGAATGCTTTTGAATAATCCAAAAGTACTAAAATTGTTAACATGATATTATCTGTCGCTTTGAATATTTTATCTGTAATACTTAACCCTTAATTTGGCAGTGTCTTTCAAATCATAAATGAAAATCTTTTATGACTTTTTGTACTGTTTATGATCTAAATTAACATATTCTAGCAGGAAAAAACAGATCTTGTGAAAAACCTAGGTTTTATGAGTTGTATCCTAGAGGATCTACTTTACCAAACTATTGAACACGCTAGTTGCTTCTGTTATGTATCCTATCAGATACATCACCGGTTTCACCAGTTACAAAAAACAAATACTTTAGATAATAATATATATTTATTTCTACTGCAAAACTAATTTAAACTAAATTATTGTTTAACTAAATAGTATAAATCAAAAAATGAAAAATTAGTGTAACTAATATGCATAAATAGGTACCATCCGTGTGTTTTTAGTAATATTTTGTCCATTCACATTGAACATTTATAAGCCTAGTTTTTTGTTTTCCTTATTGGTTCTTTATTTTTATCTTTTGTTGCATTTACATGTTCTTTGTTATTTTCGTTTGTCACTTACGACCTTTTCTTCAGTCTTCTTTTGTTTTATCTTCTTCTTTGATTCCTGTTTGATTTACTTTATCTTTATTACTCTGCTTTCTATCATCTCCAATTTCTTCTCTAGCTTGCGAAATTTTACTGGAGCTTTGAGAAATAATTATTGTGTACTTGATGTATCATATACTTTCTACAATATCTTCTAATTCTTTACTAACTGATTTAGATAGAGATGGTGCATCTGATGTATCATAACTAATACTTTGCAAAACATTTTTCCGTGTCAGATTTTTATAAATATGATTCTTCTGGAGTATGATTTTTCAAAAATAATACCTTGTAAAAATTCTTCCATATAATCATTACTTGATTCATCCACATCTGAAGTTTGTGGTGGAAATAAAGTGATGATTCTATCCTTTCGAGTTATCGTATTATGTATATTTGCGTTCGAGCGTGAAGAAAACAGTACCAGTTAATACCTACTGCAAACTTAAACACTGAAAGTATCAAAAAATAAATCTTCATTGTCGTACAGCATAGTAAAGTGGACTTTAAGATACGAAAACAGAACATTATTTATTTGTGGATATTTGGCAATGTAGATTATAAGATACATTGTAAAAAAGTGCTTTTTTCAAAAATAAATCAATGTTTTAGTGAATCATTTTATAGATAATACCAAAGAGGCATTCTTTATAAACAATATTGATGCATTTATTTTGAAACAAGAATAATTAATTTAATAAATAAGACATCCAACAACTTACTCTGCATGATTCCTCCAGCTACAACGCAGAGTCACCTTATCTTTTGAAGTATAAAATATATATTTTGTCAGTAAGTGGCAGGGTTTTGCGTGATTTCTTAAGAGATAATGTTAATTTGATATAATTCATAAATATATCAAGTAAAACTTGAAATTCTGAATTATTGTAAGCATATTAAGTTAATGTATCTTATAGAATACAACGTCAAATTAAGGGTTAAAACAGTGGCACAGATGCGTGTATCTCCTATAACCACTCTGTGTATCCAGAAATAGTTTATTATCTTCAAGATGTTCACATAGTTATTTTATTGTTTTATTAGTGACAGAAAAACTTTAATACCCTGGATCTCAAAATGTCAAAAGTCGACCATTGTATAATTTCTAAGTCTTGAATTAAAAATGATCTAGTATATATAGATCAATAGACAATGTGATCAATAGACAAACTCGTAGATTTTGAAAAAGTTTACCTTAATGAAAATAAATTTAGATAATTAAGACTAACATGCACACAAAAACTATTTAAACAGGTAAAGGATATGTGAGAATCCAGATTTTCATAGAAAATAGATAATTTTTCTCATAACTTAACGATTTGGGAATCGTATATGTATTTTTTTAATTAGTAAACTTTAGTTCAATTTTAATGTTATAAATCATCTTATCTATCTTATCTTATCTTATTAAATTTTCAAAATTTTAAAGCTTTTTGATAAGTTGTTTTAGTGGAAATAAGTAGTGTAACATTATATCCACCGAATTGATACACATTTTAATGTAAAGGTTAGATCTTGTTGATGGAATCACATAAAAACATATTTGACAACTGCACTTTTCTAACATTTAACTGAATTATGTAAATTGGCTTGTATGTTAAAGTTTTTGGAATCTAAAAACATTCAGATAATATTTGTTTAGATTTGTGGAGAAAGGAATGTGTGAAAAGGTGTTCTTATGAAATTCAGTTAATTATTTATTAGTAATAGGAAATTGTTCTTTCGTCGACATTAGAATTAAGGGTATTATTCTATTTTTCAACCCAAGTATTGTATATGGTTGAATTCACAATTCTTTTCTATAAGATTGTATAATTAGTTTTTGAATTAATGAAAGTTTATAAATAATAATTGGGTATGTAAAATCCGAAATTTCAAGATTTTTGAGAGAATTTATTTGTTTCCCAAAATAGTATATAAAGGGAATTCATTTTTTAACAATTAAGTGGCAATATTCTATCCAAGGAACATAGTGTTTATAGTTGCTTCAAAAATTTAATTTGTAAGGTTAAGATCCAACTTTGGAAATAATAAAGTAAGGTTATGTGAAACGTCAATAATAGATAATTTTGTTTGAAGTGTGTTTGAATATATACAGGGTGCCCATTATGTATGGAATATAGTATATATCTCGGTAAATATCGACTTTATAAAAAAAGTTGTTGTATAAAAGTTGTTTAACATTTTATTTTCCATAATAAGATAGCATTCAATTGTTTTTATTTTAGAAAACAAATGAGTAATGAATAACACTTTAATTTTTTTAAATAGCAATGTAACCTTTCAATAGGCTCATTTGATAGAGATTTTTTTTCTCTTTTCGATGACCTAAAATTTTTGAAAAAAACGTAAAAAATGTTTATTAAGTTAATTTCACCAATAACATGAATCTAGATATCCGAGATCGTAAAGTATCTCGAATTATTACCCTAAAATAAACAGATGTGCATCTACATAATGTACAAAACAAAACAAATGAACAAAAAACAAAATAAAACAAATGAACAGAAAATTATGTACGTCTCTTATAAAGCTTGAAGGCAAAACGAAATTAGCAATAAAATGGTTTTCATGGCAATAACTGTTCAAAATGTCCACCATTAACTGCAAGGCAGTGGCCCAACCTATCGCGAAAAGCTTGAAAAGAATTTCTGAGCGATCTGGGAGAAATTGCTGCAGCTTCATTTTGTATTCGTTGCTTTAATTCGGCCAGATTCTGGGGTCGGTTTGTATACCCTTTTGATTTTAAATATCCCTAGAAGAAGAAATCGCAAGGTGTAAGATCCGGAGTAAGGCCACTCCACAGACCCTCTTCTGCCTATCCAACGGGCCGGAAATACCACATTTAAATATCGGCGTACATCTAAATGATAGTGGGGCGGTGCTCCATCTTGTTGAAACCAAAGATCGTCAAGATTTGCTTGGCAAGCTGGAATAATTTGCTGTTGCAATAATTGCAAATAACGGTCACCAATTAGAGTACCACGAATATAGAAAGGTCCAATTATGTGATCTGCACAAATTCCCACCCATACGTTTAATTTTTGTGGTGTTTGGGTATGATTTTGGATCATCCAATGGGGATTTTCGGCGGCCCAATATCGACAATTATGCCTATTTACATTTCCATTTAAACAAAACGTAGCCTCGTCA
The DNA here is from genome assembly GCA_929113105.1 of Agrypnus murinus. NCBI lineage: Eukaryota > Metazoa > Arthropoda > Insecta > Coleoptera > Elateridae > Agrypnus > Agrypnus murinus. The sequence goes on from OV816025.1 coordinate 101,719,046, forward strand.
GAAAAAACAATATTATTAAGAAAATTTGGATTGTTGTTGATTCGCTCTATCATAAATTTACAAAATTCACCACGTCGATCGTAGTCATCTTCGGATAATTCTTGCAATAAAGTCGGTTTGTACGGATTTGCACGGAATTTTTCTGAATGTCATATTTTCTGTATTGAACCGTTACTTACGGCATGGTTTAAACTTAACTGACGAGTTGAAATGTTTGGATTTTCTTCGATTTCTATTAAAACATCGAGCTTTTTATCTTCATTTGTCGCAGACCAGTCTTCACCAGATCTTTAACATTGCTAGTTTCCCTAAACCGTTTCAAGGTTTTGCTAACTACTGACTGGGTGATTGGTTCTCGATGTGGATAACGCTCATTAAAAATTTCACATACTTCTAATTGTGTTCGTTTGCGATCACCATAACCGACCATAATTAAAATTTCAATACGTTCAGTTTCTGTTAAATGAACCATTTTTGTTTTTCCATGTATCAACAACTTAATTAAATAAACAAACTTCTGTCACAATAAAAGCCTACAATCAATTGTTAAGACAAATGAAAGAGATCTCGGATATCTAGATTCATGTTATTGGTGAAATTAACTTAATAAACATTTTTTTTCAAAACGATTCGTTTCAAACGTTTCTGATATAAGGGTACTAAGATTTTAGGTAATCGAAAAGAGAAAAAGAATCTCTATCAAATGAGCCTAATGAAAGGGTACATTGCTATTTAAAAAAATTAAAGTGTTATTCATTACTCATTTGTTTTCTGAAATAAAAACAATTGAATGCTATCTTATTATGGAAAATAAAATGTAAAACAACTTTTATGTAATAAATTTTTTTATAAAGTCGATATTTACCTAGATATATACTATATTCCATACATAATGGGCACCCTGTATAGTAGTGTATATATCAAATATAATACACTTTTCTAAACTTTTAAAAATCATTTTAAAAATAACAACAGTCATAATTTCTTTAACCTTGTCAATTTTAAATTAATTTTGGAAATACCAAAAGAAAGTATCGAAGTAACAAACAACTTCACTTTAATAAACAGTTATAGTTTGCTTTTCAATTGGTCTGGAAATTATATTTAATCGATCAATATTTTCGTAATTCGATTGATTTATAGAGATCTCAGAATAGTTTTTGACAGATTTGTTTGGATCAGAGATGGGAGCCGATTAACGAGTTTGTCAAGTAGGGGAGAGTCTGGAACAGTGGCCATGCAGGAACAGTGGCCACCTTCCCGCCATTTTATAAAGATTAGGTGCTGTCATCTAGCACAGAATGTACCAATAGGACACTAAGTATATTAACAAAGTTTGTCCATTTAAATCTCGATTTTTATTTTAAAACAAACTCAACCTGGAATTGTATACTTGAAGTAAAATACAACAGGCAAGTGAAATAATTGTTAGTGGCTAAATAAGAAAACGTCGAAAGGAACTAGCGTTGACTGCTTATACCTACTACATGTAAATATTTATTGGTATAATAATATTTTGATTGTGTTGGGTAGTCTTTGTTTTTTTTCCTACTTTTTTAAAAAGCATGTAGTTGATGGTACAGTGGCCATGTTAAATGTAGGTACAGTGGCCACTCCTTTATTATATAGGTCACTGTACTATTATTTAGTACAATATTTTATTTATTTCAGATATTATTTCCTAGATGTTCCTAATGATTTGTACATTATTTATCTCAACCTGTAAAAATAGGCGGCGCTACTAGAACAGCAAATCTGTTTTTTCCCATTAATTTATCTATGTATAAAGTTTGTTAGCTTTTGGCTGGTTTTTTAAATTTAAGTTGCCTTTTTTTAATACAAATTATTTTTTACAAAATAAATCATTATTCTGTAAATGTATATGTACTTGGTTTTACTATTCCCGTCTCCTACACAGTAGTGGCCACAGTACCATACTCTAATGGCCACTGTACCATCACTGTAGGTACAGTGGCCACTTTTATCTTAAATTCTTCCAACTCCAAAATCTTTGTTATAATTTTATTTTTTCAGTTCCTAGAATGTAATGGTGTAGAAGTAAAAACAGTGTTTGTTATTTAATAGTAACAGATTCTATAAAAAAGCGTTAATTTTGGTTGTTATTGATGTTATTATAAAAAGGTGGCCACTGTTCCAGACTCTCCCCTAACTCGAACCTAAATAAAGATGAGATATATGTGGCGGAAAAGTTAAAAAGAAACACTGAATTATTGAATCAAAGTTTAATTTATTTTAATTTAGATACCTACATTTTGTTAATTATAGAAATTAAATTTATGTTTTAAAGAATATTTTCAAATTTAAATAATTTTCGTTGAGATATTCCAATAATATAATAGATGAAAGTATTATTCATTTAAATAATTTCTTTATTTGTTATTAAATAATTAGTTTAATTTGTGTTGCTTTCATTTGCAATTAGTAATTTATTTCTGAATTTTCTCAAAATTTAGTTTGGTATCAATTTTGTTCTTTTTATTTTCTTTTTATGTGATTAATTAAGATTTTGTTTAAATAAATAAAGAACTTGTGTTCTTTATTATGCATTTTGTCATTTGTGTAATCTTATTTGTTTAACAACCAGCTTTTATTTAAATAAGAATATTCTACATCAGCGACCCAAACCTGAGAATGTAGTGGAATTATGTTACTCACTACAATACATTTGTAAAGTCGGAGGATTACATAAAATTTTTATAAGATAAGAAGTTGTATTCCATGACATTTCTTTTTGGAAAACCTCTTTCATCTGTGTGTTTTTTTCCAATTCCCATATATTCATAGTAATATGTATATGTAATAGGGTGGTTCTTATTTGTATAAGAAAAAAAAGTAACAATTTCAAAATACGTACCCTCTATATTTTTTACATTACATGAAAGGAGATTACCCTAAAAATCTCAAGTCGATTAAATCATGTTAACCCGTCCCGCATTAAGGTCAAAGTTCGACCATTTTACACTCTAAAAAATTACCGGTAAATTTACCCTAAAAAATGGAGGCAATTATGTTACCTCTATTTTTTGGGATAAATTTACTTCAAAGTGTAATTTTCATAGAAAGTGGGAAATTTCAACATTAGGTTAAAAGGTTAAATTTGCATTGTAATGTTTTCTTTTTAAATAAATCTACAGATTAAAATTAATTGTGTAAAGTTACATGACAAAGTTAATATTTCATGGCAATAGTACTTTTCAGGGTTAAAATGCAAATGAGAAAATTCTTCTTGAATGTAATGATGACTTGCCAAAGTATTTGCAAATTCAATCGTACCTCTGGTGAGATTAACAATAAATATTTTATGATTTGTTAATGTTTAAATATTTTGTTTAAAGAAAAATAAGATATGCAATTCCATTACAGTAGGAACTCCCATAATCCGAACATCCAGTAATCCGAACAGCAACATTTACAAGCTATAATCCGAACAAACCTCTTTAATCCGAAATCCTCTTTAATTCGAACAAATCTCTTTAATCCGAACAAGAAAGTTCTATGTACATACGAAAATTGAATATGTAGAGTTCTTGGAAGGTGAATAATTATAAATGAGATTATAGCAGATTGCTGATGCAGGTTTTGGCTGATACTGTTACGACCCGACAAGTGTAAACAAATTCTACGAAGATCAGCAAACGCTTTTGTTATTAATATAAAGAGTAATAAAAACCCTGAAGGTTACAGATGTAAAAAATAAGCTATAAATATAGTAATCATAGCATCACAAAGGCGCTCTAAATGTTTTGACGTTGCAGTTTTGCCGCAATTGTTTGTATAATGACATCATCTACCTTAAAACTTTTTTCTTACAATTTTGTTAATACAAAATTTGCATTCGTGGCGTTCGAAATTCAATAAAAAAATGTCAAAACGTAAACACATATTATTAAAACTATCAGAGAAATTATATTGGGTTGTTGTTTAACGATTGGTTTAAAATATGGTGTTGGTAAATAGACAACCAGTGATATAAAGAAAAACATAACAAAAATCCTAGAATATGTCTCATCTACTGACAAAGGTACAGAAAATAGAGAAATACTGAAATGAAGACCATAAGATGAGAGCACAACGCTATAAAAGGAGAAAGAGAAAACTTAAAGCAAAAGAATTACTGATTTTCTTAATTAGAAATAAAAATTTTGTAACAAAATTAGTAAATTACATAATTTAAGTTCTTTATAATAAAGTACCATGGCATAAAACAATATTTATATTCGTACATCCAGTAATCCGAATTCCTTGTTAATACGAATTACTTTTGCATTTATAAGTTCGGATTAAAGTTTCTACAGTATTTATTTATTGTATCTGCGATTTTATATATCAATTATTTACTTTTAGTTAGGCAACCCATTATACAAATCAGTGCTGCGGAGCTAATGGGTATAGGTTCTAACAAGGTTCTAGCATATGGAGATCTTGAACACATCAGAACATTTAGAACATCTAGAAAAAATATTTTTAATAAATCTGTTCCAGCCCTTATTTATCATTCATACCTAAAAGAGTAAATGATTTTTAGATCAATCCTTAGATCAAAGTATCTATCGTCATATTGTAAATCAACCTATAACACATTATTAATAACGAAATACATAATAAATATCCTGTATCAATGAATTTCTAAGTAAATCACAACTCAATTAAACTAATTCTAAATCATTATTGTTATCACTTTGTATTATAGTATTATATTTTTGTATAAAACATGCTTCAATAAAATAAAAATATGAATAGAATCTATATAACACTCCATCGTAAAACTTTATTCCAAAATATAATTATAGCTATATTGCGCCCTCTAATGAAAAAAGGTATCAATAGCTTCAATTCTGTCCTATTACTGTGTACAGACATTCAATCAATATTTACCACACGCTGAGTTTAATAAGCGACGCTTCGTTTTATTTAATAATATCCAACCAGTTAATCGAAGATGTGCTGATTTGGAAAGTATTTACTGATGTAATTCCCCAGCTTATATAAAGATAAACTATTACGTCAACTAAAATGTATGAATTACTTTGAAAAACTTGAAAGAAGGTTATCGTATAGTTATTTTTGTATTGACCATTCTCTTTTTTTGTATGATTGTATATTAATTTAACAATGTTTTGTTGATTTTTATTCTATACGAAACAATAAAATTGTTATCATACGAGAAACCTACCTTGGAATTTTAAACAATTTAAATGTTTAAACAACAAACTATAAATAATGCAACAACGAATTCGTTCTTTTACAATGGTGGGTTTTATTCAATATTCAATACCAGAAATCTTATTTAAGTATGATTTTGATATAGGGACATCTAAGATAAAACCGAAAAATGCTTTCTTTGTTTTGTTTTAGTTCTAACATAAATTCAATAAAATATTATCTGTAATAAATATAAAAGTTTTCATTAAGAACTATCGAGACGGGCTTCCCCCTATTTTAACTATCACCCTCTACTGTAGGACTATTTAAATTATATGTTGGTTGAATGATGGTTATATGAATGGTCCTTCGAGTTTCAATTAAATATAAACCAAACAAAAACTTTTACGTAGTACATGCTTGTTTTCTTTTCAGTTTGAGTTGATTTAAAAGAAAGAACAATAATTGGGAGGAATATTTCAGTAGTGTATTTGTTCCTTTTCAGACATACAATCCATTGTCTCCCTTTATTTTTAATTTACGCAATGTTACTTGTTTAACTTTTCCCATTTTAACTTTCTCTTTTGAGGGTTTATATTTCATTTACACTTATAATCAATCTGCTCACAGGCAAGTTATCAAAAAGTTTATCTTTCCTGTTAAAGCAACAGAAACTTGACAACTTTTCATTCTTAACCCTTTAGAGACTTAATAAGTTGTTATTAGTTGTTTAAGATACCTCATTTTAACGATTCACATTATCTCTTTAAAGTTGATTCTCTTAATAGTAGTTTTAAATTCGTAGTAATTCGCTAACGTTTTAAAGCAGTTTTCACCATGGAACTAAAGATTTGGTTTCGATTAATACCTTTATCCTTAAACCCTACTACTTTCCAAGCTGACGTCAACATTTTATGGTTTCTGTTTTTTGTGTCTATGTGTTGTGTGTATGCACTGTAGTTTTAGAAGATTTCATCTTCTTAAATTGCTCTTGCAAGGTAACCCTAACAGGATATTTTTTATTCCGAATCATATTTGATACTAGTCAAAATAGTAGTGATACTCAAAGCAAAAAAAAAGAATAATAGATTGGAAAGTGTCCAAGCAAAAATCTAATCATATTCCGGGTAGTTCAAAATCAAGAGGGGCTGTGTGCTTTAAAACTGCGAGAACACAATATGAAAAATATAAAGTCTTGAAAAGTTCCTGTCAGAAAACAATCGACACATACCTATTACAAATGTAAAAATACACAAATGACAGCTGAACTGAGCAAAGTGATTGGTTCAGTATCATAGAAAAGTATGCTGAAACCTTATATTACCTTCTCCAGCTTTTTGTTTATAATTTTATTTTTTAGGTAATTAATGTAAAAAATAACGACCTTGTCTGGTGACTTGTAATGATTAATTTTAGATCCGTAGCGTCAATTTTAATATTATAATCCAATTCATTTCAGTAAATGAATTAACTGATTTTCACAGATAACGCATTACTTTCTCCAAATTCATTCAGATTCTTGAAAAGTCACTATATAGTCCAGTCAAACTAAACATTTGAAATGGAAAATGGAAGTACATGGGATTTTTTATTTCCAGTATGCAGGGGAGGTCTAGAAAAGCTTAACTGTTTTCGATCTCAAATTCATATGAGCTTTTTCCGCCATTTTGAAAAGAAGGGATGAAGTGTTATTTTGAAATTATCTCTGTAACCGTAGGTCCGACAAAAAATGAGTATGAAGCATTTTTGTCGGCAATACGATTGTCTACAACTTTTATTTCAAATTTTCTAGCGTAATATAAAAAATGAAAAAGTTGTGAGGGAAAAACTTTGGAAAAAGAAGGGATGAAGTGTTATTTTGAAATTATCTCTGTAACCGTAGGTCCGACAATAAATTTGTATGAAGCATTTTTGTCGGCAATACTATTGTCTACAACTTTTATTTCAAATTTTTTCGCGTAATATAAAAAATGAAAAAGTTGCGAGGGAAACAAAAATAAAAATTGTGGTGTCCGATTTACCTTTCGCCGGTTTCCCTGAGAACACATTACATTTATTGTCTGCGAGTCCAGTGAGCAAAACCAACAGGTGGATGTCTTCTTAAACACGAGGAATTCCATTCAACGCTTCAATTATTTAAAGCGAAAATTATCGACGCCAAGTTATACTTGCCACTGGAGAGCGTTTTTTGATGGCCTTATACGGGGCCGATAAGAACGAGAAATCCTTAAACTCACTGAGGTACAAAAAATTCTGCACGAGTGCGGCAAAGAAGACATTTATTTTGTCAGCAATACCACCCACCAAAAGCTCTACGCGACAGCATATTTTCCGAACTTACCATCAGGTTCAATCGTGGTTAAGATTTGAAAAGGATCCAGAGGAATGGGGTTGGCGAAGAACTCATCGAGGTCTTGAACCTATTACAAGCGCAGCCGAACCCGTGCCAGGGAACCTTTTACAACTCATCTCCTGCAAATGCAAAGGGAAATCTGAAGTAGCTTGCGGGTGCAGAAAAGCAGGCGTTAAGTGCTCCACTATTTGTCTGTATTGCAGTGGGCAGACCTGCGAAAACGTCACTAAATATGACCAAGCTGTCGATGAAGACTCGATTAAGAATTATCAATTACATGTACTATAAATGTAAGTATTAAATAAGATAATGTAAATTAGGTAAACTATGAGAGGATAATTGTTCCCATGCACAAAGGTTTACGATGCACAATATGTGATAGTACGCGACGCGTACCAAGCAGTTACGCGTACGTACACTAACCTCCCTTCGAGCGTTGACTGGGCCTATACCAATAAACGGCATAAAAAAAAGTCATTAGGCAAAATTGTTCGTCATGAAATGCTTTATACAAACTTTTTGTCGGACCTACGGTTAGAGAGATAATTTCAAAACAACACTTCATCCCTTCTTTTCAAAATGGCGGAAAAAGCTCATATGAATTTAAGGTCAAAAACTCCAAGTTAAGCTTTTCTAGACCCCCTGCATGCTGGAAGAAAAAAATCTTATGTACTTCCATTTTCCAAGTTATGCCCATTTTTCGTACAGTTTGACTGGACTACTATTAGGTGTCAGACTATTACTTAGTTTGCTAATGGAGAGGTTAACGAAGAACTTAACAAACAATGCAACAAAATTATGACTGCATCTTACTTGATTTCATTATTTGAAAGCTGCGAGACTATGGTTTTGAGAAGAGAGTCGATGATTAATCCTTTTTTACTCTTGAAATATAACCATCAGCAATATAGTGCTATTCTTCCCTATTCCATGTAGTTATTTTTGACTATGTTTCCCACTCGCGTATTTAATAATAAACTCGTAAAAAAGTGGTTGGTTTTTGGAATTTCCTGGACTCTTCTTTGCGCGATCTTACAAATTTCTAGGCGTTCCAAACAACTCTTCTTTTTTTCATAGACGATCGGTATCAGTAGCGTAACTTCAGCTTTTAGCCCTGCTCCCTGCCAAAGAACGAGGCCCTTCTTTTGGTGTTTTGTTCATAGACCTCTTTGGTTCGGGCCTCATGGATCTTGAGCCCCGATAATTACTGATCAGAACTTCCTGGCCATTACTTGCATAAATATACCAAGGCCATTCCTTTCCATCCATCTACAAGCTTGAAAGTATTTTGAAACTGATACTGATATGCTTAGTGCCCATTTTATGATCCCCCCTAAATACTTGTAAGTAGGCAACATCTTACAATATAGAGGCAACTTAGTGCAAAACCTTTTTAATAAAAAAAAAACTATCATTTTAATTTTTTGTTCATAAATAATGTATCTAGAAAACGCTGAAAATTATAATCAAAATCCGCATAGTGAGAATTTAAGGAGGTTACAGCGGATCTTTGCGGGGTGAAGGGCAAGGGGATATCTCCTATGCTTTTACATAGGCTCTAACAAGAAATACCAATCGATGAAAAAATAAATTAACATTCTTAAAACTGAACAAAATCATTTTATTATGAATGCCTATAATGCATTTATTAATTATTTGTATACATTAAAATAATTTAAGTCGATTGGAGTGCATTTGTTTAACTGTTGAAAGTGTAAAAATAAATGTAAATAGGTTAAGAATCGTGGCAACACCTCAAAGAATCAATCGATTTTGTTGGTAGCAATGTTAGGTTTCAGCTTTCGATTCAGTTGACATCCTAACCTCCAAAAGTCAATCCCAAAATATTAGTGGAAACATTTTGAATGTTTTGTAATTTTGTATGCAATTACAGATGGAAATATTCTATTTTTTAACTTTTGTGTAGTCTAAAGAGTACAATCTGCTAAGCAGATACAAGAAATATATAAAAAGTTGTTGAGGTTTAATACATATATTTTTAAAATTAGTATGTTTGTATTACTGATTTCGTGAATATTCTGATTGTGATGATAAATTGTATTCATCACCTTGCAAAATGTAATTTTACATTTTGCAATATTTCCGTCGAATTAACATTTGTATTCTGATTATTAACGCAGAAGACTGAATTGTTCAACATAATCTGATTAATAAAATATATGATTATTAGTTAATACAATAAAATATAGATTATTATAACAGTCATTATATGTCATCATTCTGTTCTGTTATTTGAATTCGCGCGCTATGAGGTGTTGTCACATCTCTACTGTCTTTCCACATACGAGGGTGGTCCCAGAAGTACCCGACCTGACCAAGAGGTGGCGGTAGTTGTTTGAAAATATCACTGTATTGGAAAGTACGCAGTCTATAAAACATATGTTTCAAGTTTGAAAGCGCCACGTTGTTCAGAATTTGTTTGGCAGCCATCAATAGTGAACGTTGTCAGTGAATTTGGGAAAATGGAGAAGATTGGTCATCGTTATGTGATACAATACTTTTATTTGAAAGGCCTCAGCCCAACCAATATAAAAGCTGAACTGGATTCTACTCTGGGTGAGTCTGCTCCTTCGTTTACAACAGTTAAATTTTGGGTAGCTGAGTTTAAACGAGGCCGTACGAGCTGCCAAGACGAGCATCGCAGTGGTCGACCAAATGAGGTGACGACTCCAGAAATGGTGAAGAAAATCCACAAAGCGGTACTTGATGATCGTCGACTGAAAGTGCGCGAGCTAGCAGACATTACGGGCATTTCAAAAAGTGCGGTACATCGCATATTATCTGAAAATTTGGACATGAGAAAGCTGTGTGCAAGATGGGTGCCGCGTTTGCTCACATTCGAGCAAAAACAGTGTCGTGAAAATGTTTCAATTGAGTGTTTAGCGAAGTTTCACAGCAACAAAGCAGAATTTTTGCGCCTTTTCGTAACAATGGATGAAACATGGGTCCATCATTTCACACCCGAGACAAAAGAACAATCGAAACAATGGACTCAAAAGGGAGAACCGGCTCCAAAGAAGGCGAAGACCGTTTCATCTGCAGGCAAGGTTATGGCGTCGGTTTTTTGGGATGCGCGTGGAATAATTTTTATTAACTATCTCGAAAAAGGAAAAACTATCAACGGCCAGTATTATGCAAACTTATTGCAACGTTTGAGCGAAGAAATCAAGCAAAAACGGCCGCATTTGGCTAAAAAGAAAGTGTTGTTTTATCACGACAACGCGCTAGCTCACAAATCCGTTATTGCAATGGCCAAAATTAATCAATTAAAGTTTGAATTGCTACCTCATGCACCATATTCGTCAGATTTAGCCCCCTTGGATTATTTTCTGTTCCCAAACTTGAAAAAATGGCTCAGTGGTCAAAGATTTTCCAACTATGAAGAAGTGATGTCAGCAGTTAATGGCTATTTTGAGGAGCAAGACAGTTCTTATTATAAAAAGGGTATCGAACTTTTTGAACACCGGTGGGAAAAGTGTATAGAGCTGAAAGGAGATTACGTTGAAAAATAAATAAATCTTTTTCCAAAATTTTTGTGTTTTCTTTGTTGGGTCGGGTACTTCTGGGACTACCCTCGTATGTAGTGAAAAATTCTTGTTTTCTTTACTTTAAACTATTATTGTGCATTAACTAGACACAAGATTTCAAAAATATTGGGCAGCATTGTTCTTCGAATATGAAAGTATGTCATTTTAGTTTTTTATCAGATTCTCTACATTTCTTCATCAGAATTTTTAGTGAAAACTGCTAAAGGTTAGACGGTCTCCATAAGAGCCCATGTTAAATTCTGGATTTTATTTTCCATTTTTCTCGGTAATGGTACGCAAGAAAATATAAAAAAAGCTATCGAATAGAATAAGTGTCACAGAACTCGAGGTTTAAATTTCACGTCATTCTCTACATTTTTACATTTCGCTGTATCCTCGTTAAGAAGTCACGGGTACAACTAATTATGTAGTAGATGTCCCAGCAAGACTTGCTTCCTCCCATTGCCTCACCCAACAGAATTCATCGCTCCCTATTTCTTCTAAGGCCAGCAAGGGTACTGGGAGTAACAGATCGACACTATTCTCGCCTTTAACTGCTCTTTGTTTTCTGCAGGACGTTGAAAACCCCACCTTTAACTTTTTCCAAATAATCTAACGGGGTAAAATAGGAGCTACATGGAAGACAAGTATGTATAGCACCTCTAGCGATAACTTTATTACCAAATATATAATTTACGAAATCTCTGACAATTCTATGATACTAAGCCAGGAACATCATCATTGTCAAACCATACATTTCTCCAGATATCAAGAGGGAATCCTACATGTGTCGGGGTAAATCATCATTAGAAAAATTGAAATATATTTCCCCAGTTAAAACACCATTGCAAAAAATGAGGCCCAATAATAGAATTTCCAGATGCTGCACAATACATTAATTTTAAAAATCCATTGAAAGTTAGTTACCTTAATCCAGTGCGGATTGTCCTGCGCTTCGATTGACGCAGCCGTTACTTGAAAAAGTTTCCTCACCACAAAATAAAATCTATAATAGAAAGTTAGGATTACTTTATTCCTTAATAAGCAACAAAACAGTAGTTGTAAGTTGTAATCGTTTTCCGTTAAGTGTTGTCCCAAAGAAACGTGGTATGGATGAAACCTGTTAACTTTTACTACATTAAATACAGAGCCTTTACTAATTGGTAGGTTTATAGACATTTTTCTCTGGCTAACATTTTCGATTATAATTTCAACTGCTGCAGTTTCGTTGTCTTCGTTAGTTACGGTACGATTTCTAACTTTCATTTTCTTCTCTTAAATGTTTTTGGAGTTAGAGTACGCCTGTTTGGACTGCTCCTACCTTAAAGTCTAACAACGGCATCGCTTTTTCTATCTGCTTCTAGTTTAAGTGTTATGTTAGAATACATTAGGATTAGAATACACGCTACTGTACTAATGAAAACTTACTTTTATCTTGCACCATGAACATAACGCACAACCAAAAAACACCGACTGGCACCAAATGACAATTGTCGACTTATGCTAGCTTATAAATTCACAGTCTACTGTAGTTAATCTGAAATTATGAAAGCTTAAACTTTTTAACGAAAACCAGCCTGTGAATTATAAGATGTATTACCTATTTGTAAACCTTCGAGGGACTGATAAATTTGCCCTCTATATACAAGAATTATTTCACATGAAGTGATTGAAATAACAGCAAGATGTAAAGTGAAGAAATGATAAATCACAGCTCAACAATTTAAAGTGACCAGAGACTAAAAATTTTGTTTTATAGAGAATATGGATTTTAGTACGAGGACGAGAATATTTCTTTAAACGTGACTCGATTACAACATAATTGTTTAAGTTTTCCTCTTCTAGATTGCTAAAGATATACGTTGAATTTATTGTAATAGCTTTATTATGGAGATTAAGAAGCTACCATTTCCTATTGCCCAAATACATTTAGGAAAACCGTTATATGATTAAGGTTGTCTGCAGTTTTCTTTAACTGTAACACAAATGTGGGATTTGTGCTATACCATCTGCTAAGTGGGCTTGAAACAAAGCTTTTATTGTCAAGATAAAACAACAAAAGTAACTATAAAAGCTATAAAAAGTTATGAAAATACACTCATACTTACTGTAACTAAAAACTCATATGTCTGCCTCAGCTTGAGATTTAAACTCTTTCTTACAAATTAATTATTCAAGTCGTAGGTATTGGTTCCACAGCTGTATCAATTGTGAAAAGGAATAGATAAGGGTTTTAAACACAATTAAAAACTGAAAAAGGGCGCCATCTGGTTCTGATGCTTTAAGTTAATTATAAATTAACCAATCAAAGATGTTATTTTGAATAAGCATTAAAATTTACTAAATCCATTAACCAGAAAATGAATAAAATATTTAGTTGAAACAAAAAAATTTTTGTTTATTTACAAGTGTTGAAAAAATGAAACTAAGCTTTCATAACCAATATGGTTCCGTTTTGTAGATCCATCAGTTTTGCAATAATAACATTTATTAACAAAAGAATGGGTAAAATACACATACAAAGATAAACAAATAAAACACACCTTGTATATTTATTACTAATCCAATCTAAGTTTATTGGATTATAATTATGTCCAAAAGTTAATCAATAAAATTCACCAAGAACGTTTCATTTAATAAAGAAAACAAACAGGAAAACTTATTGGATTGACCACAAAATTGTTCAAAACACATACTACCAATATTAGAAAGTTGCATTGACTGATCATGATCGCAAAATATTTCAAAAGAATCGATTAGATCAACCATAAAATTGTTCAAAACACTTTAATTTAAATATTAACCTTTGTATTAACTGAGCTTTTCCTGGACAAAATTTATAAACAAATCTCTGAAGGAGATTAGACAAATTATATCAATTCAACAGTATCAATATAAATGAATTGCAATTAAGTTAAAGCTTAAAGATTTTTTTTAACTATCAAAGAGAGCTCTCTCGAAAGAAAATTCATAACTATGACATTCTTAATACTTGAATTACAACAAATACCACTTAATATTACAGTACCTTGCATTTTCATTCATTAAACTCATAGAATACCATACATCAAGTCCAGTAGAAATTGGAAATTCGCTTTTCCTGCGGGGAAACTTAAGGTTGAATTCGGCTCAGCATCGAAGTGTAGATTCTGCATACCAAAACGTGATCCAATCTTAATTGATAATAACAGCTCATATGGTTTCATAAACCAATAAAGTCAAGCACGAAAAATAACCAAGATTTTAATTTGTGCTTATTTAACAACGTCTTTAACTTTCACCCAGAAAAACTAATGGAACTGTTCTGAAGCTTCCAGTTATTTTAATTCACTGATTGCATTAACTGCACTCAAATTCTTTAAGAGGAATTTTAATTTTACAAAGGCACAGAAATCGGTCACTACATTTAGGATTGCTTTAAGTAATTCTTCCTATAACGTGAAACGTATTTAACTCTAAAACTTTCACAATTCACAAAAAAGCATTAAAACTATACGGAACGGTAAATAGAATATCTTGCAATTCTATAGGATTAAAGAACTGTAATCCATTGACACTACATAAGAAAATTAATCAGGCCTATTGACCACAATGTCGACTGCATGCTCACAGACTGCAGTCACGAGTCTTCAAGTCAAGTCTGTTTGTCAAAACTAGCGAAGGCCTTTTTATAAACTCCGTTTCACGTTATTCCGCGCGGCAACATCTGTTTTTAGGCGGCAAGGGCGCTTGTTGCTTGCCTTACTATAGGATTCACGACCTTACGTATAAAAAGCAACACCAAACTTTCCCGCTGAAAGCACACGTGTGTACAAGAACACGCTAGCAGTAGACGGTATTCATACACTGCATCTACTTAAAATTTAAAACGCAAATAACAGACAAAGTAAAATGTATTTACGAATCGTATACACTCAAAATGTTTACCAAAATATTTCTATAAATGAGATGACGAAGCGCTTCTCATGATTTCTTTTCAAGGTTTCTTTTTGAAGAAATTGATATTATTTTTAAAATGCCAGGTCGCAAGATACGAAAAACGACATCAATATGACGTTACATTATTTCATTATAGCAAATATTAAACATTCCCTTCCTATAAATGCTTTCTGTAGGAAATGTTTGCCTGATGAACTGCATATTTAAATAAAGCGATATCTACAGGACCGAACTTAAGATTTTTATCAAGAATTAATACAAAATTCTATATACTAAATGCCGGTGGAAAATGTACCCGTTACAGGCTGTAGCCGCCCACTCAGTTATTACTTAACTTATTTATTAACGCCCCTCCCTCCCGCACAAGCTTCATAGCTTCTGGGTCCTGGCTTACTAGGTAATGGGTAGTAGCAATTATTATTATATTATTTACTTCTATCAATCTCCAATCAACCACAAGTGAAGTGGATGGCCGCACGGTAAAGAGCGCAACTAATATTCAGACGGCCCGGGTTGAATCCCTGGAACCGGCGAAAAGATTTTTCTCGTCGATAAAACCTCAGTACACTTTGCCGTGCTGTCAGATGGGCACGTTAAGCAGTCGGTCTCGACAACCACATAAACATCTTTCCGTGATTGTCATTAAATATAACACCGACCTATACTACGCACCAGTATGTATTTACTTCAATGGTTTGGCAATGTTAATTGTATTTAAACAATAGTTACAATCTTATGCTCCACTAGTTATTTTAAGGAAGATGTAACAGTTTTACATTTGAGAATATACCAACTTAACCACAATAACTATTAAATTGGTTGGCGTATGCTATATCTTAAATTGGCTAGTACTAGTTATATATTATTATAATCAATATTTAGTAATATTAGGTTGTAGTGGTCAGACCTATAGTCAATCAAAAGTAGCTGTAGCAAGTCGTTTAATCACAAAACAATTTGCAAAATAATCAATTTACCTAGTTGTGTTATTACATACATGTTTAGGCAAAATATATAATTGATTTTAAAAATAACAACTAGTTCAATATAAAAGTTGGGGACGTTTATTACAGTTTCTTTGAGGTTGGTAACTTGATTTTATGTTTAGGGATGTTTATTACAGGCTCTGTAATGTTGGTAGTTTTGGTTTTTTGGTAGTTAGGGGACGATACTTTTTTGTTTTTGTTTTTGATATAGGATGATGAAATGTAAACAAGACGTAGGTAGCCATTTTTGATCTTTTGCTTTTAAAGTAATTTTATTCATGTACGTGCATTTTTTATTTGTTTTATTTATGTATGTTGATTCTAGTTGTGTGATGTGATTTTATATTATTTAATTAATCTAAAACTCAAATCTCTTGTTTGAATCTATGATTAAGTCAAAATCTATATGGCAACTAAATTTAAAAGATTAGTTTGATAATTTTTAATAACTTATAAATTTGTCCTTTTGATGTGTAAATATTACTAGAAAATAATGTTTTTATTAACGTTTGTAGTATCATTACAGCTAATTATTGATAACTGGAGGTGATTCATGCATTTAAATATGACTACAGTTATTATGCGTCTTCACTGTCAGTGTTTTTATTTGGTTGATTTCTAACCTAACTAAATGTTTTACCATGTGACTAAAAGAATGAAGAGATAATATTTTGGTCCGGAACAAGAGGTTAGACTTATTATTATTTAAGAGTTTATTAATCTTCACGGTGGTAGTAAAACACATGATAGGCCGTGTAAGAGAAAAACTGATTTAGTATTTAAGAGAGGAAGGCTCCACGGTGGCTTAAGCCCATTTGATAGGTCGTGTCGTAGAAGCCTCAAACTGTTTTATTTTGTGTACTCTTGCATGTTTATGTTATTTATATGCGTTATGTTATTCTATTTCAGTGCTTATAACACACTCTCGCTTATCTATATATGAGCTTTCCCTGTTGCTGACAGAAAACCACTGTCTTGTAAAACACGTTTTTCTGATATTTCTTATTATATTTATGTATCGTCACAAAGTAATCGTAGCTATGTCAAATATGATATGATTATTGTTCAGTAGTCTTGTGCATTCTTTTTAAACTGGCACGTTTACCTTCTCTAGTTTGTACTTAACTTGACATAATTGACTCAATTTACAGTTACTTTTGATGTTTTATGACGTTGAGAGATTTGCGTTTTGACTATAAATACCTTGTATAATCACACAACTGTATCAACTTGACAAATTGATTTATTGCTCTGTATTGTTTATTGTAATCGAACTAAATAATCATTTGATCACCTATTGAACTTGAAGCGTGTACGTATTTAAGATGGGCTAGCATAAATTTTAAGGGGTTTTTTACAGAACTAGACGTTTATTATTTTCTATCAGTTTAAATCCGCCCCCCTCGCTCAAGAATAAGAACAAATTAATAAAATAATAAAATCATATTTAACTGTTCTTTTATTTGTGTTTATCTCTCTTTCTCCGTCCTAATGAAGTAAGTCAATCGTTATCAACCTTGGTCACAAGTTATAAAAAATAATCACAACGTAGGATCCAGTTTGTTCTTTTTGCTTATATTTATCATTATAAAGTTTGTCATTTGTTAGGTAGGTAGTGCTGTGCCAACTTCCGTTTTGCATTTCAAAGAATTAAAGACTCTAGAGTAATTATCAAATTAGTTACCTATCAAAAATCGACCTTATGTAACTTGATGTTTTTTAGCATGTGATTCGAAAATATATACTTTTACTTATGGTAAGAGTAATGTAGCAATTCTTTGAAGTATTTCTAAAATAATATTGTCATTTTCGTTATTCCAGTGATGCATGATCCAAGGTCCATATAATGCCAGAATGCTTAAATCATATAATATTCTTAATACTACCAAGTATTCAGAAAAGTAAAACAGAGACCGTTGTACCACTATTTCATGTACTATTGATTTCATAATGATCTAGGTTAAGGCAAGGTTCAAAATCATATTAGCCTTGCTGTCCTAGATCATTATGAAACTAATAGTACCACTATGGTTTTTCCTAACAATTCTGTAGATGTGCACATTTTTGGAAGCCTGTGTCTAACTAAAATGAAACTCTTCAAGGCCTTGTTTCTTGCAACAAAAAAACTATACTTATTATCCACAGTGGTAGAATATAACGAAGAATGTTTATATGTATTATTGGTTTCATAATGATCTAGGACAGCAAGGCTAATATGATGCTCTTTTATATTAAAAAAAGATTAAACAATAACACGGTTAGGCTTGCTGTCCTAGATCATTATGAAATCAATAGCACATGTGCACATGCGAAGACACATCTACAAGTGATAGCATGCAAGTTATCTTAAAGAAATAATTCTTACGTATATCACAAGAAAACCAACACAAGGAGAAATAAAATAATGGAATAGATATTTATAGCAATAAGGAATAAATTAATGTTGATTGATATTATGATATTAACACATACATACAATAGCAGAAAGAATATGTAGAGTCTATTTAAAAGATAATATTAACTATGATTACAGCAATTAATAATTTATAGAAAAGTTAGTAAAAACAAAGAAATCATATGATATAGGAGTAAAATAATTCTATGCATGAAATAAATAAAGATTAATAAAAAGTTTCACAATTATTATTAAATTCTAACCTGACAATATTGTTACAACAGCAAAATTGCAGTTACACCCTTACTACAGTTGCGGCCTATCGTTACACAGTCCGTCAAAGTTCTGAGTTTTGGATGAAACCTTGCTAAGGAGATGACTTGATGGTTGTTGATTTAAACATGAAATAGGGGATTTTTTTAATACTAGAAAGGAAGTGCATCTATGGGTTTTTGGGTACTAGGAATTCATTATTGATATTTGCATTTAGCTATGACGAACGCTAGGGGGCGCTAACGCACAGTCTTTCTCAATGTTCATGTATTTTCCGGTTAAAAGGTGGTATTGGTGGGTTTTTGAAGTCATAGAATTCATTATAAGAATTCATGCAGTATTTAAATGTTTAACAACTATTTTCCAAAAAATCTGATATATTCTTTTAATAACATTATTTTTACAACTGCTTTTACATTTTTAACGGACCGACATTCGGATATTAATGAAACATAGTTCATTTGGAGATTGTTAGGATTTACAGTAGGCATTTGCAAATTGGAATAATTTGAAAGCAGTAATAAAAATGTGTTAAGGACTTGTTGTAATACGTACTTCTTATCTTTAGATCCTAGGTACAGGTAGAAGTACCTCCTAAAATGAGTATCTAGAAATAGTTCCAGGTGCATCTTAAGTTCTAGGTACAAAATACCAAAAATCATAAATACTTTCGAAAATTATATAAAAAGTATAAGGTTTACAATAAAAAATAAGGAGAAAGCATTTTACTTAATAAAACAAAAATTGGGGAAATTGCAAAAATATGTTACAGACACACAATTTTTAACATTAATACGTAATTAGCAAAGAATACGATTCACAACTAGTCCGAATTTCAAATTACAATGACAACTCAAATCTATCTTTTAATAATAATAATAATATATATTTTCCAACAGGTGGGCACCCAATTACAGGAAAAAAATTTAAAAATTACAAAAACACAGTAGTGGTTGGACATAAATACGAAATACAAATATAAGCTACCTACAATTAATGTAAAAACATAAACATGCGTAATACAGTATATAAATAAATAATAACATAATTATTAAAACATTATACACACTAACTTTAGTTAGTGTGTATATAACAAACATCTCAAATCAAGGTATATATGTATCAAATTTGGTAATATGAATAACGTTGTAACAAATTTTCTTAATGTCTGAACATAGTATGTTCTTTAATTAGACATTTATCTCAATAATACAACTTACAATATTATTAATCGAGTCAAAGTGAATATCACACTTGCTACATATCTGATTAAAATTATTGCACATGCTTGTAATAGGTGATTTTTTTAGTAAGTTGGTTCTCCATCTTGCAGCCAAGTAGAATGACATATAAGTACGTGCATTGAATCGTGGGACATGAAAGTTAATTTTGTTTAAGAACCAAAGAGAATCAATTCTGTGATTTAAAAGATTATACAAAAACTTTACAGAGATAATAATGCGTCTAATACGCAGAGATATAAACTCAAATCTGTTAAGCAGCTCAATTTGACTAACCCCAATCTCAGGATAGATACCATCGCAAGAAAAAGCTAAAAACTTAAGAAAACATCTTTGAACTCGTTCAATCTCACGAATATGGCATTCATAAAGGGGAGACCAAATTACCGCGCCGTACTCCAGTAGAGATCGCACCAAGGCTATGTATAAGGCTCGTAACGTCTGAACATTTGAAAAGTGTTTACAATTTCGGTAGATAAAGCCATACATTTTAAAAGCTCGACTAACAATGTCATGTATATGTGCAGCGAAATCTAGCTTAGGATCAAAGATGACACCTAAATCTTTAAAAAATCCGTCCTTTGTATAGCAGTGTCATTGACGGTGTAGATATAACCATATCCGTTTAGTTTTTTTGTAAAAGACATAGTCTTACATTTAGTGATGTTTAGTGAAAGTCTATTATTGTGACACCAGTTATCTACCGTGTAAAGATTATTTTGTAATTGCATGGCATCATTATAATTGTTAACTTCACGATACAATTTTATGTCATCTGCAAAGAGAAGGCAGTGACAAGATATTTGATCTACTATGTCATTACTAAAAAGTAAGAAAAGTAAAGGTCCAAGATTCGAACCTTGAGGAATTCCAGAAGTAGGAGTAAAATCGCGGGAAATAAAGTTGCAGTATCTGACACAAGAACTCCTATTAAAAAGATAACTTTCAAAAAATTTAATAAGATTCTCTGCTAGGCCATATTGAGATAGTTTATTTAACAAGATGTTTTGATCAAACGCTTCTTGGAAGTCAAGGTAGATGACATCGACCTGATTGCCTTTATCCATGATCTCTGCAGTGAACTGACTGAAACATGCGAGATTAGTTATAGTAGAACGACTTTCCATAAAGCCATGTTGATGTGGAGAGATAAATGATCTTAAAGATGAATACAAATATTTATAAATAATAGACTCAAATGCTTTAACAAAGTTACTAAAGATAGAAATTGGTCTGTAGTTTTCAATGAGTGACGGATCGCCCTTCTTAAGAACCGGACATATACATGCATGTTTCCAAATCAACGGAAGACTAGCCGTAGACAAACATAAATTAAATAAGATGTATAGTGGTTTGACAAGAGCAGCAGCGCAATCCCTTAGAATAAAACTTGGTATTTGATCTATACCAGATGTGAAACAGTTTTTTGAGCGATGCAAAGCACATAAAATATCGTCCTCATTGATAACGTCGATGGCAATAACATCTTGAGTTCGAGGTATGACATTAATTGCAATGTTGTTCTGAGATTGGATGTATACACTATGAAAATAATTAGAAAATTGATTAACTATAGAATATCCATCATTATATTCAACATTGTTATGTATCATTACGGTTGGAATACGTGAAAGCCCTCGCTTATTACTGATAAATGACCACAACCTTTTTGGATCTGCAGCAAGTGAATTCTCAACTTCAGTAAGATATTCCTTATAGCAAGTATTAATTAATCTATTACATTGCAATCTATAATCTTTAAAAATGTTGTAATAGTGTTCATTTTTAAATTGTTTATACTTTTTAAAAGCCAAAGATTTTTGTTTCAGTAGTAATAATATATCATTATTAAACCATGGGGGATAATGAGTTTTCTTTTTAGATTTTATAGAAGCCTTAGGCACTGAAGTATCAAATATATTATAATTATAAACAATTTGATAAAAACTATCACAAGCTTCATTAACATCTGTAAAACCATTAAGTTGCGACCAATCAGCATTTAGTAACATATCATACAACATGGGAAAATTAGCTTTTTTAAAATTGTAGTGAGGCTTATCGTTCATTATAAACCGATCACGTTTATTACGAATAACATTGATTTCAATATCAAGGGCCGGATGATAAACATCTTCAACTACCAAGGGTACTAGTGCATGTTGAACAAGACAATTAATATTAGAAAATATTAAATCAAGGAGACGGCCTTGGTTGTTGAGTATATTATTATATTGATGAAAATTATGTAAATATTGAAAATTCTTTAATATTATATTAAGTTGGTTATCCAGATCAAAATTAAACGACGGAAGATTAAAATCGCCCATCAGTTCGATGTTAAGCTCATTGAAAGGTTCTAAAGTAATGGTAAGTTCATCAATGAATTGTACATAAGTTTCAGTTGGTATAGATGGAGGTATATAAATTACAAGTATCATAAAGTAACATTTAGATGAATGAATCAGATATCTTCACACCAATTACATCAATGGAAGAAAATAAATTTGATAGTCTATCTAAATTAATTCTAATAGAGTAAAACTATTTTTCAGAGAGATTAACACACCACCGCCACACAGTAAAAAATGCAGTGGTGGTGAAAAACATATTTTGTGGTGTGGTGAAATATCTGAGTGTAAATTTCTACACTCATGTGAATGAAATTAACAACTAAAATTAACACGCAGCACCAGGTTTCTTATGAGTGTTATCTTAATTTAAAAAATGGGTAAAAATAATGTTTTTGGTGTACAAAAATCATTTGAATTTAGTAAAGATACTCTCGTTAGTGTAAGAGTCATCTTTCAAAAAATGTATTTCACTATTCTAGCATGTTAACAACATTAAAGAGTGTTAATAAGATCCAACAAAACCGATTTAACCCTCGCGAGTGTCATCCACCGAACATCCACCTCCAACGCGAATAATCACGATTGGACGTGAGCACTTTTATTTACTGTTTGTGTTTGAATGTAGTTGGTTTTCTTTGAAAGTGACAACAATGATTTTTAAGATTCAACTAGCCAATAAAAGTAAATATGCTAAAATAGAAGAGGATGCATCTTTCTAACGATCTTGTGCAATTAAGTAAGTAAGATTTTAAAACTATAATTTCCACTCCTGGTTGTGTCTATTCAGCTTTTTCTTATGTAAAAGTTTTAGCTGCCATGTTGATCCATTGTAATTTAAGTCATCATTATGCATAAATAAAAATAATTATTTTTACGTGAATTGTGGATAAATAATAGATAAAATTATTTTCAGAATTTTGGTTTACAAGGAACAATTTAAATGCAAAACCGTTTCTGGTTCCTGCTATGTAGTACCTAACCCTAAGTATGTATGTAATGAAATTATACTTCCATAGTTTAATTATTGCCGCGCTCTACGCATTGGTATAGTAGGTATTGACGGCCGAACTCAGCTTACAAAGATGGCGGCGATGTCGCACATGTGTTTATAAAATTCACGTGTGATTTTTAAGAACTGACATTATGATTAGTGACATTAAATGTCGTTTCTATAATTACAGGTAAGGTTTGTAATGTAAATTAGAACGTGTCAATAATAAATTTAATAAAACTTTAATTACAGAAACTGGTGGTCATGATGGTGATGGCTGGGTCATTTACCCTAATCATACAAAGGAGCTCATAGGTAATTGTTCAAAACTAATGTTGATTTCCTAGTAGTAAAGATTCACTTTTTTATTATTTTAATATTATCAGCCGTACTTATAGAAAGATTTACACGCGTGCAACATTAATAAACATTGTGTTACACGCGTGTAATTTATCTATAGTACGGCTGTAAATAATAATATGTAAATGATATAATATACAAATTATAACATTTTGTCTATAAGGTATTCTATAATATTTAAATATTGTACCTATTATATTGTACATATTTTTATTTATTAATTCTGTATTTATAATTTAACCATTTATCTTTTTTAGGCCATAATTTTCTTTTAATTGGATTTATTTTTCTTTCTATGAGAAACACTAGATATGCTTTATATACACTTGTTTCTATTTCCACAAACCTTATTCTGTGATTCACTTTATTTTCTTTTGTAGCTGCATGCTGCTTGGTGTTATGCCCTTCAAGATTCTGCTGCTGTAGTACTCCCAAAACCGTTCTCTGGGCTGGATAGCTGTCAATACTGAAATGGTGAGCTCAATTTTTTTTTTATTTATTTACCTTTCTTAAATAGCATTTCTTGATTACTATTCAAGAAACATTATTGCTAACTTCTTCTTCACTTGTTGCTGGTTTCTTGAAAACAACCGTATGTAGGATACTAATTAATATTTTACGTTCTTCTCCTGTAGTTCTTTTTTAATTATTTTGACCAATAAACTATACACTATTAACCCAGGATAACTTCTTAAACTTTTATTTATTATTTTCTTTATAAATTATACATTTATTTACTGGACAAATTCATTTACAACCATTTTTATCATTTTATTAAATTCATCCCCCCCTTTTATTTACATCACTACCCCTTGGTAACTTAATATTGTTTTTCTTGCAATTATTTTCCATATATTTTGATAGTTTATAATTTTATTCAAAAAATAGCTTGACCTTGATCATTATTTCAGTAATTTGATTATTGTCTATAAAGCAATTGTATTATGTACCTACTAACTATATATGGTCGTCAAGACTATTTTTATGTTGCTGTTAATAATGTTTGTACTGTTTTATAAACCTTTGTAACTAATACATTTTCTTTTTCAGATTTAACTGGAAGTGAAGATCCTGTAGACCCAAAATTGTTTTCCTGATCAAATTTTGTTACTATATACATGTATCCAATAAATAAATTAACTTAAACTTGAATAGTTTTAACAATAAATCCTTTTAAAAATTCAATTCATAATTACAAATGATAAACACGAACAGTCAACTTTGAACTTTTTTACATGGGGTAACAAAATTAAGAATTCATGATTTTCAAATAATGAAGGAAAATCATCACAATATGTATTTACATTGGTTTATTTAGATTTAGAATGTATTTATATTTTGCATTTTGTTTTAAAATAAAACTAATATTTGTGTGCACTATTTTTTACCTTTTTCTGTTTTATCCTAAGTTACAAAAAAATATCTGAACCAAAAAATAGAAGTATATAATTACACGAACAAAACAGTTATATTTACACTCCAATAAATGATTGTAACCACTATACTTGGTTCCTTTTCCATTAAAAAAATGTTCCTTACCATTATAAGCAATAATTTTTACACTAAAAGAATGGGAAATTAACACTCAGTTCGTGCATACTTTACACTCAACAAATGTTTTCTCAACAATATGGTTGTCATATTTTTACACTCAGTGTCCATGACTTTAACCTGCATTGAAGGTTAAAGTTGTTATATATTTTACCACTTTTAAGACCAATGTTATTTACACTCGTCAGTGTGGATAAATAGGAACCACTGTGGGTGTTATTTGAGTGTAAGATTTAACACTACATTTTTTACTGTGCACGGTTACAATTTAGTAACTCAATTTTCTATCTTGACGAAAAACACAAAAATCACTGCTAAATATTTCATTACTAGCTATTTCACTATTTAACCATGACTCACATAGACAAAAAATGTCATATTCAAGAAAAGTTGAAAAATTTAAATTATTAAGTTTAGACCGCAAACCTCTCACATTTTGGAATAAACAGCGGCTAGGATATACATAATTGGGTGTCGATTTCAGTTTAAAGAAGAAGAAACAATCTTAGGTACTTCTCGTATGTATTTTATCTTTATGTTTGTTTCGCCGTTAGCAATTCTGCTATCGAGGTCCTTTTTGAGATTTTTATACAATTCGATTTGTTTAGGTGTATTATCAAATGAAATATTTATGTTCCTGTATTTAATGTTATTTATACTTGGCATTTCTAATTAGTTCCTTAACTTGGGATTCATCATCTAATTTAATCCGTATTGGACGAGGTTTTGCATTGGTCAGATTAAAGCGACCCAGTCTATGAACAAATTTTGGTTGAATCGTATTACCAGGTTTAAGAGTGGAAATTAAATCCTTTATAAAAGCATCATCCGTATCCTTGCGCTGTTGTAAATCATTTTCGTTTGATTCAGGAACACCAAAAACAATCACGTTAGATTTTCTTGATAAAAGCTCTGTTACTTCCTGAACAACTTCTTCAAATTGAATCAAGGAGGAAGACGTCTTTAACGAACTTAATTGGATATCAATATCTTCTTTAAGTTGTTTAATGGCATTCATAAAATCATTTTGGAGAGTATTGAGCAAAGCTCTAAAATCTTTTAGTTGTGACAAATCTTTATTGCAGGAGTTGCAAACAATTTTTAACGCTCGGTGTTTAGCACGCGTTAATTTAAAATCATCATCCGATAATCCCAGGCAGGCTGTGTGCAGGGAACCATGGCATCCGTCACAAGTAACAGATGTAGTAGAAGCAGTAATGTTATTATTGCATTGTATACACACCACCATTTCAAAATTGCTTTATATGCAAGATTGGTTGCATATATAGGTAAACAAAGTAAATAATCAATGTAACAACGAAGGTCGAAGCTACAATTATAAACAAGTTAAAAAAAAGTTCAGAAGCTGAATGTATACAACATAAATTTTATGATTACAGCACAGTACACCTTCTGAAGCTATAGATGCAAACACAAAGTAGTAAACCATGACAACACATCCACTCGAAATTGGAAAATAACAAGAATAACCTCAAACACTTTCATTCAGCATATATATCCACCATTTTTCTCCCTTTTCCTTTTATAGGGTAGTACCCCTAGATTAGTAAGTTACATAAGCAGGAGGTCGGAAGGATAACGGGAAATTGAATCTTAGCAAGCTGTGGTTTTGCAGTCAAGGGCTTGCCTTTGTCGGATAACAGTGTATCCTATTTTTTTCACGGAACCATGGATTTCGACGACTACCTCTTCGTAGATCCTATTGGTAGATTATAGTTGCTATAATTTTCCATTGCTTTATAATTTATTAAAAGATATGTTTAACTGGGATGCTTTAAAACAATCAAATGATGTGAATTCTGCAGTTGATATATTTTACACTTTAATTTATATTGCCTTGGATTGGATCAATCAGTTCCTAAAGTTCGTAATAAATCCAGTTCGTGCTATCCTGTTTGGTTTAATGCAGAAATTATTGCAAATATAAAATCTAAGAGATTCCATCATAAACGTAGACATTTGTCTGATTTCCACTTGCAAGACTTTAGCAGATTCCGGGCCAAGATTAGATATGATGTTAGGGTTGCTTATAATAACTACATTTTAACTATTGAAAGTGATGTTCAACACAATGTAAATGGTTTTTGGAATTATGTAAACAAAAAGCGAGGTAATAATTCTCAAAATAGTAAATATCATTATAAGAATAAAACTAAAATTGTTTACTGAATATTTCAAGTCGGTTTGTGTTTGCAATTCGACCTATGATGTTGATCAATTAATAACAGAAGCCAATAATGAAGTCTAAGCAATATTATAAATTTATCTGAAATCACTCAATTGGATGTTGAAGAGATTATGAGAAAGCTGAAACCGAAAACATCTGTAGGACCAGATCTGATTCCTCCCTATGTATTTAAAGCCTGTAGGGCAATCCTTAGCTATCCTCTAACTATTATATTTAATTTGGCATTGAGAACTAATGTATTTCCAGATAAATGGAAATTAGCAAAAATTGTATCAGTATTTAAATCAGATAAAAAGTCAAACGTTGAAAATTATCGCCCTATATCAATTTTATCTACCCCAGCTAAGATTTTTGAACAGTTATTATACAGCAAGATATTTCCCGTTGTTAGAAATCAAATATCTGATAAACAACATGGTTTCATGAATAAGAGATCCATTGAGACAAATCTATTAACTTTTGTTGATTATGCTAGTAACATAATTGATAGAAAAGGGCAGGTTGACGTTATCTATACTGACTTTGCCAAAGCCTTCGATAGTCTTTGTCATGATATTTTATTGAGTAAACTATATTCATTTGGTTTTCTATTAATATGCTGCTTTTCTTTAAGTCGTACCTACAAAGTAGATTTCAGTATGTGCAAGTACATGTGGTAAAATCGGAAAGGTTTTCTGTAGCATCTGGTGTACCTCAGGGCAGTAATTTGGGCCCTTTGCTATTCTTGTTATTTATAAATGATCTCCCTACCCATATATCAGACTGTGAGTGTCTTCTATTTGCAGATGATATGAAGATTTACAGATAAATTATAAATGAAAAGGATTGTCAACTTCTTCAAAATGAAGTGATGTCATTAGTGCAGTGGAGCCATGTAAATAAATTAATAATTAGAATAATATAATAACAATAATATTAATAATATAAATAAGTCTTAATATAAAAAAATGTAAATATATGACAATCACAGCTAAGAATTCTTATTATAACTATCAGTATTCCATTGAAGCTGTACACTTGGAACGAATGTATAATGATGGCGATTTAGGTGTACATATTAGTTCAGACTTGAAATGGGATGTGCATATTGATAGAATAGTGAATGCAGCACTTAGAAATCTTGGGTTTCTGATGAGAAACACTACGGATTTTAAAAATGCAATAGCAATACAACTTTTGTATAATTCTTTAGTAACTTCTAAATTAGAATTCGCGTCGGTTGTTTGGAATTGGCAATATATAATATATCAGAACAAAATAGAAACTGTACAAAACAAATTTCTAAAATATTTATATTACAAAGTGCACTATCGATATCCAGACTATGACCAATACAATAACGTCAGATCTGAATTCAAAATAACAAAATTAACAACAAGGCGTGAATTAGCTAATGCTTACTTCTTATATAAACTGATAAATAACAGAACAGACTGCCCCAACAGTGCATTTACTGCATTACAATTTACATTATGTCGCACAATAGCTGTCTATAGAATCCGACGAGAGACTGTTATTGGTGGCTAATGAATTTCCATAAAAAAGAACAACTTGATAGTGAAGCGGAAGAAGCAATGGAAGAGTCGCGGAGTATAACTGTCTATAGAATCCGACTGGAGACTGTTGTTGGTGGTTAATGAATTTCCATAAACAAGAACAATTCGATATTAAAGCAGAAGAAAGCAATGGAAGAGTTGCAGAGTAGAAGCAGTGGTGAAATGTATGGCGTACATTAATGCAATAATAGTGAGAGCATGGATAAAATTAATTTGTTTGATGCAGTAAATATAAATAAAAACAAACAAGTGCATATGGTAAATATTAATGTTTTATTGTTTGGGATGAAAAGTACAAAAAAGTTATAAAAGATATGAATTCTCTGACCAAAAAACCCCAAATCCACCCTTTAACTGAAAAATATGTAAAAGTTGAGAATATTGTGCGATAGCGCCCCCTATCGTAAATAAAAACAAATATCAAAAATGAATTCCTCGTACTCAAAAACCCATAGATTCACTTTCTGTGTCTACTTAGCACTAAAGAATTCCCTATTTCCTGTTTAGGTCAACATCCAGCAAGCCATCCCCTCAAAAGAACAGTAAAAAAATTCATTACTCGCAAACCGGATGAGACCGGGGAAAACGGAAAAATTAGTTTTCTACTTTTAACGCCTACTTTCAAATAAACAATGTTTATTTTTACACCCTATAAAGTTTTTTCAGAAGACCTCTACAATCTTACATAAAATTCAAATGTTATAAGTAGAAATTATTAAAATAGGTAATAATATTACGATTAAGAAGGATATTAACAATTAAGAATAGATTAAAATTTAATTTCTTTAGGAAATGATCAGGAAGTGGTGAAAGTTCTTAGAAGTGTAAATATTAATTTCCTTAGATTGCTACTAAATTATCAATTTGTTCTTGTAAATGTGTAATATACTTGTTAGTCTATTACAGCTTAAAGTATATCAAGCTATATAAGTATAGATATAACTGATGATGAAATTGAACTATGATTACAACTGAAAATACAAAATTTTATTAATTATCTAAAAGAATATAATAAATAATCTGGCTGGATCCGTAAAGTTTTGAATTTTGAAAACTTACTGAAGGTTTTAATAACAGCATAATTTTAAATAAGAGGCCTTTTGAAATACCTACTTAGAATAGAATTTATTTTATTATAATTGGATATAATAGAATTTACCTAAATGAGATGATTATAAAAACCTTGAAGAATCATCATAAAGGGTAATTGTGTCACTAGGTAGTCACCTACATGGTTTATTATGTTCTCAAGTTGTAATCAATTAAGTCAGAAAAATCGGCATTCTTGATACTTCATTCTCAGGTAATTCCAGTTCAGAGTTAAAAGTTATCACTGAGCAATTAGCATCCAAACTAGGGTTTCGTATACGTATATAAAACAATTTTGTTGTTATTAGGTGCTTTGATAAAAGTCTTTTAGGAGATGAAATAGCAACCCATTAACTATAGATTCTTTAATTAAAAGCAGTGGCGGATTTAGGCACAAGCGTTGGAAGCGGCCGCTTCAGGCCCCACAAGTCGGGGGGCCCCGCAGAGGCCTCCGCAGGGACCGCACTGGACACCTGACAAATAAAAATTATTGGCGTGGGAATTCACTTTCTCGAAAAAAGTGAAACAAGAAACAGATCATATCGTGTACAGGCTGGTAAAAAGAGTGTACGGTTGACGCATTCGTACGAAAAGGCGATATAAAACATTGTAACGGAGTATACTGTTTCACAGCAGACCTGCGAGGAATGTATCATCTCTGACTACTATGATGATTAATTTCTTGAATTAATGGTTTCTGATAGAGATTCGGTGAACAGTGGCGGATTTACGCACAAGCGGTGGAAGCGGTCGTTCCAGACCCCACAAGTCGGGGGCCCCGCAGAGGACCCTTGCCCAGGAACGCAGTGGACATGCGACAAATAAAAATTATTGGCATTGGAACTCGCTTTGTCGAGAACAGTGAAACATGGGAGAACAACAGTTCATAACGTGTACAGGCGGGTAAAAAAGGTGTACGATCGACGCAATATAGTTTTGCGCGAAAAGGCAATTTTGTAACGGAATATACAATTTCGCAGTAGACCTGCAAGGAATGTATCATCGCCGTCGCTCCGAATATGCGCCTTCAATGCCTTCTAGCAAACTCTGCGCGGTCGTCCGACTTACCTTCGGAGAAGGGGAATTGTACCATGCTTTTGGATGGGTGAAATTCCTTAATGTCATTTGTCAATTGTCAACATTTCCCGATGCTGAAACAATTTAAAAAAAATCTTAACATTACTGATATATAATGAAACTGGAGAACGATTCGTTCTTAAACGTGTAAAAAATTATTTAAGAAATAATCTTGGACAAATTCATTTAAAAAATGTATCAGTAATGTTTATTGAAAATGACATTACGCAAAATTTATGTTTTGACGATGTGTTTTGAAAATATTATTGATAAGTTTGATGCTTCTAAAAGCAGAAAAGTTCCATTATAAATGAACTGATTATGGAATAAAATGTTTTTTTGAAATAATACATAAAGTAGAACTGGTACGGACACAATGACATATGTCAAAACTGCGTCCGACAGTATAATTAATATAAATAAAACACAAAGTGAACACAAATGTGTTTTAATAGAGTAAATAAATTTAAAAGTTAAAAATTGTTAATGGACGACTATTATACTCACAATTTTATAGTGCTATGTGTATAAATCACAGATCTGAAGACAGCTGTTTCGAGATTTTGGTTCTCCTCAGTTAGGGGCAGCTCGTTTGTGATTTAGACACATATCACTATAAAATTGTGAGTATAATAGTCGTTTATCAACAAAACTCACTTTATTAAAACACGTTTGTGTTCATTTTGTATTTTATTTATGTTAATTTATTTTGTTGAATTAATGTTTTACTTTAAATTATATTTTGAATGCAAATCCATATAGAAAAAATTATCACCCCAGCTGGAAATCGAACCCTGAGCCTTCCACTTTCTGAGCGACATCTCTACCTCTGAGCTACTGTGCCGACTACCAGCATATAAAGTTATTATTACCATATAAAGTTATTATAAAAATTGCTATTGAATTAACGTAAAATTGATTTAACGATATATCCTTCTGATGGCTTTAATCCATACATTTAGAATAACCGGTCTATTACATGGAATTTTAAAAATGTTTTGGAAATTTATTATTTTAAATTACATTCAAATGAAGTATTAGGTATTCAATGTATTTGTAAAATTGAGGTTATGATTTACTCACATTAACAAAAAAGCAGCGGCAGAACAACACGACGTCCAAACTACATTTAAAAATGTGTCTGACATTTGAAAAATTAAGACACCAACAAAATTACTATAATTAATTTAAATAATTGTTCAAGTTTCAGTATTAATTTTGAATAATAAACGATTATTACATTGAGTTATACGCATTTCTTAATTTTTATAACTAAAATCTGTTTTCCACAAACTGTGGGCATTGTCTACTTTTGCCAATTCAGCATCTTAATCTCAAATCATATTCTAGGTTAAATATCTTTCCTAGCTTTTGGTGTTTTATTACGTTTTTGTGGTCGTAGATAAAGTACAATGTGTAACACGTACAAAAACGCCAATTTCACACTCATGTGACTACGACCTGAGACGAAGTCGGATTATTTAAAAAATCTTGAGGAGGCAATTTCTTCCATCCCATCCACCGTGAATTCGCGCCTGATATTAATCATTATATGTACCTAATTTTTTATAAAAAAAAATAAAAGGTATATACATTGTAGTAATTGATTTATACTATGGGGCCCCAAAAATTTGTAACGCTTCAGGCCCCTTAAGTGTTAAATCCGCCACTGATTAAAAGTCACAAGCATAAATCAGTTATTAAAATCTTAATTCAAATTACGCTTTTGATTTTGATTTTGCTGAACTAATTTTGCAGAATACTTATAAACAATATATAATGTAAAAATACAATTAATTTCTGAACAGAACAAAACACATAAATTAAGTTATTCAAAACAATTAAATAATTTAAATATAATAAACAATAATATTACTCTGAGAAAATCTGCAGAGAGAAAAAACAATATATATTATGATAATTTTATTAAAATTGATGTACATTGAGTATTACGAAATTATAAAATATTGACTATGTTTTCGTATGGGGACATATTTAAATATTAAACTTAAAACTATTGCACTAAATAATAATAATAATTATTATTATTATAAAAATAAACAACTTATGCTACATAATACATTACATAAAATGACGGGAAATAATTTAAAATTTAATTATTTAATGGCACTATTAAAATTAAGTACTAAAATTACGTATCTTCATCGAAATTTAAACAATCTTCTGGATCAAACTGAATTAAATAGAATAGTTTTGTTATTTTGATCAGTAAATTAT
Source organism: Agrypnus murinus (assembly GCA_929113105.1). NCBI lineage: Eukaryota > Metazoa > Arthropoda > Insecta > Coleoptera > Elateridae > Agrypnus > Agrypnus murinus. The sequence continues at coordinate 101,752,369 of OV816025.1, forward strand.
TTATAACCATGCTATTTACAGGAAAGGCGTATATTTGGTAAACAAGTAAAATATTATATAACATGTATAAAAAAATATATTTTCCCCCATATTTAACCGAAACCTTAGTATAATAAATTTTCAATAAAAAAACAAAACTCTTGAGCAAAAGGAGGTAATAAGAATATTATAAATTTAAGGTTAATCTCGGATTTAAAATTAAGTATTAGTAAATATATCAGTTCATGCAAAACATAATTAGTATGTTTCCATATTATATAATAATATATACATAATATATTATATACTCCTTAAATATATTAACAATAACAAAAAAACATATTAATTCTGAATTTTTGGGTGATTAAGAAAGTTATAATTTTATTTGGAAAAGATCAAGGACGGGTTTATTATTTTGTAATAGATTTTATGGGCAAATCGATGGAGAAAAGGAAATTCGCCATATTGAAATTGACCTAAATTTATAATTTTTTAAATTTCAGTCCCTGAACTTGTTAATTAATTCCTAATTGTTAAGAGTCATTTTGTTTTTAATACTCTCAAAACAGGTTTCAACAATATTTTTGGCGACTGTTAGATTAAAATCGAGATAGATTTTTTATATTTTGTTAAACCTGTTTAAGCCGTCACGTTGGTATCATTTAATTAATGAAGACCTTTTTGAATTAACACAATCTTAATGAATTTATTGGATTAATCTGTTGTATTCCATAATCCAGTCCTGACCTTTCACACCTTAAACATTCATATCCAAATAAGTAATGTTCAATGACATCGCAAAAATAGGCAGATGAAATTCTTACAAAAAAATGTACATACTGCAATAGTCTAAAAGTAATTTATAATAATTTCTAGGCCATCTGCATTTTTGTGAATGGGAATACAGCTGACACGTGAAATTATTTACATACGAAATTCTTGGCCAACTTGGATCCCGTGTCGTTTCCGTTATCCAAATAGGTAGTCTTGCGTCTGAAAATAATAATTGAAAAACAGTTAGTTTTACATATTAGCAAGTATATTCAAATATTAAGTGTCCATAAAGTTCGAGGTTTTGGTGTCAGGTTGACGGAGAAATCTTAATTATACAGTTTCTAGTTATATTATGCAGTTCAGGAGACATTTTTTTGTTTTGTGCAAGAAGCTTATAATATGTACTAATCTGTGGATTTTAAACACTGCTTTTAAAACTAAAATTACATTAATGCATGTAATCGTTCGTGTTACGTCGTTAAAAGTAGTTCAATGCATGCAACTGGTCGAGACCGAACGATTTGTATGGAAATTAATGAAATGTCATGCACAGTTGATTCAACTTTTGCCATTGTTAATTGTCATTAATTTTTTGATAACAAAACAACAATACCTATCTGATCCTGTTCTAGTATTGTATTACCTTATGTTCCGGAAATCCGATAATAAATTCTTGAAATATGATTAGTAATATACTTTAAACACCTGTTCAGTGGAAGATACAGCAGACAGAAAAAAAACAGTTCCTTGTAATTTTTCTTTTTGAAATCAGTAAGTAGGTTTCATAAGTTACGCATCGAAAGTGGTTTTGAATTGGTTGCTAACTTTCGTACGATTTCTAATTACATACTTGTCTTGATATTGACTTGTAATGGTTTGTTGAAGAAACTGTAGCTGTTATAATGGTCATTAAGTAAATTAATTTTCCAAATAGCAATTTCAGCACAATTATCGATAAAAAAGGCATTTTCTATAATTTAAATAAATTGTTTAATTCCATTATCTGCTAATGATTGTTTTGCATTGTTGTAAAAAATATTATAAACCTAGTCATGCTTATGCTTGACGTTTGTTTACTTTTACGTCAATTTTAAGTAAACAATTTTATTTGTTACTCACTTGTAAACGTCATTTTATGCGACGGAATACAAACAACGAAAGGTTACTTTTACAAGCTACTGACTTGTAAAACCGACAGCTGACCTGTAAAAGTTTTACAAGTTAGTAGAATATGACATTCATAGACAAATTGTCATAATAACCTCTACGTCTACGCACACCTCCACGGCTAATAAAATTATTAAAAAGTGTAACATTTTATTGTGATTGTTAGGATTAGGGCCAGGTTTTATAGATACAATAAATGTTGTGTGTTGTTTACAAATGAATAACAAATAAAATATTATACATTATACGCAAGGTAACTGTTTTTACTGGCTCAAGAAGGTGACAGGCTCGCCTGCCGGCTCGCCAGTCATTTCCTTCTATCGCCAGTAAAAACAGGTTTACCTTGCTAATAATGTAAAATACTATTAGTTGTGACATTATTTTTTGAGTGGTGTTATGTATGTAAATTGATTATGGTATTTATGCATAGAAACATGAAAAAGTTACAATACTGCTATATAAGAATACATATAAGTTTCTAGTCTACCCAGTACTCAGTTCATCTTCTACTCAGAGTCGTAGCTGAGGTTTGTGACGTCTCTGTGCAAGGCAGCGCAGTGTCGTTCCTAATATGAAAAAAATGGTCGATTAAAAATATAAGCTATATTTTATTAGAAAATTTCATTTCAACTTTGCACTGGTCGGATTTAATTTATATTATATTTTACTCTGTCAGGGGACTGGCTTCTACTGACTGCGGCGTCCCCGTGCCGCGCACAGGCTGCACAGACGCTAGGTACTGTGGAGACTATGGTTAAACTTTTCTAATAACTACTATTTTTTAAGAACAAATCTAACGAGTACAACTGGTCAACAGTGCGTGGTGGCCAGTTTGCCTAAAGATATAAGAAAACGACTTTTGGGTCATTTATGGCACACCGTTCAATTTAAGAACCTACTAAATTTTTTAACATGTGCAATTGGATGCTCGTATTAATTATTGTATTAATAAAGAACCAGATCAGTTTTCCGTTTCTTATTATCATAAAATTTGGCACATGATAATAGCCAGATTTTGGTAAATATTAATATTAACTGATCCATGTCCAATTTAAAATTCTAGTTTTTATTACCCTTATTAGACAGCAACGAAATCATTTAATAACATTTAACCAATAAATATCTATAGCAAATCTAAAATATGTAGTATGTAGATACACCCTTGAGAAAAAGTGAGTAGCAATCGTCTACACGTGTTTCGCACTTACTAGTGCTCAGCAGAACGGCATAAATTGAAGTAAAAGTAACGAATTCAAGATGTACAACACAAGGTTTTACAGATATCAGCCAACGTAGAGACGTTTACTGTGGTTGACTGCTATCTGTGAAACCTTCCCAAGCAGCATCTAAGTAGCAGTAACTGAGATCAGAAATTTGATTGAGTAGTCGTTCCGTAACTACAACTAAATTTATGTCTTTTTTATGTTTAATTACTTCAATTAGGAATATTTTAGTAATTATGTAATTCTTTCTACTATTTATTGTAACTAAGTAGTTCCATTACTTCTGAGTAACTTTTAAACTATGTGGAACGGCATTGGCACTTAGTATAATTACTTTAAAGTCGTTGCAACTTCAAAGTGGCATTATGCTTATTGCAGTAACTTGCCCGAAACTACTTTAAAGTTTTTAAAACTTTAGAAAATGATAGAATATTTGTTAAGTTGCAAGAGTAAAAGAGAGTAACCACGCGACACGATGTGTCAAAGAGAAAAAAAGCTCCACAGAAGTAGCAATTACTACGCCGCCATGTTCTCGCTACGTAGCCTAAATGTAGTTGGACAAGTTCCAGAGAGGTTACTGCAACGTATCTGCTACCCAAAAATTGTTCCCCATCTTGGTTCTAGGCACGTAATAAAACCGTAGCAATTACGTGTTTGTGACTAGTGGCAAAAACTTAATAGTTCCACTGGTAGTTGCTGGTACGTAGCGATGACTAAAATTGCTGCTTGGGTTGTTCGCGGGTGAAGTCGTTACTTTTATTTTATTCTATTTGCTATACCTTCCTGATGAGCACTAATAAGTGAAAACTTGTGTCGACGGCTACAACTCACTTTTCCTTTTATATCTATTGCACGATATCCCTAAAATAATACCTTTATTGAGATGCATGGAAGCAGAAGTTGCTAAAATAGTATTTTTTAAGAAAGGAATAGCACATCTATAAATTCATCACAGATTATAATCGTTAATTCTTGTATAGAAAGTAAACCATTTCACACATCCCATTTCATTTCATTACGGTTTTAGTAAGGCTATAGAACTTCATTATAAAATACATTTTACAGTGTCAAAAAGCATCAAACGCGTATACTCGGGGCTATATCTTATGACTATTTATTTCAATAGGACTTTTATTCAGAAAACGTTGCAATGACTTTCTTGTGAAATGATTTTCAATTTCGTAAAAAATATAACATGAAATACAGAAATAAATGTAGTTATAATAGAGTGAAATGGTATTGTTGAGTAATAACAAAAATACGATTGGTATTGCTTTGGAAACACGAGCACACAGGTTCCTGCGCCACTGAATAATAATAATCGCCCCCTTCTTCCCGCACAAGCTACACAGCTTGTGGGGCCTGGTTTCTAGGTTATGGGTTGTAGCAATTAATATTATTAATATTAATATTATTATATAAAAGAAAATCATGTTAAAACAAAAATTAATTTTTAACAGTATGGCAAAATAGAAATATACAGAATCTCAATATAATAACATTAATAACGAAGAAAAGTGTCGACCTAGAGTCAGAATCTAATAATATAAACGTCTTGTACAATAAGCCAAGCTGATGTATGAAACTGTCAGAAAAGGATCCGGACACTTCGCCCACCGACCACTTCACCAACGCGTCTTTTATACCATATTCCCCAACAGGAAATCCACTTCGCACAATTTTTAAAATTTACCATATCTCTTTGCACCGCCCAACTTCCCACGAGAGACACAATGTCCACTTCGCTCAACTTTTGTATCGACCCAAAACGCCCAAACTAGAATCACAACGCCGAAAATTCGTTCATTAGAAATCGGTTAATGTACACACACACACACATAATGTGTAATATAAATAAAATATAGTAAACGCGTGTATTTCTATTAATAAAGGACGAAAAATATCTAACATATACAAGGCTCATTTTTATTCCAGTTCGTTTGAGAGTTCTACTGGGCCGATTTACGTGATTCTATTTTTATATTCAAACTTTCGCTGTGTAGATTAGTCAAAACTACTTAATATCTGTATTTAATAAATCTAAAGTATTTATTTGGATTCGCAAGAGAACGACCATCCACTTGCATCCTCTCAGTCCCCAAAGTTGTTAACTTTTGGAACTATTCACAATTATAAAAGTTTACTGCAACAAACCCTCATAGTTAAAAACCATGGAAAGCAGACAAATTATACAAATATTGGGTGATGTCCTGATAGCAATTGCTTATTTTTAGCTGTTCCATTTATGGTTTGGACCAAAGCAGTCATCGTGAGATACGTTTGCAAATTGTTGCAAAAGTTGTAAATGATTTGGTCGATTATTAAAAAAGATTTCATTATTGGCGATCAAACCTATCGTGTTCCCATTAACACTGGTTTAGATTACGAAAATCTTATGTCCTTCGATAGTAAATTCACCGCGTATATTGAACATTATTGCATAAGTCAATTATATATTTAATAATCTATATGTTTAAAACATAGCTCATTTTTGTTCCACTTCGTCTACGAGTTCTACAAGACCTATTCGCTTTATACTTTTTTATATTAAAGTTTTGACTCTGTAGATTAGTCAACACTACTTTTAATTTTTATTTAATTTTTATATTTTTAAAATCGTTTCTTTTTGTAGTCTGTGGAGTTTAGGATTGTGATTTTTTAATTATTTATATTTTTAATTTAAAAACATTATTTGTAATTGATGGATTAGGCACGATTACATGCCGGCGAAGCATATAATATATGAATTCAATTTAGGTGGGTAAGTCGGGGAGGAATCCGTGAAACAGTTAAGTGAAAGGGGTAAGCCGAAAAAAGGAGTAAGATGGGGGTAACTAAGTTAGGAAGAAAGGTAAGTCGGGTGGGGGGGGGGGTTGTTTGTTTAATAACGCGTTTAAAAGTTTGTCTGAGAATAGTAAGCTTAGTATTTTCAATTGTTTTTGTTTGATTGCGTTTATTTAATAAATTTTAATATTAAATAATCACACTTGGAAACCCGAAGGGTTGTAATCACACAACGAACGTTATACATAAGGAAATCCTTCAATAAATTAGACTTTTTGACTGTCATGTTTTGACGGGGTTTCCCTAGTTATTTCTAATTAGTAAAAATAAGGCAGATACATAGTAAAAGCATTTTACTACATTTTATTTATATCATACAAGGTGTTTAACAGTAAAAAGCTTAAGCAAACTATAAAACTTAAAACGAAAAGGTTAGTAATTTTTATTAATATAATTATATTTAATAATATAATTATACTTATTATATTTATTTAATAATATGTATTTTAGACAGATTAATCAATGCCGACTTGAGAGGATGCCGTAGTACAGCATAAGAATATACAGCAGGTGCACTCGATTGTCGGCACTTTGAAGTTGTTCAGCTAACTTCGAATATCGAACACATCACGATCAGTTCGCCAAGGTTTGCCGATCGTCATCGTCATTTTATGCTGGTAATAACGAGCAGCGGGTATCGCAGCATAACTGTTGTTCCGTAGTCCATCAACAGTCCGAAAATACATCAAGGTCGCACTCGGCCGACTGAAAATATTTGCGAGAGTGCACTTACTGGTTGTTATTTTACTGTGGCCGCGGTAGTAGTAATTTGGATACAATAGGGCTGCATTCAGATTGAATTCAAAAATTGCCGATAATTTAAGTAGGCACACGGAATAAAAAGAAAACTGGGAAAATTGTTAAAAAAATATTAAATTTTAATACTCAATTAAATGAGGTTATAATAAAGTATAAAAGCTGTTTCGAAGGACAGAGCAGTTTTTTGCTTTAAATAATTTAAACAAATAATTGAAAAGAAACAGACAAGTTTTAAAGCCAACAGAATTTTTAAACTTCTTTTGGGTCAAGCAATCCCTCCTTTAGGAACACATGGTATCAATAAAATTAGTCATTAGAACCTTTCTTTTCACTTTATGTTAGGAAAAAATAATTTTAAACTGCATATTTGTAAAGATTTTCATCGTTATGATGATGGCCCTCTAACAATCTACCCACAGGAGACAGCGGTATTATAACAATTTTAGAATTTGTTGAATTAGACGGTTTTACCGAAATACGTATTGGTATTAGTTACAATGTATGGTGACAAGAGACTGTTTAATTTATAGTCAATTTACTTTATCTTAAAATTAGACACTAATTTAAAATGTTATTACTTATTGTTCCATTACTAAGAAAACCAAGTCCTATTTCAAATAAAATCAAATAAAATACAAGGTGTCTGTGAAAAAATAGCTCATAAAACGACAAACACAAAATATATTATACCTAGTTGTAGCGTCCAATATTATATTATATTATAATTTATAAACCAGTAAATTGGCAGTCATATGGAGACGCGCATTATAATGTATACATACATGGAATTAATTTATAACGGGCGTCTTCATAAATAAATCACAAATATAAAATTAATAAATCCTGTACGTAATAGCGGTTTTCTTCACCAACAGTATGTTAAATCTTGATAAGGTACCTCTTAAATTTTAATGTAAATTTCTTAGGTGTTATTTGAAGATAGTTTTTAAATCATAGTAAGTTCTATATTAGTTATTACTATAAGACATATTAACTACCATATATGTAATCATTATTACAGGTCCTGATTAAGGTTTAAAAATAAACTGAAGCATTTACAATAGATTAGTTTCAATACCTTATTCTACTGATTGCCAATTTACTCGTTTATAAAACATATTTTTGATTGAATTTGTTTCTGTTGTTTCGTTACTTATCTTCTTAAAATTAGTTTTATAATTTTTAAGATCCTTAATTAAAATTATTTTAATGACATATTTTCTATCCGGATTATTCTTACTTTCAAAATTTTATTTAACCACAATAATTTTAGGTAATAAATATAAATTTTCATTAAATGTCTTAAATGATTACTCAAAGTTTCACAAGATTTATTAAGTATTTTAGTATTTTATAACCTGAAAATTATTTGACATGTAATGTATAATCATAAACAAACACATTGCAACGGTTAAAGAAATATGCAACTAGATACAAAACATAGCATATAAAAAATTAAATATTGCAACGAATAGTAAACCCACATATGACGTCATCGAACATTCTAGATGTATGAGTCATCGTATGAAAGATATAAATTGAGATCGCGAGTAGGAGTTCAGTTAATGCTTGACCGGCATAGTGAAATGTACTCTGAATAATTAGTTATACATAAATAGTTTTTATATAAATAGTCCTCAAATAAATTTGTAAATACCTAGCATTTTTAATAGTTTGTTAAATAGTTTATAGTTATAGTGTTTTTAATTAAGTGCATTGTAAATAATCTTTTCTTTATTAATAGACGATTTTAAACAGCATTTTTGATTATTATTTTAAATAGAACGTTACAATATCTATATAAACTACTGAATCCATTTGTTCATTCATCAAAGGTACCGTGCGTTTGGTTTGTATATTTCAAAAGTTTACAAAATGTCTAATTTGTGTTTGTAATAAAAGTGTAAAAACTTGATGCTTTGAAGTGCCATTGTGTATTTCTGTTCCAAAAAGTATTTTGTGCAATTAGATTTTTCAGGGTGTTTCTTTTTGTAACAGCGCACGTGTTCTTTATATCAGATGCGAAAATTTCAAAGTGTTTATCCAATATAAACCCAGTTACAAAAAACAATTGAAACGGCCAATGCCGGATTTATGATAGTGTGTGTTGTTTTTAGCATTGAATAATAATGAAAATAGTTGGTGTTGGATTTATAGGTTATTTTGTGATTGTTGTTTTTTTGTAGTATACCTATTTGCAATTTAACTAAAATATTTGTTTGGTTACATTGTGGCCACATAACTTCGTTACTATTATTCAACACTTTATGTGTACAATTTCTAGCGAACGGATTCTCAGCGTTATGGACCTGTTTTGGGCGTTGTAGATCTATACAAAAGTTGGGCGAAGTGATCGAGGTGAGCATTGTGTTACTAGCGAAAAGACGGGCGAAGTGGTACATGTCAAAAATTGAGCGAAGTAGACTTCCCGTTGGGCAATATGGTATTAAGAGACGGGCGGGCGAATAGGTATGGATCCGGCAGAAAGGTACTTAATATTACATACGGTTCTTGCATCGTTCTTATACTATAAGTAAATCTGTTTGTTTTTCATATTGTTATATGAAAAGTATCAAAATGAAAGACTATATATAATTGTTATCAGGGGTTAAGTGCACAATTTCGTGTAGTCGAATGTATATTGTATACGTATAAAATTACGGCGATTCCAAGTTTTTAAACTGTAATAAAAGATAAAAAGTAAACCAACTGTTCAACAATTCTTTATCATATAACAAATTACGCAAAAAATTAACGCATAAGGTTTAATATTTTCCATATCTATAATTTAAATTCTAACTTTTTCACCTCTTCAGCCTTTTGCACGCACATAAGTGAAGGAATACTTTACGATGTATAAATTTCAAAATTTAAATCAATTTTCGAGAATAAACATTTCTGTCTACGGAATTAAAAAGATTAGTTAAAAAAACAGGTCGCTTCATTTTGTTTTAACACAGATGCAATAACTTAAAATACGTCAGTTGGCGTCGTCGTCTCGTCGACAAACGTAAAACAATGTAACACAAAGAATAAGTTGCATTATCAGCCGATATGGGCTATATCGTTTACACATGCGAAATGCATACCGGATAAGTTTAGTAAGTTTTTAGTAAGTTTAGTAACCCAATAAATAATTTATATTTTTCTAAATATTGCTCTAGAATAAACATTCAGTAATTCAATTCCATAATCTTAAGTCCTTATAACAAAGTAACTGGTTTGAAGAATTCTAATTGATATATTATAAATTGTAACAAAATACATACATTTGAATCTCACTAATCTTTCAATAGAGAATTGTCTCGTTTGCGTAATTTATTCTATAATAAAGAATTGTTGAACAGTTGGTTTACTTTTTATTTTTTATTACAGTTTAAAAACCTGGAATCGCCGTAATTTTATACGTATACATTCGACTACACGAAATTGCGCACTTAACTACCTATTTAGAAAGGTTATGATTATTCTTAACTGATCAACCAAACAAACTTAATTTATATTTAAGGGATTAATAGTTTGTAATTTCGTGTATTATGAATTGATTTATTAAAATGTGAACCGCACATTAAAGTGAACATACATTAAGCAATCGCCGAACCAGGTTCTATTCCATACATTCAGTAGGAGTTCGGACTGCATGTGAGACAATATCCATTATGCATAGTCCGACGTAACACAGATCAGATTGCTCACTGTATATCCAACATTACAATATTACAAAACAAAATAATTATGTAGTTTCAAAAGCTCCAGTTTGTGGATTTTCTATTTTCTAATATTTATTCTGTTTTTCAAGAATCTGCATCAGAAATCAGGAGACAATATCTACAACTGTAAAAACTTATTTAAACTTTATCTCAGAAATAATTATCTCATAAACTAATTAAGAATTAAAGGGAGTTAAAACCAAAAGAAAAGATAAATAATTTCGCAATTAAAACCAGATTAATTAACTTTATTTTAAAATACCTGTAAATATAAATTCCTATAAGGTTTTGCCTGTACCAATCATAAAATTAATACAGCAAAAACAAAAACAAATTTCTAATTAACTAAATGTTTACGGTATGCGTTTATTAGCATGTCCCAAACAGTACTAACCAAACAAACAGTACATTAATTCGATTCAAAAATATGTGTTATGAATTTCTGATAAGTTTATGAATTGTTTGTTGTGATTGTTTTCTTCACACTAAATCATGCAATTAAGCTTATTTAACCTATACCACGCTTATTATTTCACAGTATTCAATCAATTATTCTCAATACACGACCTAAATTATAGAAAATCTCAAGAATATTCCACCTTCTGCAATCTGCATCATCTAAAAGATAATTAACTAATAATTCCACGATAGAGTAATTATTAATACAAAAATAATAATCAATATTATCATGAGATTTATCAGTAAATGAAGCTCGAGCAATTAAATAATTTAAAATTAAAAACACCGTGGGAGAAAGACATTATAACTGTTTGTTATTTTAATATTATTAAGAATTTCACAAACACATACAGATTTATTATCTTTCTAATTCATATATTTTAAATTAATACACAAATTTGATGTCTCCATTAAAAATTTAATGTCATTTTAAGCTAATTGATTACACCTACCCATATTTAGCTAACCTTCAGTTATGTAAACATAAATTTAATAACAAGAAAAGGATTCATCAACATTACGAATGGGCTATCATTAATTTTATACAACTTCTTTTCCCATAATCAAAAAACAAGAAGAAAAAATTTAAAGAAAGGCAAAGCAGTAAAGTTTGTTATAATAATACCTTCTCATAATATAAACAATCATCTTCTCAATGACGTTTTTGTAATTAATTAGGCAGTACTTAAATCACGATTTAGAAATTAAAATACCTGCAATGTATGTAATAAACCGTGTAAAGATTTTGTTAAAAGCACGTTTTCTGTGTTTGTACTTCTGTAATTTACTTCATGGTCTTGAATTAATAATTTTCAGCTAAGTTTATTTAAACAAGCATGCCTTACTTTAATTTTGATTCATTTCTAATAATAGAACTTTTTTGTCATAGGAGTTATGAACACCAAATCAATGTATGTAAAATTAGCATTTGTATGGTGTACATGAAGTGATAAACAGTGCGATAAAAATCTATAGCTATAAATCTTATTTGGACACACTATATATACTTGAAATAAAACCTTGACTAAATAAAAATATTTTTTTTATATATCTATTGTTTTATTATATTCATTAGTGTATTAATCATTTAGAATAGAATCAAGGAAATTACTAGTAAGATTCTACAGTAAATACCAATTCCGTTAACAAAAGATTCTTGGAACGAAACATCATCTGCGATGTCGTGAAGGGTATCCCCAGAATGCTGTAAATTAAAAAATCATTTTTACTTGCATACCTTATTTAATACTTCAAATAATTTTCTGGGTAATTAAAGTCTTATATTTGATAACAATAATCGAACATATCGTCGTTCGCGCATAGACTTTAACTTTACCATTATTTATTAAAATACCGTAGAAATCGATTTCCGAAGTTCACCTACCAGAGCAAATACAAAAAAAAACAAGTGATCAAGGTCTGTGATATGATGAAGATACTAGATCATATGATCCTGCTCGCCAAAAACGTCAAAACCGAAATAGTGCCATATAGACAGGTTTATATTCATCAAAAATCAGAAAAACCAGTGCCATTTTGTGCAGAGACTTTTCGACAATTCCAAACTGTTTATGACCGTCGAACTCAGACTGTATTTTGTGGAATATCAGAGTTTCATGCCATTGACGGCACTAGAATTCAAAGGTTCAGAATAATTGGTGCACCGATTACACGGAAAAGGTTAACTTGAACAGTTCATTTTTTCTATCCATGTTCACTCGCCAAAATTTTAAAAAATCTATGTTTTATAAAACTACTTAAGTAATTAAAGCCTCAGTAGTTAAGATACATCCACTAAACATTTATAATGTTCAGTAATCCAGACACATGTCACGCCCTCCTTCCAACGAGGGAGTTTATAGAGTAACTGTGCATTAGCAATATACTATTTAGCACTTACAGCTAAACTATCATACGTATGCACTCGTTTTCAAAAAGTAATTTTTTATAAACAATCACAATTCATTTGTCAAGGTTGTTAACCCCTTTGGCACGAAATGTAAACATATTCTGGCATTGCAGGTAGTGTGATGACAAGGAAGGTAGCTTTAAGTGTACCCATTGCGCTTGCACTTGTGAATTATTTAGCAAATTAGAAAAGATTTTATTGTTTTTATTGTAATTTAGCAATAATAATGAATAATATTATATTAACAATTATATAATAATGTAAAAAATTAATCAATTTTACGTTAATTGAAATAACAATTTTTAATAACTTGTGTTTAACATGTCAAGAAGCCTATATAGCTGAACGGTAGAGGCCTGGCTTAGCAAACAGGCGGTCCAGGGTTCGATTCCCCGCGGAAGCAATAATTTTTCTAGATGCATTTGCATTCTAAATATAAGTTAATGTAAAACAATTATTAAACAAAATAAATTAACCTTTATCTAAAATTTATAACATTTTATATTTCTAATAATATTATAATACACGGCCCACTAGATTTATATAAGCTTCGCTTATATACGGCCGTCTCATTTCCAGTTTTTTCATTGTTGAAATTAAGATCCAAAAATTACAGATTCGTACGTTAAGTAGCGCCCACTGACGGTCATTTTGCAACAAAGATGGTTTGTAGTCAGACTGCAATCATTAATTTTTAGGTTATACGTCATGCCAGTCATTGTCATTTCCTATTGTGTAATAAATACTTCATTAATTTATTGGTATTTGTACATACAGATTTGGATATAATGTACATAAAGATGCCAAAAATATGTTACAGTAGGAACTAGGAAACCAAAATATCCCACATAGTATACTTAATAAAATTTAGAAAATTATACTGAGTTAACGCAATGTTTACTAATGCCCCAATTCTTAGACTAGAAACACGTAATAACTAACAATAAGCCGGCTAATAAGCCACAGTATAAGTAAGTACAATTTCATATTTCGCAAATTACAAATGCTCTTTTGGGTTTTGTAGCACTTGATTTACCACAGCATCAAACAGCATATGATGTAATCACATAATGTCAATGCACGATGAAATCTACTTTAGTTTTAATAGCAATCGTTTCAGTAAAATGAATATAAGATTGACAAGATTTGTCTCATAAGGCGTTACTTTTATATAGAATTTGGTTTATACGATATAAATCAAAAGCGATATCGGAGAAAGTATTTAAAAATTTTGAAGGGCGGTTAAAAATCTAGGAAAACGATAATTAAATAACGATTTTCGTGTCATGTCTTAACAGATTTTATAGTAAGAAGGTAGAGGAAGTGTTCCAGGAAGAAGATGGAGTTTGAGACTTTTCTGAACTATCTGTATGCATGATCTAAACGGTATAGAATCAAGTCGATACTATTAAACTTTTACACACATTCCATACGAATACGTGCCGCGCTATACGGGTCTGAAACTTGGACAATAGTAAATAGTAAAAACAGACGTATACAGGCTATTGAGTTGTGGTGCTATAGAAAGATGCTAAAGGTGAGATGGATTGACCGAATATCGACCAATGAAATACTAGAAAAAATACAAGAAGAAAGAAAGTTAATGAAGAAGACCATGAAAAGCAGAGATAGATTAATAGGACATACTTTAAGACATTCGGGTATTATCTAAAACTGATAATAGAAAGCATGATCGAAGGAAAGAACACTCTAGCTAGACCTAGACTGCAATTTATACAACAAATAAATGAAGACTTAGGCTACTCCAGCTATAGAGAATTGACTATAGAGAAAAAACTGACAGTATACCGGAGAAAATACCATAACAATAGGTGTATTTGTAAAGTCGTTGTTAAAGTATGTTTTTTAGTTTTGATGTAACTTTTTTTAATAGTTTACCAATTTTATTTGGGGGCTTATGGGGGGCTACTAAAATAATAAATAAAATTTTAATGTAACATTTTGTAATGTAATATAATATACCTATTGTTTTTTAATGCATAATCTAATAATATTTGATCGTTGTTAATAAATTTCTTATTAGTAATTACTGTTAATATTCGAGTAAACATTCTTTAATCGGAGGCAGTTTGACACAATTGACATAAAGTTTAACCTAAAAATTAACGACTGAACTCTGACTTCAAAAATCTTTGTTGTAAAATTACCGCTAGAGGGCGCCATTTAACGTACGAATCTGTAATAATATTCAACAATGAAAAAACTGGAAATGAGACGGCCGTATATAAGCGAAGCTTCTATGAATCTAGTAGGCCGTGTTATAATATTGCAAGTGCTGACATCTATGGCGTCTTAATAGAACTACTGATCGTGAGAAAACATTTCTCACAGTCATTACCTTTCAGTTTAGAGATTGTGTGCAATTAGTCATTTTCATCGTTACTAGATTGTGCGGAACGTGTAACTTTCTATGGTCATTGTTACAATAATGATTCCATGTGTCATATTAGTCAATCATGTGTTCAAAGAATAGTACTAATAATGAATGGAACTTGTATTGATATTTCTACTAATTCGCCTTCAAATACTAAAACGCGTCAGAGAGAACGTCTTAATCTCTATGTGCGTCTTTTTCTTATTTTTTTAATAATACTTTTTTAATTTAATACTACATATTTCTATTAAAAAAGATTCTGAGATCCTTACAGGAGAAAGTTACGATTCTTAATAGCAAGCTGGGAAGTAAATGGTACACCCTCAATACAATTGAAAATTACAGGAATACAGATTTTGATTTTCTAGATTAAATCTCAAGTCCAATGGTACCATATCCAACTCCTTATTCGAAACAGTTTAATCAATTGAAAGAAGAACCAAAAACGATTGACTACTCGTAGCGATCGACACGAAACCTGCAACCTAGGAATCACCTTATAATTCTTCTAGAATAGTAATGTAAATGGTGTACCTACTTTGGTGATCTCCATAACAAATAAACTATACTTAATTCGGTTTGAAAGAAAGTGTATTGAAAAAGTTTGTGAACAGTTTAAAAACTTTTGCGGTACGAAAACTTGTGCAGTACAACATTAGTACAAATTCGGGTACACCAACAGTTTATAAATAAGCTATAGAGTTTTTTAGCTATAGCCTTTACCTATATTCAGGGTGACATTTTATTTTCGTATTAACATAATGTATCTTTTCTTATTTTAGTTTCAACTTTTTGTCTTTTTTCCATGTTTTCGCGTCCTCTTTGGTAATCTGGCGCCCCACAGGTTGAGAATCATTGCCGTGAGCGTAATTGACTAATATAATGATATAAAATACTATTAAAAATATCTATTTCATTACAGATTGAAAATAGCTAATAGAACATACAGGTATTCTCTCAGCCGTTTCAATCCCAGTGTATTGTCGTAGATTCCATATAAAATGAAAAAAACATATCAATATTTTTGAGCGACAACCCACCTTTTTCTTGGATTCATTCGAAAGCCTTTAAATTGCTCTACCAGCCACCAAAATGGTGACGTTCTCTGTTCGAGCGTTTACGCACCGCTCCAGATGATATATGGTTCAAGCGCCGATTCAGCCCCTATCAAAATAGTATAGGTGCTACGCATATTACGGGATTCGTTATACGACTTTCTAATTTGCAGTTAAAGTTAAATACAGCAAGTTTGATCTAACAATGCAAAACGCGAACTTGTTATGAAACTATTTCAGAAAGATTACAAGGAGTGTGATATTTGACGTCAAGTAAAACGACTGGGTATTAATGAGAGGCTTATATCTCGTACTATAAAACGGTTTAAGGAAACCGGTAGGTACATACATACCGAAGCCAAAACCCAGTAAGGGGTAAAGGCTCCGGCGGAATCCAGCTCAAGCGGGTAGAAAAATGGCTAAAACTTTTGAGAGTAGCTAAAATAACCATGCAACGACTGTTAAAAGCAAGACCTAGCAGTTAAAGTGTACAAGAAGCAGAAATCGCATGGTCTAGCAGAGTCAAGAAATCAAAATCCTTACTGAATTGGCACGATGACGACGACTTGATTTCTCTGATAAAAAAATGTTTTTACTACAAGATAGTAATAGGTTAAATAGGTTAAAGATAGTCATAACAGTCAGAACAATCGGGTTGAGTGTTTGGGTGTCAGTCTTTCCGATGCTCCCTCTGAAAAACTAGCTGTGAAACGCTTCCAAAATGCATCTGGGATTATGATCTGGGGAGCAATTCCGAAAAAAAAAAGGAAAGCTGTCATTGCGTTTTATCGACCATAAGGACTATCACATAACGCAAGTTTTAAATAATCATCTGCTAGTGCATGCCAAGACAATACACAAAGATGACTACTTTTGTTTTGTGCAGGATACTGCTCGTAAGCACATAAAGCAAAAGTGCACAAGGCTGATATCCTGAAAACTTCCCTGATTTTATACCGGCAGAAGAATGGCCATCTTCCTCCCCAAACCTTAATCCTGTAGATTTCTGCATATGGGGATATATGTGAAGCAAGCTTGGGAATACAAAGTGTATAACACTTACAAAATTCAACGAACGTTTAATAAAAGTCTGCAATAAAATACCCGACGTAGAGTCACTACATCTAGTCACCTAGGCCGCGCTGCTCGATCAGAGTACCGCAAAACGCCGCCATATTGAGACATAGAAGGGTGATCTTTAATAACGCACAAAGTAAAATAACATTTTTATGTATTTGATATATTAGAAGTTTGAACTTTCATAACAAGAAAAGCCTTTTAAACTAAACGGATTTGATTAAATTCAATATAAATAAAAAATAGTAAACAATTTCGTTCTTCCTTTGCCCCAATATGGCGGCGTTCTGCCGTACTCTGATCGAACAGCACGGTCTAGGTGACTAGATATAGTGACTATAACCCGATGTAGAGTCCCTCTATAATAATATTAAATAATAAGAATAAGAGTTGGGACATGTGCGATGCCAGATTTTAATTGGCTGGATCCAATGTCAAGGAATACATGATCTTAGTAGTCTAACACTTTGTTTTTTAAATTGTATAACAACTTTTACATTACTTTACATCCTAATACACATTTTCTTTATGAAATTAAATTTTCTTAATATAATATATGTATTTTTTATAAGCAAATAAACTATCTATCCATCTATGTACATAGTTTGTCAAGAAACAATTTGTCAAATCAAACAACTGAAAATTGATAGGTGAAAATACTTTATGAGAAATCAAGTCGTTCTTGACATTGGATCCACATGTCCTAACTCTTATCTTATACACCGTGTTCCATTAAGGCATAGTCAGACTTTGCCAGTGGTTAGATAACCATTAAAGAAATAAAATTTCTATATACCTTTTTCTCGTATTTCTATACTTTTGAAGAAAAACTGCATTGAAGTTCAGCCTAATGTTTTCAAATTTAATAGTATGAATGCACATGACACATATTTTAAAAAGTTCAAGCAGATATACAATACTACTTGTTTCTTAGAATGTGCTAGGTAGTGTAATAAAGTAATAAACACGTCTTTATTTTGGCCAAGTGTTTCGTAGAATAACAGCAGATAAACAGAATTAAATAAACAAAGCATGTTGAGCGACGACCTCGATGGATATTATGTTATGGATGTTTTGTTATTTCTGATTACTAAGACAATTTCAAATTCTTTTAATAGGCACATTAGCCGTATGTGTAATACAATACTGCAGGTTTGTGAATAAAAAATTATAGTACACGTGATAGTGACACATATTCTCAGGTCAAGATCAAGGAGATACACAATACTATTTGGTTTCTCAAATAATAACAAATTGCAAACCCCTTACGTAACAGTACTTGTACTTGACTATGTAAACAAATTCATCAATCAGGGTCGTTGTAACAAAACATCAAAAAGAATAATAAGATGAATGGAACTTTCGAGAATTCCAATAAAAAATAACAATACCTATTGATGGATAGATCAAATTAGCTAAACATGTCTTTACTTAATTAAAATTAATATATGTTTATTAATATGTTATAATATGTTATAATCATATCATTAAATGGGTCAGTATTAAAATGATGTCATTTCTGTCTGCGTTTCCTATTAGAATATAGGTGAATCCCCCGAATTAATAAAACGTTTGGTTTTAACAACATCCAAAATGGAATGTGCGTCGTTTGCATCCTTGTTGTGCTTCTTTAAACATATGTCACGTTTTTACTGATGGTATCAATTTCTAAAGATCTTGCATTTATTTCTATTCGACTTAACAACACTGACCTGCATTAATTATACGTACTTTTCTGAAAACGTCGGGCAAAATTTTCGAAATTTTCAAGTTCATTTAATCAAAAAATGTTACTAAGGTTTTATGTTTCTAATGACCAAAGAAGCTTATCCTCAAAGTCCGATTATTAGGTACTGAAACACCGTGTATAACCTATTATTATTATACAGGAACTCTAACCCGACGAGGTTGTGAGAGCCACCTGTGAAGAATTTTGAACAATTAGGTCTTATTATTAAAGCTAAAGGCGAGAAATTTGAATTATGTAGGTTCGTAAAATGTAAAATATTATATGTATAGTGTATGTTCATAAACAATAATTTAAATTTCAATCGTATTGGTTGTTTTAGTACGAAATCTTAAATAGGACAGTTTCAACGGGCCACCCTGTATAACTAGAAAATAATTAAAAATTATTTTAAGGCGTAGGTTTAATACCAGCTGGGAGATAACTCTTTTTTAATTTTTTTTATAAAACGAAATTTAAAATAAAAAGTTTCTAAAAATAATTGTACAATTTCAGGGAGATTTTACAAACCATATTTTAAAGGCACAGCTTAATCCCTATATTCGATTTCTGAAGGAAACAGAATCTATTTTTTAATTGTTTTGCTTAGTCGACGAAAAAATATACTCTACAACTTGAGTGGAATGCTCATATCGCTCTCGAACGACTAAAGTACTCCGCTTTCAGCATCGTGCCTCAAACTTCATCCTCGTGCGATATGTGCATCATTTCCACTCATGCTGGACAAACTACTAATGTATGTAGTATGAAATTAAATCTGATGTTGCATTAATAGTGCAACAACATGTCTGCTTTATCGTTTAATTAATGTTGGTAACGATGTAAATTACTGTTGTTATTTGTATGTTTCGACATAGTTTAGATTAGACTTGGGTAAACTGATATGTAATATACCTTATACGATTGACAATTTTGAGGCTAAATAAACATAGCATTAATCTCTAATTAATCTAATGAAACAATTTTTTTCTGAAATAACCATGTAAACTAAATTGAGCATGAGTTGAGGAATTAGTTTCAAAAACACTCAGAAAAACAGCATACAAGTTTTTCTATTGTTAGACCCTGTTTATATTCCAAACGGGGGCGAAAACGGATGATTCCTATTTACAACTAAATTGTGCAGCCAAGTATAAATAATTTACCAAAAGAAGGGAAGCCTAGAAAGTTAGGAAACTGGATATTTTATTTTAAAACGTAATGCCTGCTCAAAACATATTTCCTGAAATTATGTTCTGCACATGGAGAATGTGTACATGTTCATACATCTATAAATTATTGCATGTAGAAATCTTTTTAAAAATTATCTCTATAAATTAACAATTTAATTTTTTCTCCTATAGAAAACTCGTTAAGATTTTAGGTCAAATCTAAACAAATTATTTTATTGTCAATACAAAAAAGTAACTTGATGCTTTGTATAATACATCTATTCATAAATGTCACCAAACATGTCGGTCAAGTAGTGTTATGCAAAAACGGGTGTGGTGCAAGGTCGTGAAAGCTTCTACTAAGATGAGAAAAGTTATTTTCTCATTGGTTAAAAAGTCCTTTATTCCTTTTTAGCCTTATATTGATAAGATTTAGATTTGAAAAAATTATTAGGTTTTTCTACTTTGAAATTCACACAAGAAAAAAATTTGCAGCCTGAAGACACACCTTAATTTGCTTTCTGTAGGCATAGTGCGATTTGAATATTCAGATTTTTTCTAGGTGCGTCGAACTTTTGTATAGGTATGTTTTTGCATATTATTATCATCGTTTATTAGAATTAGCTGTAATAATTTTTTTCTTATATCATTAACAGTAAAACCTTATGGCAAAGTTTTAAAACCTGAAATTCTCTAATTTGCGAAATTTTAGGATATTTGAAAGAATGATAATAGTTAAAATCTTAATTTTTCCCTCCTAATTAAACCAACTTTTTAATTAATTATAATATAAACGATGTTACTGATATACATATACTACCGCATACGATAACTATAATAAGAACTCATTAAGTCCATTAACTCTTACTATACTATAGCATGCATGAAGAAGATATACGTTACATAATTTCGGTCGATTTTGCAAACTGGTAACGATATTACCATTAGCCCTATTAAACTGAACTTCGAAACTGACCCCAAAGTAATTTGATTATATTTCCATTATCAGGAAAGTTACAATATAGTATTACAAAAAAGTTTCCATTAAATTTTTTATGATTAAAATTTAATTGTTCCTCTATCAGGGAGAAATAGGTTTTTTATTCAATTTTGCACCTCATGAGAAGGCGCCATGAAATACAAACTTAAAAGCATGTTGGACGTAAAATAAGTTCACAAAACAGAAATTAATTTTATGAGAAACAATAATTTTCCACAAAAAGTTTGTAGACAAAACAAACAACAAACTATAAAACTTTTTCCTTTGAGAGGGCTTTTTTAATATTGGAGCAAAATCTTTGCAATAATGTTTGCTTATTCTAAAATACCAAACATATTTTCAATTTTTGAGCGATGGAACACTTTCTGTTTGTGGTTCTATTTACAGGCAGAGCAAAAAGACAGAAGTAGAAGTAATATTTATGGTCTTATTAAGTATTATATTAACTAGAACATCAAAAATTTAATGTACTTTAATTTTCCTGTTCACATTTAATATTATCCTATCAAACTAATTTACGATTTAATTATTTCGTATTATGCCGCTGTTGGATTATTAGCCACTACTTGTGCGGCTTTTAAACATTTGCTGTTTTGCGTTTTTTTACTTCACTAATGAATATATGCCCATACACAGTAAAAAATCAGCCCTTCAGTAATTTTAGAGTACTGAGTAAAGATTTTAGAGTTAAAATACTTTTTTTTCAGTCTATTCTTATAACAAAAAATAATTCTTCACTACTGAAATCTATTTTCTTTCTATATTATATATTAACTCTATATAGATCGAATATTCAATCTAATAGTATTCTACTTTAAAAATATAAAAGAATCCACTCTAGTTTTTAAGTTTTTTTAAGAGAAGAAAATTCGTTAAAAAGTGATCTAAATTGGCAAAAATCTTTTGTTAGTGTTAATGTTCTTCTAGTTAGAGTAAACAAAACGAATTTTACTAAAGAAGCGTGTGCGCAATAACGACACTAACAAAAAATAGCGACAATCAGCTGCTGTGTATTCGACTGTGACTAGTTGTAACTGTTGAAACTTTACAAGTTCAAAAGTTACTAGGGACTATGGGAATTGTAAGGACTTCAACATTTTATATATCTTCAAATAACTTAGTGTAGCTGTACAATTTAAAACGTAATAAACAACTAAACAAAATTTAGAGATCAAGATTATATTGACTAGACTAAAAACAGGTATCTGTACATCAATAATAATACCTCAATAAGTTTAGATTTGTAAAATTTTGAAGTTACCGTTAATTTTAGTAACTTTTCAAATTGCAGTTTCAAATGCAAAGTTTTAACAGTTATTATAAATAGACATCTGTTAGTACAAATATGTCTGTCTATGCCTTTTTACTGCGAGTGAATGTGAAACTTCGCAGTTTGTTTTAATAATTATTATAAGGTAACTTAAACTAATTTTACATTTTTAAAATATAATATAATAAAAAATATTTTAAAATTAGGTAATTAAAAGCAATAATTATATTTAATTCGCAGAACAAAAGAGTAATTACATCATAATTGTAGTAAGTTTAAACTTTGGCAGAGTTACGAAGTGCTGCAAGGGAAGCTCCTAAGAGAAATTTCATGAGAGTTCGCATGGAGCACGAGCAATAGTTTACTTTACCAACAATTAATAACCATACCATGTACCATGAAAGACAATTTCGAAGTAAAGATTTCGGGGTGTATGCTTTCTACCAAAAGTTTCAAGAAAATTAGTTAAAGTGGTAATTTTTCTTCCTAGGACTTCGAAAACAGATCTTACATCTTAGATTTATTATTCGATTACGTAAGTTATAAGCTATTATTTGAAATGTCATGCAGAAGTATCAAATGATTTTTTTCTTTCTGTATTATTGGTTTCAATAAATTGAATGTCAGTTATCTTACTATTGCTTACCATTGTAAATGAATTGAATGACCTGAAAATTACTTTTGAAAACTATTTAAAATTTAACTTAAGTGTTAAGATGTTATAAATATGTGCAAAAATCATCACGTCGACTGGGAATCGAACCCAGGAATTGCTTGCCCGGCAGATGCCCTACCGCTGAGCTATCAAAGATGTTTCCCTACGGAAATGACAAGTTGGAATTAATGTGTATAGGTAACTAATTAAATACTGCTTCTTTATGTTGATCCCATGTTTGGGCCCATCGGGTAAAGGGCCTAAGAGAGGCGTTTCTTTTGATCTATAAGTTAACACAAATGTAATTATTATTTATTTTTATTGAGCAATAGGCATAATAAAATTAAAAACAAAAACACCTAGAAAGCATCTTTTAATAAATCTAACGTATTGGTTACGTTACACAATACAGTATAAACCAGTCGACATAAATATTTAGCCTTTCCATGTTCTTAAAGAGTTTAATTTGCCTTTAATATAAACAGTGGCGTGTCATGTGTCCGGGGACGGGAAAAACTGGTATATACCTGGTACAAAACTGGTACAAAACAAGAAAGAGTCAAAATGATTTTGGGCTACATTTAGTTAGCGTTTTTTAGCGAATTAAATATAGTTATCCAACAATGCTATCCATATTTAATAAAATACTGAAAAGAAAATCAACAATTTGTATGTAGAAATCTTATTTTAAAAAGTATCCAAAGTCAGCAGGTAAATTTTGCGTGAACGCACGAAACTAGAAGTCATTAGTACCGAACTTGATTGTCCATCTGGTTGACGTACGAAACCAGAAGATTTTACAGTCCCGCACGAAACGCGACGCACGAAACACTAACAAATCGGGGAAGTCAAGTGGTCGTGGTACTGTACTTACGGAAGATGTTGTTGCAGATGTGCGTACTCGTGTAGAACGTAGTCCAAACAAACCATTACGCCAACTTGCTCAACAAACAGGTAATCGTAACAGTTATATGAAAATTACTTTGAAATATTAAATGAAAATTATTGTAGGTTTATCATATGGTACAGATCACAAGGCAGTAAAGAAGATACTACACTTCCATCCATATAAAGTTACTGTCGTGCAAGAGTTACTTCCCCCTGAATATGAAAGACGAATTCAATATTGTAACTGGTTTAATGCATATCTTCGCAATGATGATTTATTGGATCTCACATTCTTTTCCGATTAATCGTGGTTTCATTTGTCCGGATACATTAATTCACAAAATTATGGAGTATGGTCTGCAGAAAATCCACACTTTTTTCAAGAAACGCAGCTTCATCCATTAAAAATTGGGATGTGGATAGCAATATCCAGGAGGCGGATAATTGGCCCTGTTTTCTTTGAAGATACAGTAACAGCAGCACGTTACCAACAAATCTTAGAAACGTTTATAAACCAGCTTAATGATGAGGAACTGCAACGTGGATATTTTCAGCACAATAATGCTACAGCTCATACAGCTGGAAGAACGGTTCGGTATTTAGAACAATTTTATGGTGAGAGAATAATCGGCGCAGAACGTTGGCCTGCGAGGTCACCTGACCTCACGCCACCAGATTATTGTTTGTTTGGCATCTTAAAAAATACAATTTACCAGACTCGCTTGCATACACTAGATGAGTTGAAGGACGCTATTACTGTGGCAGTACGAAGCATTACACCTGAGCAATTGGTAAACATATTCGAAAATATGAAAAAACGAGTAGATGCTTGTCTGGCTGTACATGGAGGTCATTTTGAACACGTACTATAAATCTATTGTAATAATTTTAATTGTAAATTGTTTAGTTGTGTTAATTTGTGTAATCTTAATTGTTTATTAAAATCTTTTGTATTTACTTCTTATTTTTGATCGTAATTGATCTTAATGATAATAATTGATAATAATAGTATTGGTTACCAATACTGTGGCAAGAGAAATTGACACGTCTTGTTATTTCTGTTATCAATGGTAACACATAGAACAGTAAAATATTTCAATTAGCATTCAGTAATTCTTTTAAATTCCTGATGTTTATTTTGTATGAAAAGGATAAACTTTTGCATAGTTCAAATGAGAGAAAATAAACAATTCTTATAACCATTTCAATATATTTTTTAATTAAAAACGTACTTGTTTTTCATGTTTTTAATTTCATACAAACCAAAGTGTTTCTAAGTTTTTGTACATTACTTTGGAGGTTAGTTTTTTTGAATGTCATCCGCACGACACTGCTTTTGTCCTGACTCTCAGGTGATGGATGTAAATATTGATATCAAGCTCGTGGAAAGTAGTGTAGGATCAGGACATTCAATCTTGATCTCCCTGTATCTATGAATGGGAACATTCATTTGACCTTCTATTAACACTCAATTTATGTTTTACAGTTGTCTAATTTACAAATAATTAGTTAGAAAATTCATAAATATTATAATTATGTATTAAGATAAACTAAGTTAACTAAATCTTGATTAATATATAATCAGTCTTTAAAAAAGCCATTATATTATTTTCTATTTCTATTTATGTCTATTTAAATATTTAATATTTCTCTAATATCTCTATATCTATTATTATATATCTATACTATAATATTTCTATAACATTTGTCTATTAAATTATAAATAAATAAGATCTGTGCGTTTATTGATGACGACGTATTGTATTCACCCATTAATTTCTAGTTATAAAAGCACTCTAAACACAGTGGTGCATAACATTTATTCAATTTTTTTTACTGGACAACTTCAATTAATGTGGATAGCTTTATTATTTCGATGTGCTATATTCCAAAATAAAACGTTTTTAATTGTAAATTGATTGTTATACTTTTGGCGCCCATGTCGTGCTTTATCTAAATTTAAATTATAAATATAATCAATATAATTATTATTTATATTGAAAAGATAACCACAATGTGATATATTTTTAAAAATAATATATTGTTTTGAAACAAATAATATACATATAATTATATCGACAAGGCTTCATAATTATATTTTTACTTATTATTCTCTCACGACCTTCATTGTATAGCTTTCTTATGTACCTCCAAATTGATTTTTATAACATTCTTGGTATCTTCACTAATATCTTATTATTACATTATTACAAATAAATTCTGTTGACGTACAGGTGACGCATACTAAAAGTAATTTTTATTTTGTTGAAACTATTTATTATTATATAAAATTCACACCTATTTGCGCCAGCAGTTTATAATGCTGTGGTTAGAATCAAACGAGTTCAATGACAAGCCATAATTAGCAACTATACTTCCTTTCTAGCGTTCATATTAACTAATGACTTATTTTTATGAGAAATAATTTACATTACTATTGTTTTCAGTTTTAAAACCACATTAACTGTGGGTAAAATTACCTTTTGTAAATAATTATTATATCAAAGTGGTTAGTTAATTTATCATTAAAAATAATTTCCTGATTAAAAGAAAAAATAATGAAAATCATGCGTATGCATGGCGTAACGGAATTTTATTGCAATTTTCTCATATTTTCTCCCTTCTCATATTTTTATTTCCACCTTGAACCTGATATCTTTAATAATACACATTACAACAAAAAAAACTCCTCATAAGTTTTATTATTTAATTTCAAGCGCGTGATGTGGAAAAAATTATTGATGATATAATAACATTACCATCATTTAAGTTAGCGCATCGTTATTAATAAAATATTTACTAATAAAATAAATTTTTCTGTCTTGTGTTGTTTTCTATATAAAGAAACTTACTTTATCTCCTATATCCTCTTCCATTCATTTGCGCGTTGGAGACGACTAAAGGTACGGATGGACCAGGTCTTGATTCATACATCCCTCGTGGCACTTCTGATCTTTCTATTTCGTCACCAGAAAGATCCAAGTCGTGTACCATTTGCATGATTTCACGTTCTTTTTTGATGTCTTCTCTATCCTCCATCTACCAAAAACAATAAAAGAAAAGTTAATGGAATGTAAGAAAATTGTTATTATTAACGTTAATTATAATTAACATTGCCTAACCACAGAAGTATGATATACATATTTTACGTGGTATATATGACAACGTGTTAATCTTGACAACAAAGAATTCTCAATGAAAAGGAAATTACAGTGTTAACACTCAGTGGCGGAATTTAGGGATGGCAACGGGGTAGGGCCATTGCCCCCCAATGTTGGGACAACTAAGACATTTTTCTGTTTTATCATTGGATATTTAAATTAATAAATGTGAAGAGCACGACTTTGCCCTCCCCCAATAACAGACCTGAAATCCCGCCACTGGTTGCACTAGAGCATGAAGAGGAAATAAAAGACAAAATGACGTGTACTAAACGAAAGTGAATGCATTATATCTAATTAAACTAATTATAATTCATGTACTAAGATACTTAAACAAGAGAAAATAAGTGTGTATACGTGATTAAGCCTTCCTTTTTGTTGTCGCATGGGATGCGCAGCATATTTTTTTATTATACTTCCGTTTATTTTCATTTAAATTTCTAGAGCTTATAAAAGGGGTTAATTTAATTAAAAAGAATCACTAATTTAAATATAATTGTAGAGTAACCATATAAAAAAATATTAAATGGAAATAATAAAAATTACCCAACCGAGCGTATAAAAGAATTTTGTTTTGCAATAACTGACACAAATCGTCTCATTTTATAACGTATTGGATACATTTTCACTTTTACAAGCTGCAGATGTTGATTTCAATAAAAGATTATGAGCTTAACTACATAAAAAATCCATTCTAGGTTTATTTGTTTATTATTGTAGCTTTTTGGCTTTTTAAGTTAGTAGTCAATAGAATTCTTTTATAAGTAATTGAAAGGATTCTTCTGCACACCTGTCTCATTTTCAATGTAAGCTATAAAATTGCTGATGCAATTACATAAGTGTATTAAAATCAAAGACGATATGCAGGATATGCATTATTAGAAAAGTTCTCTGCTTTACCTAGCACTACTAAACTTTATATTGTGCTCAACTTTCCCTATTTTACTTTTATAAAATTAAACAATATTAATTAAGGTTTCTTTCTCATCACACATTTTGCTGTTTATATATTTATAACCTAGAATACCAACCCTATTTGTTAGAACTTCCATAGAGAAATCTATAAAAATGGATGAACTAGCAGTGGCACCCATGTGCGAGCAAAATTTTAGAGCATTTGTAGCTTTAAAGGTATAGGTAATGTGAGAAATAACAATGATGCACACTTGCACATATATCTCAAGCAGCATTTTTGGTCATCGCTACGTACCAGTAGAGCTATAAAGTTTTTGCCATTAGTCACAAGCACGTAATTGCTATGGTTTTATTACATGCCTGAAACCAAAATAGAGAATAATTTTTGGGTAGCAGCTACATTGCAGTGATATATCTGAAAACTTGTCCAGTTACGTTTCAGTTACGTTGAGGCTACGTAGCGGGAACGTGGCGGAGTAGTAATTGCTACTTTCAGGGAACTTCCCTTATTTTTGACACATCGTGTCGTGTCGTAGCCCTTTCTTTCTCTTGCAAACTAAAACATATTTTACTATAATTTCCTATACTAATGCAGCAATAGTGTCACAAAACAGATTACTATTTTATTTGTAATAACTGTAATAAGTATATAATCACACATAGAGAGATGAAATGTTTGATTATTTTGTGACTTCAGTATACCAAAATTATAAATCATCGCAAATTATAAACTTTTCTGTTAAATGTGATTATTTATGATAGATGGAAAAAGAACAACGGGCCTTCTTTAAATATATTTTTTAATAAAAAATGTCTTTAATAAAATATGACAAAAATACTTATCAATACACATGATAGAAACTATTTTTATATTACCTATTCCTAAGGAACAATTTGGCATCAATTTTTAATTTTTATTGAAAGTTATAGTAAAACATTTTTTAACAATTATTGCAATGTTTAATAACAAAGTGACAACCTCCAACGTTTTACGAGGAAATAGTAGTTTTCGAAAAATTACCTTAAAGTGGTATTCACTGTAAAATGCGTGTCTAAAGTTTGTATCACTTAATTATCAGTAACGGGAACTAAATGAATTCTACTTTCAAATGACTCTTACTATAAAACGACGTCAACGTTTCCGTAGTCACTTTGTAGTTCCTAATGTCACTGCAAAGTTCCCATTGGGACTTTAAATACATTTAAGTTTAACTTCACATTTAACCATGAACATTACATTTTTACACTGCTGCAGAATAATTAGATATTGCATATTTTAAGGTTGTGGCAGCCAACGAAAAGGGGAATATACTTACTTCGCCCTTGTTTCCTATAAATGGGAGCAAAATAATATAGTGCATTGCCCACAACATTTAAAATCTTCGGACCGAGAAATGTTGAGATTGGATGCAAATAGCTGTCCTGGTGTAGAAACATACGAACAATTTAGAATAGAAGTTACTAACACTTCATTGTAATTTTTCTAATAGTAATTTAACCTTGGTAAAAATTCTGATGCAAAACAATTAGTAAAAATCACTTTCAAGTGATTCTCCTGGGCAGCAAAAACATAAGAATTATTTTCAATATTATTGTTAGATTCCATTACTTTATAGGTCAAACAATGGTTTCAGACAGATGGCAAGAACTTTCAGTGCTACTTTAAAGTTTTAAAAACTTTAAAGTAGCTTCGGGGAAGTTACTGGTACAATCATAAAATCACTTTGAAGTTGCAACAACTTTAAAGTAATTTTACTAAGTTGCAATACCGTCCTACATATTTTAAAAGCTACTTACATAATTACTATAATTATTATAAGATATTCCGAACTGAAGTAATTAAACTTATAAAGTCATAAATTTAGTTGTAGTTACGTAACAACTACTCAATTAAAGTTCCGATCTCAGTTACTGCTACTTAGATACAGCTTGGGATGGATATAAGTAAAATACCTAAAGTGGTGCTACTGGACACGAAAATTTTTGAAAGGTGTTTTGAGGTGGAAAACGTTTGGATTTGGTTGATATATACATAACTACTTACCTGACTAATTGTTTAATCACATAGTAGCTGGAGTTTTGTATATTATTAACTAAGATGCGGTAACATGTTTATTACAGTTTACAGTACATGTTGGTACTATAAGAGCTCAGCGACTTCTGGAGAAATGTCGATAAAGCACGACAGAGGGCCTATACAGTAAAACCTTGTATTGCGAGTAACTTGGTCTGCGAGTGTTTTGCAAAACGAGCAAAAATATTTTATAAATTTTAATTGGATAAACGAGTGAGGTCGTGCAATACGAGTAGTAGATATACGCTTTATCGCCGAGCGTCACGTGATCCGTGCGGTCGCGTGATTACGTTCGTGCGAGCGTGCACTGCTTACTATAGCTAAAACTTGAAAAATATTAACTATTAAAAGATGAGTAATAAGTATTATTGCACACATCCACACCAATAGTTACGCCACTGTGAACTAGACCTCTAGAAGCAGCTGAGAATTCTGTGTTCCGATTAAGATTGTTATAACAAAACCTATACTTTTTAATAACAATCTAACTGTAGTAAGTGTTGTAAACATAGAAGCAAACAAAAAAATGGGTATTTTATTATCCATAGTAATTAATAATAACTTACGTTTATGATCAAAACAACATTTACATCTCTTAATTTAGCAACGGCTTCCGAGAAGCATTTTACAATAAGTTAATATTGAAGGATGATGCATACATAATATTGTTGTTTATAATACTGATGAGCGTAGTAGTAATAATGGTGTGTAAGCGAATTCGTTACCTGTAACTATACAGTAAAGCTACTTGGAACATAAGAATAATCTGTGTTTGTAAAATGGGAGAAAATAAATCCAGACATGCATTTGGGAACTGCAATTGATAATCCTTTAATAACATTAATTAAAACACAATGAAATGAACGATTTCTGTTCTTTAAACCAGTGACTCGCATACTCACTTTTCAAAAAGAATTTATGTTGACCAGCGGCGGTTACTACAGACCCTTTTGGATGTTCTGTTAGCGAGAGGCAAACGTTGTATCCGTGTAAGTGGCCGCGAAGCAACCAGTTAATATGCTTTCCGCTCGCTAGAAGAACATCCAAAAGGGTACGTAGTAACTACCATTGATGTATACTATTTTGTATTTACACGATGCTGGTGTAAGGTAAAACAAGAAATAAAAAAATTATCATATTCTATCGTATATCAAATATAATAATAATAATCATAATAATAATTGCTACAACTCATAGCCTGGAAACCAGGCCCCAGAAACTATAAGCTTGTGCGGGAGGGAGGGGGCGATTATTATTATTACGTAGGCGTAGGTATATAATTATATATACACTGAACGACACTTGATTACTTTCATCCTACAAATGTGACAAAATATCACTAATTTTTCTCAATACAGTAACTAAAATGTTCCATTGGTCCATTTTTAAAATATTTGACGTCGTAAAACAATTTTAAGATAAATGTAATAAAAAAAAATTTCAGACACTAATTACTCGCACTCTTGATTACTCTCACTAATTAAAACTGTTTAATAATAATCAAAGCAAGTTGCAAACCAAATTTGGATGCTTAGTAACAAGTCAGCTGTTTATCTACTGTTTTAAACAAATTGTGTAAAGTAGTAGCTGCAATGGGTCGTGGAAATGCTTTGTCTGAAATGGGAAAAATAGAAGCTTTAAGAATTTTTCAAATCGTCAAACAGTCCATAAAATTGGAAGAAGTCCTTGGGTAGTCAACAACTACCTAAAAGATATGGTTAATTATGGCAAAAATCGTAGAAGTCGAACTTTACTGATACTACAGTAAGGCATCGCCGTGACATTCTAAGGGAACCTTTTAATTCTAGTGAGACGGCAAGAAAACTTGCTCAAAGGGTTGAAACAAACGCAAGTATTCGAACTGTTCAAAGAATAACTACGAAGTTCCCGCATTTACAACGACGAAGATTACGTCAGAAACCGCAGTTACTACGTCATCTCCGGGAAGCTAAGTTACAGTTTGCCCATCATCACAGAAATTGGATCGACGATGTAACTTTCGCTTTTTTGTCGGACAAAAAGACAATAAAAACTATAACATTATTCATACTTACTTTATCATAATATACTCAAAATATTCACCACAGGTTGAGATTTAGCTCTCTCTTACAAATTTTAATATTCAGGTCGTAGGTATTGGTTCCACAGTTGTATAGATTATGAAAAGGAGTAGATAAGGGTTTCAGAACACAAGTAATAACTCAAAAAGGGCGCCATCTGATTATGAAGCTTAAAAGTGTTTATTAGTATAAACAATCAAAGATGTTAATTGAATAAGCTTTAAAAAAAATATTAAATCCACTAACCAGAAAATGAATTAAATATTAAATTGAAAACAAAAAGAATTTGTTTATGTTTTAAAATTTTGGAATAAAAATGAAATGATATATTCATAATTATATGGTTCCGTTTTTAGATCCTCAAGATAAACTAAAAACATTTATTAAACAATAAAAAAATAAGAAGAGAATAACAATACACAGAAATAATAAAACACACACATCATAGGTTTATTACACTTAAAGATCAGAGTTCAAAAAGTAATAAATCAACTGCTCTGAAATAAATTTAACTCGAAACAACTCAAAAAGATTTACAAAAGACGTTAATTGACCAAAAGAACAAATTTACATGAAATTGATAAACCAAAATTATTCTGCAAAAATATAAATGAGTGTTGAAATTATATTAGCTTAACTAAAATTGCAAATTCAAAAAACAAATATCTGAAGGATATTACGTAAATTCTATTAGTCTAAATATTATCAAAATTAATTATTCTAAAATTCACTAGCAATAATGAATGGAATTTTACATGCTAATGAGAGCTCTCTTCAAAAAAATCACAAAGTTCCTTGCATAAAGGATCCATAAGCTAAATTACAATAAAAATCTGTTTTCAATAAAGTACGGTACCTTAATTTTCTATCTGCATTAACCTGACGAAACATACTGGAGCAAAACCATTAGAAATTGGAAGGTTGCCTTTATTCTTCAAAACCAAGATTGATTCTAACTGCATTCAAATTATTACGTAACGGTAGTAGGTCCCAAAGATAGAATTTATCTCAAATACGGCTGATTGCCCAAATAATTCCACAAACCATTTTCAGTAATGCACAGCATTAAACAATCGTAGCATAAAGATGAAGTTCCGTAAAGCACTAATTATTAACTTTAAATACAGGAGAACTGGAAACTGTCTTTATATTTATAGATCAATCTATAAAATTCTCATTAACCAAAACTGTGCTAACTTTGAACACAAACAGCAAGAAGTGATTGTCTTTGATAGTTCGGCACGATAAAACAACCCCAGTTGTTTATTAACAAAACGGTAGTAACAAACCTTTCAAGCGAGATTTGTCAAACATAAATTGCTTCCAAAAATTTCACTCATTACAAAAGTTAACGGAACGATACGGAACTGTATTTAGAAATTGCGTTAATTCTAAAAACACACTAACAAACGGGAAATCGATAACATTGACCCAAGTCAACTGGTTTTTCATAAAGTTTAACTGAAGAGTTTCTCAAACACATTTTGATTAATCCACATAACAAAATTTATAAGAACTGCACCCTGCCGAGGTCAGGGCACATAATTACACTACAACTGTAGCCGAACTGTCTTTTTAATTACTTGAACTAAAACGAAAATTCAATAATATCGATCTTCATTACAAGATCTGACCGAGGTGGTCTAGCTTGAAGCGCAAACGGGAAGCAAGTCCGTTCGCTACCCTATTGAGGCGCGAAAGATGCCAACGCATGCGACCCCGATCATCCGCGAAATAATGCATTTTATTTTTCCGTAAGGAAGTTTTTAGCTAACATTCTACAGAAATTTCGGCCTAAAGGAATGAAAAGTACTATTTGAAGAAATTGCGCGCAAACTGGTACGAAGTGGCACCCAGATGTAGTCTAGCCGAAATTGCTACGCGCTAACCCGTTTCACATCTCGAACACGTGTACCAAAGTCACCTTTTAAACAAAGAAAAGATTTAATTTCAAATCCATGTATTCTCAGAATATTAACAGAAATATTTTTATAAAATAATTTGACCAAACACTTCCCACAGTTTTTATCAAGGTCTCTCTCGAAGTAATTGATGTTATACCAAAACACAAGTAAACAAAACACCAAAAGACAATATTTTCATGACGCTACGTTCTTTAATGGTATCAAATGTAAAACAATCCTTTCTTGAAATGTTTTTTATAGGAAATATTTACATGACAAAATTCTATTTCGAATAAAGCGCAGTCTTACAGGACCGAACTTCGGATTTTTAATACGTGTAAATGTAAAATTTTACGTACTGAATACCGGTGGAAAATGTACCGTTACAACGAATGGAAAAATGTTATTTTCAGCGACGAAAAGAAATTTAACCTGAATGGACCAGGTAGGTTTCAGTATTATTTGCATGATTTGAGAAAGGAAAAAATATTTAACGCTTCGCCACAGCGGAATCGGTGGTGTTATGGTCTGGGCTGCGATCTCCAACCGTGGACTGATAGATCGGGTCATCTTAGAAGCCAAACAGGAGGGCTCAACAGGACTTGGCACTTCTTCAACATCAAAAACTTAACATTGACGCATTATTCGGAGAAGATTAATGGTTTTTTAGCATGTTAATGCTCCAATCCATACTGCCAGGATTGTTACCAATCCTGTCAGTATGCATCTGGCTTGCAAATAACAATGTTGAAGGTTTACCATGGCATGCCCTCTCACTTTACTTGAACATAAGCGAAAATTTGTGTGGATGGTTGTAAAGAAAATGTAAGAAGGAGGAAAGCGAGTACGATACAAAAGAAGAACTTATTGTTGCGATAAGGGCAGCTTGGGACGTCATTCTAAGAAATCTGATAAAATTCTGTACCACAGCCTTCCTCATAGGATATTGGCTTTGAGAGAGAAAATGGAGGTTATGTTTGTTATTGAGTTTCAAAGGTAGTCAATAAATTCATCAGCATTTGTTTTTGTTTTATTTTACAAAGTAAGTAATACAAGGTAATCAAGTGCCGCAATCAGATCTCGCATCAAAACAACAAATGGTTCTAGATTATTTTATGTTTGATATTTTTATTTGTTATTTAAATCCAAAATATATAAAGTACTTAGTTTAATTTAACGTATTAGGTAAATGGTAAATCAAGTGTCGTGCAGTGTATATTAAACCATTGTAAAATTATCTGTAGTATTCGGTAAAATATTTAAAAAAAACACTTTTTGGGTAAATCATAAATAATGACGTGCCCTTTTTCAATGTAGATTAATAAATAACAAAAAAAGACAAAATTCCTTAAAAAATAAAACCCATGACATAAAATTCTTTTATATACCCAATGAAACCAAATCATATTGCCTGTTTCAAATCAACTCTGGTCAATTCTCATCTATATAAATAGTTGAATTGGTATCAGATATTTGTTAAATGGTCACTTTTAGTATTTTGCTGAAGAAAAGACAAAATCGACAGTAGAATCAGGCGCGTACTGGGTCAATTTTAGGGACCGGGAGAATATTCCCTTAAAGGGCCCGCCACCACTACAGTTCACATGGCATTCATTAGTAACTGTCAGTACATGTAACATGTCAGTCTGGGAGATGGAGGTCTATTCTACTACAAAGTATGTTTTAGCAATTGCTAGGGCAAAAGTCGGCGTAAAGCACTATCAGCCGGATTCTCTGGAAACGGAACGAACTCATGGTATTCGTCATGACGAAGGAGCGATGATATCTTGAATGAAAGCTGCTCGGTTAGCCACAAGTGTCTTGCAGTCTGGGAGCCATCCAAACGATCGTATCGTCAAACGTGATCTGCTTCTTCAAAGCATCAATGGGACTTTGCACCAATTCTGCAGCTAAAACAGCACCGCACAATTGCAAACGTGGGATGGAGATTGTTTTGAAAGGTACAATTGCGGCCGAAAGATTTTCAACGGTAATATATTAAGATAGCAGATTTTTCTGATATTCACATCGAATAAATCTGGCTTGTATGCCATTTATGACATTTCAGATGAATAAAAGTGACGTCTCTTAAGAGAATTAAAAAGTCGAGATTCCGCAGTTGCAATAGACCGTTGAAAATCTTTCGGCCGCAACTGTACAACTCTAGTTTACGCGTACATCAAAAAAACTCTGATATAGTTGTCAGAATATTGAACCTTTAAAATACGCTACAGCACTGTAACCAATACCAGACGCCTCCGAGAATGCATGTAGTTTTTTCTGGCGGCCCAATCTAAACTAATACATCTAGACAATTTTAAATTTAAAAATTTAGGAAGTTCCAACTTGAACAAATTAGCTATGTTATTGATCACTGCCTCAGAAATGGTCATCCTTATCTATTTTCGCCATCCATAATTGCTGCAGCAACCTTACCAAGATCGTAAAGTCTCGCTACTTCCGATAAGATACTTCTTTTTGTGCAAGGGCGATCAATAGGGTGACACAAGTAGAAAAACACGTTCACCATGGAGTCCCAATGAACACCTAAAACCTTAATAAAGATAGATTCTTCTTTGTCTAATTGAACTGGCATTTTGACATCAGTCGATTGTACAGTCGCAAGAAGTTCCGGACAGTTACTTGCTCACTTTCGTAACTCGAATCCTCCGGATCGCAGAACCTGTATTATCTCCAATTAAAGTTTTTGTGCAGAACCTACAAATCCATGTCTCCAAATTACGTCATCAATTAAAATATGATTACGCAACTCATCCGCAACTTTAGGATACTTCGATTCTTCTAAATTAGCGAGTCCTTGAATGGTTCGCAAAGCTAAAAACGAGGAAGAAGATTAGTTTCAATCGTCGCTGTTCGTCAGGTGTGGTGGAGTTGAACAGAGGGAGGTATATTGTTACTTTAAATATAATTTAATTGTTGGTAATTTAAATTCAGCCGTGTCGTAGGGCCCTCCGAGACTACTTTATAAAGGCTCACCGGGAAACTCCACGCCGGCCAGCACGCGCCAGGGTAGAATCCTCTAAATATTGATCGATTTGACTATAATATACAGTGATATTAAATTAAAATGCATTATACTCTAGATTAGTATATTGCATTTTAAAATAACCATGTAAAAGCATTAGGTTAAGTTGGTTAGTTGATTGTAACTACATGTTCTATGTATGCGTTTTTACACAAACACTGTTGTTAAAAAAATAACCTTTGTATGTTTTATTTTATAATAAATGTTACTTTCATTTAGTTGGTAATTTTAGTATATTCAATTTACGTTAAATTATCCTCAAGTAAGTGACAGACGTTAAACTGTAGCGCATTATGAGCGCAGTAACCTCGACTGCAACAATTTGCGTCCCTTGCAAGAAAATAGTGTATCTTTAATACTAATAATAACGGCTACTACCCATAACCTGGAAACCAGGCCCCAGAAAGTATGAAACTTGTGCGAAACGGAGGGGCGATTATTATTATTATGCACGCCCATCGTACGACTGCAGCCGACTTACAGGTTTTATAGCACAAATCTCATATTTGTGTTACAGCTAAGGAAAACTGTCGAAAACCTTAACCAAATTTGCCGGCAACGGGAGTTGATCTCGATAAGGCGTTGTATTTTGTCTTATATGATCGGTTTGACCACGCTCCATCAATTTGATTAATGGAATGCCATTGCCATTGTCATTGTCAACAGAGCCTTTGCTCTTTGCATGCGCTGCACTTCATTTCTTCAGTAGCCACCTCTAGAAATTGATTAGTAAAGTATCGTGACGATGTTATAAGTTGATGGGTCTTACAAGGAACATTCATGCAACGCAAACAATCTTCAAAATTGTAATAATCTCCCCAATCCCCATTTTCCACGAACAACTAACGAATTTAAATCATTTTTATATAGACTGGGATCTTGGCATTTTCTATTCGTTGCGCATACAGCATTTCACATGAGATTTGGAAATCAGTTCAGTTCTAGTTTCTTTTAGAATTGGGAAATTGCTAAAGTTGCAACCAAACCGTTGTCCATGATTGCTTAGATCTTTTAATCCTTTGAAAAAAATATATATCTATATATGTCAACATCTGTTTCCTTGGATTTCATTACGAGCACATAAAAAAACAGAAATTAAAAATCAAAAGTAGCATCCGAACAAGAACCGCAGAAACTATACCGAGTAATTTAAAATTTATATTCAGTTCTAAAAATTCAATTAACTACAACCGTTTTCATTCTTTCGAAAAAAACATTCAACAATATAATAATACGTATTTGATTGGCGTTAATAACAGGCGTAAAGCAATAAAAAATATCCTTCTAGGTGAACTAAGTTCAAGATGGTTTTTTTAACATTTAAAAGTGTAATTTGCAATTTTTGCTAACGTCGTATTGTAGAAAGCAACACAGAGATCACATTCGTGAAAACCGTATCAAAATCGAGCGATAGTTTTAGCTTCGAAACTTTACGTTAAAATCCCTGTAAGAATCGTAACTATGGACAACTCTTAAGTGTCGGTGTAGTGTCCAACGTCAGCAAAGTGTCAAAAACGAACAGTTGGCGTAGTGTTCACGGTCGGCAAAGTGTCCAGTAGCAAAGTATATTTTGGGCGTCGGCTTAGTGTCCAGGGTCGGAAAAGCGCCAAAAACGGCCAGTCGGCGTAGTGTCCACGGTCGGCAAAATGTCTGCGATCGGCGAAGTATCTAGTCGGCAAAGCGTCTAGTCACCTCAAATAGTTATCGCATTATGCCTTGCCTTTTTCCAGATATACCACTTTTCAGTCAAACCTCATTTGTCAAATTGCAGCCGCTTCATTGTTGGATAATTTTCCCAAATCTCTCGAAGTAACAATATACAGCTTATCAAAAAGATCGATGTGCTTGTTTAAAAGATTGTAATAATGATTAAAAATGATCAAAAATAAATGTATTAACAGGTTGTATATTCACGTATAATGTTTTCATTGCAATCACCATTCATTTGAATAATTGGATGTAGGCGTGCAAGGCAATTATTTCTGACTGCACGTAGCAGGTCTTTGTCAGGGTCTTCCGTAATTAAACATCTCCTTCCTCAATTGTATGATCATTCAAATGACGTTGTGATTGTGGGCCGTATCCATACACAACTACTAAATCTGTTAGGCTAGTGAATTGATCTAATCTCATCATCGAAACGATAATAATTGAAAATTCGTTTCTGCATATCAGTGGCCTAACCAGGATCTTGGTTTGGGGACTATCCATCCACACAATAGAACTTTCACATAGCTTTTACATGAAAATCCTAAGTCTTAGGTGGGGGAATATTGCCTATAGTCC
The DNA here is from genome assembly GCA_929113105.1 of Agrypnus murinus. NCBI lineage: Eukaryota > Metazoa > Arthropoda > Insecta > Coleoptera > Elateridae > Agrypnus > Agrypnus murinus. The sequence continues at coordinate 101,791,877 of OV816025.1, forward strand.
TCGTTGGGTTCATAATTCACGTGCTCTTGTTATTTACAATTACATTTGGAATAACAAGAATTGCGAATGTCTCCGTAAACTCTCTTCGTCATGGGCACATTTAGGGAAGGCAAGCTACTTAATTTTAAGAATAGACTTCTGATAACTGTTATGTGACAACAACTGCCGAACCCATGAATGATGGGCTAAGTTGCTGATGTTCTTGTGCAGTATTTTAGAATTTGTATGTAATGATGATTATTTAGATGTTTATAAATGTTATGCGTGCAGTTTCTTGTTTTCTTCAGCTGCTTTAACTCTTGATTGTTGAAAGCGTAAAGTAAGCGTAAATAGTTTACGTTGGCCAAATTAGCCAGCAGCTTTCAGTCAACTGTTCAGCAGCTTCTCCCCATTCCGTTTGTTTATTGCGTGCTCTTATCATTATTCTGTTATCAATGAAAAACTGAAAACACGAATATGAGCAAAATAACAAGGAAATTACATAAAGTTCTATACATTGCTAAGTATTAGAACGAAGTGACCATCAGAAAGCAGAGCATACTGCTTAATAAATAATGTCCGCTCATATTACGTTGCTAAATACTGCACAGACAATATTAGACTTGTTTATCAACAATCGTTTAGTAATATCAATAAGCGCTTACAATTATATTGTTTATTATCAAGGTTTTTTAAATTTAGATTTGGTAACGATTTGGTTGAAAAAACCTTGTAAACATTAATCTATGCATTGTTGTTTAGGACTAACTTCACTTTTTCGTTATTGTTGCCTCAACCAGCCCCAAAATCATATGTCCTCTTTTGAACAGACAAACACACATTTGGAAAAATCCCTCAATTCCAAGCTGGATTCAAATTCACAACTTTAACATATATGAGACACCCATTCAGGAATTTCTAATAAACTACACAATTCTTTTTTTATGAATTTAATTAAAAGTACATAACTGGTAATAAGTTGTAGTAAGATTTCCTTTTTTTGTTTCTAAAATATATCAGCGATCCTTTACCTCCATCTCAAATACCATACAACATAACCAATTATTGCTATCATACATTATCATAAAGGACGACATGCTTTTGTCTAAACAGTGTTTCTAGCGACAATTGCAGACAAATCTTTCACAGTAACAGAGGATTTGTTTTTACAAAAATCTCAACATAAGTATATCAGATGCACCTTAGGAAAGGTATTGAAATCTAAACCACGATTATTGGCCATTTTTCTATTTCTACATCCGATGGGGGAGGAAGATAAGTAGGTAAACAAAGATAGACAAAATTTGCCAATTTTGTCAAATTTTCATTTACCAAAAATCAGTTGAGTGGAGATAGTATCTTCAAAATTTGTTCAAATTTCTTACAAAAACGTCTAGTTTTGATGCAACTGTCCGTTCTGTTTCTGCTATAATCTTTTTTAACACAAGTCTAATGTGATGTACTGATAAAAAGTACTAAAATGTACTAATAATCATGGTAAGAGAAGAAGGAAATCAAGTGGTAAGGGTAACACCTTTCCCTAGTATCCATAAACCTTACAGTTGACTTACTTACTTACTTACTTGACTTACAGTTGACTGTGAGATTCTACTACGACCCATCTGTGTGTCTTCAATGTCGAGTCATGAGCCGAGAGGAACAAAACAACGACGTCAAACAAAATTAAGTTTGTTTCGTACTAAAGGGTTTTATCAAACCTACCAACTATCTACAAGTAATTAACTTCAGGGGAGAATCATTTGCTTTAGAACAGTTAGAAACTTCATTCAAAACTTAAGTTACATCAACGTTTCATTTCTTTAAGCTCCCTGGCCATGCCGATTCAATATTATTATATTACCTTCACTATTAGTTATTTACTTGGTAATAATTAACAATTTTTCTAAAATTGACGAGAAGTACATACTTTTATTAACAATATGCTACAAGAATATATAATGTCAAGATTAAGAAAAGATATATGAGATTTTCTTTACGAAAAGCTGGAAAATGCTTTGGAACTTCAGGATGAACAGAGTGGTCAAATCTCTTATTAATTTCTAGAGCTTACTAGATGTGAGGGAATACTTATGTAGAAGCAGATTTTCCCCAAGATCGTTACATTGAAAGTAATACTGCACCAATTAGGTAATACCACTTAATACTGTTTTATGTAAAAACAATGCAGACTGTTCCAGTTAAGAAGTTCAAGAAAAATTAATTGAACATATTAAAATTTAGTAATAAATTTCTAATACTCTGTGTACGTTAAAATTAGAAAACTTTTCCGGTATCTTCGAACCTCTGTTTAGTAGTATAAGTGTTAAATATATTTGGTTAATTTTAACTTAAATTTTCTTATAGCACTTTATTAATTAATTGAGGTATGTAGTATGTATACTCTACAACGTATCGTTGAAGAGTTTTAGATAGGTGATAAATATACTGGGTGTACCCTTTAAGAAATATAACATAATATTTCTTTATTTTCGGAAAGCATGCTGTATATTTGAAAACAATTTTCAACAATGCGCTTTGGTCGATATAACCCATTTGTTGAATAAAATTGAATATCAAAGACCGTATCTTAAATGTAGAACCCTGTATATAAAATGTAGCGAAGTCAGTCGCGGTGGTGACTGCTTCTATGTAGCCTTCCTGCTATTGTCGATCTCGAAACTTGAAATCTCTGAGCCACTTGAATCATGTGATGATGATACCCACGCGGTTGGAGTCGCGGGTTTTACTAGTATCATATAGAATCCAAATTGCAATACAAATGTTTCACGGTATAACTATAACGATTTAAATGGAAAGAAAGTATTTGAAAATTCTAATAGGATTGAAACTAAATCTCAAAAGCTAACATTATATCTTTAGCGGTTTATATAGGGTTTGAGCAGCGTTGGACCCCATGAAACCTCAAGTCCCCCTGCGACAGGAAGTCTCGTGGTATAGCAGCCACTGTTGTCAATTCCTAATTATAGGATTTCGTTGCCTCTTTCAAGCAGTTATTTAATTCAAATCGTCTTTTAATAAGACTGTTAACGGGACAATGGCCGATTGTCTTGTTTTGGATTAAATAATAATGGTATAACATGCAGTGATTAATTTTAAAATCTGCAGTGTCATAGAAAACCGCTAAACAAGTATTTTAATATTATTATCTTTTATTTAATAGTCTAGTAAGTAAAAGAAGAACTGCATAACCAAATCTTCTAATATCACTTAATTACTTCACAAAAAGTAAAAATTAAATTAACTCCGTTGAAGCTAAATGAAATTCCAGACTTGAGTTAATCCAGTCTAAATTAGATTTTCTAGTAAATTTTCGGTAACTTTTGTTTCGTAATGTGCAAAGGCCGAAATGACGTATACAGAAATTTTAAACTGTCAACGAGCATAATAAACTTTGTACAAAGTTTATCCTTCAGAAATTTTATAACGAAAGTATTCTAAAGGTGATAAATAAGTTATAATTTTCAAGTTCAGTTATTATTGTTGAGTCATATTTAGTATACGATGTGTACAAAAAAGTTTAATTTAACTGAATTTTGTTTTAATGATGTTTATAAGCACTATATTATTAATTTAAATTGAATACAATGTAAGAAATGTTACTTTATTATTATTTGTAAAAACTTTTATGCTTAAAATCTGTATACGAAACTTATTAACTATATAGCAATGATTTAAATGTCCAAAAATGGATTTAAATATATAACGCTTTTTTCACAACCACACTCTATGATAACTGATACGGAAAACATTGAATACGGTACTATCGACGTTTATTGTTATTATAGAGCAAAAAGCAAAATGCACGATGTTCTCTGACCACCCTCAATATCATTTATAAATGATTTCTTAAACTTTTCCACATCCAATATATGTAGTCAAAAACAGAAGGATGATCGATAACTTAGAACAGAATAGAACGATAACTTAGGATGCCTTAAGGATGTCGTATTCTAGAAAAGGAGAGACTAAAAAGAGACTATTCTAAAAAGCAAGAGGTGCGATAAAAAAAGGAAATAATAATCTTTATTAAAAGTCATTGTGTAATACAATTAATTGACTATGGTATACTCCGAATGAAATTATTCTTTGATAACTTTCTTGGGACAAAACCGTTAAATATCCAAGATTTCTATAAATTGTAATACAGTTTCATCAATTCAATTCATTAATTCAATTAAATAATTGATATTTCGTTTTACATCTCCCTTTTATGACATTAAGAGATATTCCTACTTTGTATTAAATAGTATGCTTTGTTTAGGTTTAAATTAAACAACTGTAGTGATGACTGGAAATAAAGATATTGTTTGTTTCTTTATTTTACCTACTTCCTTTAGTAGCTTCCTTTTCTATAACATGCTAACCTTAAATACAATTTTTACTGTAGACCGAAAACTTATGCTGACTTATGTATGTTGCAACCATCAAACGAAACATGAAAGATTCATTTGCTAACAAATATCAAACGCGTACAACTGCATTAACTTGGTTTCATGATTCGTTGTGCAGAGATAACTAACACTAAAAAGCTAAGTGATTGAAGGATTTCCTTATATACAACGTTCGTTGTGTGATTACAATCCTTCGGATTTTCATGAATGATTATTTAAATAAACGCCGCATTGCCGTAGCATTGTCTAGCATTTCCCTTTCCCAGCTTACCCTTCTCTTTCCTGACATATCGCCCTCTCTGGCTTACCCCATACATACATACGGAAATTCTAAATTTAACTCAAATATCATATGCTTAATATACCAATTTTCCAGTTGGTTCTTCAGATATTCCTATTCTACTTTTTCATCAAATATCTGAATGTGAAATGAAAATTAAAAAATTCCAAATAACGGATATATAAGTCATATAGTCAGACACTAGTATCGAATTTCGTAAAAATGATGCACATCGAATACTATGACACTCGGCTGAGAATTGTGTGTGATATGCTTTGTATGCAAGCGATCGGTGAAGTAGTAAGCAAGTAAGGGGAGAATGTTTAGTTCGAAAACATGACGAAGCGAGTGATGTAAGTAAATAAGCAATCAGTCTCGAGCGTATAAAAATGCACCGATTACAAATAACGTTTTAGAAAATATAAATACGTAATTAAGAAATTGCAAAACTAAGGAAAGCTAACAAATATACAGCGTAAAACTTTAGCTTGGCATTGCGTAAAACGGCCAGTAGAACTCTGAAACGAAGCGTAACTAGAATAAGGCTTGTGTTTTAAATTTATGGTTTTAAAAATCTAAAGACTAAAGAAAATATAATGTCAAAGTTTATAAAAAAGAATTAGCAACTGGGAAGAATAAAATCTAGAATCGATCTTGCTTAGAAAATTCTTGACCGGGTCTATTACCCGGATGTACACATAGGTGTTTCAAAAAGTTAAGGCATAAAAACGATAAAATGATGAAATAAGTACATATATTTCTATAGATATTTTGAATTGATTTTTATCTACTGTTTTAAGATTTGGATATCTTTTGAGTACTACCTATTATAACCACTAAAATAAAAATTACAACTGCTAGAGATAGCCGCAGCACATATTGACGGCTTCGCTTATTGACGCTAATAGGTCTGTCTATAAACGTAGTTCCAAAAATTATCACGATGGGATTTAAGATGGCGCCCCAAGCTGATGTCCGATCTCGTGCGTCTCGAATTAAACATTTTAGATTTATTTAATTTAAAAATATAAAAAATATATAAATGAAGTAGTGTTGACTAATCTACACGTCGAAAGTTTCAATATAAAAAAAGAATCAATAATCTCAAAAATCTCGAGTCCAAAAAGTAGTTACGAGGTAGTTACAATTACAAAGAATATCATTATACTACATGGGAAATATTATAATACTATATGGGAAACTTATAGCAGCAACAAAAGCACACTTTGAGATATACATAAATATAAGGTTTTCCATTAATTTAAAATACTACTACATAGTTGCGACGAAAAAGCTTCTGCAAAGCATTCAGGCATCGAACTTTGATCTATGTATGTTTGTAGCTTGTATTACATAATAAGAATTGACTCCATCTTTTAAAGCCTGGCTTGGCCATCACGTATGAAGAGACTTGAGCAGATATGTATAATAATCATCAATTCTGTAAACTGATGGGGAATTTCGCAGTTACAACATTCAGAAAATAGTACATGCTTTAATAAGCTTTATATAAAACATAGGAGATGCACATTTATATATATGAATGTAATCTCATCAATATTTGGTTACTGGCTAATTGGATTTATTAACTTTATCAACATATTGGCGATGGGAAAACTAGAGGTACATATTCAATACACATATACATATACACATATACATATAAAATTACTTATTTATATCTGATTAATAATAATATTTTCAATTTAAAAAGTTATGTTATTATTATTATTAGTAAAATAAAATATGTTAAACTAAAACTTTATTATTAAACTAATTTTTAATTAAAAATGTTTAATTTTTACAAAACCCACAAAATAGTTTCTTATAACATATATTGTTGATACGACAAATACCTTTACCAAGAGCAACAATCTTATTTTGTAAGTTCAATTTAAAAAAGTTAGTTCAATGCTTTGTATCAATTTTCTTATCAAATATACATTGCCAAATGTGAAAATAAAAATTAGTCTTAAACAGAATTAGTTTTAATAATTGTTAAAAATAGATTTACACATTGATTAGCGCTATCTTTCTCTCAGAGAGTTCCTGTTTTTTTTAATTTGCAACATTCCATAGATGCAATTAATGAAGATACTGCAACCAACTGCAACCTAAATATCTTTACAATCAAATTTAATACACTGTTGTCGATAAAAACTTCTAAAACACTTACGTTAGAGGCGGTATGTTTTTTTCTGAGTGGGTATACCATTGATTATACTTGACGTTAGTTATGTACAATTTCAAAAAAATTGATAATAATACTGTTTTTTTATGAACGTATGCTTTAACAATAGAAAAACTCAAACATCTATTGTGTGTTGGTGTGGTATGTCTTTTTTTAGAAATCTACTACGTAGCTTGATATTTTCCTGGCTCAGTTTCAAAATACACCTTTATTTTGAAACGTGATACTAAATATAGAGAATCAGAGTGATTTATCAATATGTCCCATTTGTTGCTTTAAATATTGCTACCACCGATAAGTCGCTTATATTACATATAATTACTTCTTAATGTGCAATATAAAAATCAACTATAAAATCACAGTTGATGCGATATATAAATGTATCAGTTGTTCTTCAGTATGGCACAAAAGGTATTAGAACAGTAGATAACCCTAAAGATTCAGTCATATGTAATAAACACTTATCACTAAATGCGCCAACAACGCCTACGGATGAAGACCATGATGGTAATATCTTTGCGTACAACCAAGATCTTGAAAAAAATATTGAAAAAGCAATATCAACAAAATTAGATGAATTTGCTTCAAAAATTTATAAATCCATTCAAACCGTCCTAAATACATTAACTAATTTGGAAACGAAAGCAACACAACTGGAAAACGAAAATAAAGAATTAAAGGAATTGGTCAGCAATTTGAATGAAAAAATGATAAAATACGAAGAAAATACAATGATAGAGGAGGAAGTTATTCATGAAATTCAAGAAAGAGAAAAACGCAAAAAGAACATTATTTTTTATGGTATCCCGGAATATAAAACTGCATCAATCAATGAACAAAAACTAAAGGACATAACCGCTATAAATGAAATACTATCAAAAAATGATATGATTGGAATTGAAAATTGTCAGCGATTAGGGGTTTACAACAAAGACGCTCAGCAAAGTCGTCCAATAAAAGCAACTCTTCCTTGTGAGAGCGACGTTCACAAAATTATAAAAAACGCAAAAGATATAAAAAAAACTAAGGAATACAAACATCTTAATTTTTCATTCGATAGAACTAAAGAGCAGTTAGAGCTCTATAAAAATGCAAAAGTACAACTTCAAAGTAAACTGAACGAAGGCGAAGAAGATCTATGTATCAAATATGTTAAAGGTATTCCAAAGGTTGTAAATTCAAAATCATCAACTGTCCAATCGTTAAACTACATTTGCCCAACAGTAAAATAAAGAATCTACTATTTTATTACCAAAATGTCAGGGGACTACGCTCTAAATTAGATAAGTTCAACATATCCAGCAATACATCAGAATTTGACATAATCTCCATAAGTGAAACATGGCTTACAAATGACATTAGCAGCGGGGAGCTGTTTCCACCTAATTACACCGTCTTGAGAAGTGATAGAAACTACATCGCCACAAGAGTGTCAAGAGGAGGGGGTGTCTTACTAGGTATAAAGAATGAACTATACATGGAAACTATCGACCTATCAATGGTGAGAACTACTGTACCTACAGTGGACATAGTAGGATGTAAGTGCTTAATAGATAATTGTTTTACTGTACATATCTATGTTTTGTATTTTCCTCCAAATATATTGCCTGTAGATTTAGAATTATTTTTAAATATTTTTCAAGAAATAGCATACAGTAATTGTTATTTATTAATTTTTGTAGATTTCAATGTTCCCAACTACATCACAAATGATAATTCTGCCAAGAAAAGTTCATTAAATTCATTTATAGAATTATTAGATTTAAGACAATTTAACAATATTTATAACATGAACAATAAATTATTACATTTGGTCCTTTAGCGAAATATTCAATGTGAAGTTTCTAGAGACGAAATGCCATTTATTGTAGAAGATGCATATCATCCTGCCTTAATTGTAGACATTGAAACACTCACAAACAAGGTAGAAAGTTTTCCAATCAATGTTGATTATAGGGACTATAATTTTAAAAAAGGTAACTTTGTTACTCTTTATGATTCTCTACTAAATATTGATTGGAGTTTTCTGAACAAACATTCCGATGTAAATACGGCATGTAAGGAATTTTATTCAAAATTGTATAGTACACTAGATAGTCATGTACCGTATTACAAAAGAAGCAAAAATTCTTATCATTTTCCTAATTGGTTTACCTCTAGTATAAAGAAAAAAATTAGATTAAGAAACAAATTTCGTAAAAAATTAAAAAAACTAAAAATAATTATTACTTAAATGAATACAAACAATTGCGATCTTGTATTAAAAGCGAAACTAAAGTTGCATATACAGACTACATAGAAACAGTCCAAAATTCAATAAAAAGTAATCCAAATGACTTCTGGTCATTTATCAAACAAAAAATGGATCGTCCAGGCTTCCCAAAAAATGTGTTTTAACAATATTATAAATGACACGCCACAGAAGATTTTTGACTCGTTCGCCGATTATTTCAGTAATGTTTATGCAGCCTCATCTACAAACATCTTAACTGAAAATTGCAATGTTGACAACAACCCTACAATAACAATTAGACCCTTTTCGGAAACCGATGTATTAAAAGCGTTGAAAAAATTAAAAAACAAAATGACTGCAGGACATGATAGAATTCCAAGCTTCATTGTAAAGGGTTGTGCTAATATTTTTTCCACTCCATTAACAATTATTTTTAATCTATGTATTAAAACATGTATATTCCCGGATTGTTGGAAATTAGCAAAAGTCTGCCCAATATTTAAGTCAGGAAACGATGCTGATATATCTAACTATAGAGGTATCTCTATTTTATCGAACTTTGCGAAGGCTTTCGAAATGTTAGTGTATGATAATCTGTATCAGTTAAAGCAAATAATAATTAACGAGCAGCATGGCTTTATGGAAGGACGCTCAACTGCAACAAATTTAATTCAATTTACGCAAATTGCAACAGAAACTCTTGATCAAAAAGGTCAAATAGATGTCATATACACTGACTTTTCGAAGGCCTTCGACAAGATTGATCATGTAATATTGTTGCAAAAGCTAGACTCAGTCGGTTTCACAACAAACCTGTTAAAGAGTTTCGATTCATATCTATCGCAAAGACAGCAGTACGTCTTGTATAATGGGCATAAGTCAAAGCAATATGAGGCCACATCAGGAGTGCCTCAAGGGTCAAATCTTGGACCACTCCTGTTCTTGATATATATATCAATGATATATCTAATAATATTAATTGCGGAAAATTATTATTTGCGGACGACCTTAAATTATTTTGTCAAATCATTGATATAAGCGATTGCTATAATCTACAACAACAACTTAACAGCCTAGACGAGTGGTGTAAAAAAATAAATTAAGTCTAAACATTGCTAAATGCAAAGTCATGAGTTACACTCGTAAAGTAAGTTATATAGAATACAATTATTCGCTAAACAATGAAATTTTAAACAGAGTAGAAACGGAAAAAGATCTTGGAGTTACCTTTGATTCTCGTTTAGATTTTAGCAAGCATATAGACAGCATAGTGTCAGCAAGCAAAAAGAAACTCGGTTTTATAATCCGAAATACAAGATCATTTTGCGATATACAAAGTTTAAAAACACTATTCTACGCTCTTATAAGATCCAAATTAGAATATTGATCAATCATTTGGAGCCCAATTTATAACTGTCACAAAAACTCCATTGAATCAGTGCAAAGAAAATTTGCCAAATATTTATGGTTTAAATGTGATAATGTATATCCTAGTCAAAATGTAACAAATGATTTACTGTTTACAAGATTTGAATTGGATACATTAGACTCAAGGCGTATAAAAACAAACCTAACATTTCTGTATAAATTACTGTACAATCAAATTGATAGTACATATCTTATGTCTAAGATTTGTTTTAGAGTTCCTAGAGCAGAAGGTCGTAATCAATTCCTGTTCTATAATAAAAGTTCTAGAACTAATATGCTGCTTAGGAATCCTATTGAAATAACAATGAGATTGTATATCAGCATCATTTATGATAAATGTGATATTTTCAATATCAGCTTTAATACGTATAAAAAGGTATTGAGTAAGTATGTTTGAAGTTTATTGTAATTATGTTATGTAATTTGAAGTGTTATATATTTTATATTATATTTTATGTGTAATATTATTGTCCTGTAATTGGTAATGTTGGGCAAATAAACCTATTATTATTATTATTAATGTTTTATCTATTTTGAAGCACGGTAACTAGACTTTTACTATCTTATTACTATCTAACTAATCTCTATATCTTCTAATCTACTTGTGTATAGAAGATTCAATTCAAATGTGAAGTTTGTTCGTGATACATCTTTTTAATTTCAAGTGAAGAATTCGTAATTAATTCTTCGAGGGTTGATTCTTAAGGGTTACTTCTGTACTCAATTCTGCGACATCAGGCATTAGCTCTGCAATGGTTCATTAAATCCTTACTTTAAATTCTCTTTATTTATAGGTTTTGCAGCTGCGAATAGGATGAGCATTCGAGATATCTTTCATTGAGCAATTTTCACTAATTCTCTATGATAATACTTCGTACGTGATTCCTTGTACTTCATATTCTGTATGAATCAAGTCATTTAATTTAGCATGAGCATTAAGAAATCTTGTGATTTACGAATTTTCAGTTTTGGCTGACATCATAGGGTTTCGTGGTGCATTTGAAACTTTATGCAGTTAAAAATAGTGCAATGAAAGAAGCAAAAGCCAAAGGTAAACACGCAATAATTAAGTGCGATAAATTAATAATTAATAGAAAATAAGTAGAAGTAAAAATTAAACAAGACATAGACATAGAGGAGAGTGGGCAACAATGTGTCAATTTTCGGTATATTCTTGTTTTGTGCGTCGCGTTTCGTACGCTCACGAAAATCTACCTGAAACTTTCTTGTTTCGTGCGGAAATAAAAAGATGGCGTTAATTACTTCTTATTTCGTGCGTTATTACCTGCACACGTTTACCTGATCTTATCTGAATATCAAGTATAATATCAACTTTAATATTCTACACTTCACAGAGTCAGTTAAAAAGTAAGCAAATGCCTCTCTCTTTGGTAGTTTCTTTTACTTAAGCATCATTTGTTTACCATTAGTAGCGCTAAAAAACAAACGCAAACTTTACCTAATTTAGAATATTGATGGTCAATACAGATCTACATACCTACTTTGTTATGTACCGCTAATATTATTTGCAATTTCCTTGAAATTCATAACATAACTAAATTTACAATGTAAAACAGCAATTCATAATAAACAGGATTTAAAGAAACACTAATATGGGAAAACCTTACTTTCCTTAATTGTGGATGTGGATGCTTTGTAAATTGCCATCTGTTAAAGCTGATACATTTTTATTCTTAATATCTAATAAATTTCTTATTTATATGTACTTATCCATTATTATTTCCCTTTTATTAATTAGGATCTAAAAGTAGCTAAAATAAATAGCTTTAATTTAGAAAATCCATACAATTGATGAAGCAATCGAATTGGTTTAAAAAAAACACATGATTATTTAAAAAATTACAAGAATAATTATTTACTCGTATCTGGTCTAAACTAATAATTTTTATAATACTTTAGATTTTTGTATTTGGTGTGAAAACATACATGAATAAAATACTGAAAAGAAAATCAACAATTTGTATGTAGAAATCTTATTTTAAAAAGTATCCTAAGTCAGCAGGTAAATTTTGGGTGAGCGCACGAAACCAGAAGTCATTAGTACCGAACTTGATTGTCCATCTGGTTGACGCAGAAACGACAAGATTTTACAGTTCCGCACGAAACACTACACACGAAACGCTAACAAATCCAATTTTCAGTTTTTGATTTTTTTTAATTTAACAAAAAACATTTTAACTTTTGAATGAGTGAAATTAAAAGTCTAATCAATTGTATATAATCATATGTATATAGTCAATAATATCTGTATACTGCCGTGCTAAGCGAAAACAACCTATCTGCAAAACATCAACTCAGAAATATACCATATCTTTTCTTAGCTGACATTCACATTCTATATAGTACATTTCTACATTGTAGTTTTGCAGATAGGTTGTTTTCGCTTAGCACGGCAGTATATGCAACATTAAAAAATCCAGAACAGCTATAGAAAATGAAAAAGATCTGCAAGCACAAGGTCTTTTAATTTATATCTTTAAAGATAAGCATATCTTTATAAATATAACGTCGATCCTCAGCCGACGACCCAAGAACGTTATAGTACAATGGATCACCACATGAGGTCAACATACAATGAAGTAAGAAATGATATGAAAGTTCAAAAAGTTTTATTTCAAAATATAAACATAACTAATAATATAAATAATAAATGATCAAATGATCGTGGGTCCCAATCCTACTTGGGGCGGTGGGATTTTCCTAATTGAAAAATTCCGCCATCTCAGCTATGGGCGTGTGTGTGTGATTGTTTCATATTAGATGGGGGGACATATGATCTTCGGTGTTGGTTCCTCCGTAGTGTAGGCGAGAAATTAAAAAATTAAAGTCTCAAAATAATTTTTAAAATATACATTTTATTTATTTAAAATTTAAATATTTAATATTTAAATTATTATATTAATCAATAACACTATTATTAAATAATAATATAATACAATTGCTTTAATAGTTTAAGTAGCAAGCTATACTGTTACAACATGACCCACTGTGCCCCATAAAATTCGACCCATAGCTGACCACTTGACCATTTTGTAAACAAACTAATTGAACATAGCCTAAATAGGCCTATTAATAGTAGATTTTATGTGCAAGTATGCAACAACGTAATTGAAATGAAAATAAAATAAATTGAAGCAATATCAAAACTAAAGTTACAGAATCATCAAATTTTACTTTGTAGATGCCAAAACACGTTTTTCCTTATTTTTCCTGCAACTGCCAAACTAACTCAATAAAATCTTCTTTGAAATGTCTATTAATACATCTAAAACCCTTTGTGGAACATCACATGAACATGAGAATTAATAGTCATCAAATGACGAAAAAGAAGTAACAAATGAGATGCAATTGCAGAAGAAAATACAAGGGAAAAATCAAATGATAACCATAAGAAGAAATACAAAGAAAAAGGGTCGACTCACGGATCAAGAAGATAAAAACACATTAAGAAAAGAAAACAAACAAGAAAAACTAAAAGAGAGTACGGTATGGGTATAAACAATTTTCACATCACACTAATACCTGCATAAAGAGAAATAACAACGAACAAAAGACAACTGTCAAAAGAAAAACAACGAGCAAAAAGAAGAAATAACTGATCAATAGCAATCAAAAAAAAAGCAGAGCAAAAACAAGACGAACGAAAATACAAAAGCATGGAAAAAGATAATAGAGCAAGCTAAGGCTCATTTTGGGCTATGAAGCTGTTTTACATAATATTAAATCGAGTCTGACGGGTAAAAAGGATGCTATATTAGTGTTCAATAAATGATTTTATTATATTATTTTATTTAGTAACACCTTTCTTCAGTCCGTTTTTATCAAAAAACATTAGTGCTTCCAGAAAAACTCTGCATTTTGTATCTGGTATTCCACCACAAAAAACGTCAACAACTGAATCTCAACTTGAAATAAAAAATTTATAGAGAACTTTAGTGTCTCCAGCCTTACTTTGTGGAACTCCATAATCATGAAATATAATATAAATACAAAGATTAGTTAAAGTTTCACAAGTTTTATTAATATCTTAACCTGACAATATTGTTTCGACACTTTGTGTCAATTGAATTGTTCTTTTTGTAACTCGGTTTATATTGGCCAAACACTTAGAAATTTCGACATAAGATACAAAGAACACGTACGCTCTTATAGACTTAAACATCCAGAAAAATCGAATTGTGCCAAACACATTTTGGAACAGAACCACCCAATGACACCTCAAAACAACATTAAATTCTTACATTTTTGCAACAACAAACACAAATTAGACATTTTAGAAGCTTTTGAAATATACAGACATAAACGCACAGTACCTTTAATGAATGAACAAACTGAGCTTAGTAATTCTCCTTTATTAGAAGTGTTAGATATTTAGTTTTTGTTATGTATTGTATCTAGTTACCTATTTTCTGTATGTATTTATCCTTAGCAACGTGTTTGTTTATCATTTGTTATAATGTTATATTTTATTCTACCTTTGATAATGACACAAAGTGTCGAAACAATATTGTCAGGTTAAGATATTAATAAAACTTGTGAAACTTTAACTAATCTTTGTATTTATATTATATTTCATTATAGAGAACTAATTTAAACAACTTAAAAAAGTTTATAATTATAAATTGTACAACTTAATTTAGAATTAATATTTTAGATTTAATATTTTAGACTTTAAACGTTGCTCTAATTTCTTATTTAAAGTTAAGGTTTACGTTTTAAATTCTGTATCAACATAAAGTTCAGTATTTCGAATTATCTTTTCTCATTAGTCGATAATTTTGGTAAAGCCGCATGGTGTTATAAACTATTATATTATATACCATATAAATATATAAAATTTATTTATATGTATTATATAAAGTATATAATATAAAATGTTATATTATACGGGGTGCAATGTTTTACTACGCATTGATTTTACAGGGTGATAGAAGACATGAAAAGAAACAAACTTTCTAATATTTCTTTTCTATCTTAATTAGTTTTCGAGTAATTTGCAAAAAACATTATCACATCTGGCAACCTTGATGAAAAGAATCGCATTTAACAGCTGAAGGCCCTGCCCTTTCTTCTGAATTTAAATCGTTAGTCTAAACAACCGATCAGCTTTGTTTATTTTGTACAACACTTTCTGATTAAAGCAGTTCTTGTTCTGCTGTACAAGCTCTATTTCCCGCAATTTTAATGGGAATTACATATTTTATTTGTAATAAGTTTAAACTATAGAAGAATTAGAATGAATTATTATAAAATTCTACATTCTAGCAATTGGCTTCTTCTCTAAAAGGTTGAACATACAGTACGAGCTGCTGCCACTACATTACCATGAGTTTCCCCATAAATATATCCATGTCGTGATATCCACGAATGCTAAGATCTGATATCCTAAACACTTGAGGGGTCTAGTATCAAAGGCAGCAATATCCATTTTTTAAATTTTCAGGAAGAGCAAAAAAGTATCCTGAACTTCAGGATGGAAATATTCATGCAAAACAAATGTTATTATATTAATAAAAATAGCAATATTGAAAATCAGTGATCAATTTATATGTAACATCATTCAGTTATCGGAATTTTTAAATTTAATTATGGATATTGCCGAATTTGATTCCAAAAGGAGGATATTGCCATGCTTAATTCCAAAATGTTCATAAAAAGTACACCTATTTTTATATAAAACGTAGAGAAAAGTATTTTAAATTCAAAGTAAAATTTATTTCATTCTCTTAAAAAGATTTAATTACAATTTCAAAAATAAAAAAGAAAGAAAATTAAATCATTACAGTGTGCAAGTCTTCTTCATATTCACCAATAGTGGTCATCTCAGGAAATTTATTTGAATTTATGTTGGCTTCCAAAATTTCTTCAGGAAGTATTGCTTTGTAGAATTTCAGGTTATTCAAAACCCTACAATCTTTTCCGAAGTGCTTGGCTAACACTTTATTTATATCAAATAGTTTTGAAGGATTTATTACAACTTCATCTATTTTTATTTGCTTTGGATTAGTTGAAGTATCCACGTTTGAAATCCAGGTTTACACACATTCACTGAATTATAGTAGTAAATATCTCCTTTAACTGAAATAAATATTCCCAGTAGATGTACGTTTCAAATAGGATCTTTTAAGCAGTTTAAACTGATAGTGAAAGAACCTGGGGTTTTCATAACCTTTTTAACTTCTGTTTTCCAGTCAAGTACATGACATTTTAAATGCTATATCAAGATACTCTTTTGGAGTTCCTATAACTTCCATTTTTTGGTTTGTATGGATTGGTTAAATGAAATATTGCCGTATATGAATGCAAAACTACCTTGGCTATTGCTAGTTTTGAAACCAACCCCAGTTTTACCTTAAGAAAAGAAAGCAATTTAATTGATTTTAGCATACAAGAAAATTACCATTAAATTGAGAATTTATTTGACCAAGGTATATTTATCTCATTTTTGATAAAAATGGATATTGCTGCCTTTGATTCTAGACACCTCACTTATCAAACAACAATAATAAAAATGACAAAAACAATAACAACCGTAACAATAAACGACAACAAATGAGAAAACATAAAAGAAAAACGCACCGACACTCAAAGACCTTGCTGACCGAACTATAGATAATAAAAAAAGTGTTTGCGACCGTCCTTTAAAAATTGCTTACGCAGGTATAAACTGTTTAGGATACAAAGCCGTTGCAAGGTTGCCACGTTTTTTAATTGAGTAAAATTTAAACAGCCTTGGTAGTGTAATGTCTAGCGTGCTGGACTTTCACCCAAGCAGCCCGAGGTCGACTCCCGGTGCCGGCAGATCTGGTTAAGGTTTTCTGCAGTTTTCCTTAGCTGCGACACAAATGTGGGATTTGCGCTGTTTTATCTGTAAGTCGGCTGCAGCCGCACGCAGGGCCTACGTAATAATAATAATCGCCCCCTCCCTCCCGCACAAGCTTATAGCTTCTGGGACCTGCTTTCCAGGTTATGGCTTGTAGCAATTATTATTATATTATTATTATTAAAATGAATTTTTAAATGGGTGAAGAATACGATTTTACGTGTAAATGATTGATTACACCAAAAAATTTTAGTGAGATTTTTGGTGTACTAGATGAGATGCATCTTCTGATAAAGCCCCACAATTAAACTACTATTATTAACGCGACAAAACAATGTTAAAGTTTCCAACTGTATTATTTTTTTCTGAAAAAGTGGTACGTCCTAGAATAGAGTTGTATAAGACGTTTTTGTACTCTTTGACGTATATTATCACCCCTTAGAATTAACGCATAGTAACTCCTTACGCCCTGTATACTCTAAATTGTAGATTACTATTTCTGCAATTTAAATTTCAAATCCTGCATTTCTAAATTCGCATTTTAAATTAATAAACTACTCGTTAATTAAACTAGACCCCTCTCCACCTTTTAATGTCTTTCTTTCCAATAACTCTCTAGTGTAACAGCAGTAAATCTACAACTGGACAACGGGCAGATTTGGAATTAAAGACTGAATTTTGACTAGTAATTTCTACTGTAAATACCATGCTTTAAGGTCCAAGTGTTCCCAGAAAAACGTGTGTTGCTTGTTTCATAAATAATTTAATAATGTGATAACTTTGGTTGTAAGTTAATACTCTAGGAATGTTAAAAACTTGCTTACATAACTTGTTTTGGAAAAAAAAATTTTCCATTCAAAGTTAACCAAAAGAATACCAGTTAAATTTCATAGTATTTGAACTATTTTCTCAAAATTTTAAGAAAATTGTATGTCTAGGGACTAAATTATTACCTGTTTTTAAAAAAAAAGCAGATTTTTTGGCAATAATTTAGTCACTATACATACGATTTTCTTAAAATTTTGGGAGAATAGTTTTTCAAATACTATGAGACCTAAGTGGTATTGTGGTTAACTTTGAATGTACCGTTTCTCTAAAATTAATTAATTAATTAAAAAATGTGAAATAACTTAATTAATAAGCATCGTTTTTAAAAACAAGTTAGGTAAGCAAGTTTTAACATTTCTAGAATATTAACTTAAAACCAAAGTTATCACATTAAAGGTATTACGAGGGGAACTAGAATAATTATCTACCTAGCCATGACTGAAACAACTGACAATCTTCAGCGTTTAATGTCAAATAGTGGCAAGTCTTTTATAATTGTATCTGAAGTTTCAGTGAAATTGACCTGTTACTTTTTGTTTTGTGCGCGATTAGTTGACAAAAAATGAGTGTTTTGAAATTGGAGCATAGGAGTGTGATTAAGTTTCTCACAAAAGAAGGCTATGGTCCAAAATTTATAAGAGAACGTATGATTGCCGTATATGGAGATGATGCCCCATCATATTTTACGATTAAGTTTTGGTCAAAACAGTTTCGTTGGGGACGTGAATCCATAGAGGATGACCCTAGAAGTGGAAGGCCACTTGAGGCAACCAACAGTGAAATGTGTGACAAAGTGGAAGGTATGGTTCTTGAGGATCGCCGCATGAAGGTCTCCACCATTGCTACTGCTCTGGGAATATCAGAACCTAGCGTTTTGACCATATTGCACGAAAAGTTAGGCATGAATAAAGTCTCAGCGAGGTGGGTTCCCAGGTTGTTGACTCCAGAGCAAAAGACACGAACAATTTAGATCTTTTGGAAGCTGATGCTGAATTCCTAACGAGGATAGTGACTGGAGACGAGACCTGGGTACATCACTGGGACCCTGACACAAAGCTGGAATCTATGCAATGGATTCATAAGGGTTCTCCACCCCCAAAGAAAGCTCGCACACAGCCCTCAGCCGGAAAACTTATGGCAACAATTTTCTGGGATTTGCATGGAGTTTCTCTGATCGAATATATGCCTAAGGGCACTACAATAAATGCAGAGGTTTACGGTAATACGCTCAAAAAGTTACATTCGGAAATTACCAAAAAACGTCCCCACTTGAGGCATAAAAATGTGCTCCTTCTTCATGACAATGCGACGGTTCATAAAGCCGCCAAAGTTCGTCCAATTCTGAACGAATGTAACTTTGTAGAGTTAGACCACCCACCTTACAGCCCAGATCTGGCACCCTCGGACTTCTACTTATTCCGAAATTTGAAAAAACATTTGAGAGGCCGCCATTTTCAAAGTGATGACCATTTGAAACGAACCATCAATGACTATTTTGGCAATCAGGAAGAATCATTTTTTTTAATGGTATGAATTCATTGCAAGACAAATGGCGAAAGTGCGTTGAAGTTGGGGGAGATTATATTGAAAAATAAAATTGTTTAAAAAATCATGCGTCTTTTGTTTCATGCTTAGGTAGATAATTTATCTAGTTTCCCTCGTATATATATTTTTTAAAATATGGTATAGTTATTTACAATATAAGTAAATCCACTGTGATTTTGTTAATTTTTAATTTTTGAATGTACCGTTAATTTTTTGGGTAAACTTGGACCTTAAATTAAAAATTTGAAATTCTAAATTTTACATTTAAAGTTAAATTTTATATTTCAATTTTGTTGAACTCAGCATGATTGATTTTAAATCCTACGCTCCAAATTCATTTTCGATGCCCCGAAATAAAATTTATAATTCGATTTATTGGTTTTCTACGAAAACCCATGTTAGTATGTATGAACAATTGAAATGATTAAGAAAATTATATACCATTGAACGGATTACTTCCATTTAAATAGCTTTGCACAATTTCTTTATTGTTATTTTCTGCAGACTGAACATGATGCAAACTACCTATTATTCAGCAATTGTTTGCTTTTTAACTTCAAAATATTATTTGGGATATAAAAGGCAAAAATTGATCTTTCACCTTGAAAACTATAAACAGTTTTCATTTAGAATTAAATTCTAAACTTCTCGGAAACTTTTTCATTTACTCAAAAGATAATGGTTATGTTTTCTACATTATTTTTGTTAAAATGTCACATATTTATGCTAATACTGCTGTTAAATTACCATAATCTACGACATAAACTTGTTTACCCAGTCTTCTTCATTAATTAATAAAATTTTTAATTATACATTTAATTATATCTAGAACGATTATTATTGTCATTATAATTTCCCAGAAAATTTTGAAAAGTCCGTTTTGGTAGTAATTTACTGTACTTAAGCACTCTAGATCTAGACAATCAATCGTCAAGTATATATAATAAATTTGTTTATATTTTTCCTATTATTTATTTAAATTAAAGCTGAAAGTGGGACAAAATAAAATAATGATATTAAGCAGTAATTATGCTGCAGTTGTTTGCGTAAATAATATATGTGTGCGTAGCCAACAATTGTTTGTTTAACCTCCATGCAAATCGTAAACTATAAAAGTTACTAAACTACCGTGAAGTTAATACTCTCAATTGATTTTCTTATTGTAGTGCACTTACCTCATGAACGCCATTTGGTATAGGTGTAGCAAATTTCAAATTTGCCAACGAGCCGTAACTTCTCGATCGATGTTCTTGCCTAATCGAATAAGAAAATGCCCTTTCGTTTAAATGCCCTTTTTTCCTATAAATTCCCGTATTGAATGGACTTTCATCCCCTAATGCTGGATCATCTAAACCATTCATACTTTGTGTCATCTTTTTACTTAATTTAGGTATTTGTTTTTCTTGACTCTTTTCTCTCTTTTTAGATTTTCCCTGAGATTCCATCGTAGCATACTGGTGCATCATGTATGCTTCATGGGGGAAATTTACAGGTTGATAACTGGAAACTGGTGATAAGGCCCTATTACTTGGAAGATATATTGGCTCTTCTGCCACATGTTTATTTTTCTTTTTATTTTTCGGCATTGTTGTTGGGATAATTACATTTGCAACGGGAACGAGAGGAGGTGGGATAGGACGTGCAGGCATCAACATTCTTCCTCGAGGTCTATGTGAAAACGTGTTTCCGTGATGTTTAATAAATTTGGGATTTGGTAAGGTTTGTGGGTGTGCCATAACATAAACAGGTTGGTGTTGATTTGAATAAATGTGTTGAGATAGATTTTTAGGTTTCATTAACGTTCCTGATACACTATGAGCTTTTCCATTCGTCATAGGGTAAAGTTCTTCTTTCGAACTAGAGCCTAATTTCTTTTTATATTTTTTATTTTTTTCTTTAGCGGGAGGTGGTGGGACTGTAACAGGTGTTGCAACTTGCCGAGGCCTAGGTGTCCGACTTATAGTTGACGTTGAATAAACGTCATAGATTGCATCTAGGTTATCTTGTGAACCCGCCCAAACTTTGTGATTCTCGTCACCATTGTATATGCTAATGTCGTCTTTGCTATTCCCGACTGTATTGATTGTCATTGTGGAACCGGATGTTGACCGATTTAATTTCCAGTCTTCTACCTGAAACAAAAAAAAAATTGTTGTAAGAAATACACTTTATTAAAGCATTTATTAGCAATAATTAGAAGGCCTTAATTACCTAAGTGAATGCTTTTGAACAATTCAGTTATTTCAACAAGAAATTATAATAGAAGAAGAATACATAGTATGCAAGAAGAGTGGGTATTACTTTTAAGAATTACTATTCCTTTTATTTACAGCAGTAAAGTCTAGCTGTTGTGATAAATATCCTTTCCATGCTAGTTGGTATAACGTGCATTTCACAAAATTGTCAGGTATTGATTTCTCTACTTGTTTTATCTGTACTGCTGTTTACGACTGATTTGATTAACTAGCGTTGTTTTGTAATATAGACTTTTTGCACACAATTTGTAGTTAAATAAATTGAAATAGATCTTCTATTTTACTTTCTCTTGTAGAATTTTCAGTTTACACAACCCCACATATTTCTACATAAATATCTACGAGGGTGCGTTTTTAAGTTCGCGGAATGGAAGGGTTAACGAAGGTTGAGGGTTATCTTGCGCACCTTGTTCTCTGGTGTGACTCACTATTAGTATAAATACCGAGTCCTTTTATGTGCACGTGCGTTTTTGGACGTCTGCAGCGACGACAAGGATGGAGTATCGAGTCGGATTGTCACTGGAGATAAAACTTGGATTCATCATTATGAACCCGAATCCAAACCAAGGCTCTATGAAATAATACGTTACAATTCTAGACCGCTTGAGGGAATCTATTAAAGAAAAAACAAGAAGAAAACTAGCCAAAGGTGTCCTACTCCTGCACAACAGTGCGCCCGTGTACGTGGTCAAGTTGCACTGGCTGCCCTGCACAAGGTGAACTTCGATGTTTTAAACCACCCTATAGTCCGGACCTGGCCTCCAGCGATTTTTACCTGGTCCCGAAAATGAAAATAGAACTGCGTGGAAAGAAATTTACCAAATAAGTGAAGAGTGCTACTTCAGCGTATTTTGAGGACGATCTGGATAATTCATTTTCTTCGAAGGCATACGAGTTATTTGAAAGATCCAAAAATGTATGTAGAGTTAAGGATGAATGAATGTATTGAAAAAGAAAAATTCTGCATTTTTATTTACTCTCCTTCCCCCATTCCACGAATTGAATGACACACCCTCGTATGTCATATTCTATACTTGGAAAAAGAGTACTTTAGAAGCTTTAGGTACCCATTTTAGATACATAGTGGAGCTTCATAATGGGTTTTCATTTTAGTCTTATAAATTTTACAACTTTGGCGGATCTATCACACTCATAGAACTTGGTACCATTATCACTTTATTAAAATCTGTACATAAGTGCGTTGGGTTGTCCCATTTTAAATAGGAAAATTCGGAGTGATTTTTAGACAGGTCATGTACTTAGAGATCATTTGCATGTATAAAGAAAAAATCACTGACATGATAATCCATACTGCTTTTTTATAACAAAAATTTTTATTGCAAATATTTATAGTTCTCTAATTCCTGATTATATGTAGATGAGCAAAGTCCTTCAAGAAATGATATGCTTACTTTTGCTATGAACATTTAAACATTTTCAGTAAACGTTGATTTTCTTTATATGTTTAGCAGATCTATATCCATTTTCTCAAGTCTATCTAAAGGTAAAAACGAAAAACTTAGATAACAAAGGTTTTTTTAAAGTTCTTTAAATTTTGATGTCACAGGGTAACTCTTAAAACCAGTGTCTAAGAATTACCCCATGCATTTCTAATAATTACCCCAATGGCTGGGGTAATTCTTAGATAGGTTTTTCTTAGAGTTTTTTTTTCTCGTTGAATACTACAAGACAGGTTCAAGTTTATACATTAAGAAATTTGCCTGATCAATAGTGGTTTCTCATGAATAAAAGTTAAATATATTTTTAAATCCACAAAGAATTAGAGAAAAAAATTACCTTGTGTCTAAAGATCCCCCCCCCCAGGGTACCCTATACAGACTGTTGTGGCATATTGTTTCCTTACGTATTATCATATTCTATCACCTATTTATATGGGAAAGTAATCCTCATGGACTGAATTCGTTGCCGAACTCTTTACTATCTTTCAACCGTGTGCATTTTTGTAAGTTAGTTCTTTTTACGCTCACGTTAAAACAAACACTTTTGATCGTTTTTGTCCTCATTTGCTCAATGATTTTAAATGCATTATCTGATTGAGTGAACAAAAAGACAAACATCATTACCATGATTTATGTGATTTATTTAATGCGATTGATACACTCTTGCTTGTCAAGAGAGTAGGGGAAGAAAGGGAACAGTGTTACACGTACTACAGTGTTACACTTAATGTTTTTAGGATTGCTTTTTACCAAACATTGTTCATATTTTCATGTTAGAAGTACTTTGGTGTTAACCAAGTGTAGGTGCATTTTGGTTAATATTCAGATGGGTTTTCAATAAATTATGGTATGTATGTTTTTTAATATCAAAAGTAATTATTTCAAGTAAAATACAATTTACTTCAGGATTAAACTAATTATAGCTAGATTATTAAAAATTTATTTATAAGTAGTTTGTAAGCTTATTTAGGCCGGAGAAGCACGAACTTAACCTGAAAACTGTTTGTGCCCTTATTAACTATTCGAGTATAGATTTTTGATGATTGGGGTGCAGTGTTACAGTGGTTAGTGGGGTTCGGTGTAACATTATTTATGTAACACTTGTGCAGACAGTGATCAGTCCAAGTTGCATCTAAGTGACAAAAATACATTATTTTATTCAAATGATATCGATGTTGGAAACTTTGTGGTAATACAAGAAGAGGCTACAATAAAACACAGAATTTTGTCAATTAGGGAAATTACTCGTAAACCGAATACAAAAGTTAACACAACTTATAAATTTGTACGTACGACGCAAGAATATAAGAATTTTAAGTTGTTTTATTAACATTAACATTGTTAACCTTTCCTTGTAACTCTGTACCCCACTATTAGGATACAGTGTTACACAGAGCACCAAGTTGAATAAATCTTAATTTCTCTAAAAGTTGAAATAATCAAAGCAAGTTAAATGTAAGAGTTCAAACAAGATTCGTAACTCTTAAACTAGGAAGAGAATAAATTTAAAAATTTTTATTTGGTTCTGAATTATATCAAAAAATATTTTTTGTGTAACACTGTTCCCCCTCTTCCCCTATTCCGTTTTTCTTTTGGTCAGGATGGAGAAGAATGAATCCATCATGTATGACATTCATTTTATACAAGGGCCCAGAGAGCGGTTGCTACGCTCTTGGGTCATATTTACGATAGAGATTTGAACTTATTCTAATAACAAAATTCGTTCGCCTATCTGGATTAACCTTGTTCAGTAATGTTATCCATATTTATCAGTTCTTTCTACACTGTTAAAAATTTCTGTAGTAATTTTACAAAAAAAGTGTTGGAAGTTTTTATGCACAACGATAGAATAATAATATAATTCCGTTTTGTAAATTTACTATACAATTAATTTCAACTCAATTTCGAAAAATTACATAAAATTTATGAAAATATACCCAACAACTATTGGAAATTCGATTAGCAAAATTACAATACAAATATTGTAATTCTACTAAACAAATTCTGTTGAAAATGGTTTGTAATTTCAATATGATGTATTGTAAATTTACTATACAATTAATTTCAACTCAGTTTTGAAAAATTACACAACATTTATGAAATTTTACAAAACAACTATCGAAAATTTGCCTAGCAAAATTACAATACAAATGTTGTAATTTTACAGAACACATTCTGTTGAAAATGTTTTGTAATTTTAATATAATGTATTGTAAATTTACTATACAATTATTTTCAACTCTGTTTTGAAAAATTACATAACATTTATGAAATTTTACAAAACAACTATCTAAAATTCGCTTAGCAAAATTACAATTGTTTGGCAGTAATCATCAGTTTTAGGAAATTATCATACGTGTTAGAAAAATAAAAACTTTTGGTAGAATTACAATACGTAATGCAATTTTCAAATAGGTGTTGTAAAAATAATAAAATTATTTGTAAATTCATAATAATATCATGCTAATTTGAGTTTCAATATTTTTTTTGTAATTTATAAAAAAAGTATCGTAAATCAAATTACAAACACTTTTTGTAAATTTCAAATCATTTTGTTTGAAATCAATCAACAGTTTTAGAAAATTAAAATACGTGTAAGAGAAATAAAAGCTTTTGGTAGAATTACAATACGTAGTGCAATTTTCAAATTTGTGTTACAAAAATAATAAAATTATTTGTAAATTCTTAATGATTTCATAGTAATTTGAGTTTCAACATTTTTTCGTAATTTCATAAAAAATGTATTGTAAATCAAATTACAAACAGTTTTTGTAAATTTATAACATTTTATTGGAAATTCACCAACGGTTAAGAAAAATTACAAAACGTGTAGGGTTATTACTAAAATATATCAAAATTACTACTCATTATAGTAGATTACTTCACATGTCTTGTAATTTTACTCGAATTGTATTATGTTTTGTATTAGCATACGTTGATTTGTAATTTTGCTCATATTTTGTTTTGTAAAAAATTGTAATTTTACAAAAAATTTTAACAGTGTATTTATTGAATAATTCTTAGTGTTAAGAACAGGAAATTAACACAAAGGTAACACAACACAGTAACATAAAGTTATGGTGTACATATTGCTGATGGAGAGAGTAGTTCGTAATTAGTTACATTTTTTGTAGCGAAAAAGTGTTTGAAGTACAGATGGAAGTAGGGATTAGGAATACCTATTACCGATTACCGATTACCGCATTAAGAGAAAGATTCAGACACAAACAAAGCAGAAATACGATTTTATTTGTTCGTATAACTCATAGTGGAACTTTCTACAGCTATTTTCGTACAAGTTTACACAACATGTAAAATCTCGTGGGTAAAACTCTTAGCTTCTTGCAAAAGTCGCTTATCATTGCGGTTAAAATTTGTAAAGAATTACATAGGAATATTGTTGAGGAGTTTCAGGAAATTTTTAAGTATCATTAACTATTAAATCCAAAAATATACAAAAGGATCAAGATTGGTTTCCTAAGGTGTAAATTTATTCATGAATATTATTAGAGTTGAAAACTATTTCCCTCTGGTATACATTTTCCAAATTTCTTGTCGAATCGAATTTTTCATTTATAACAATGGCTATAGTATGCGTGCGTCAATGTTGAATAATGTGAAATGAAACACATTAACAACAAAACTTACATTAATTGTTCTAACAAAAAAAAAAGAAATCTGCATTCTTTTGTAGTGAGTAAGAGAATAATTTTCTTCTTATTATAATTATACGGGTATATCCATCTTGTGTGGGGCAGGTGATTTGTGAGCATTTCGTACTAAACCGTAAAACCTTTCCGTTTTGTTCGTAAACGTCTCTATTTCGTATGACTTCTCTTTTGTGCGCTCAGCTAGAATTTACCTACTGACAAATACAAAAAACCTAAAGTATTAATTTCGACCAGAAAAATAATTTCTCATAATTCCGTAAGTAATCATATGATTTTTTTGTAAACCAGTTCGACTGCTTGTCCTAACCTAAACTGAATTTACTTAATAAATAAAGTCCAAAATTGCCTCATAACTTTTACTGTCTTTACAAAAATACTCCAACTTCATACATAAAGTACGATTTATAAAAGGAATTTAAAGAGTTATCGAATACTTGGTATTCAGATACGCGCCGGTAAAGATGTGCAGATAAACAACGCACCAAATAAGAAGTCATAAACGACATCAATTTTATTTCGCACAGACCGAGAAGGGTTTAGGTAGGTTTCCATCGGTGGACGAAACGAGAAGCACAAAACAAGATAAATATTATCGGGCAGGTAACATAAAGATTTTCTACTTTATTAGCAATAGAAGGATTGAACCTTTTTTTTACCCTGTTAGGTTTCAGGACACTGGTCAGGTAATTTTAGATTATCTAATAGATTGGCCCCGCATAGGATGACTGAAACACGGTTAAATAACGAAAGTAATAATACTGGATACAAAATTATACGAGAAGATCGTCAAAGTGAAAGAAGTGGAGAGGTATGTATATATTTAAAAAAAATTCCTCTAGAATTATTACAAGTGAACTATCTGTCGAAATTTTTTCGTTCTCGGTCTCATAAAGAAACACAAGATTTTTAGCAATTCTTTTTTATTTTTCAACATAGTTACCTTGTAACCCAATACAACTAGACCAACGATATTCTAACTTTTTTTATACATTCAGTAAGTACAATTTATCTAGCTCTGCAAAATAAGCGTGTGTCTGAACTATGACCTATGTCATTGAAGTACATCTTTTTACAGCGAACTATTTCTTCAGATTCTGGAATAGGAAAAAGTCCCTGGAGGCCAGATCTTGTTAGTAGGGTACATGGAACAGCAATTCAAAATGCAATTCATAAAACTTTGCGACTGTAATGGAAGTACGGTCGCGGGCTTATTGTCCTGGTAAAAAGCACCTTTTTCTTTGTCAAATATGGATGTTCGGTCTTGATGGCAACCTTAAATTGCTCTAGCAATGCTACATAATACTCTCCGTTGATAGTTTTGCCCTTTTCTGGATAGTCTATGAGCATCACACCCTGAGCATCTAAAAAAAACGGTGGCATCATCTATCCCACTAATGGAACACATTTCGTTTTCTTCGGAGATCTTCGCCCCCTGTCACCCACTGTTCGAAGTTTTGCTTAATCTCTGCGTGTGATGGTGAATCTACGTTTTATCAAAAGTGATGAAACACCGCAAACTCGGATGAATTGCATTTAAACATGTCCAAGCACTCCTGAGAAATTCGCGGCAGCTATCGCGCTGAGAGCTCTATCATGTGCAAATGTTCGCTTATGATGTTGTGAACACGATCTATTGAGATCTTTGCAATATCAGCAAGTTCACGTATCTTCACTCGTCTATCATTTAATACGGCATTATGGATTCTTGTGATGATTTCCTTGGTTGTTGTGGTTTTTGGGCCTTCTAAACTTTCATTGTCAAAAATAGAAGACGGTCACGTTTAAATTCAGCAACCCATTTCTTAACTATAGAAAACGATGGTAAAGCGTCTTTCAAAGTGGAATCCAAGTTTTTTTATATATCCGTTGACGTTAAACGAAGTATTTTAAAACGAAATATTTTTTCACTGAGCAACATTTGATTTTATCCATTTTTTGGGAAAACACTACCACTAATTTTCTTTGCTCGATCACAATAAATAGATTTTACGGTGCGCCATCTAAAGGGTCGTACTTGAACAATATGTTTCTCATTTTATACTATCAGCGCCATAACTGCGTCAGATCGAGAAGATTTCGAACCACCCTTGTAAAATCAATTTTGATCCTACTAACGTTATAGTTTTTTATGGTAATACAAGGGGATAATGTAGAAGCATTCACATCTTTAACTGCTACAATTTCGACTAATTATTGTAAAATTAATTGATGAAAGGTAACGCTATCTGTTAGGATAGCCTAAACATCAATTTACTTAGGTTATGGTGCTGATGTTGCTACCCTAACATCTAATATTTTTCCTATGTCTAAAACGGGTGAGGTGGAGTAAAACCATTCCCAAAATTTCAAATCCAACTGAGTAACTATAAACATTTCCGAATACATAATTAGTAATAACTTCCAATAATTTTAAAGAAGCAATAACAAAAAACAGAAAATAATGGACAGCTCTGAATGACAGCTTTGATAATAAGTTATAAAATAATTCCTGATATTCAATCTGGATTTATTCCTGATCACTGTTATATGACTGCCTTGTTAAAAATCACTTATTTATTCATTTGTGCTACCGACAAGAATAAAATTTCTGCTTTAGCAAAGTTTAACTAGGCATTTGATACAACTAACTAATGTCAATGTTATATAGATCTTTAATCTATGTTAAAGGAATTGTCCCTGATGCCATTGTTCCTAACAGCTATGGTACAAATAGACAGCAAAGGGTGAGGTTGGACAACATTGTGTCAGATTGTCAATTTCTTAGTGCTGACATTCCGCGGGGCTCAATTTTGGATCCTTTTTTGTGTATAATTTACGTTCACTATCTTCATCAATTTGTAAATCACTGAATTCAAAATTATCTGATTTTTGGTTTTTCAATTTTCGAAAATTATGTTTTGCGAAATGTCAAAATGGAGTTTTGACGTAAAGCGTGTTTTTCATAATTAATATTTTAATAACTACTCGACACAATTGTATGTAATTTTATATGCAAGTAATAATAATAGTAGTGATGTATGTATGTGAAAAGTTTTGTAATTAGATATCTGTATTATTTCTCAAGTTATTCTTTGAAATAGAGGGTAATGCATTTTGGTGTTCTGGTGCCTTAATCAAAAGCTTTTTTTAAGATAGTATTTTGTTAATAAAACATCAAATACGACAAGCAATCTTGAGATTATTCAGGATTTAATTAATAAATAACTTAAAATAAAAATTATTTTGAAAATATTCGCGAATTAATTAATAAATAATGTTTTACAGAATTATTTATTGATTAGTTCGTGAATATTTTCAAAATTTCTTAACTTATTTGTTGTTTTCACGACCTCCTCCGAGCCAAACATTGTCGTCGATCGGTAAACTGTCGTTACTGTTCTCGATACTTAATATACTATACAATTTATGCCATCGGCAGTGGTGATTCTAAGAAAAAGCATTTTTCTAATGAAAAGTATTTATTTGTCAATGTTTGAGTACTTTTTTAGAAAGAAATTTAATGTACAATCGCGTTCCAGATATGTTGTTGGTGCTTTTTTGGCAAGGTTAGTTAATATTGATTTTAGAAGTATATTTAAAATTATTCTTCAAAGGTCCTTGTTGTGAATCTTGAGAATAGATAAAAAAGAATTTTAAGATAAAGAATTCTGAAGTCAAGATCAGCTAAAATACTGCAATGATTGCATTCTTAAGGTAAATATTGAAATCTATTTAAAACCAGTTCTGTTATTTGGTATATTAATCTGAAATTTTTACTAGGGCATTTCAAATCTCCACGATCTTGTTGATTGATTAATCCTAAGAGCGATTTCAGGAGCAACTGCTCAAGGAATTGGTCAATACATACTGTACATCATGAGGAGTGTTCGAAAAACATGTCTAAAATGTGTTATGATAAAAGATTTTTTTAAATATATTTCAGAAATTACTGTATGTACTGTAGGGCACCACATTACATTTTAATAACTTTCAACCAGAAGATCGTTCTTTATAGCAACTGCTTTTAAAGTGTAATTTACAGATAACAGTACTTTCGGGTATTTTCGTATCTGAAATAAATTAAAATTCTACGTTAACTATACTGTCCGGACTGTCCCTTTCTACTGTACAATGCACTAAATACGATGTAATTTAGAAAATGTATAAAGTAAAATAAATGAACATTTTACTAAAGTATATGTTTTAATCCTACCAGAAGGAAGATGCAAATTTTCAATCCACCTATTTCGTAAGCTAATACTGGAAGAAAATGCGAAGAAACTGGTTGCATTTTTGTAATTTCTGTAAGTAACACATAGCACTTCTTGTTGTAAATTGGCATTTTTTTCAGTAAAATTACTATTTTTAAATCAAAAACTTATCAAACAAAAGCAAACGCACTAAATTCGTTATAAAGTAGAATAAAGATTAATTATTCGATATACGGACCCTTCTGAACCCAGGTAAACCAATTATATTGAGTTGTAGAGGATAACTTAGAGAACAATAATCCGAAAAAACATCGCGCTGGTCGCCGGTAATTAATAAGAAAAACAATGTTAAAATGGCTATTTTGAGGTTAGAATGTTATGATGTTAGGTTACAGTTAGTAAAAAAGTTGGCTGTATTTAGGTGAAAATGGCTTAAAAATGGTGTTTGTGTCATCTGATAAAAATATTTTATAATCTTTAACTGTTTTTATGACGTTTTTCGAACGAAAACCCGTAGCGCTATATCGAATAATTACTGAATAAAGTTTAGAAAAGTCAAATATTTAACAATAACCTTCAAAAGAGTCCGGATTTTATTTTAAAATATTATCACAGATTATAAACATTCCAAGCATTTTGCTAAGTGTACATTTGGATGTGTGAACGCGTCGGATAAAATCGAACGGTTGAACGCGTCCATTCCCCCGGGACGTGGCGCCAAGCGGAGAACGGCGAAAAATGGCAAATGAACAGGCCGCATAAAGGCGTCAAACGTCGGCGTCGAATCGAGGAGGTCGTGGTTGTTTTATTAAAAAGGCACCAGAAGACCAGAATGCATTACCCTGTATTTCATAGAATAACTTGAGAAATAATACACATATGAAAATAAAAAATGTCTACACACATACAACATTTAGCTACTTTTCTACATTTAACTGTAACCTACTTGCATAAAACATTACATTCAATTATGTCAAGTAGTTATTGAAATATTAATTATTAAAGGCTTATTAAAAACTGCCAAAAAACCGGACTTTTTGTAACATAATTCGAAAAAATTCAAAAACCTAAAATCAGATAATTTTACAAAGGACCCCGCAGTTTTTGATAGGGAAATGGCTTTCAGTCAATCTCGCTGAAACCAACGGGAAAATATACCCTGTGTCATGCCGATCAAAAGTCCCCATGGTCGCAATAGCCGAGGATTTCAAAATCTCGCGCTAAAAGCTGTTCTGTGCCTAATACTGCAACAATCGGAAAAATCGGTGTATACTCATATATCGCATATCCATGTAGCAAGATTCATTAATATATGCATAGACATCAGGAATATAGCGATATATATATACAGGGTGTCCTGTTTAACAGTCTACACTCAATCATTCGGACTGGCTTCTGGCTACAGCAATGAAATTAAAAGAACTTTGCATAATTCGACCTCTAGTTTACGAAATCAGTGCTAGAACCCATCTTGGTACTTTTGCTGGTACGGGATATGACGTCATCGGGATTTTTTTTAATGGTACCATTAGGTTTTAAATATGAAAATCGATAGCAAATGTGATTCTGAATATAAGAGTATTGAGGTAATACAGGCCTAAAATGCAGAATAACGGAGCTAGAACCACTTAACTGGTTCTGTCCTGTTTAACAGTCTACACTCAATCATTCGGACTGGCTTCTGGCTAAAGCAATGAAATTAAAAAACTTAATTCGACCTCTAGTTTACGAAATCAGTGTTAGAACCCATCTTGGAACTTTTGCTGGTACCGGATATGACGTCATCGGGATTTTATAAAATGGAATCGGTATGTTTTAAAACATACAAACAGGAAAACAGTGTTAGAAAACTTTTTAGTGCTTATGAGATATCACAAGTATTCTGTGGTCAATGATTAAATATCAGCAACTCTATATTTTTATACGTTGCGGTCTAGATGGTAATAACCGTTCTTGTTGCTGTACATGTGTTAAGAAATTAATAAGGAAATAAAGATTTGTTGGTATTGGGTCTGCTGTTACCTATTGAATAAGAACCATTTTTGTATCTAATACAGGTAAGTCGAACATCTCCTCTACTGGAAATCTAAATCTCAACATTAGGATATTAAAGAGATTAGTTTGGTTGTTATCATTTTGATTCTAAAATTAAAAGCGCATTTGTTTGATGAATGCTATAACATCAGCGATTGAGTTAAGTGGTAGTGGCAGATATTATCTGGTGACATAAGGTGGAATCGTATATGAGAAAGTTCAATTTATTAAAAGTCGTTATAGCGGTTTGGTAACAATGTTCCATTATTCGCTAATAGTCCAGTCAAATCCAGTCAACAAATAGCGGAAAGTTGAGGGTAAGTCCTTCCTTGTGGGTTGTCAAATAACCCCCTGAAAGTCAACAAAATGTAGGGCTCGAAGAGATAATAAACCACGCTCCCTAACGGTTTTTGTCATTTTTTTCGAAACTATCAGAAGGAATTTAGGTAAAATAAAGTTTATTTAAATCCCTACCAAAAATTCTCAAATGCTTTTTCGTACCTCGCCTTCTTTTTGTGTTATCGCAGAAAGAAAATATGTCATACATGGACCCCATAAGCACTAAGAAGTTTTCTAACAGTATTCCTAAGCTCTAGATGTAACTACACTACTCCTGTCAACTCCATTGCTATAGCTAGAAGCCAGTTCGACTGATTGAGTGTAGACTGTTAAACAGGACATCCCGTTAAGGGGCTCTAGCTCCGTTATTATGCATTTTAGACTTTTATTACCTTCATACTTTTGTATTCAGAATCACATTTGCTATCGATTTTCATATTTAAAACCTAATGGTACCATGTAAAAAAATCTCGATGACGTCATATCCGGTACCAGAAAACGTTCCAAGATGGGTTCTAACACTGATTTCATAAACTAGAGGTCAAATTATGCAAAGTTCTTTTAATTTCATTGCTGTAGCCAGAAGCCAGTCCGAATGATTGAGTGTAGACTGTTAAACAGGACACCCTGTATATATATATCGCTATATTCCTGATGTCTATGCATATATTAGTGAATCTTGCTACATGGATATGCGATATATGAGTATACACCGATTTTTCCGATTGTTGCAGTATTAGGCACAGAACAGCTTTTTGCGCGAGATTTTCAAATCCTCGGCTATTGCGACCATGGGGACTTTTGATCGGCATGACACAGGGTATATTTTCCCGTTGGTTTCAGCGAGATTGACTGAAAGCCATTTCCCTATCAAAAACTGCGGGGTCCAATTTATTATTTTATAAAAAAATAAATTGTCTATCTAACTGTTTTTGTTTGAATTAATTTGAGCAGTTAACTTTTTTGCTGTGCGCATTCAAACTCAGGGCTCAGAACTTTTGCATTCTAAAGTAGTACCGGGTACATAAAATATAAAGTTTCTAAAATCCAGAGAAAAATAGTTACTGTTTTGTGAAGTCAATGTGGAAGCATCGTTCAAGATTTGTTTCTTCCAAACAATTTGTCGAATACTACCCTTCACCAGACAAAAAATGTACCCATCTTCTGATTTACCCATCAATATCTGTCTGGAAGGATTATGTGAATTTGAGATGCAATCGGCATAGATTGTTTTGCTTTCAGTATTGTAAGTACATATTCCTGTTGTTTATCGTTCATTTTAATGAACTTGTTTGGCACTTCTTGTGCTAAAAATAAGGAAGAATTTAAGAAAATGCCAAAAATTTCATGGAATTTATACAGATTCTTTGTATATGGAGAATTTAGTTTGACCGGTTATCTACAGTAGTTTCGATTGGAATATTTTTCAAAAAGTGTGCTTTGAAACCTTACTGAAACATTTACTCTTACGTACATAATAGTTATCTATGTAGTATCAAGGACGATACGATGATGATAATGCCGAGAGGGTGACGGTGTTCTAGTCCGAGTGATGGAGGTCGCGCGAGGGGCATTATCATCTAGCTCATACAAAATTTTATTTTGCACCAAAATATTAGTAGAAAATTAGTTTTAATTTATAATTGGTGACGTTTATATTTATTTTGAACGTATCGCCGCACGCTGGGGTTTTTTACCCATTTTGGAGGCCAAGAATATTTTTAAAAAGTTGTATAATATTTTATCTTCGTCATGCACTTTTTAAAAGGGATCATCAGGCTAACTAGATCTGCATAAGAAAAGGCCATAAAACAACAAATTCGTCTTTCTTCTTATTTCGAATCTCGGAAATATTTGTGACCACCAAAAGGTGCACTTGGCCCCAGTGTACACCAGCGCTGATTGCAAAATAAAAGCTGGGCATTATAAATCATAATGCCCGCTTATAATGCTTTAGTTGTTATTGGCTTGTTTATATAAAATAATATGGGGAAGTGGAAAATAAAGAAATATAGGTGCTAGTTTTTCAATGTAGTAAAATTGGGTTGTCATGTAAAAAACATTGATGGCCTCATTACTGACAATTGTTGATAGAAAAAATTATATACTACATACATGCTAAATATATGTAAATGTAAATATGTTTGCAAGGAAAATGTAACTGAGTGAAACATTTAAATTATAGTTGCTGGCAAATGCACTGCATGTAGTGGGGTAATGGATAAGAAGTCGGTAGCAAATGTACCAAAATAACAGTGGACAAAGCAATTACAACTTGTTGATGATTTTTGAAGTGATTTCGAGAAAATTTAGTACAGAATAATTTGCTTATGCGATACTAAAAACTCAATCCAAAGATTCTTCGATATAAATAATGATCCCAGTCCCATACTATTAAAATAGATACTAAAATTTTTATTGTTTGTGCCTACATAAATAAACAAGAAAGACAATAAAATATTTTGAAAAAGCAAGTAGATATACTTTGTCTTTCCTTTTGTTGTTATTTTAGTTCTAGTTAGTTGTTTTTACACAAATTCCAGTTTTAATGTAGCCAGAAAGTATTTATTCAAAACACAACCCATAAAAATTGTTTTCCAACAGACTAACCCGTTTTAAATATTTGTTTACTAATTTCGGGTTTTCTTTTGGTAACTAGTTGCTAACCTTGTAAGACTTTAATAAACTGTTAATTTTAATTTGGAAGTATGTGACGTTGAAATCACAAGTTGTTTTTCTATTTTTTAATATTTACTTACAATTAGATTGTTACTTTGCATAATGTGGGCAATTATTATTAAAATTCTGCATTGAACGAAGTTTGTACTTATGTCGTGTGTTATTTATTAAACATTAAAAGTTCATGGTCACTAGGAAATCTAAATAAGTAGATATACATCATTGTACTATATTAGTGTTGTTTAAAACCAATAAATATTAAATTTATGTCTTATTATTAAGAGAAACTTTAAATTACTTATTTATCTTAAGTACTTAGCATAAGCGCGGTTGTATTAATGAAGAGACTGCGCATCGTGAAATATTATTACTGAAAACCACAAAATAAGGAAAACGTGACTTGTATGTATATTAACATACTTCCAAATATGTAAATGTAAGCAAATGTGAAGGCATTCTTCAACTATTACCTGCTATGAAAGAGCATTAAAAAATAATAAGTGATATTTCAAAGTGGATTTAAGGTATGTCTCTCTAGAAAGAGATATATCATAAACAAAGAGTCAATTGAAAAGGACTTAAGTTATTATTTAGATGTTCATCCTTATTATATTTTATCGCCAGGGCAAAAAACAATATAGGGACATTCCATATCAAATGGTCAAATTTAAAAAAAATTGGTTGCTGCACCATTTTAGATTTTCATGAAAATGGACTAGCTGGTCTTGAGATGAAAGAAAATTTTTTTTTAATTTTTACTATCAACTATTTGATAATGGTGGCCATTTTTCATCAACTTAGACCTAATTTTGGCTCAAAACGAAAAAGATTCCTTCTGAAACATATTCTTTAGGCCCTCCAGTACTTCTATAGAAAAATCACCGAAAATCCGGCTTGAGGAAAACCCTTCAATCTTCAATTTTCCAAACGGCCGCCATCATGGAATTTAAAAAATTGGCATAATTTGGGAATGGAAAATTATAGAAACATGCTGTTTGCACTAAAATGCATCGCTTGTGTAGAAGAATCGATTAAAACGTCCCTTTTTTACCATAAAAGTTTCATGTGAAACTTAAATTAATTTGGGAATTTTTAATTAATGTTTAATGTTTAAGTAATGTTTCTTCAGGAATCGTTGCCGACGAAAGAGTTAATTGTGACTCAGCCAAGGAGTTGCGACTGACTGACAGCGTAAATGCTGTCAGAGGAAAAACATCTGTAAATGTGATTTCGAAGAGGAAGAAGCAAGTGTTCTCATTGGCCGCTATGGGGAAGACTATAACAGTTAATAAGGATCCTGTAGCGGTCAACCCTAACTAGCTGTTCCACCGCATTGTCTGTTTTATAAGAAGTAAGAGTGACCTTGAAGACTGTCTGCAGTACGAGTTGGTTCTGTACCCTTAGTTTTTGTTTGACATCGTTGGTCTTCGCGCGGAAACAAAATCTAACATTATCCAAGAAATCCACAAGATGTGCCAAATTAGCATATATAACCTGAAAATCCCAGCTGGTTTTCGACGGCAGGGATCTTTTACATCCCG
The DNA here is from genome assembly GCA_929113105.1 of Agrypnus murinus. Lineage (NCBI taxonomy): Eukaryota > Metazoa > Arthropoda > Insecta > Coleoptera > Elateridae > Agrypnus > Agrypnus murinus. The sequence goes on from OV816025.1 coordinate 101,829,786, forward strand.
TCCAGCAACGTACGGTGATGTGTGTAGTGCCTACTTGGACTACGTCAACCGTAATTACAGAGAAAACAAGAAATGGCATCGTAGTATTCGACGGGTATGAATCAAGTACGAAAGATGCAGTACATAATCGACGAGATGTAGGGAAATCAGCTGCGAGGGTTGATGTAACTCCATATAACGCCGTGACTGTTGCACATGAGCAATTCTTGTCGAACGTCGAGACTAAACACAGTTTTCTGAAACTCCTTAACACAGAATTTAAGAAAGCAAAGCTCCCCGTTTTTCAGGGTCCTAGTGACGCGAATGTCTTAGTTGTTGAAACGGCTAAAACTGAAGCGGTGTCAGAACGATCAGATGTCGTAGTCGGCGCGGCCTCAGATCTACTTGTACTCATCGCTGCTCTGATGATCGCTACTTCAATGTATCGTGCACATGTTATTTCCGGGAAATTCCACCACACCTAGAAAAGTTTACTGCAACACAGACCTCGGTAACCTGACGAAACAATTACTTTTCATACATGCTTTGGGACATACATGGAATGCGACACAACCTCTGCGTTCTACAACAGAGGTCCAATTTCAGGCTTCACTAAGCTACAACATGACCGTGAGCTGCAGAGAGTCCTGGAAGTATTCAAAAACGAATCGCAGGACAGTGTTGCATCTACAGGTAAGAGATGTGTTTTTTTGGACTGTCTGAAATTGTAAGTGTCTTGTAGTCAGACAAGTGCGTTACCAATGAATGAATAATTTTTGTTGTGGATGCAAAAGATACTACACCCGAAATTGTGAGAGCAGCAATACCGAGGATCATGTCGAAGCAAAACGCACTAGCGCTTCCACTAGAGAAGATTATGTAAAACGAAGACGAATTTAATGAGGGACACAAAATTGACTGATATATTTCACACTGCCTGCTTCTAAACATGTTCTTTACTTTAAAATGTATTCCGCAAACTTAATAAGTTTAAAAACAAATTGTACTTAAATAAAAAGTTGCAATTTTTGTACGTTTTCGAACCTGCGTTTTACAATTATATGTTATCAATAATATATAAACTGTTTATTTTGAACTTTTACCTTCAGAAATAAGTTTTAATTCGAAAATGAAAAAAATATGGCACCAATAGGCAACAGCATGTTTCTATGATTGTCCATTCCCGAGTTATGACCATTTCTTGCAAACTCCAAGATGGCGGCCGGTCTTTAAAAATTAACGGGTGTTCCCTAATCCGGATTTTTGGCGATTTTTCTGGGGAAGTACAAGGGGACCTAAAGAACATATTTCACAAGGAATTAACTTTTTAACAATTTTTTCCGTCTTGGATCTTATTTTGCCTATACAAATAGTATAATACGTACGTACATACAAAATATATATTTTTAAAGCCCTGCTTATGTAAGAAAAATAGCTTCAAAGTTGACAAAAAATGAAAATTATTAAATTTTTAAGTTCAAAAAAGTTATTTTTATTTTAATTAATTCTGTTATTTTTACTCCTTTCTTTAATACAGACCTTTAAAAATGAAAAAAAACTCATTTTTGATGTTGCGTCTTGAGGTGTGTTGGTTAAACCAAGGTATCTCATGACACCGCTGATGAAAAATGGCCTCCATTATCAAACAGTTGCCAGTAAAAATTAAAAAATTATTTTCTTTCATTTATAGGCTAGGGTAACAAGCTAGTCCATTTTCATCAAAATCAAAAATAGTGCACCTTCGCTCACTTGATGATTTTACATGGAATGACCCTATAAATATATATAGCAGTAACAGTAAATAATTACTTACAAATATTCCCCTGTTTGAGCACATCTTTTAAATTTTAAACCGCAAGCTATTCTAACGATAGTTGTACTCGATAATGCTCCAATTAAACTATTATAAACTTAAACTTGCCCCTCTACTTATATCAATTTTCTATAATAAAAGTGAAATACACTCGCGTGTTGCAAGCATAAAGATTTCAGTTCCCCAGCATGATTACATGCTTAATTGTAAATAAAATAAGAGTAGTTATAAAGTGAAACCTTGTGGCACGCCATACTTGATTACATTAAGTTGTAATGAGTACAATTATAATTTAAAATGTTTTAACTATGTTAATATAAATATGTATACTTCATGATTGTATAAATTACTTTTAAATATTATGCAGAATATGATAAGTATAAAACGTTTAAACGAAAGTCGAAACAATTAGCTGTCGTATAATGTGAGGGCTGTTTTGCAAAGAGAAATTATCAGCATATTGTTTTTCGTCGAATACAGAGTAATCTTCGTATTCTTTTCATAAATGAATCAAGTCATTGACACATCGACACGTATGTTTCAACAAGACATGTATTATTGGGGAATGAAATGCGGTTTGTGAAAGAACTGTTCCATCCGGGCGCTTACGATCCGGGTTGTTATGCTTATACTAACTTCAATATGTAAATAGGCTCTTAAGTTCTCTAACATCCATTGGACAAGAAGAGTCTTGCGCAAGAAAGAAAACAGCGTCAGACAAAGCGTTTGAAAAAAGTTTCAAGAAGCCATTTTGTGGGCGAAGTTTTTGAGCATCATTCTGGAGGAATTAGGGTGTAACGATTTGGTAGGTAAAGCCCTGCTAATATTTTACGCCGAAAATTGACTTAGAAACTCTAATAGAGTCAAGATTCCTATAACGGATCACCCCAATTCGTTTGAAAAATATTTATAAACATTAATACATTTTTTCAATAGTATTCAACATCCTCAACATAAATCCAGATGCATTTTGCGAAAATATTTTTTTGTAAATAATTCCTTATTAAAGCTTATAGTCAGTTTTTCGAAAAAAATATGCTACAGACGTTCTAATGAACAAAATTTTCTCATTTCATCGTTATTTCTATCATCGTTAAACACATATTTGTAGTGATTTTTCCCGATTTGAAAAGTTGCATTATAGTCAATTATTTTGTTTATAAGTTTGTTTGTAACAAATTCAAGTAAAACTATCTTCTGCGCCTTATTTCGACTCGAAAAAAACAATATATGCTTCTTTTGTTTCTTAAAAATATGTCGTCCAGAAAAAAATGGCCCGAAGTTAAAAAAAGTTATTTGAGTTTTTTCATCGTCGCGCTTGCGAGTACTTGTCAACCTCAGCGCGTCTAAACTATACTTCAGCCAAAAGTAGAATTACGCGAAGGCCTCGCTGTAATCTAATGATAACATAAACAATAAATGAGTTAGGGATTCAGTAGCGAAACAAACTGATTTTAATTAAAACTAAATGTAAAATCAGCAATGAAAATCTGTTTGTTCTAGCGTACGTCACTGAATTTTTTGAACGCAACTCGTATCTTATTTCTCCCCCGGGGTCGTATTCGTTTATTCAGGTGTGATTATGAAAATGACTCATTTCTTGTATTTACGGTTGAGGTATAGATATGTTCATTCTTGCACAATTTTTGTTTATACTGATCTATTGTTTATCTAATTTACTCATTTCGCTTTCAGTCGTCGTACTGAAACGAATGTATCTAATTAAGTTAATCTACTTTAAATATAAAATGCCGCAACCAAATTCATGCTGTAACCCTATTAATAGCAATAGTCATAGTCGCGTTTCAAGAAACATTAAGTTAGTGAACGTAAATTGTACTAATGTGTATCAAAACTTGATTGGAAAATATATGTGTGATTCGTGCAGGCAATCGATTTTAAAATAAAATTCCATCGAAGACTGCAAGTTCAAAATATTAATAATCCCCAAATTAATGTCGAAAAAAATTTCACAAAGAAAAAAGATCCGAATAGCGATATTAAACGGCGATGGTGACAAGTCGCAGCATACCCGCAAGCCTTATGCGACGATGCAAAAACTCAAATAACTCTTTTTTAACTTCGGGCCATTTTTTTCTCGAAGGCATATTTTTAATAAACGAAAGAAGTATATGTCGTTTTTCTTTCGAGTCGAAATAAGGCGCAGAAAATAGTTTTACTCGAATTTGTTATAAACAAACTTATAAATAATTGACTAAACGAATATTATTTACAAAAAAAGTATTTTTGCAAAATGCATCTGGATTAATGTTGAGCATGTTAACGTTTATAAACATTTTTCAAACGAATTGGGGTGATCCGTTTGAGAAATTTTAACTCAATAACATTTTCTTTTCCGATGACTCCTTCAGGAGATATAAGCACTTTTAAATTGTTAAAAGTGGCAACAGTGTAGGTTTTTCAATGCTATTTGATCTCGGTCGACTGGGTGTTGATCGCGTGCATAATGATCTACTGAACAATATAGTAGGCGTTTGTTAAGAGAAATTTTATTTTAGAATTCTCAATTGAAACTGATATTTACTAAATTACAACTATTAAATATTAATGTTTATAAGATGAGTTTTCATATAATAGATGTAAAAGTGTTTTAGAAACTGCTCTATTAAAAAACATTGATTACCATAACCACTGTTTTTATTAGATTACAATTAGATTCATATGATGTACTTATCGTTACTAAGAACAGTCTTTCCAACTTTTTATTTTATTCATATTACGCTTGTGTGTTTCGAAAAATTTAAATAAAGTTTGAGAATAATATTTATTTATAAGATATCTGTCCTGCCTAAAGGCTTGAGAAAGCTCAAGATGCATTGTTCGTCTCAATTTTTTGTCACTTTTTCGACGATCTTCCTGTTGTCGCCTTGTTGAATATGAAATAGAGGTCGGTAATCCATAGATTATGTTATGATTGAGTTATATTCATGTGTCAGATTGTCCCATATTTAAAGGTTTTTTTGCGGTGAATATAAAACGTCAGTCAGTTGGCCACGTTTTCAAATTATAACCTCAAAGAGCAATTGCCAAAATAAAATTTAAGGATAAGTTTCAGTTCTGGGTTTCTGCGTTTTCATCACCGGTACAAACATACCTTTGCGTTACAACCATTGATGAAGTCAATATTGCCCCCCCACCCAAACACTTATATGCATCTGCATATTACATTTGCAGATCTCAATTCAAACTTAGAACTGGAGCTCCATTATGTTAAAACCATATTATCTTTTTGGTTAATGAAGGAACACATTAATATATGCACAAAGCATTATGCATAAAATCCAAATAATTGTCAGCATTTTGACAGAACATTGGGCCAAGCAACTTGTTTAAAAATCACTGTCCCCACATTTAACATTAAATTCCATTTATTATATAGGCCTTCTTCAGTCTTCGGTCTTTCATATTATATTAATGTATAATATTTAAATATATGAATATCATGTCGTGTCTGTTTGTTTGTCACAGAGGTTTCTATGTACTTCATGGAGACTTAGAATTTGGCATGCAGTTTCCTGGGCACCCGAAAATAATGCAAAAAATCCTAAACCTGGAGAATACAAAAAAGGGGACTAACATGTGTTAGATTTCCGAATGTGTTAGAAATTTCTATCGGCGGGTTCTTCTGGTCCTGCTATCTAGTGATCAATTACAACAAAATTTACCAACTGATGGCATCAGAAAAGTAGTAGGTTTAAATACTAATTTGATTTATGAACCATCAACAATACTACATTCGTGCGGAATATTCTTCAAGCAATCTCTGAGCGCTGTGAAGTTGTTGATGTTGTAGTTGATACGGATGCAAATAAAGAAATAAACTTAACAGCTTAATTTATTTTTATTTAAACAAATATGTGTAAACCATTGGCGAAAGTGTCAAAAATGTAAAATTGTCAGTGCTACCAATGGAATTACAAATTTCTTTTTCTTCTTTTTGATAATAAACCTGTGATAACCGCCTTTATACTTTAGATGGCTGAGGCATGGTGTAGCCTATGGCTGATACGGTTGTCTTACCTTTCTTTATACCATACGGAAAGCCCTATAGTTTTCTGTAGTTACTCATCAATTTCGCTAAAATTTATTGCTTGAAAAATCTCTTGGACTATTAATAAAGATAAAGATCTAGAAATCTCCTTAAGTAAGGGATTTAATAGATACTTATGTCGTCTTGTTCTTATTATATATAAGATACTTATTTTGAAAATATTTATTTTTAAGTATTTCATTCAAATAATTGTTTTTTCCAAAACTCTGTGGGTTTTTGATCATTTTTACAAAGTAGACACGTACTTTCCCATACTTTACAATAGTATTAAAAGTTCAAAATGAAGTATTTCCCATGTTTGTACAAGATACTTTCACTTTAGAGTTTAACCCAAGAAACCTTTCCAAGCACATGATTCTATACGCTTCTGTACGAGATACCTTCGAGACCACCTTGTAAAAATGTCGGACAAACAAATGACCTACCAACCTCAGAGCTTAATAAGATAAGATATAAAGATCTGATTTCAGTTATAATTTTTGAATTTATCACATAAGAGAGAAAAAAATCAAAAATAAAATATAATTCCAGAGTTCTAAAAACTAAAAATGTTTTTTTATTTTTGTTGTCAATAACTTTTGTATCTATAAAAATAAATTCATTGAGATAACATTTATATAACCATGAGGCCAAAATCTTTCATATCTGTATTAATCAAACCTGTATACATACAGTGTATTATAGCTCCCGTGCCAGACTTGATCAGTGAATTTCTGATAGCATTTGGAACCAAAAATCTTAATAAAGCTTTTTGATTTAAAAAAATCAATTTTGTAGTAATTTTGACCGATGTTTTAGAAAAGAACTTATAAAATTATAAACGCGTTCATGGTGATATTAATAACTGTAAGTACAAGCGTTGAAATGAGAGCCAGTCAAAATAATTTGTTTATGCTGCATAATACTTAGAATGCAGCATAAACATATAGCATAGTTTTTGCAATCACTGGGTTTTTTCACTAATATCGACCCTGTCAGTTGTCAAGCTTAATTTATCAAACAGTATCTCTGTGAATTTGATACAGAATGGAAGAAAATCTAAAAAATATTAAGACTACGAAAGGTAAGCCTTGTGCATTGCACAATGGCTACCGGTACCTAATTAAAAGTGTTAAAGGTGATAGTAAAACTTGGACGTGCACAAAAGACAAGAGTGAAAAATGTCGTGGTAGACTTATTAGTGTGGGCGATGAAGAAACTGTGAAAGTGATAGTAATTGATCACACATGTAAACCTGATGTGGCACTAAATGAGGTATACGTATGTATATCCGCCGTCAAGAAAAGGGCTCGAGAAGAAGACAACATTACAACGCCAATGTCGTCCAGATATGAGTCTGAGGTAAAGCAACTGTATGACCGTGGTTTGGAATTTGTCACTACCATTCCCAAATTTCAATCTATGAAGCCAAATCTCAATCGTCACAGAAACAAAGCAATGGGTACAATAAAGGATCCCGAGAATTGTCAGAATATAGTTTGGCCGTCAAATATATTCACATTTGATGACGGCGGAGACAAGATAGTAATTTTTGGGACCAGGTTAGGAAAAGAGGCTATGGCCAATGGAAAAACATTTTTCGTGGATGGAACTTTCAAGAGTTGCAGCAAACAATTCTATCAGCTATACACAGTACATGTTGATATTGGAAGTACCATACAGGAAACTAATGTGATTCCAGTAATTTATGCCCTTCTTCATAATAAGAAAACAGTCACTTAACGACAGATTCGTTGAATTGGTGAAAACTCATATCCCAGAGTGGGATCCTGAATTATTAAAAGTTGATTTTGAAGAAGCTGCAATATCGGCTTTAAAAAGTAAACTGCCGGGCGTGAAAGTCTCGGGATGTAACTTCAACTTATTCAGTGTTTGTGAAGAAAGGTGCAAAGTATAGGACTTGTTGAAGAGTATACTAACTATGAGTCAATTCGACTGCATATTCGAATGCGTGCTTCGTTGACACATCTTCCACCTGCTGATGTAGAGGATGGATGGATGACTATTATGGAAACTTCTCCGGAAAATTCAAAAATTTCTTTATTCAACGATTACTTTGTGGAACATTGGATGGACATCACTGCTACTTTTCCCATAGAAATCTGGAACGTTAACGAGCAAAGGCATAGGACCACTAACTGCGTGGAAGGGTGGCACAACAGACTAAATAAGTTAACCAGAAAGATACACCAAATTTTTTGAACTTATTCAAATATTAATAAGTGAAGCACTTCATTGTGACTATATTTATCAACGACATTCTTTAAATTTAAGTGGTAATCGCCGAAAATCAAAATATATGCAACTTGATAGCAATATAGAAAAAATCCTTCAGGATTATAATGAAAATAGGGACTTAGGTAAATGTTTAAAGTATTAAAATCTCTAAGTTATATTCATAAATTGCAACCTTCATTTATTGTTTTTCTAAATCATTTTGAAATTTAGATAAACATGTTTATTGTATTATTGTTATCTATTTCAGTGGCGTGCGGTCCATGGAAGCAATGCTTGCCTTGAGAATTTATTAAAAATAAAAACAATGCTAACAAAAATACTTTTGTAAAATTATGGTTATCGTTTATTTAAATTGAAATATTTATCAAATTAAAGCTCAATATCAACTCTGTACAGCAAAAAGTATAATTATTTAGAGTACTATTTTAAATTAGGCTCATTAAACTTGCACGGAAAGGTAATACCGATTCAAATGTGATACATACACTTCATATAAGCACTGCTTACAAATGCGCTTCTCTTAACCTTGGCGTGAATCAGCGAGCGCGGGGTGTTATAATAGACGTTTGGCTGGTTAACATTGTTTGGTCGTAATTTTTATTGTGCTTCGTTCCCAAATGATTATTTATTATAATTTGGTTATTTGTTCGATTTAGTGTTACTTAAGTAATGTAAATCTGCGAATGAGACTGTATTTTGTCGCATTTTATTATTTTAATTTATAAGTTGTATTTTTTAAAGACAAATAGTTCTATTTAGTTTGCCTGTATGAAAATTTTAAATTGCATTATCGTCACGACTGCAAATTCAACTGCTTTGGTAAAAGGTTCGAGTACCTTCGATATAGCCGAATCGGGACGATTTTTTGTTCAGTTTGTAAATTATTAATAAGGAATTTTTCGCACACAGTTTTGGAGAGAAATTACAAATTATTAAGAAAGTCAGATCAAAACCAGATCTTTCAAATTTAACAACAAAGATTAAAACCTGTACCGGTATTTTGCTAAGAAAGACCGGAAAATTGATACTTAGTAGTAGTTTTTTTTAAATAAAGAATGATAGTCAACAAATTCCATAAGTATAAAGTGTAAAAGTGCTTCTTTGAAAAACCTTTAATCTTAATAATTATAACACTGTTTTTTATTGTAGCTAGCAAGGGCGGATCCAGAGAAGTATTTTGAGGGGGAAATCTTTGGAAAAATAATTATTTTAATAAATAATAATTAAACAAACATTATTTGTTTCTATTCTATATAAACTTATTTCTAAATTGGGGGGGGGGATTATTCCCTCCCCGTTAATCCGCGCCTGTACCTAGGTGTATTATAATTAAACTCGTGGTTGCTTCCCTAGCCTAAATTCTCACCGCACGCCACTGATCTGTTTCATTTTCGTTTGATTTGGGTGCTTACTATCTTTTTTACTTACTTGCTTTATATATTTTTGCCATATGTTGTTTTACCAGGAATTTGTATATACCTATAAGTTTTTTTGTACTGTTTCTTGCATTTATTATAATATATATATTATGTGTATCTAACAGCATGACTTTATCAGGAACATGTCCTCTATAATTATTACACCTATTAGACTTTCCCAAAAAACTCGCTTTATACGAATGGAACTAATAAAATTACATTTTTTACACATTCATTGTACTGAAAGTCTAGTAGGTAGGTACGTCTATGAGGGGCGCAAATGATCCGGTTGAAATTAGGTAAAAATAACAGGGGCGCAAGTGAGTCGATTTTAACCCGGAGCGTAAGTGAGCCGGGCGCAAGTGACCCTAATTCGTTTCATGTGCTTCTTATAATACACCCTTTATGTATTTATGTGCCAACAATTTCTTTTTCCGAATTATAAAATCTGACAATGCAAGAGGTGTTTGGCCTGAGCCACAACAATGAAATCTTATATTATAAGGGTTATCCGATTGTCTTATGAGATAATTCTTGAAGAGTGTTGTCATTAATTTCATATGAACTGTCTATACTTTGTCTGTTTCTTAGTCTTATTATTATAAGACGCTTCTTATCTACAAAAAGACAATCTACATCGGTCTTAAACTACACTAGCGACATTAGCTAGGGGTGTGCCCCTAGCTAATGCCTCTGTTTCCCTTATATCCAAGGTTCTGACCTTGGATATTCAGGAAACAGAGGCTTTTTATTTTTTGTGTATTCCTCTTCCGATCATAACATAATCTATCGCCCAATCAAAGAAGTAATGAATTAATACCTCGACACTTGCTTAGAAGACTAGTGTCTGCTAACTAAAATATTGAGAATATGGTGCGGATGAGAAGATTCATTTTAGTAGTAATATGGTAGATTACTCAGAACGCTTTAATTGATTTAATCTGACACAAAGACACTATACACCAAGTCCTTTCTTAATAGAAAGTATCAGCTTCCTAACTACTGCTTGCAAATGTATAATCATATTGTTATTTTTAATAAACTCATAATTGATATTGATTGATCAATATATCTGATCGTAACAACTGCATTTCTTCAAAAAAGTCATATCTAATGCCATATGACAAAAGAAAATAAAGGAGACGCCCTTTTCTATATAGAAGAAAAGAGTGGTTATAAAACTCTTCATATTTTACCTATAATATGCTAAATCTAAATGATAACAAGCAGACCTTTAAGTATAAGTCTCAGTCGTCACGGGCTTTAGAGCAATACGATTGAAATTGTTTGTGGAAATCCTATTATTGTTCGAAAATATCAAATGATTTGACAAATTGCTTATTAAAGCTCTGAATAAGTCTTAAAGGCCAACTGGGCAGAAAACCAGGAGTCTATTTTATAAAACTTATCAGTTTCATATTATCAGCTTCAATGTAATGTAAAAACATATGCCAAACGCTAATAGTGATTGACTCCTGTACCCCAGAGTAAATTAATATATGTAAAGGAAAGACTGGTGATGACAAGTTGTATTCAAGATATAGCCTTGGTAGTGTAGTACTAGCGTTCTGGTATCTCACCCAAGCGGCCAAGCGGGGAGATCGATTCCCGGTGCCGGCAAATCTGGTTAAGGTTTTTCTGCTTGTCCTTAGCTATAACATATGTGAGATTTATTAGAACATCTGTAAGTCTATAATAATAATAATCGCCCCTCCCTCCCGCACAAGCTTCTAGTTCCTAGGGCATCGTTTCCAGGTTATAGGTAGTAGTTGTTATTATTATTATTTCATTTTTCAACGTAATCCCCTCGAACTTCAAACTCACTTGGTCCAACGTTGCACCAGTTTCTCGATTTTTTCCGGAAGTGACTTTCTTTAAGATCGTCAAATAACCATTTACGGACTCAATCACCTCTTCATTTGACCGAAATCTATTTAGAACCAGGAATATTTTGAGTTTGGGGAAGAGGTGGAAGTCTGAGGGAGCCAAACCAGGCGAATAAGGTGAATACTGATTATTTCGACCTTCAATTCTGTCAGCTTTTTCAGTTAAATGGGCCTGTCGGCGGGGGTTGTCGAATTGGAATAACAGTTATTCTCGAATTGCTGCTGTCAGCTTGTCTAAAAGTGCCGTGTGATAGTAGCTAGTTACCGTCTTTCCGCTTCCAAGATAATCAATCAGCAAAATTCCTTTGGCGTCCCAAAATAGTGATGGTAACACCTTTCCGACTGATTATGTGGAGTCTGCTTTCTTCGAAACCGATTTACCGTGTCCAATCCAATACTTTGATTGCAATTTAGTTTTTGGTGTGTAATGATGAATCCGCTCTTATATATGATCACAAATTGCCTCTTGAAATTTGTTGAATTCCTCTTAAACACTTCAGAATAATCGGCTGAAGTTCGTTCTCAAATGCGTTTCTGCTCTGGATTGAGCAAATGCGCCACCCTCTTGCAGGAAGTTTCTCAGGCCCAATTCATTATGTAAAATATGAACTACTTGTTCATAAGAGATGCCCACGGTTACTTCAATTCCAGGGACCTGCTAATCCAAATCGGCCATTTTTTAAATTTCGTTTTTATCCATAATATAATTGAAAACACACAAAGTTGTTTGATTTGAAAGCTTCTCAAAAATAAACTCTTTAGCGGATCGATTGATGAAAGAGTTGCTAACTCAACTATATAACAATATTTGGAGAAAAGTAATCTGTAAACTTCGGGCACTTGGCTAGTTTCATAAAATGAATAACAACAAAATATTTTGTTTGGTATGTATTGTATGTATGTAAAGTATGTATTAGCTATTTTAAATACCCATTAGTTTAAATAAGGTATTAAAAGTTTATATTTTAGCATAAGTATTATTTAAGAACTAACAATCATTTAGTAGTTAAGAAAGTCGATACGGTGGTTCACAATATTGTTGACTCACCGTACTGGTTTCAGTAGGGGAGATTGCCCTATGGGCGACTCTAAATAGACCAGCAGATGGTAAGTAGAGAGCAATCCATCTTTTGTGATGTAGATCTCTAGATCTACATCTTTTGTGAGAGTCAGAATGCAAACTGTTCGGGCTAATAAGTACCGACTCCTGTTGGTGATGTAGAGCAAGATTTAAGTTTAAGCGCATACAAGATTAGGCGTCGGTATTTCAATTAATTTGAAGTAATTTTTGGTTAACCTTATCTAGAGCTTCATCGTGTTAGATAAATTTCCTTAGACAATTGCGTTTATAACAATTAAGCTTCAGCTAAAGTTGATCGAAGACCAAAACGCCTGCCGGCCCAAAACTGTAAATCTTCAATAATATTACTAATTTCAATTTCATAAACTTTAAAACTTATCTGAACTAAGTCTGAATATTGCAAACTTTTGAAGTTTCTAAATTTCTGAATATCTTGAGTTTCCAAAAATGAAACTTCGATGATCGCGATTTTTTAAGTAAGCTAGTTATGTCAAATTATGCATCAGTGTTACGTTAAATGCTTGCTGTTATAATTTCACTTTAATAATTATTTACTATGTAAAAACAATTTCTAACCAGTATCACGCTTTCATTACGACATTGCCTATGGGTAAAAAGATATGATAAAAAACAAGTGTGGCAATTAAGTGTGTAAATCTTAATATTGACAAATTATGTAAACATTGTCGAAAACCAAACATAATTACAGCCTATAAATGCTGATAAATAATTAACAGAAAAGGATGTTTCGATGATGCCTATTACATAACAATTATTAACTAGAAATAGGAACATTTTACAATGAAATTGTTTGCTAAAAAAGTGTGTTTTTAGCACGTACACTTCAGTGAAAGTATACAAATGAATGCTGGCCATCGACAGCATGAGATAACTTTAATAATTTTCACAGCCGAGGATGCGTGAAGTAGGACTTATGCATTCATGTGTGTGAGGATGATGGCTTTTTTTGATTCTCGATTCTACATTTTCAGCGCAGTTAAAAAATAAAATTTCTTCATTCAAGCGCGAATGCTAAAATCCCCATTAAAAGTAATGCAGGAAGTAGAATCTTACCTTTTCTTTTGATATTCGTTCAGAGCCCAGTGTACCATAAAGACTCCCTGCAGTATCGGCTTGTTTAGCATAAGAAGAATCGGCGTAGGCGTGGAAGCAACATCGAACAAGAGCGTTAGCTGCCACTTCTCGTTTGCATATAAATGCATGGCACTCTAGGACTTTAATTCCAGTTGTCCTTCGTAAAATTGCTGCAAATAGTGGCGGATGTGTTGGATTTGGTGCTCTTGCGAATGGTGAATCCAATGGAAGAAAACGCGGACTTGGATTATGTAACGTGTTCTTTTCTGGGACTAGAACGTATCTGTAAATAAACATTATGTCATGTAAATTCAATTATTTTACAATTTAATGGCAGCATTTATGTAATAGCTTTAATAAAATGGAATTAAACTTGGTGATTTATTACATTCTCGGGTAATTTTGCTCATCAAAGGTTCTCGTGAACAGAATTCTACAAAAGACGAAAAGGATATTATTATAGACAGGAAGTACATAATTTATAAAAATGAGAAATAGTACTTGCTACTTTTATCGTAACATTGCGTAGGAAATAATTTCCAGCAATCTTGCAGGTTTTTCTGTTCATTATTTCTGCCTTTAGGTATTCATAGAGTGAATATAAATTTCACAGTATATAATTATCCTGAGCGAATTTATAACACCCAAGTGTAGGAAGGATCAGTTTTGTAACCGATACGTATTCTGTAGCAGAGATAGTTATGGCTTTTATGCATTTATGCCTAACGGCTTCTAGTAGGATCTAAAATAATTGTTAAAAACGTCCATTTAATCGGATCTATTTAAACGTCTAATTAACTGGGAGGATGTTGTTAATGCTAAGACAATATAATCATACATGAGAAAAGATGAAAAACGAGTAGAGTTGTTAAAAGTACTCCTGAAATAGAGTTATAAAAGTTTCACAAATTTATTTATTCTATTACTTCGACAGTTAAGTTACCATTATCAAAGGTAATATAAATATAAACAAACATGTCGCTAAAGTAAATAGAATAAATAGATAACTAGATATAAATAATAGATTAAATATCTAACACTTTCAGTAACGAAGAATTATGAAACTAATTTGTTCGTGTTCGTTAAATATACCTTGGGTTTGTGTTTGTATATCTCGAAAGTTTCTATTAGAATGTCTAATTTGCGTTTTTCATTACAAAAGTGTAGGAATTTGATGTTATTTGTGATGTCAGTTTGTGATTCTGTTCTAAAAGGTGTTTGACGTAATAAGATAATAATAAGAGATAAAATTCTGTATGTTTATTTGTTTATTTTTGTAACAGCGAACCTGTTCTTTAGCTCTTATGTCGAATCGAAGTGTTTGCTCAATATATACCGAACTACACAAAGCACTATACTACTGCAATTCAAACGGCAAATACACGATTTTATGATATTGGGTGTTCTGCCTTTAGCTTTAAATAAAATTAATAAAATGTTAGCGAGGAGAAGAGAAAGAAGAAACTACATCACATTATTAATACAATAGGTTAATGATAGGTTACGAACCGAAATATTCTCAAAAATTCATTAGAATTGCTAAATAAGCTACAAAACATACATCTTCTAACACATTCAAAACTGTTAGCTTTGACGTATCTAGTATGTTTTCTAGAATATCTTCACAATAATGTATTCTTTTATTAGATAGTTTGTTGATTACTGATAGTACAGAATTAGTTACAAGGTTAGAGTCAGTTCAAGGTTAGGACTGAATTATTTGATCTTAGTATAAGCCAATATTATTTTACTTTCAATAATTTAACATACCTACAAAAATGTGATTTACTTGCTAGAAGTTCAGTCAGTTCGCTGTTAGCTAACACGTTTATGGATAAGTTACTTAAAAGATCAAATATTTGAATTAAACATTTCTAAACACAAATTATCTTATGGTTTCGCTATATTGATGACTAGGTATAGAATTTGTATGCACTTAAAAATGCTGAAATATGCATGCACTTACGCACTATAAAAACGTGAAATATGCACTTAAAAATCATGAAATATGCGTTTATTAGAAATTTTTAATTAATATATGCACTTTCATTATTAAAAAAAACACCTGTTTAGCGTTATTTACATTTTACTTACAGAAATTATTTTAATTAGACATCCTATACAATAATTTAATCAATTATATTTTCTAAATATAGAGCGTTACAGTTCACAATGACGTACATTTTTAAATTTCCAAAAGTAAACATATGCCTATTATCCCTAAATATTGTTTATATTTTGAGAAACTCCGTTCCACATCGCAAGACGTAATTGGGGCATACTTAAAATTGTTTAATTCTACATGCGAATAATGTTTTAGCTCGTCTAAAATGTCTTGGCCAGATAATGCATCGTTTAGGCTTTTAATTAAGTGAAAACCAGGATTTTTGTCTATAACGGATTTAAATTTTTGTTTTATAGTCAAACCCTTTTACTTTATTCAAAGAAACACCTAACAATTTTACATGCTCAAAAGATTCATCTAATGAATTTCCCTGACTTTCAAATTTCTGAATTACTTTAGCTAAACGCACAAAATTTGTCAAAACAAACAATAATTCTGCCCTCACCTCCTTAGTATTAAAAGCATCCTGTGCGCTTTGTATGCATAGTGCATCGTGTTTATTAAGTTTATTTACAAATGCTTTAATAATATCAAAATAAGTTGCATAATATTCTGCTGCAGAAAGCCAAGTACCCCACCTTGTTATTATAGGCTCAGGTGGGAGAGGCACTTCTTGAGCACTTTCCCTAAATATTTGTATGCGATATGAAGCTTTACAAACAATTTTTTTTACATCTGAAATTATAGAGTTTACGTTAGGATATATTTCCCGCACTTTTTCTGCAACTCTATGCATTGCATGGGCAAGACATGTTAAGTGGATCATTTTTTCGTACAGAACTTGTAAGCCTGCTCCAGCCTTGATCATGTACGGTGCCGCGTCGGTGACGAACAGGAGTACTTTGTTGTACTGTATGCCGTCCGGCCACAAAATAACCATCGAATCATTAAACAATTTTGCCACAGAACAATGGTTGGTGCCCTTGAAAACGTCCATTGCTAATAGATAGGATTTGGGATTGTTCTCCGAATTTAAAACGCCAATTATAACGTTAGCCACGTATCTGAAAACAAAAATTTGATTTTTATTTTATCGAACTACATAATTAGTCGGTTACAAACAATTAGCGCAAAACAGTTATTTAAAAAAAATTATATTTTAATGAAGCAAAAATATTGTTGTGATTAAATGTGTAACTAACAAAATAGAAAATAAAACATCCGTAAATTGCTCTGCTGTCTTTAATTAGTAAAATTTTACTAACAAAAAAAGGAAATGAAGTTACTACGCACCTTCCAGTAGTATCAGTAGATTCGTCAATGGAAACCCATATGTAGTTATTCGCTACATGTTTTCTAATTGATTTTATGTTCTCTTCGTATCAACGAGGTAAATAATTTTTCCTGAGTGTAGACTCGTCAGGTATTGGCATTTTTGAAATTTCTTCCAGAAAATTACGATGCTGAGTGATTAATTTTACTTAACGGGATATCTGCAGCCACTAATGCACTACATAGTTTTTTATTAAATTCGATCGATTTGCTGGACTCACCGCGCGAATTGTTAAGGTACCCCGGTAACAATGTTTGTTTTTTTGATTTCAGGGCAACACACTTTTGATGTCGAACCGTGTTCAGATGTTGTGTAACTTGAAAGCGTTTCGTTGCAGTCACTTTATCGTCGCACACTGTACAATACAACACCTTATCGTCAGTTGTAAGAACACTGAATTCCTTAACATAACTTCAAAGTGTAACAGACACAGACCGTTTTTCTTTACCCATCTTTACTCTAAAATTTCAAACTGAAATGCAGTTTGCAATTTCTGAACTGTCTTAATTGAAAGATTACAAGATTAGGAAACAAAAGTACAGGCAAATTTTTCTATGAACAGGAAGTTGTCAAAGGGTCTTTGGAATTTCCTAATACCTATTTATCACAATACCGCAGGATGTAAGTATTTAAATTTTAGTTGAAACTTTTTCTTAGAAAATATTAACAAGTACACAGATGGTTAAAGCAGTAAAATATTTTAATGCCTAGTATTTAACAATAAGCTTAAATTATGGGTTTCCCCTAGACTCAACTAAGCCGCCCTTGGTTGGTTGTCTAAAATGCTAAAATTATTTAATAAATATTAGAAATTTCATAATTAAAGCATGTAAAACGCTCAAAAAGTGGTAAAATATGCACACTCGTTCAAAAATGCTAAAATATGCATGCATTTATAAAAAACACCTAAATATGCATTTATATGCACTTTCAAATTGACATATGTGATTCATATGTGGCTTAAACATGTAGAAATATAACTCTGCATATGTTTGCTATAAGCAGAAAAAACATGCAAATGCATAGAAATCCTATACCTATTGATGACATTTAAGCTTGTTTTTACAATTCTTTTGAGGGGGTCAGCTCTCAAAAGAATATATACCATTGACAACCAATCAAACAAAAGATACAAACTGTATGTCTATACCATATTTTGGATATCATGAAATTGGGCATTTACCGTTTGAATTGTCCTTTTTGTAGTTCGGGATATATTAAACAAACACTTTGAAATTTCCACATAAGGTGTAAAGAGCACATGTGCTGCTATAGAAATAAACATCCAGAAAAATCTAATTACGCCAAACACCTTTTAGAACAGAATCACACAATGATACCCCAAAATATAACATCAAAATCATACACATTTTAATAATAATAATAATATTAAGCTGATGTCATACAAGTCATAAAGCAACTTAAAAGTTGGACAGCACCAGGAGTAGATAAAATATATAACTATTGGAGGAAAGCATTGAAGTGCACTCATAGAATGTTAACCACGCAAATACAAAAAGCAGTAAGTGAACCCGATACCATTCCTAAATACTTCACAATGGCTATTACACATATGATACCTACGGGCAATTTGGAAGAACCTAGTAACTATCGCCTTATTACGTGTTTGCCTGTCATATATAGAATTATTACATCCATATCAAACACAAAGATTGCAGCGCACATTCAAATGGCAAACATACTATCCTATAAATGGCTGTAAACAACAATCTCGAGGATGTAAAGAATTATTAGTTATCGACGCAGTAGTTGCAGGACAAGTTAAAACAAGAAGGCGAAAGCTTACGGTAGCATGGATAGATTATCACAAAGCTTCGACTCTGTTCCGCACTCGTGGTTGATAGAAATCCTGAAAATATATAAAATACATCCAACTATAGTCAGTTTCTTTGAAACTGTAATGAAAACGTGGACAACCACAATCAGATTAAAAGATTAAAAAGGCAGTGATATAACCGAAATCCCCATAAGATGAAGAATCTTTCAGGGCGACAGTTTCAGCCCTCTATGGTTCTGTATGACATTAAACCCACTAAGCAGAATGTTAAACCAGAGCGGGAATTTCTACACCATTGGTGAGCAAGCAATACTGACCCATCTATTCTATATGGATGATTAGAAGGTGTACGTTAAAAACGAGCAGCAACTACTAAGATGGCTAGAACTGATTAAATCTTTTAGTACAGCCATCAAAATGGAACGAGAAATAGAAAAGTGTGCGGTCATGTACGTAGAGAGAGGACAAGTAGCGAATTCTGAGGATGTTACCTTAATGGCCACCGTTACGACCATGCCTGCACTCAATCCAGAACAAGCATACAAATATCTTGGGTTTCAGCAAGCTCTGAGTACTAAAGGAAAACAAAATAAAGAGAGAATCACAGAAGAATTTTTACGCAGGGTAAATGTAATGATAAACACCTACCTGAACTCATAAAATACAATTACAGCGCTACATTACATAGGCCATTCCCGTACTATCTTAGACTTTTGGAGCGCTGAAGTAGTCTAATACTGATTTACATGCTTTAGATAGGAAAGTGAGGACTATACTCACGAAACACCGCATGTTGCATCCTAACTCCGCAATGGAAAGACTAAATTTACCCAGAGAAGAGGGCGGGAGGAACTTAGCAAATTTAGAGTTCAGCCACCAGAATTAAACTGCTAGCCTATGGAAATACTTTCCCCACAGTAACTTATCTTTCCACAGATTCTTACTTCTAGAGTACAAAAACTTTTCAGTTATAAATCTCTCAAGTACAGAACCTGAAATAGAAGATTATAAAGACCGTTTAAAAACTCAGTGGCAAACAAAACCATGCACGTTCGATTCTACACAAACCTAGCCATCTCACATAAGTATGACATGGCGAGCAGTCACTTACCTCCATAAAAACACATGCCAACACCATTGGACTACATCTATCGTAACAGATAGAAATGTACCCCATAATAAACCAGATATAAAGGTCGTAATTAATCAACATGCCAAGTATTGTGTGATAATAGACTTTTTTACACCTCTAGACTAGAATATAGGCAGAGCTTACAGAGAAAAACTTGCTAAAAATCAACCATTAGCGAATAAAGTATCTGATATTTGGCGAATGCAGAAAATAGATATCACCCCTCTGCTTATTTCTGCAAACGGAATAGTGCACAAAAAGTATGCAAACACATCTTACAGGAGTTAGACGTCTCAAATAACTGGATATTATGGATGCAAAAAGCAATAGTTCTGGGCGCGACAACTATCATTAGAAAAACAATCACCAAGCAGTAACTATTCTTTGAGCCTGGAGAAATCCGGCAAAAAGAAAAATCCCTCATGGAATGTGATTACAAAAATTTGTTTATGGAGTTTCACCAAATAACGTTCAAAACAATAAACAAAATTATTCCGACCAACTGATTTATTGCCTGGACAAGGTCTAAGTATATTGATATCAAAATGTAGTGTGTTTCTTCTACCAAATATATGTACTATTGATTTCATAATGATCTAGGACAGCAAGATTAATATGATGCTATTTTTATTATTTTATCCTGATTATCTCACAAAAAAAACAAGCGAAACATGAATTACAAGAGGAAGAGACTTGCATAAGTTTAACTGTGCAATTGAAAATGAAATCGTTCTGGAGCCCAGTACACGCAGAAAGATAGTTTCGTGTGTGACCGGCTAATTCCCAAACGTGTCTCACAGGACGACGGGATTAACTCTAAATCAAGAAAGATAATTAAATAATGATTTGATTAAATATGTAGTATCTTAGTAATACACTGCCAAGAGGTAGCTTCAGAGTGAATCAAAGTAAAAACCATAACGACTGGAATTTTGAAAACACATTAAATCCTCATTTTAACTAAAAAAATCTATTGAGTTGATATGTATAGTACGGTTGTTGCAATTGTACAATCTGCCATCTGACGAAGAGGACTAATCAAAAAATACAAATAGGATATTATTAAATACTCAATTGCGACTAAACAATCATTGTGGTTGAGAATGAAAGATTTACATTGTCAAAAAGTAGAGTTAACAGAAACTTAATAATTACAGAACGATTATATTAAAGAATTTACAACAAATTGTATCAATGTGATAGCAAATTCAACATGCTTAGGATTATTTCAATCTCTTTTACTATTTACGGCCCTAATGCGTGTTTATTATTTTATGTCAGGTCCGGCGATTATGACCTATTTAGCCGCCTGTTTTTAAAGCGTAAATTGCTAAATTAGAGCACCCCATTGTACTACCCTTGTTTACGCCGTCTCCATAGTAATAAAAGTAATTATAGACCACTGCACCTACCTACTTGAAGCTTTGCACTTTTCAAATTATTTTTATTTTAAATTAAAATTAATTTAAACTTGACCCGGACATAAACTAAGGTATGCATTTCGGGCTTAATTAGTGTTTTAGAGCCCTTTATCGTCTTAGCGCATTCGGCTTTCGCCTGAGGCGCTAACTGACTCTACGGGCTTTAAGGCACTCAATTAAGCGCTTAATACATAATATACTATTATCAAGATTTATTAATTAAGTAAATATAAGGTAGACCGATTATTAGATGTATAGTTATTGACACCAAGGCTAATATGATGTTATTTTATTCTTTTTTTTAGTGGATTGACAACTTTTAACATTACTAATCTTTACCTTTATGCTTCTTTCTGCACATATAAATTGCATTAAATCTTGTTGATCTCCTTGAATGTTATTATGTAGTTTTAACTATTTGCGGTGCATAATTATGCTGTGTGTTTGGTAGCACATAACTTCCTTGTATTATAAGGCATGCTTTTTTTTTAATTTCCTGACAGTATACCTGAAATGCGTTCACTGTTGAATATCGGTGGCAAAAGATATCCATAAGATGAATATTTCGGTCAATATTCCTACAATAATAATGTCATTCAAGTTGGCATTAAATGATTTTATTCTGCCTTTAAGAAAAATAATACAGTACTAGGTGCCAACTGCTTACCCTAATGGGTAAGCTTTAGTAACTAACGCACTCTTAAAACACTGTTGTTCTTACGTATTTATTGTAAATTGTTGAAAGAAACTCCTTACTGTGAGCGCATCTTTGACGATTCAATTATTGTGAAGTCGCCACTTGTTGCTTTTGTTGAAATACGAAAAAAGAATTCAAGCTCGGATCCTCACCTCTCTCTCTTACATCGCGTAGTTCAATAGGGTTTGGGTCATCCAGCGCTAGGTAGCGCTGGCTGTCTCCACAGAAAAAATGTACCGAGACACATGAATGAATGAATGAAAACACAATGCATGTACTTCAAGGGTAAGAAATGATCCCTCCAATAACGTTTAGATTATTTACAGTAACTAGTTTGGGTGTTGTTCTATATCAATGATGGCGATCCTTTTTGAGAAGTGGGTCAAATTTTGTTCATAATTTTTTCTAATTCCGTGGGTCACTAAGTCAGTGGCGTCACTTGGAAGGGAGGGTAAAAAGGGGTACCAATAATTTGGAAACACCGAAAATTTGTTAACAGAAAAACTTGACAGTTGGTCCCTTTTTTGGTTCTCACTTTTAATCCTCTAAAAAGGTTTACGTTTCCGTTTTATTTTACAACTTTTACTTTTGCAAATAAAGAGCAAAATTCGACATTAGATATTTATACTTTAAGTTTTTAATATTTTAGATTGTCTGTTCTCTCTTTTATGATATAAAAAACAAGTTTATAAAAATCAACGCGTGAGTAAAAAGCCTTCGTGGGTGAGTGTCTGACCCACTGGTCATTGGTTCGCCACCACTGTTATATATAATAGCTAATTTCCGTTTGAATCTACAAATTACCAGATCTTTTATGGTTTTATTTATTGTATATATTTTTTATTCAAATCAAGATATTTCATCGATATCTTCTATAAGAAGTTTCGCAGTTATACTTAAACAACGTTATCGATTGTATAAACAAAACAGTATATAGATCATTATCTATATAATCATGCATGGATACTATGATATGTCGTGTCCAAACAGGACAAGAAAATATAGTAACAAGCAACGTAGTATCGTTAAATGTTAGTTGATAAACAAGTTTCTAGTGGATAACTACTATACGTAGACACCAACATGAATTCTTCCAGTACAACAAAATAAAGGCATTTAGACAGTGGCGGCTGGTATATAAGGGCTGCAGCACTGACTAAATTTTAATAAATTCAAATATAAAAAGTAATTTCGTTGATGTATTAATTTAAACAGCATTACATTATATTTTCAACTTAGACACTAATTAAATAGCTTCCGAAAATACAGCGTGCAATTAAAATTACATTTAATGCATGATTTTCAACGTTCCGGGCTGGTAAACTTTTAGCCCGGTTTGAATTACAAAGTGCAGAAATACCCGATTATATAGTCGGAGCATACCTATTTAAGTCAGTACCGGGCTGCCGATATCAGAGCACGGTATTTACCGGCAAAACTTGTTAGTTGAAGAGCAGACCCTCTGAATTCGATACGATCTATACAATACACAAGCACACACTTAATAAATAGGTAATCTAACGATATGCTAAATTTGATTTTTAGTCTGCCCATTGATTTGAGATTGCCAAAACGGCCGAATCGCTTATTTATAAAAAGAATTAAAAATTACCTGCTAAATTTTATTTATCATAATATAACACATCATATCTTCTTTATTTTATTTTAATTAAGCCTCAATTTTTTACACAATATTCTTCAAGTGTTCTTTGACAAGTCCAAGGTAAAAAACGCTGTCTTGAAAATAATAAACATCTTAAAAAAATGTATTACTTTCCTTTGATACGAAATGTTTAAAATCTGCAGAGGAAAATGTCCGATCAAGGTAGGTTTTTTATTTTTAGAGATAAGTGCCTACTATAAACGACAACAATATTTGCAATGAATTAGACAAAATCTTTTATTAAGGCCTTTTTAAAAATATTTTTTAACCTTTTAAGCAAACTAAATTATTTATGACTTCTTAGCGGAGTTTTTACGCGAGGTTTGCCTAAGAATTTTTATCTTGATGTTTTAGCAGCTTAGAAAAACGATTTTTTCGAATACCTAATAAAAACGTGGTTTATTAACATTACATTAAATTGTTATTAGTCAACTAAAATATGTTACCAATAGAAAAAGATTTGGTTCAAAATATTAAAAACTTTAATCCTAAAGTTATAGACAAAGTGAGTTACAGAAATAATCACATGGACTTTATTTTCCGCCATTAATAGATATTCTCCTTAATTTAAAGTTATTTTTTCTGCAGCTGTTACTCCTAAAAACCCACGAGCCGCCACTGAATTTAGGGTTCAGATAAGCAGGCTATCATATCAAACCTTTCTTTACATTTCTTGGATCCTTTGGCTTTAATTTGTGCAATGTCCACGCTCTTTCGGAAATGTAAAATAACCTATCTAAAATTTAGATAAGGTTTGCCAAAAACGTTTATTTTATTTTTCATAATTATAGAGCCTTTACTGTTTCCAAATTATCCCTGTAATTTTGATGTGCTTTCCTGTAGTGTACTCACTTTGTAACGGTATATTTTCTATCGGCCTCAAATATGTGTAATTTTGCATGTATCTTTATTGAAAAAAAGTTCGGTCCTGTAAAATTATATTTTATTTGTAGCTAAAATTTTGTCGTATAAACATATTTACAACGAACATTTTAAAAAGATTGTTCTCGAACTCCTATAAATTTAGAGGACGTGGAAGTAATAAATAATATTTTTAGAGCTTTGTTTGTTCACCCGTAGGAACGGTTGCGTTGCTAAAAATTAGAGGACCTTGATAAAATCCAATGTTGTATTTAAGTCATATCGCTTTATAAAAATATTCCTGTCTATATTCTGGGAAAGCATTAGAAAAAAAAACAAACTTCTCTTTTGTTTGGAAGGTGACATTTACACGTGTTCAAAAATTCAACTTGGCTTCTGTATATTTAACTTGGAAATTGCACCGTTTGCAAGTCTAGTCAGCAGATGTGGCGTGTTTGGTTTTCCGTCTTCGCGCCTGCATAAAATCTTTAGCTCAGTCTATTAGGGCGAGAATCCTGCCTAAAATCGAATAATATCGACTTTAAGGAGTCCACGTGTACTAAGCGTGTGTTAGCTTTGATTTGCTCTTACCAAAAAATACAGGCTTTTAATTGGTTGGTCCGATCTGCATCTCGAGCGAGGGAAAAAGCATAGTTCCTCCACGCTAGTAGTATGGGTCCAAAAATTGTTAAAAACTTTCAAAGAAGATAGTCGACCTCGGTCGATACTACAGAAATACCGTTTCACTTTAGTTAATTAGAATTAAAAGAAAATTCTAAATCTAGTTTCCGTACAGTTTGATCGTTTACCGGTCTCGGATGCCGGTAAAGTTAAATAAAATCTACAATTAATAATTTTACTGTTTAATTAAGTGTCCGGATATTAATCAAGAATTCGTGGTTAATAAAAATTACAGGTTAACACCTTTCCGGATGTTTGTGCTTTGGAAGAATGGGAAATCTAGTTTTTCCTATTAAAGTGTAATAATGTTATTACAGTCTACAGTACCGCATTCTCGTTTAAATAATTATCGTACCGAACTACAGTAACATTTACAGACTTTCTCTTCTGCAATCGAAATCTCGATTAATGAATAAATTTGTGTTATGTGCCTTCTAAATCAAGTTTAGACTTAAAGAATATGTGGGTTGTTTTATTGAAAACAACGAACTTTTGTGATGGTTATCAAAGTTAAATTTAATAACCAAATTTTATGGAACCTTAATGGTTGCATTCAGTTATTGCATTTTGGGGTGAATTCGTAAATAATGCTTCACCATATACCGATACTACTAGGGTTATTCCCTTACATCTTTAATTTATGAAAAGAAAAATCTACTGACCTTTCAGTTACAGACAACTAAAGGTATTGTAAATTATGTATTTTTTGAGTGTTGTAGATTTATGTAAATTTGTTTTGGATCTTGATAATAATTCTTACAGTTTGTTTTTCATTTATATGTATTTTAATACAATTATTTGTTTATTCATTAAACTTTTATTAGTAAAAGAGTTCTTAGGCAGGGACTTACTATTTAAATTTTTGAATTTAAAATTTGTAATCTTTTTATATTTTTATATTTTTTCTGGTGTTTTCTCAAATAAATATGATTTTAAAGTTAATTAAAACCAGTAAGACAGAACCATATAATTATGAAAGTTTTTATTCATATTTTCATTAAACTAAATTTTTGATTTTGTTGAAATTTAACTAAAATTTTGTACTAAATTTATATCGGTCTGATTTCATTTTCTGATTACTGATTTCAGACAGATTTATTAGATTCATTTAATCTATTTGATTTATTTAATTATCATAATTAAGCTTCATAATCAGATGGCGCCCTTCTTGTGTATGTTTTTGTGTTTTTTGAAACCTTTATCCATTACTTTATAAATTAGACAACTGCAGAACCAATACCTACGACCTGAATTAAAAATTTGTAAGATAGAGCTAAATCTCAAGCCGTTGTAATCTTGAGCATCTTCTAAAGTAAGTATAACGTGTATTGCTTTTTATTGTTTTTTTTGTATTTTGTTGTTTATTTAGTCCGGCAAAAAACCAACGTTTCAGTTGGCGCCCAATCGCGGGGCATTATTTTGTTTGTGGTTTTTGAATGTTTCAACTTTCAAGATAAAGAACGCTTAACAGATGCATTCGAAATTCTCCTGAGCAGAGTGAATCGAGCATGGCATTTACAGTTAACTTGTTGCCAAGATACTAAATACCTATTAAATACTACCCCGCTCACTCTGTTTACGTGAACTTCCAATCTGTCATATAGTTGCTATAACTCTAGTTATATACTATAGTCATATTGATTTTATTAGTACCATGTAGTACTAATAAGTGACTATGAATAAGTATGCTAGAACAATGTACAAGATTTTGCATCTTGACAAATTGCTCATGATTTCAGCAGTAAGAAATGGTAAGCAATCACACGTTTAACTGGACACGCTCTTCGACCCACTGGGTATAGTCAATTAAACCGCCCCTCGCTTCGTTAATGTATAAATCTCGCTATTGTGAATTCGTCAAGGTCTTGGTTTATGATTATTTTAAATACCAAACCAGTTTATTCATTATTGTTTGTATTATTTGTTTAATGTACACAATGAAAAATATATGACTATTACATAACATATTAAATAAGTTCCATAACTAATTAACATTGTAATTGTTTCTCTGCAAGATCGATGGTATTGTAATAGGTTATACATATATTACTTTTTCTCAGATTGATAGTAAAAGTTTGATTTTAGTGATAAATGACAAGTACTAAACAGTCACTTCTACTGCTTAGGCAGTAAAACTGGTTTTTTATTGTCTAAGCAGAGAAAATGACACTTTAGTATGTTTAGACACCGCTTTTACTGACTGATATTAGAAATAAAGCTATTTAAAGTAATTTATTGTTAAATACGTTCAACACGGCAAAAATAGCATCATAGCCTCAGTTTTGTTTCAGGTGTGAACTAGCCGCGGAAGTAAATCTGCCACTCGTTTGCCTGGCCAAACAAATAACTGTTACCTAAAAAATGTAGATCAAAAATAAGTATTGTAATTTTAAATATAGTTTCAAATAAGTCATTAACAGCCAGTCTCGGTGTATTAGTGGTTTGCATGTTTGCTTCATAATCCAAAGATCGCAGGTTCGATCCCCGGCCGAGCTGGTAATTTTTCATAGCGGAGAAAAATTTAAAACATGCCTTCTTCTCGGATAGGAAGTAAAACTGTAGGTCCCGTGTCAATGCGATGTTTGGCACGTTAAAAATCCCTACTGGGGGTGGAATTCCCCCAGATTCGGCTAAATTCTAGTAGGGTCGGCCAAATGATCATAGCAATCGGTGCCATGAGGTACGAAGGATGCTCCGCCATCCTGATTCCTCGCCCAAAAACAGAAAACAGAAACAGAAGTCATTAACAATTTGATAAATACTTAGAAGATCTCTAGTCAATGACGAAAGGTTATGATGTTTCTGTACATCTGTACAAAATTAAGGTCGTTCATGCGCACCCCAACCCTTCTAACATGGACTACCCTTACCCCTAAAGAAAATCTTCGTGTATCCATCGAAAGAATTTACTAGGAATTTATGAGAATGTATATCACTTTACTAAGGTATGAAACAGTTTAGAGAATATATAGAAATATGTAGAAGAACTGCAAAAGATTTATAGAAATTTGCAGAACTTTGAAGAATGATGTTTTCAACGTATCCATTTGGTGGCTTCTCGCTTTCACGTGATACAATGACTAGTCTAAATGTGGTATATTCTATAATAATAGGTTGCTTTCTCTTTTATCCTATTGTGAACTCAACGAGCTTATTAAACTTAACTTATTCCTCTTCTAAGGTGGCGATCTAAATTATAAATAACTCAAATGGTCAAAAATCCGGTTGTCTTTGTTACTTATTAACCGCTCCAGACTAATGCCTTTTAAAGTTTTATTTTCTGAAACCACACCAACTCCATTTTCAATTATAGGTAGGACAGAAGAGCGATAATTTCCCCTGCACACATGAATCTATTGGTAGTCCCACGTTGAGACTACAGTGTGTGTTCTTATGGACAACGGGGTTGCCAAACATCTTGCAAGCAACTTTAAAAACACTTTCTAAATATTGTAGTTGTAACTGCATAAACCTTTATAATCCCTATTGTTCGAGCAAGTTATATTGCAGGTAGTCACTTCTTCTGACAGCGGTAATAAAACAAAATTTCAAAACTTGCTGTTCATATAGTGCGCGTATAAAGTGTGGAACTATCGAAATAAATCGTTTATTAAGTATTTTTGAGAAAAATCCTCGAACACGTCGATTTTTATCTTAAAAGAGACATATTTTAGTGTAATCGTTATTTGTAGATCGTGTTTTGTTTCCGAGTTATGGCGATAACGAAAACTTTTTTAAATGGAAACCCTAATTTTTTATGATGGATTTGGGAAGATAATGCAATGCGATTTGAAGTATTTTTATTCTTCGCTCTTTTTCTTGGAGATTTTATTCCATCAGGTGAAATACTTTCTTGACGTACTGAGAAAAAAGCTTTTTCGCTAATACCTGTTTCATTAGAAACTTGTCGAATAATTACTGATAATGACTACCGGGTCTCACTAAGACGATATTTTATCAAATTTGACAAAATCTGTTTTTCACCAACGTTTAGTACACAACCCATTCTGTTTTTAACAATATCCGCCATACTTATGTATAATGTACTATGTGCGTTATGTAATACTACAATACGAATAGTTACAACAAACAATACGACAATGTTAACAATAATTACAAACAATAAAACCCAAACAACTAAGCGAAGATCTATAGACGCACAAGCTATCAAAATTTGAAACCAAAAAATTATTTCTGTATTAAGAAATTTGCTTATATGCGTTCGGTGACAAATAATAGTGTCGACAAAAAAACGTTATACTATAATTTCAGTAAGTACAAACTGTATTATGTAGTTCCGCGAAGTAAAAGTAGAAAAAACCAGAAGGGTTTATTGTTTACTAAAATGCTTTGCATTTGCTGCTAATCCTAAATTTCCGTTTTTGCAAGTTTCTTTTGAAACAAGTTGAACAAATAAATGATTTTATCATGATGAATCATTTTACCGTTCAAATTACGTTTGGGACTTTCTTTATTTACCTGTGAATTAAAACATTAAAAAAATCATACAGAAGCTAACCAGCCGTTATTTTTATTTTGAAAGAATTTGAAGACGAAAGAATTAAACAAAAAATATAAGTAATAAAATATCGAATATTTAGATACATACTCGTATACGATGTAACAATCCCAAGTAATGTTTAATAAAATAACAAATACATGTTAATAAGACTTTCTTTTAAATTCTCCTTTTGCATGGTTACGATTAAACTTTTTCGGTTACTATTTTCAAAGGTTTAGAACTTCTGGAATCTTAATCCACATTTCCATAAATTCATAGAGTGAAATAGGTGGCAACAACGAAGCACAAACTCCCATACGAAATACATTGGCTATCTTTCCTTCGCTGTAGTCCCTACGTGAGACGACCAATAAATAGGTAGTACCTTCGGTATTCAGTATATTCACCATCAAAGTACGGCGCATAGGAGTGGGTTAGAAGAAGGATGTTCAGTCCCCAAAATGTGTGGCCATAGTAGCAGGTACAATAAAGTCTCGTTTCTGTAGCTCGTTAATGAAATTCAGAACAGGAATTAGAATTCTGACTGGTTATGGTGATTATTCTAACTTCACAAAAATACGCACAATTTTATAACTAGATCCAAAATAGTTTTGCTGTTTATGCACCTGAATGAAGAAAGCTCGATAGACAGATAAAGAATCTACTTCAAAGATGGTGACAGTCTCTCCCATTGGATATCACCAATGGGTTTCTGTGATCTTACAATTCGTTTCAAACGAAAAATCTCTCGCATGTATTTCTTCTGTCATGTAAGCTGCTGTTTCGAGAGAGATCAAAAATAATTATTTCCAGGTGTACTAGCAGTTTAATTCCGATAACGTAAGCTCTATTCTTTAATTAATCTTGAACCGTACAGCAGATCAGTAAACCACTGATTTATCAATTTCATGGGTGTGCATACAAACTCATTATTGTGTTCTAATACACCTTCATGAAATAACTTACACCTCACATATCTTGAAGAAATAGCAGGTACTGGTTCTCGATCACTATTGGTATCTCAAACAATTCAAACTACCATTGCAATTTAAATTAAAATAAGAAGACACCTAAGTATTAGAATAAGAAAAATTACAGAACCGGGTGATTTAACGTGTTCTGAGTAACTCAATACATATATATATATGAACCTAGTAGTACAGCCAAAAAAACGGAAAACTTATTCTAGCATACAGTTGGCAGTTGGTCACTTTATTCGATTAAACATTTTGGGAAATGCGTACATGTGTACAAAGTCTACAAGTGTCAATATCATTCACCAATAGCGATTTTCACGTAAAATAATGCTTTTAACAACTGAATCTGAAACTTGTTATCACATTATAAGAAAAGCAGCAATAATAAAAATTGGCATGTCAGTAACTGCTAATGTTTCCAAGTGTGCTGGAAGATAGTGATCAGGCTACAGTAAGGCCAACCTATACGAAACTCAAAAATGGTGTACAACAAACCAGGAGATTTACTAAGCAAAAATCTTAGATAATTCTCTGATAATCATCCAACATGAATCATAGCCCAGGATTAGTTTTATACTTATCACTATAATTACCATTAAATTGCTGGAATTCTTGAAAATTAGTGGCTTTTAACAATTTAAACTAATTACAAGGAATTTAGAAAAGTTTCTTTGAAATATAGATTTTTATGTACAAATTCAATGCAATGGATTCATCATATGCCCACGTTGACATTTTCCTTTTTTATCCGTTGATATTTGTAAGTAAATGATTTCTTTTGAATCGAGCTTATAAACAAATGTTATGGTATGAATTGTTTATCATCTGTTACTGATAAGTGATCTGATAATGAAAATCAACTTACCTAATAGCAGCACAATAGTGTAGACTTTCAATTGGAAAAAATCTAGTTATCTTCTTATGATTTTCATCAACATTTTCTAACAAAATCCCATTAGACCAAACACTAAGCCAACTATCAATTCCTTTAGCTCCAATGGCACCTTCTTCCGGATACAATTCCTGTAAAGGTTCTTGTATACCTTGAAGACCGTCTTTAGTTTGTTGCGGAACGGAACTTCCGAGATATAGCACTCTACACCGACAGATTGGCGTTGATTCAGTCATTTTAACAATAATAACAATGTTTTAGTCAAAATTCACAAATTAATTTAATAAAATTTATTATTTCTATTACACTAATGCACTGATGGTAATATTCTCATAACCGTGGGCGCACCTCACACTATTTCAATAGGTCGTTAAAGTCGTTCCGTCCATTCTTTCCGGAATTCGAAGTCATTGTTGGCTCTGAAAAAAAGAGTTAATGTTATTGTCTGTTAAACTATGATACCCACGTGATCATAATTAAGCATGTAATGTTGATATTGTGTGGAGGTTTGTAATAATAATGCAATTGCGGTGTGGTTGTACGTATTTAGTTACTCTAGTGTTAATTTGCTCTAATAAATTCAATTGCAAAATAATTACCTTACGTTTTACAGCTTTGTTTATACAACTTAGCTATTGGGAAAAACAACACTATTTATAAAAGGTGCTGTTGATTTTCTTTCTCATAATACTGAATAGTATAAAGCTATTTTTAAAAACGTTTAGATAAGGTTAGTGAAGCTATTTAAATTTTTTTTGGTTATTAAAAATGCGATAAGTCATGATTGACTAGTAATTAAGTAACATAAAAGAGGCCTGTGGTGAATAGTGTTTTAGAAAAAAAGTCCCATGAATCAGTTACACGCATAATAGTTTTCTCCTTAGTAACTAACAAAATTGTAATAGCATTATTTTTTTTCTATAGAATGATTATTTCAGTTGGTTAAATTTAAACCTACTAATTATGAACAGCAGGGCTTCAAAGATTAGAAGATTCAAAAACGCAAAAATTACTCTTAAGATTTGTCCTAGATTTATTTGCAACTTACTGTACACGTCATTTGATGATAACATCAGCATGGTGATTTTAAAAAAATTAAAATTAACTAAATTAAAATTAGTTACATGTTTCGGATATCTAAACTTAACCCTTCATCAAGCCTACAAGAGATTTAAGATATGGATAATGTATACAATCATAAGGAAATTTACTTTCAATTATAAATTAACAGTAGTTAAAGTAGAATATTTCATATGTAATTAAACTCTCTTTGATAAGTTCTTTAATTAATTATTATCAATATGAAGGTGGCGGAAACTTTTTAATAAATTAACATAGAAGCAGACTATTTAACCAAGGAAGTCGGTCAAGTTATATATAAAGGCGGCATAAAATCCCATAGAGTTCAAGGCAAAATGGATCTTACCGCTTTACAGTATCTGGCCATATTAATAGGGACATCGAATAATGTTAATGTTAAAAGTTATGTATTGTTAATACCAAGAATAACAGATTTTGGGAAATGTTTTACGTGTGATTATTAACGCTTGCTGTATTAACAAATAATTCAATAAAATAATTCTAAATAATAAACTAGTATAAATGGCGAATATGCTGATAACTAAAGGATGCAATTCTTATCGGGTACTGAAGAAATTAATAAAGAATGTATTTTACTATTTCTGTAGAAAATAATCGTAGAAACGCTTCCAAGAAACTGTTTTCCACAGAAATAGTAAAATATCTACTTATAATTTTGGTCAGTATCCTCTAAGACATTACCCTCTTCAGTTATTGGCATGTTCAGCAAATTCGCCATTTATACCAGTTTATTACTTAAAATTATTTTATTGAATTGTTTGTTAATACAAGAAGGGTTAATAAAACATACGTGAAACATTTCTTAAAATTTTTTCCTGGTGTTAACAATATAAAACTTTTAACATCCAAATTATTGGATGTCCCTAATAATATGACCAGATACTGTAGATACTTTTTTTCAAATAGAATTTAGTTCTGATTTTACAAGACTTACTTTACTGGGTGTTAATCTATTCAGTCAAGAAGAGATACCTGCGGTTATTCAAGTGGTACTCAAACTGTAAAATATATTTACATTTACGAACATTTAACAATTTCCAATAATAATTATATTTTTCTTTAATAATAGTAGAGTTAACATGCGCCAAGAATTCGTCTAGAAATGAAGAAGTTCATCTGCCATTTAAAGTTAAAAAACAATGCATTATGGTCTTGATCGACTTAGCTGGTGGTGCTTATGTACAGTCTTTAGCAAATGTCTTGTCCCGAGCAGGCAACACATTTAACAAATCTGGTAAAAGAAACTACGTACGTTTCGGAGCATAGTTTCTTTTGTTTACAAACAACACAGCAAATATAACCAGTTTTAAAGGGTGCTATCCTACCTAGAATGGCGTTGTATAACAACAATAGAGTACTAAAAACTGCTATTTTCAAGTGAGTTTCTTATTTTACTGGAATGCAAAACAGCCGTTTCACTTCTACTATCGTTTCTTCTATTTTAAGAAGTAAATATGTTATGCTTTTTTCTACTTTATTATAAACTCTATTAATTTATTTACGAGGTCAATTCAATTCAATAAAAAAAACTAAATTAAAAACCAAAAAGACAATATTTTCTAAAAATTTCAGGTAAACATATATTAATGTTCTATGCTTTGCCAAGGGTGTTTCTTAATTTTTGTTTTGTGACCGTTTTGCTTTTAGTAGTGACTATATCTATGTTTCTAGTTTTTTTCTTAGTTTGTAGTATTTTTCTTAAAACTACTGAATATTTAATACTTTTAAAATTTTAACGTATTTACATAAATAAATGCCTATATTATTACTTTATCTTTATTTATTTATATTTATCGCTTACATTAATTTCTGCGATTATTTAATTATCTAAAATACTCCTAAACCTCTACTTTTTGATTATTGTTTTCATTATCATTTTCGTTTAGTTATTTTTTTATTAAAGGTAAAGAATGAAACATAAACACCCTACATAATTTTGTTTAACTAGTAGATGCTTTAAAAGGACTATTTTATAAAGTGTGTCAAAGAAATTTTGAATAGAATGAGTAACAATAGTTTTACAAGTATATTTTCAAAACAAACCTTAAAGATTTTAAATATCTTGCCCAGGTAGTTGTTCATCTCTGTTTAACTCGGTCTCTTTCGTACACAGTATAAGTGGTATTTAGATTCTTAAACCAGCAGCGCCCTTACTCGGGACAAGACATTTGCTAAAGACTGTACATATATCAACCCCAAGAAATCGTTAGATGATATCGGTATCCAATCAACCTCCACGGTGTTTACCACGAGCGACAATTTTTTTCAACAAAGTTTTGTAGTAAATTTTGTAGTAAACACAACATTACAAAAATAAATTTAAAATTCGCCCCCCCCCCTCCGGACACTGAGAAAAATAGATAGTTATAGTAAGTATAAATATATTTAGCATCAATATATTTAGCATCAATATATTTAGCATCAATATATTTATACTTACTATAACTATCTATTTTTCTCAGTGGACGTAACGCCCTTTATTTTTTGCGCTACAATGATGTTCACTTGTTTTCCCTTTAGTCTAGTTTGTATTTGTATTGGAATGTCATTAGTAAATCTGCATTCTGTTTTCAATAATAAAACTTATTAACGTTATTATGTGATTTAATTATTTTAACCATCCGACCTCCTACAGTTTGCTTGATCTGTAACCGCTTTAATTAAGCTTTTGTCCACGCGTTTTACGTTTTATTGTTTAAATGGGTGACCAATTGGCCATGGGACAAAATCTGGCAAAACTCGCTTAAAACACGTCACTTTAATTTTTGTCACTGAATATTAAATCGTTTACACCGTGATATTTCAGTGCACAGCTACATATTTTAGGATTCCAAAAGTGTTTTTATTTTTAATATTGGTTCATAATAATTAACAAAGTTATGATCTAATTTGTGTCGTCGTGTCACCTATCGAGAGCATCCCGGCCAGCATATATATACGACTAGTTTTTATTCACTAGTTCTTAAAAGTGCGAGTATTAGTATGCGTTCTAATATGGGAACAATAGATTTGAACAATTGAAATTTGGTCCAAAATAGCATTTAGAGCACCTTTCCGTATCAGATATTGATAAAATACACTCAGTGTTGTTTAAGAATGTCAACTGTAGGGAACAGTCTTCCCACAGCCATTCCCCACTTTGGGCGCCATTCTTTAAAGAGAAGGATGGTCATTTAGTAAAAATTGTATACTGGCACAAATGGCTTCCTTAGATCGGATTGAGTTTGCGTAACTACCGCATGCCCTTAAATTATTAATGGTTGTGCAATGAATAATGGTGTTAGAACAAAGCATCATACAAGATTTCTGCACTCTCGCAAATATTTTTTCGTTTAGACATGTTTCATTCAAACCAAGCAATTAATATTTTTTCTCAAAAACCTCCACACAGATAATTTTCTAATTGTAGTGAACGGACTGGTAAAAGGAAAGACAAAATAACTTTTTTTGAGGGTTTTCCAAAATTTTTCGAATTCATAAGAATGGTTTTTTTTGATGAGGTCTCATATGCAACACATTCTGTATATTTCTGTTTTAGCTCATAAAATATTCACTAATATTTTGGTACCAGCCTCCTTATGATTTGATGTCAAATATTTTGCTAATTCAGGCATTAAAAGAAGTCAAGAGTCATATTTTGAACTAAATTAACTTTTTACACTTTAGCTCTCAAAATTATGGAAGCTGGAAGTAATGAGTGAAGTCGTACTTATTTTCTCAAGAATATATAAAAGTTCCCCGGGTAAATCCCCTTTTCTCTCTTGTAGTAGTGTTAAAAAAATACCATTGATGATTATCAAATACATACTATGAGTATCAAATATATCTTATAAAGTTCCCACAAACTGAATATTCCCCAAATATTTTGTTGCCCTTTAATTTCCATGAATAATGAGGCGTTTTTAACATATAATCGCATTGACAGAGCATTTGATTTAATTATCACTGCACTGATTTAAGGGGGGAAGTGACTGTATCAAAATACGCTACGCAGAGCCTCTGAATTTACATTATTTTAAGAAAGAATGTATCATAGACTGTGTATCCAACATTAGAATCTTGTAGATCAAAGTATGAACTAAATCTTCATAAAAGAATTATTAAAATTTGTTCGAAAATAACGAAATAAACATAACTGTAACAGTAAGTATAAATATTTTTTTATAATAATTTGAAAGTCCTCGAGTAATTCACAGATCAACAAATTTAATTGATAAAAGTTTATTTATAACAACAATAATCATGTTACAGTTTCGGTTACCATTATTATCATTTTTAAGCAGTTTTGGTTAACAATAGTTCAGTTACTCTGAAACGGATGGCGCTGTAGCATTTTTTACTGTATTTTAGTATTAATTTTAAATTTAATTCACAGCAGTGGTTATTAATCTTCGAATACGCATTAAAATTTTTAAATTGGTTTACATTTAAACGTATGCATTACCATAACTAGCTTATAAAGATAACTTTAAGTATCTGTTAATCAATTATGTAATGCAAAACATTTTTTTTCATAAATTATAACTAAATATGTAAAAATTATAGCGATCGGCCTTGTAATTTATTCTAAAATTGAAGCGATACCGACGTTTTAATATGAATTCTGTAATATTTATACAAAATTATTATTATTATTATTATTATTACAAATCATTGTATCCGACGCGAGGGCCACCTATAGTTTTGTAGTATAATCTTAAAGGTCTGAAGGTGAACTAAAGTAATTAATGTTTTGTACCAGTAGCGACGCCAACGGCAATTTTTCCGGAGTTTCTCAATTTCCAACCTTAAGAGAAAAAATGTCATTGAAAGTTGGGAATAATAAGCTGCCTCCAAGAGTTGACGCTTTTAAACAAGACTAATAAGAGTATTTTATCAATATCTTATACAGAAAGGCGCTTTAAATGGTATTTCGGAAAAGATTTCAAAGACTTTGCGTGGAAGTTTGAGGAGTCTGAATCTATCGTTCTCATAGTGAGGATGATTTTTAAATATTTAATTTTAATTTTTTTAAAATAAATATTTTTATTCTTATTATTACCATAAATAAATTATTAAATTTATTTTATACTTATATAAATTCCTACATCGAATAGGTGAAGACGGAGAAAGCCGCAACAAGCGCGGACGCATGCTAATATACCCGAGTGCGAGTGAGTAAAAGCTAGTCATATATCCACGTTTATGAGCATAGCAAACACGCTGACTGCTCTTGATCTGTGATATGACCACAAAATATTCTAAAATTTTATTATTCAACCGCACCAATTATTTGTCTCGCAATAGTCATTATTTAATGTAAACAAATTGCAGCTCAAGTAAGATTGCACGTACTAAATTATCTTTGTCCGGTAGTGCTACTAAATTTGTCGCGAAAGTATTGAATCCGCCTTGCACTGGGATTGCTTTGACACTTTTGCGACTTCACTCGCTAAAAACTCATTACAAAACTTCATTCAAATACAACCCCTTTGCAGTATTAAATAAGTCCCGGGAAGTATTTAATGTTTTACTTTATCGAATCCCGAGACAGGAGGAAGTGTAATTAATAAAAATTCTTATAATAAATTAAGGTCGTCAGCAAAGGTTAAATTTAAATCCATTTGAATATTTTAGAAATGCGCAGAAATATGCATTTATTGAAATTCTAGAACAGGTTTCTTCTCATTGGAAATATTTCAGAGCCCAAGCAACAATTTAGGTTTTATTATAGTTATTGAACAGGATATCTATAAAGCGGCTTTCTATAAGACTACATATAGAAGTGCTCTATAATAGTTATAGATAATGCCAAGAAGGTGACGATGTCCGTCCGATGGGCATTATCATCTATTGACGCTCGAGGTGCATACAAGATTTTATTTTTCACGAGAACATGTACAAGTAGAAAATTAATTTTAATTTATAATTGTTGGTGTTGCCACGGACGTTGTTTATATTTATAAAAGTAGGAGCTTTTATGTTTGTCGGATGGTAACAACTTTTACTAAATCTGCAAAAGTCAAACAGCTAGACGAAGATTTAAATTCAAATGTTTTCGTTGTTGATTATTACCAACATGAAAACAAAAAAATCCTAATAGCACTAATGTGATCTAAAGAATAACTTAATTTTTGCAAATGTCGGCTCAAAAAAATCGTGGATCACGTGCCCAGAAACTACATTGCAAACACTTGTTATTTGTTGTGTTGCGCACACATTCGTGCGCAAACGTATAGTTTCTGGCCTAGCGATCTAAATTACTATTGAACGTAATGCCGGCTCCGATTGCAAATGAAAGGTTTAGCGGGCGTTATAAACGATAATGCCCTTGTTTATATAGTTCGTATCACAGGTATAAACAACAAATAAAAGTGAAATATAAAACATTTTTATAATCTGGTATTATCAACTTCTTGAAGACATTTTTATTAGAGCTATTATAAAATCACATTAAAGTTTTTAATTTTCAATAAAACCAAAGTTGCTTAACTGCGACTCGATAGCGCTAGATTTTTATAAAAGATTTGATTAATGCTTTAAAAGTCAGTCAGAAGCCATAAAAGACAAAACGATTATTTAACTTTAAGACGAGTTTTTTTCCAAAATGCTCGGAAACGTGGTAGGGATTTAAAGAATTATTATGACTTCATAAAATATAGCACATTTAAAGGAATTGAAAAATGCAGAGAATTTCGTTAAATCTCTGAAATTAAAAAAAATCCTACGGAATTTTGCTACACAATAAACTTAGCTACGATTTCGCTCACTTATTAGTAAAAATGTGACTTTATTATATAAATTAATCCATTCAAATTCCTAAGTTTTATAGCTATTATTCAACACCTAACTATTGTGGGAGCCTATATATTTTTTTCAGTAAGAAGCTTGCTTTACAATTTATTGTCATCATGTGGTTCAATATTTTGTAGTGCAATTTCTTTAAATGTGGAATTTGAAATCTAAATGCAGCCACTACAATAGGAGCTTCAACAGTTACTATATCTACTACAATATTATCTATTTTCTTTTATACTATCAACCATAGAGTGAAATGGGACAATTAAATTTGCATGATCAAAACTGTTTAAATTATTGAAAAGAACTGCATGTAAGATAACAGTAACTTATCTACAATTAAGGAATTTGATTGCAAATAGGTTTAACTAGAAAAAAACAAGCGAACAATCATCCATTACAGCAGAACCATGTTACCTAATATGATTAGAAAATGGCAATAAAATACCGTATTGTTATTACAAAACAGAAGAGCGATAGTTAACTCTTATTGAGCACTTGCTGATTTTAAGAGCTATATTAGTAGTGAATTTGCAACGGCTAACATTAATAGCCGTGCATCTTTTGTTACTTCCTTCATCTTAAATCACGCTTAGTTCTTATTATTAGTTGTGAATAATTGTAAATGCAAAAATCTTCTTAAAAATATTAGTATCTAATGCCTTGACTTCCGAATCAGTTTAGGTATGAACTGTATGTCTAATAAGTTTCGATAGAGCATCCTATTTCACCATTACTTCCAAGTTCCCAAAGTATTTTTCAACTTTTTCTAAATGTGATTCGAATAACTTTTTCATTATGTATCGAATTTGTATAATTCAACTTATAAGTTTATAAATTTTACAATTTTATATGTGTTTTATAGAGTTACACATTTTGTAGAAATATGCTTATTATAATAAAAGGTAACCGGCCTTCATATCGTTACCGTTGTGGTAGGTTGTCTACTATATTTCTAGGAAACACGTTGCCGCTGGATGTTTAACTGTGATTCTAAGAACAAATAATTATTAAGTACATTAGCAGTTAAATAAATTATTGTCATAAGAATGCAACCAAAATAAACAAGGTATTTTGAGAAAAATCCTCGAACACGTCGATTTTTATCTTAAAGCAGACATATTTTAGTGTAATCGTTATTTGTAGATCGTCTTTTGTATCCGAGGTATGGCGATAACAAAAATTTTTTTCAATGGAAACCCTAATTTTTTATGATGGATTTGGAAAGATAATGCAATGCTAAGACCAAATATGTAGTAGTACAATACGAATAGTTACAACAAACACGACAATGTTAACAATAATTACAAACGATAAAACCGAAACAACTAAGCGAAGATCTATAGACGCACAAGCTATCAAAATTGTAAACCAAATAATTATTTCTGTATTAAGAAATTTGCTTATATGCGTTTGGTGACAAATAATAATGCCGACGAAAAAACGTTGTACTATAATTTCAGTAAGTACAAACTGTATTATGTAGTTCCACGAAGTAAAAGTAGAAAAAAACAGAAGGGTTTATTGTTTACTAAAATCCTTTGCATTTGCTGCTAATCCTAAATTTCCGTTTTTGCAAGTTTCTTTTGAAACAAATTGAACAAATGAATGATTTTATCATGATGAATCATTTTACCGTTAATATTGCGTTTGGGACTTCCTTTATTTACCTGTGAATTAAAAGATTAAAAAGATCATACAGAAGCTAACCAGCCGTTATTTTTGTTTTGAAAGAATTTGCAGACGAAAGAATTAAACAAAAAAGTATACGTAATAAAATATCGAATATTTCGATACATGTACGATGTAACAATCCCAAGTAGTGTTTAATAAAATAACAAATACATGTTAGTAAAGTCTTTCTTTTAAATTCTCCTTTTGTATGGTTATACGATACACACGGTTATACACTTTTTCGGTTACTGTTTTCAAAGGTTTAGAACTTCTGGAATCTTAATCCACATTTCTATAGATTCATAGAGTGAAATAGGTGGCAACAACGAAGCACAAACTCCCATAAGAAATACATTGGCTATCTTTCCTTCGCTGTAGTCCCAACGTGGGAGGTATTTAAAATTTCTCTTAAAATGTCACCACTTTACTAGATAAAAAACAACGGTTGAATTTTTTGTAACTGGTTGTATTACAAACAGTTGCAAAAAAATACAAGGTGTGTACATTTAGATAAGCTGCACTAAATTTTTTTACACTTAAATAATCCTAATATTTTCTAGTGTTTACACATTTACAGAATTAGATTTATAAGATGCATATTGCTCAAACTTTTTTCTAGTAATTTTAGCATTTCGATACACCTTGATTTTATTTTTAATAAATAAGGTATAACTGCTAACTGTTTGAGGAACTAATGTGGAACATCCTGAAATTTATGCCCAAAAGTAGTGATGCCCACGAGACTAGCGAGACGCGATTTTTGTTAACTCTCGTCTCGTCTGGCACAAAATAAAACGAATCTCGTCACGCATCAAAAAATCTCGTCTCGTCTCGAATCTGGCGAGTCTCGCACTTCTTCTTTGGAAGATATATCAGAATTTAAACAAAATATCAAAGAGAAATGTAATACCTAATTAATAATTAAATAAAGTCTAAATTATTGTGTTTATAAAAGTTAAATCTTTTAAAGGTTTTATACTACCTTCTTCGCAGTTTGTTATTGAAAAATAGTCTTCAAATTTACTCTTTCTCTTTGATAAAGTCTTGATAGTTGTTGCAGAATTCGTAGTTGAAACTTCACTTTCATTTTCATATTCAGGAGTAGGAGTAAATAATTCGTCACTTCTATTAGAATAATCACCACTAGATGTTGAAATTTTCTCTTGTTCTTCAATGTTTTTTCGTTTTCGGTTTGAAAAATTATAACTCATTTTAATTAAGCGTAATTTTAATA
This sequence comes from Agrypnus murinus, assembly GCA_929113105.1. Taxonomy (NCBI): domain Eukaryota; kingdom Metazoa; phylum Arthropoda; class Insecta; order Coleoptera; family Elateridae; genus Agrypnus; species Agrypnus murinus. The sequence goes on from OV816025.1 coordinate 101,872,175, forward strand.
ATTACCTATTACAGTAGAAACTGCCTAAAGTGACCACCTTTGGGACTGACCCAAAATGGTCAATTTAAGCAGGTGGTCATTTTGTAAAAAGTGTGAATTCTTTATACACTACAATTTGTCCAAAATAGCCCACACTCGTCAGCATTAAAAATATCTTCTGATATAAAGCCCTTTGCAAACTCTGTAAAACGAATAAGAAAATAACTTACTGTTGCGGGATCAATTTCATTTGCATCACCAATTAAACTCTTCTGGGAAATGTTTCGTTTCTTAAATGATTCGAGCCAACCCGACGATGCTTTAAATTAGGCAAATTTGACTGCTGAGCAAATTTTAATGCTACTTCTTGTAACATTGGTCCAGAAAGTCTTGCATCTACACTGTGCGTTTTTAAAAACCAATTTAAAGTTAATCGATTTCTTTCACTGTGGTCTTCTAAAAACTCTAACACCTTTTGTTTTTCTTGCAAATTTAGTTCTTTGTAAACTTTTTTTGAAGTCAGCTTGATCGCACTAATTAACACAATGGTTTCAATCAACAGATGAAACAAGACTGATTTTATAAAGCAATTTTAAAACTATCCAAGGGTTATTAATGTGAAAGTTTGCAGGTAATGAATTTCTCAGAAGCAAAAATAAAATATTAAAACTTGGAAATACCTGAACCCAACTGGTCACTATTAAGGGATTATGATGCATTCTTAGAAATTCTTTCAATGCAATTTACATGTGCATGCCTACTTAAACTTCTAAAAGATTAGTTATAACTGTTCTAAGTAATCCCTTGGCTAATGGTCACATTACACAAACATTTTTAAACAAATATTTGAGGTAAATGTGGTCAATAGTCACAAAAGAGAAGTGGTCAGTTTATACAGTATAAATTACATTAAAGTAATGGGATTTTTGCAGGGACTGAAAAAAAGTGGTCAATATGACCAGAGGGTCAGTTTAAATAGGTGGTCAGATTTACAAGTTCTACTGTACCTACATTAAAGTCAAATTTATAGTCTGTTTTAAATTTTAGAAACTACTACTAACCTTAATATTTTCAAATTGGAGCAAAACTAATTTTAAAGTTATTAGATTTAATAAACTACCAGTATTTAAGTATTCGTCTGAAAAATCAAATGTTTACCGTGAGCGTACAACAAAACGGGAATGTCCAAAGATAAAACTTTATATTACACTAAAATCACAGAGCCAAGAAAACTTTAAATCATAATTTAATGACTTTTTCTTTAGCTCATTTAATCTAGCTATTTAGTTTCCTTCTTTAACAACTCATAACTCTTCTTTTAGTATCAAACATCTCTTTAAATGGACCTCAGAAAAAACATTCGGTGCCAGTTTTTGCCTGTTTATACATGTAAAAATTTATTAATCCTTTATTTTATTACATGATACAGAAATGGTAAACAAAGCAAAATCTATAAACGCATATAAAAAAATATTTTCTTCATAACGAAATAATATACGTGATTATTGTGAATTCTGATATTTTATACTTTATTATTTTGTCTTTGATTTTATATAATAGAATTGCAACGTAGACCGCAACAAAGTAAATTATAAAATATATGGCTAAACAGTAAAGTATTGTAAAGTACAAGTACTCGGATTTCTAATGAAACAAGATGATTTTTAACTTGTTAAAGGAATAATTTCCATAACGCGAGACTTTTGCGAGATTTCTCGCGCGAGATCCGAGACGATATTTAAAAAAATCTCGTCTCGTCTCGCCAGCTAAAACTACATTCTCGTCTCGTATATCGTCTCGCAAACGAGACGATATTTGTGAGACTCTCGTAAATGAGACTTATCGTGGGCCCACCGCAATTGACAAAAATCACTCGACCTATTGGTAATCTTAATTTGCACTAGGCTTTAGTAACTAACGCACTCTTAAAACACTGCTGTTCTTACGTATTTCTTGTAAATTGTTGAAAGAAACTCCTTACTGTGAGTTTCTTTCCTCCAAAGGTCAAAGTGGAATAAGCAAAGCGTGGTGATTGCACCCACTTGTTGCTTTTGTTGAAATACGAAAAAAGAATTCAAGCTCGGATCCTCACCTCTCTCTCTTACATCGCGTAGTTCAATAGGGTTTGAGTCATCCAGCTCTAGGTAGCGCTGGCTGTCTCCACAGAAAAAATGTACCGAGACACATGAATGAATGAATGAAAACACAATGCATGTACTTCAAGAGTAAGAAATGATTGGGAGATTCTAGTAGTGGTGATTAAGGGCTCTAAGAAGCTAATGGGTTTTTGGTGCAGTTCGTGTGCACAAGATATAAGAGATGTGAGCACAAAAATTTCAACAACTCATTACAAAAATAATCCATTATTAAAGACAGTTTATTATAGATGGATTTGGGAATTTACATATAATTTTCTTAATGACTTTTTGCAAAAGGAATTCCCTATTTAATAGGTGGATTAGGCGATTAGGATATTTCTACAAACCGAGATAATCTTGTAAGTCTTTAGTGTGTTACAATTCTTGTGGACAAAACTTATGATGCCATCACATTGCAATCAATTTTCGAATACATAGCTTGTCTATTTTATCAAATTCTATTGTATTTTATCATGAAATCGGACATTTACCGTTTGAATTGTTCTCTTTGTAGTACGATATATATTGGACAAACAACTTCGAAATTTTGACAGAAGATATCAAGAGCATTTACGTTGTTACAGAAATAAACATCTCGAAAAACCCAATTACGCCAAAGATCCTTTAGAACAGAATCACACAATAACTCCCCAAACAAAATATCAAATTCCTACATTTTTGTAATAACAAACGCAAATTAAACATTTTAGAAGCTTTTGAGATATACAAACACAAACTCAGGGTATCGTTACAAAATGAACAGATTGAGCTCTGTAATTCTCTGTTACTGGAAGTGTTAGAGATTTAATTTTTATTGCATGTTTATCTATTGGTCGTCTCACTTTGTGACTACAGCGAAGGAAAGATAGCCAATGTATATCTTATGGGAGTTTGTGCTTCGTTGTTGAATCTTCACTTCCACTTCACTGTATCAATCTATAGAAATATAGATTAAAATTCCAGAAGTTCTAAACCTTTGAAAACAGTAACCGAATAAGTGTAATCTTAACCATACAAAAGGAGAATTTAAATGAAAGTCTTATTAACATGTATTTGTTATTTTATTGAACATTACTTGGGATTCTTACATCGTAGGTATCTAAATATTCGATATTGTATTACTTATACTTTTTTGTTTAATTCTTTCATCTTCAAATTATTTCAAAATAAAAATAAACGGCTGGTTAGCTTCTGTATGATTTTTTAAATCTTCTAATTCACAGCTAAATAAAACGGTAAAATGATTCATCATGATAAAATCATTCATTTGTTCAACTTGTTTAAAAAGAAACTTGCAAAAACGGAAATTTAGGATTAGCAGCTAATTCAAAGAATTTGAGTAAACAATAAATCCTTCTTATTTTTCTACTTTTACTTCGTGTAACTACTCTTTTATTTATATTTTTTTCTAGTCTTATTATTTATTTATGTTTGACAACCCCGTTATCCATAAGAACACACGCTGTAGTCCCACATTGAGACGATCAATAGTTATCTATTTTTTGTATTTACCTTAGCGATGTGTTTGTTTTGTATTCGTATTACCTTTGATAATGGCAGCTTAGCTGTCAAAACAACTGTCAGGCTATATTTTAATAAATATTCTGAAACTTTGTATCAATCTTTATTTATTTCATTATTTTACCAAATTTTGAATATTCATTAGATCAGAGTTTACATTCAGAGTTTGCATATTTATACACGTTTCATGCATATTTCGCCAAATTATTTGTATTCATTTATTTACGTTTTCACTACAAGAGTATTATGTGGGTTTTTCAAACATCGCTAGTTATTAATTAATTAAATTAATTTAAATAGTAAACAAAAGTTATTAATTAGTTGCATATTTTACTTTTCATATTTTATTAATGTATAATTTTACTTACATATTTTTGATTTTTGGTCATATAAAAAAATTCATATAACTCAATGGAAATATGTTGACGAAAGATTCTTGGAACAAAACGGAAGGACATCTCCAGAATATCGTAAACGTTTCAGTAAGTTCATTTTTTATAATAACTATTAATACATTAATATATTAAATAACAATATTATTGTAATGCATTGAAGGTGTGGTGGCCTTGCAAAACCAGTAGAAATAAACAGTTATGGAGAAGAAGAACCTAAGCATATACAAATACGGAGATAAGGAAGAGAAAGTACTATATTTGGCTGGGGGACACTGCGTAGAAATGGAGGTGAGATTTTTAAGAAGATACTAAAATGTAATCAAGAAGGAAGCAGAAAAGGGGTATCCAAAAGGACTTGGAGAAATACAGTAGAAAAGGAAACAAATTTGATAATCTCGGAGTTGGCACGAACAGTTGTAGGCAAGAAAAGTTGGGAGAAGGAGTATATTAAAACCCTATGTCCCTCGATTGAATAATGGGACCTATTATTATTTATAAAATTAACAATACATTAGGATATAAAATAACAACGTTAGTCAACAGGTAGGATAAATGAATTTGGTTTTTATAGTTCATAAACACGTTGGTACCTTATAATCAAAATAAATATTCTATTTGCGTAGTACCTACATATTTCAAAACAATCGAATAATTCGAATAATGTAACGCAAATACATAGATATGTTTTAAATATTGTGTATATGTATCTACCATTTCTTAATGAGCCACTGATGTCGTTACTACAAATCGATTTAAATATCGTCCATTAAAATCACATCAGGTCTGCAATCAGGGTACGCAAAGTTAATGTTTCAATTTCATTTTCTTTTCGGCTGTATAAATATGTATGATATAGTTAGTTTGCTAGAGGAACCAAACGAAGCTCTGACGAGGGCACACCAGGCCTATAACTGGTAGACCGGGGTGGCATAACCGTTCCAAGCCTGCCACATTGAGGTTGGTTTCGGTCGGGCAGTGGTCCCATAAAAGTATGGGGAAAGTCCGAAGCTGGACTAGAGGCCGTCTCCTATGCCGGGAGAAGGGGTCTCAACGAGTGAGTAAGTTTATAACTCCGGTACTAGCCTGGAGAGCTAGTAGAGGTCTGGATAGGTATACCTCGTTCCCACCAGTGTGTACAGGTAGCTTCTGCAATAGCATTAGCGCGCTAATTGAGCGTATCTCAATTCGTGTCTCCGAAAGGGGAGCCGTGGTTTTTAGCTTCTAGGTGAGCCACTTTGAAATAACGCTGCCCGCTACAGTTAATTCTGGGCACAGTGCAGTTATATACATGTATAAATATGCCTTTTATTAGTCGTATAAATATCCCTGTCTATAGTACTTCGAACGCAATTTCTTGAACATTTCTTTTAAATATTTTCTAAGTAAATAATAAAACATAATTTCATCAATTTTCAATCTTTCAAACCGAGATAGTGTTTTAGCACGCCACTGCTTCTCTGTGTACGTGCCAAACAATAGAGCCTGGACCTATTGGTTCTAAGAATTTGGAATCCCTCTTCCGCCAACACATTTACAATGGCGTATAATACTAGTGTATATGTCTAGTGAATTTTCACGCATTTATTCAGCCATTAGTGAGATTAGTTCAGTTGATCTTTTACCCGATTCCTATTCATTTGCATACTTTGGCGTATTATTGTTTATATAAAATATTAATACGCAGAATGTATTTATTTTTTTGGGTCATTTTTAGAGAAAAAGTTTGCATATTAGGATAACAATTTGCATGCTGTATTCTGAATTTCTCATTACTTTATAAATCTTAATATTTTCATGATTCAGATTTTATCATATCCTTCGTTTATTTGTCGATTTTGAAAATACATAATTGCAATACCTGTGGTTTAAAAATATATTGTCTACATATTGCAATAAATTCCCTAAAACATTGTTTTTACTGTCTCCAGCCTTACTTTGTGGAACTCCATAATCATGAAATATAATATAAATACAAAGATTAGCTAAAATTTCACAAGTTTTATTAATATCTTAACCTGACAATATTGTTTCGACACTTTGTGTCATTATCAAAGGTAGATAAGATAATCTTATCTACCTTTGATAATGACACAAAGTGTCGAAACAATATTGTCAGGTTAAGATATTAATAAAACTTGTGAAACTTTAGCTAATCTTTGTATTTATATTATATTTCATCCCTAAAACATTGTTTGCAGTTTCTCAAATTTTAAAATGGTGTACACCCATTGTATACAATTTTGACCACTTTGTTGATTGAGGCTTTTTAGCGTTTACTGTCTCCAGCCTTACTTTGTGGAACTCCATAATCATGAAATATAATATAAATACAAAGATTAGTTAAAGTTTCACAATTTTTATTAATATCTTAACCTGACAATATTGTTTCGACACTTTGTATCATTATCAAAGGTAAATAAGATTGATAAACAAACACGTTGCTAAGGATAAATACATACAGAAAATAGGTAACTAGATACAATACATAACAAAAACTAAATATCTAACACTTCTAATAAAGGAGAATTACTAATCTCAGTTTGTTCATTCATTAAAGGTACTGTGCGTTTATGTCTCTATATTTCAAAAGCTTCTAAAATGTCTAATTTGTGTTTGTTGTTGCAAAAATGTAAGAATTTAATGTTGTTTTGAGGTGTCATTGGGTGGTTCTGTTCCAAAATGTGTTTGGCATAATTCGATTTTTCTGGATGTTTAAGTCTATAAGAGCATACGTGTTCTTTGTATCTTATATCGAAATTTCTAAGTGTTTGGCCAATATAAACCGAGTTACAAAAAGAACAATTCAAACGGTAAATGCCGGATTTCATGATATCTTGTGTTTTGTCTTTAGCATTGAATAAAAATGAAAAGGTGTTGGTGTTAGTTTTATAGGTTATTTTGTAACTGGTGGTTTTTCTTAGTATAGTTGCAATTTGTTCTGATATCTTGCCAAAGTATGGTATTGATATGTAGTTTGTGTCTTGTATTTGAGTGTCAATTGGAAATATTCTTTTGATAGCTAACCTATAATCTTTTTGTTGAATTAAAGTGTCAATCATGTTATGGTTATAATGGTTTGCATATGCTAATTGTTTGATGATTTAAATTTCTTTATCAAAATGTGATCGTTTTATTGGAGTAGTTAAAGCTCGGTGTACTAAAGATCTATAAGCCGCTAGTTTATGCATTTTATGATGACATGAATCGTTAGGTATAGTGACGTCTGTGCTTGTGGGTTTTCTGTATATGGAAAAATCAAATTCATTGTTTGTATTAATTGTAATAGTTAAATCCAAAAAATTAATAGCTCTATTTTGTTCTCTTTCTAGTGTAAACGTGATGTTTTTGTGAAGACTGTTAATAAGAATTAAAAACTCATTGATAACCTCAAAAGTACTGTCAAAACAAGCTAAAATGTCATCAACGTAACGAAACCAAAAAATAATGTGTTTAGAAAGATCTAATTCAAATATTCGATCTTCCAAATTATCCATAAATATGTTAGCTAATAGAGGACTTAGAGAATTACCCATAGGTAAACCATCTTTCTGTAAATAAATTATATTATTAAAAGTGAAATAATTTTGACTGATACAAAGATCAAATAATTGAGTTAACTCTAATCTTTTTACTAATTCTACATTACTATTAACTAGGAAATTATCTAACAAAGGAATACAGTCTTGTGGTGGAATCTTTGAAAACATGTTACAAATGCCAAAGCTTACAAATCTTGAATGTGCTGGAAGATGTATGTTCCGTAGTTTTTCTACTAATTCTAATGAGTTTTTGACAGAGTATTTCGATTTGTATCCTATGATGTTAATAATATGGTTGAGTTTCTAGGACAAGGTGTGATTAGGTGCGTTGATATATGATACTACTGGTCAGATAGGCATGTTGTGTTTATGTGTTTTAATCAGTCCATATAGCTTTGGTAGTTGGGGGTTTTTATGTATGATTTACCGTTTGAATTGTTCTTTTTGTAACTCGGTTTATATTGGCCAAACACTTAGAAATTTCGACATAAGATACAAAGAACACGTACGCTCTTATAGACTTAAACAACCAGAAAAATCGAATTATGCCAAACACATTTTGGAACAGAACCATCCAATGACACCTCAAAACAACATTAAATTCTTACATTTTTGCAACAACAAACACAGATTAGACATTTTAGAAGCTTTTGAAATATACAGACATAAACGCACAGTACCTTTAATGAATGAACAAACTGAGCTTAGTAATTCTCCTTTATTAGAAGTGTTAGATATTTAGTTTTTGTTATGTATTGTATCTAGTTACCTATTTTCTGTATGTATTTATCCTTAGCAACGTGTTTGTTTATCAATCTTATCTACCTTTGATAATGACACAAAGTGTCGAAACAATATTGTCAGGTTAAGATATTAATAAAACTTGAGAAACTTTAACTAATCTTTGTATTTATATTATTATTTCATGAGGCTTTTTAGTTCAAAGCTACTAGAGGTGTGCATTTCTTTCTTTGACATATAATCCCATGCCAGCCACATCCCGGTCGATCTCCCTCCCCCCAATAATTTAGAAACGCTTCCTTTCAGAATAACCCAAACGAGAAATTCGAATAAAACTGATTTTTGTAAATAAATTCATGCAAATCTTAGTTGGGATTATGTGAATAATTGAATTTATGGTGAAATATTTGAGTTCAGAAGATCAAAGAAAATAAAAAAGGTGAGAGCTCTGCACAGGATCTGCACGTATATATAGGGTGAACTCTAACCATATGTAGAGGGAAGGAAGTTAAAATCGAATAGTTTTCAGAAAGATATATTTCGAAATTTCTTGGAATTTCGAACCCGGTTGTCACTCTTGTGCAATTATTATTATCTTACTGCGGAAGGTTAGTTCGACAATAGATAACCTTAACATTGAAAGTTGATACGACCTTACCTCCCATGACTCTTCATTAAAAATAAAGAAATAAGGAGTTGTTATTATTTTAAATAATTAGTAAGTAATTAAGCCGGCAGTCGGCAGGGTGGTTATAGTGGATTTATATCGCTTAACGGAGTTAAGTCGAGTTTTCTCCGGAAAGTACTCGGATGGGTGAACCACGAGCGCTGTGTACTTGCCTACACGGCTCCGCTGCCTCGACTCACACCCACATATCCACTCTGTGGCTCGGTGCGTCCGGCACATCGACACCGAAAGGTATAAGGAGTTAAAAATTATGTATGTATGTATGTATTAAGTAATTAGAAGTCAGAATTGGCTAAGGTCAATGCAATTCCAAGATCCCTACATTTTTTTGTATAGAATTCATTTGAGACAGGAATTTGCTTTTTGCAATTTCGTCTTCCACTCCACTTTCTCAACTGCTTCTTAAAGCGATGCACTTTATGTCTGAATCACTCTGTATTACATAGAAATAAAAGAAGCACAAAGTACTGGAAGTTCATTTAATGAAGACCAAGAAAAGTGTAAAAAAGTTAAACATTTGCAAATAAGTTCCCATACTGCATATACATAATAGTATTGATTTGCTTGATACCTTCCAACAACGCTCATACATAGATGAAGCCATTTTACTTTCTAGAGTTAATTAATTCGTTACTTGTATGAACAGCATGGGGGATGTAAGAGAATTGACTAAAAAATCGTTCCTGTCAATGGGTAACTATTAAATCTTATTTAAGTCCCGAGTTTTGCCGTGAAGTATATTAATGTCTGTCGTGTTCCCTTACCCAATGCAACGTACGTACAAAACCAGAACAAATGAAACCGTTTTTATTATTTGTTGATATCAACAAGCTGTATTCCAGTTAAGATTGCTTTCATGAAAATGAACATATACAACTATACAAAAGATAACAAATTTAGTTTTTTCTGTAAGTCGCTATAAACTATAAACATACAAAATTAGAAATTGAAACTAGACAACTGATTTGAAAAATTGCTACCGAGGAAGTAATTCCTTATTTAAGGATTAATCTCTTTTCCTCCTAAATCAGACCACAGGATTTGTTTGATTACCAATAGATGACCCTGCCTCCAATCATTAGAAATCTTCCTTGAGGAAACCTTTCTGTAAAGGGGACTATCAAAACATACAGGCGATTGTCAAAAATTTCAAATGTAATTTCCTGATGACATAAGCAGTTCTTCATGTGGAGAACACAAAGGACTATGGCATATTTAAGTTGTAAGCTAAAACATAGAAATAAGAGATAGAAAAGCAGTCATTGTTCTAATTTTGTGATTGGTGGGTTTCTGCTAGTATTGTGCATTTCAAGATTTGTTTCAATTGCACCAGAAGGACTTTCCTATGCTGGACTACAGTTTACTCTGGTGCAACATCTTCTTCATACAAGAATTTGCTTAAATCTGTCAAAGAAACAGGAAAGTCACCAAGTCTTGCTGCTAGTGTGCAACTGCCTGTCAGCAGTTAGTTAACAGTGAACCAGTCCATAAAATCTTCAAAACATGTTCATCGAGAGCGTGCGAATTTTAAACCAAATCAAAAGGCATTAATTGTCAAATGGCGTTTTAATTAGATTTCGTTTAATACAGTAGTCTTTTGAGAGAATTTTTTAAAATACTTAGAGTACTGCGTTACTGTAGCCCTTTATTTAGAAACTTTCTTTTCAAAAATAAATAATTTAAGGCTTTCATTTGATATGTTTTTGCTGCCGATGTTATGCCTTTTTTGTACTTGTGGTTGAAATTAGAAAGTGGCGATCCATTTTAAGAAGGCACTTTTCAAATTGAACGGGTTCATGGCTTTTGAAAAATACTTTTTTGTCCGATCGGGCGTTTTGGTTCATTTAAAAGCTCTGCTCTCAGGGCGGTAAGTTCAACTTACCGCCCAAGGCTCGGTAATAAAGTACCTCGTCATTTAAGTCGAGAACACTCACTATCATTCTAACATTCGTCCGGATTGAGACAAAAATTGTTTTTGTTTATTCAACTCCATAACAACCATGCACATTAATCGACTGAAAATTCACATTTTCAGTGTGATATGTTTAATGTTTACTCTATATATTTAAAATTCACTCGTAGATCCAATCGGGCAAAAAATAGTGTAAGCATTACGGGCGTTAGGTACGCTTTACCAGTCTCGGCTAATATGGAGAACTCCGCTACGCGTCGGTCTCCACACTCTTAGCCACGACTGGTAAAGCGTACCTACCGCCCTTAATACTTAAATAACTATTTTAAGTCTCATAACTAGTGTTTTAGACTCTAACGGAACACTTTTGTGTATAATTACTAAGTTAATTTCAATTAAATTTCTAAAAATAAAATTTTATATTTGTTTCAATTTCCGAAGCAAAATATTAATTAAAGAGACAGTTCTAAACAAGATTTACACAAACCTTTCCTTATTCATTTTCTTAAACAGCCATACAAATTGTTTACAACCTGTCTATAAATAATCAATAAAAGCAAAGGGGATTATTTTCAGAAAGAAACCACCGTTAAGTTGTGTTACCCTCATTTATTATATCAGCTTGTGCCTTCTATCCAATTATAGTCAAAAAGGGTCTCCATCACAGATTTCCTATCTTATTTATAAACATGTACCAATATGTTTAAATAGTGGCCTTCTTAAACACACTGTACTACTTAAACATACTGTCTTGATCACGTTAAAAGATAATAATAATTTACAATAATTTTCAAAAGGTAAAGGGTTCCGTTCCAACAAAATTTTGACAGTTTTTGCAAATGATCTATTGTTGAGGTGCTTTATTTCATAGATTTCGTTACACTGCATTACAAACTTATCGTTAAGACGACAGAGTGCTTTTACAATTGTTTATGGTGTGTTTACTACATTTTTGAGCGTTACATTTTACTTAAAATCATTGATTACTTACTAAAAAAGTTATTGTACCTACCCGGGGATTTCCAGGACTCAAAAAAGGTAAAAATAATCCAAATGTATACAAAATCGGGTAGTAAAAAACTTAAAAAGCTTAAGATTGAAACGCTGATAATTACATCGACAAATATTATGACTATTCAATAAGCCAGAAATAATAAAAGTTGTGGGTGCAATAGCAGGTATGTATTGTAGGAAGTAACGAAGTGGTTTACAGGGACGAATTTATTTAAAACTTGGGCTTGAACTTGGAAAAGTGATGAGAAGATTTCAATTTTTGTAGGTTACACATATATGTAAAATTACTACCCGGAAATTCCTGGAACTTAAAAAATGTCTCGAGAATACAAAAACTGTCGAGACTCAGAATCACTAGTTATGACCGAATTCGAATTTGTTTAACTATTTCAGAACCATTAGAACATAAAGTAGTTGATATTAAAGGTAGAAAATTCTCTTAGGAATCGGAGGCTTCGAAACTAAATAGTTAGACGTTGAAATAATTAAAATGTAAAACGGTCTGGAATTTAAAACTTTATAGTAGTTTAAATCTGTAACTATTTCAATTTCTGTTATCTTGGTAACTGAAAGTATTTTAGTTGGTTAGGTTATTTCGGAATTTTTCAAAATCATTACAAATAAAAGGCTAAGAATTCTGTGTTATTTTCTACTTACTCTGTACGTTGATTTTGCTGTTTTGTGTAGCTTCAAAACAGCAAAAGACATTCAATAAAATAGCAATTTGGACTAGTTTCCAAATGACTTCAGAAAATGACATTTCAAATTTTAAGTACGCCCCTATTTTACGCATTTTAAATTAAAACCATTAAAGAAGAAAAGAGAATATAAATAACTCATATTCAGGGTAAATAAACAAAAAAGTTGCTTATAAGCCTGAACACAACACGTACATGAAAAGATGAAATTCGATATTGATGTTATTATCTATAGTAAACTGGGTTGTCGCGCGGTAAGGAGTTCAACTCTTACTAAGGGTTCGATCCCCGGAACCGGTGAGAGGATTTTTCTTATCGATAAAGTCTCAGTACACTTAGCCGTGCTGTCAGATGGGCACGGTAAGCAGCCGGTCTCGACAATCACATAAACATCTGCGTTGTCGTTAAAAATAACACCCCTATACAGCGTACAAGTATGTATTTACTTCAGTAGTTTGGCAATGTTCAGTATAATTAACATTTATACAATACAATAGTTACGGTCATTTTCGACAGCATTGTTTGTGCGTTTGATTCTTGTGATAATTTCTTTGTTTCTAGTTAGGTTATTTTATCGTTTTTTCACTGAGTTGATTATTTTTAAGTAGATTGCGTTGGTAGAGGTAGAGTTTTAGGTAGAGTGCTATCGGTTTTTATTTATTTTTATGTAGTAGACTAGTACCTTAGTACCTTTGTAATTGTTGTATAATATACATTATTAATGTTATACCTAATTACATATATTTAATAAGCAATGCATTTACAAACATAACGAATGTAATTTATCACTTCTTAAATTCATTACTACTTCCGATTTAGTATTTCAGAATGAATGTGCATTACAAAAAAATGAGAGAAAAAGAACCATCAAACTTAAAAGGTTTATGATGTCAGCTGTTATGGTTCTCCTGATGTCTACAAATCAGGATGTTTATTTTATGCCGAAAGATGTTGCATAAGCCAGAAGATTCTTATTATCTTATTATTTCGTGCAAATTTAAACCAAAATGGTTAAGGTATTCGTAAACGTGTATGATTTTTATTTTCTTGATTAATAGTCATTTCATACACTCATCTTTCACACCTTAAAAGGTTCAACTTTCATGGTTACACCCTGTATACTACTCTCAGAAGGATTCACGTATTATTTGTGTATTCTTGTCGTGATAAGATTAGTGTATACAATATACATGTAACTAATTAATGCCCATCTTCGATAAGTTGCTGAACGTGAATTTCTGTTATTATCTGTTATTAATCTTGCATTTATTATGTATTAAGCTTGGTTGCGCGTGTTGTTGTTGTTGATTAAATGTCGATTTACAGATGTAAAGGGACGAAAAATTATATTAAGAAATAGCCACCTATGGATTTAACGTTAGTTATTTTTTTATCTTACTATTGTTCACCACACTAATATTTGAAACACACAGTATAGTATTCATTCTCATCTTATTTATAAAGTACTGTAAAGTAATTACCTAATTTATTTATTGTATGTAGGTAGATCTTAAGGACATTATTGAGATTAATAAAGAATACAAATATATGGCTTTGTGTTGGTAAATGTAAATTGTTATTTTAAATCTGTATTGTTTGCAGTCTCATGTGAATGCAGATATAGTATATTAATCCTATTAAACTTGCCCACATAAATTGAAAAATGGTTATGATGCACGAGTATTTACATCTTTTGTGGGAAGCTGCATGCATTTTATTGGAATAAAGTTTTATAAAGTAACAGTAACAACTTCTGGTAGATGTACGATATGTGGTGATATTCAGTTAGTGTTTTCATATGTATTTGCAAAACATAGATTTTGTTCTAGATATGACCGGTAGAATTTACTATAATGATTGAATTGAAATAGCAGCTTCACACAAAAGAGTTAATAAAATTACAATGAAGACTTCGTGACATTTATTGTATTAGGACAGTGTTGTTGCAATCGTTATACTATTATTAGTCAGTAAGTTGGAGATAATTCAAATTAGGATACATTTACAACAGAGTTGCTGTTGCTATAAAATGTAGTCAATGAAATAAGTACCATGAAACCGCTCGCTATTATATACGACGGTATTGCAATGCAACTATACATTAGACTTGAAGCAGAAGACTGCTTAATGTTTCATTATCACAAAATGTACACATCTTTTTCCCTGCGGTCCTCGCCATGTTATGATTTTGATATCAGTCTCTGAAAATAGACCTTGTAATTTCGCTCATGAACAACGGAAATCGATTTCGTATAGTAAGGTTACATACTGATCTGTAACACTTTATTCATCCATGATCAATTTTGAGCTGTCTTTTAAAAATATCTTAAACACTGAACATCATGTAGCGTTAAGATTGTATCAAAGCCGACTGAAGCAGACAGACGACTATAGTTATTAGGGATTGATCCGGCTGTATCTCACATTATCTCTTACGGCATATATTTTGTTTCGGGATTCTCATTATTATGTAACTTGCAGAAGATTCAATCTATAAAAATAACCTCAAAAGGAGCCTGTATAATAAGGAAATATTTCGTCTCGTTTAAAGAATTAAATGTTCTCTCTTCCCACAGGTAATAATTATATTCGGATTAAGTTTTTGTAGAATTATTCCAGTTAAAAAACATTTTTAGCTCCTTATCTAAGTAATAAAGATACCGAGTCTCCTTTTTGGTTCAAACGCACGTACAGACTTCGCATAAAAACAATTTATGAGGTTATTGCAATTGAAATGGTTATACGTTCTTTTGTATTTTAAGTTACAAATAAAGTCTTAGCAGTTTGCAATTAAATATTTTGTCTAGGCGTCGGAATTTATAGCTTGGCACTTTCTGTAAGCTGATAAGCTGTTATAAAATATTTAATATATGTATCGGTTAATCTTCTCATTGGATAAAAATGTCGTCAAGTTTGGGTTGTTTGGACCATTTAAAAAATCCCTTTTTTAAATTTGTAGAATTCATGTAGATTTCACACCCTGTAAGTTAGTCCCGCGTTGGCCAGCGGGTTGGCGTGGATGTTTGTTATTATCATATCATTAATATAGAAATTGGTATTAATCTTCTTGAGTGTTCAGTATTGCTGATTATGTAAATACAAAATTAATTCAGTAAGGAGAATTAATTATTTTCCGGTATAACTTATTGAGAATAAAGTTTAATGTTAAAGTTCTATCATTTGCACACTATTTTGGCGTAAAGAATCAGTTTAAAGCTAGTAAATAGTGAATTGACATGAATTCGATCGAGTTAAATCGACCCGTTCTAATAATAGATATAAGATATAACGCATTGTGTTGTATAAGGACTCATCAATAATACATTCAAGCAACATTCGAGTTAGTTTTACGCACTGTTCAGTCTGAAGTCATTATAGTTTTTAGTATCGTTTAAAGTTAAGATTTACAACGAATTTGGCCCGCATTGGAAATTAATGCAAAGTGTATAAAGTCTGCCATTAAATGTGAAAAATAGTTAAAGATTCAAGGTGTGCTTCCCGCAACTGTAGTTTCAGTCAGCAGTTTTTTTCTGTAATTTTTGTTGTTATGGTTTGTAGTTTATTGGCTTGTGCCATGGTTCTGGTAAAGTCATAGTGAAAATTACGAATTGTACAGAATAATTGTTTATTGCATAACGATCATGTAAGTTTAGGTATGTTTGAAAACTCTTTAACTAAGATTGTTTTTAGTATTTGATAAATTTTAAATGTTTTAAGATTAATTAGGTTCTTTGTGTACATTTTATTTTGTGGAAATTTAATGTCCCCATTTTTTATAGTTAGGAATATTTGATGAATGTAAGAAATAATAATTTTTATATAATCCATGCTCGTTGTTTTTCGTTTTTAATATACAAACTTCAAATTAATTACCATTTATATAGTTAGGCTCGAGAAACTGTTGATGTTTATTTTATTACTAACATTTTTTAGTGTTAACAAAGATTTTTGATCAGATCAATAGGGAGAAGAAGTGCATACGTCATACCGTGCCTGACGTCATAATTCTTTCCTCGCAACGCGCATGTTCGCATCGCTCTACTTCAATAAGGCACATTATATTTTCATTTCTGATTATTGATAGTGTTAAAAAGGATGTTTACAAGCTATAAAAACACTTACCCAATGGCTTTCACCCATTGTTGTTTCAATATTTTATTTGTGATAGTACCTATCTATTATTTTAACCTCACAAAGTAGCGTCACGTTTTCTCTTCCAACTGTCAACAGTGTCAAAACTGTCAAACAAACGGTTTACAGCGAAGTAGAGCGATGCGAACATGCGCATTGCGAGGAAAGAATTATGACGTCAGGCACGGTATGACGTATGCAGTTCTTCTCCCTATTTAATGTCAAATAAAAACTTAGCTAATCAGAAACTTTGTGTTTAACACCCGCGATGCCTAAGTATAATTTGATTTAATAAGATGTCTCGGCCAGAGCATTAAGATCGTTAGTAAGCATAAGTTGTTCGATTATAAGTATCGATTTGAAATAATTTGTTTTATGAGTAAAAAGTTACAGCAGCTTTGTAGCTATCAGCGTTCTACTATCAGAATTTCCTGCTCTGAATGTACTATAAGAATTCATAGAAGTCATGTAAATAAATAGAAAATTGGAAGAGTTTCTATGCATTGCATGGAATTATTGAGAATTTATAGAAATTACGAAAAAAGGGAAAAGGAAGCAAGGAATGACTAGAATTCTAAATGATCCCAAACAAATATTGCTTAATGCATATGTTATTATAAATTTTTACTCTCACTAATTTTTATTATTGTTATACATTTCAATTTTTATGTTGTTAGGTGTTAATTTGCTACTAATAATTAAACTTTTGCAATTTACATTTATAAGAACACGACGAAAATATGCGAAAACTCATTAGACCGTAAATAATTTTTATTATTATCTCATTAATTGGTGTGTAAATTTAAAAATCAAAATTTATATCTACCTGCTGTAATTTAAATTTTTTATTAAAAATATCAATGCTATTCTTTGTTTAAAATCTTAAATTTGAAACTTTTTTGCAATTGTTATTATATATTACACTAATTACCTTTAAAGTACAGTTAGGATTCCAACTGCGCTTGCTATTCATTTATTGTTAACTGTAGTTATTTATTGAGTAAATTGTTACATTTCTGTTGTTTGTTAACTAAAATAAAATTCATCAGAGCGGAAAAAATAGTCTCTGTTGGAATTTAGTTATTGATACATTAGTTAAATAAATAATTGGATATTTTAATGTAGGTTATACCAAATGTTTGAGCTGTTTCAGTTTAATTTGGAAATTGTGATACAAAGTTATATTGTTAATTATATGGACTATAAGTCGTTAAATGAAAACGGTTGATTTTATTAGTGTACCAATAAAGGTAAAAGGTAAAGATTTCTATATTTAAACACAGAAGCAGTAATTGTTATGGCGTACCAGATGTTTGAACGATCTCTAGCTTCATAAAATGTTATACGGAATTTGTGAAGAAGGGAAACCGCTATTTATTATGCCCTCTTTGCATATGACTCACACACAGGGCCGGCGCGAGGCGGGTTCAGCGCGTTCCCCGGAACTCGGTCCCGCGTTTTGAACAGCCCCGCGCTTTGTAAGGCGCCGCTTTTAAAACAAATACCCGTAATTTCTCTGCTGATATATAGTCACAGCGGTGATTCCGTGCTACTTAACGACTGATAAAGCAAATTTCTATCATTCAACCTACGTAAATCTTGATGAAATAATTAAAAACTTTACAACGAAAAAGGCCAAAGAAATAATTTTTTAAACTAAAAATGACATTTTGCGAATGTAACAGTTAAACGCACACGTAGTGGTTGCGCACTCGTGCTTCAGAAAGATGCAAAAAGCACTGGCATTTTTAGGCTCTTAAAAAATAATTCGACTTACTTATTGACTAATTAATAATAAAATTTGGAACAATTAAAGAATTCCACCACCAAACATTTTTTGACCAAATTAGTGTAATTTTAACGGAAATTTTATGCTGATTCTGAATATGTAAATCATTTTTGGGGAAACAGAAAAACAAAATTGGTTGCTACCAACCTAACCTCCACAAAAACGCCAAAACCTAACCAAAACGCTAGGCAAAAGCAAATTTGGATTTTTCTCAACCTAACCTAGTCTAAACCTAACCTAACCTAAGCCTTACTTAATCTAACCTAGACTAATCAAATCTAACCTAACTAAATTGTGTAATTGTAAATTACACAATTTGGTAAATATAGAATACAATTATTATTCATTTCCATGGAAATTAAGCATCTTTTTTACTTTTGATTCCCAGATTTCGGGCGCTCGCTCCAAAAATGATTTACATATTCGGAATTAGCATTTTTTGGAGCAAACGCCCCTAGACTTCCAAAATTGGTTGTTACCAATTTAACCTCCACAAAAACGCAATTACCTAACCAAAACGCTATGCAAAAGCAAATTCGAATTTTTCCCGACATAACTTAACCTAACCTAAACTTAACCTAACCTAACCTAAACCTAACCTAACTAAATTTGGCAATCATAGAAACTTAATATAATTATTATTCAATTTCATGGAAATTAAGTATTTTTTTACTTTTGTTCCCCAAATTTGGGGCGGTCATCTCAAATATGATCTATATATTCAGAATCAGCATAAAATCTCGGTTAAAATGACACCCAGTTTGGTAAAAAATATCTAGTAAGGGGAATTTTTTAATTATACCTAATGTTTAATTTAAAAACCATTTGGGAATTAGAAATAACAAATGAAAGATTAGTAATCGATAATAATTCCACTGACAAATGTGCGCGCGCCATTTATTGGCAACAAGAGAATGCTATTGCCTTACTTGGTTTTATGTTTACTTTGAATTCGAAACAGTATTACAGATTTTGGTTATTATGTTTTTTCATTGTTGTTCAAGTTCGTTTCAAAAAATCGTGTGCAAAACTCGATGCGCGAAGTCATCTTCGACGCATTCACGCAAATGAATTACTTGTTCCTTCGTCGCTCGTGCTTAAAAAAAATGCGCTCATACGTGACTTAGCGTTTTCGTAAACAACTCGATGATCCTATTGCAATATGTAATAATGTGTTTATAATAAATAATTTATTTAGGAGTTTTATGCCAAGTGCATTTTTGAACCCGGTCCCGCAAAAGCTTACGTCGGCCCCGCTCACACAATTGTGACCACAATAAATGCAACTCTTATTATTACTATTTGAGTACATGACTAAGGAAGCGAAAGAAACTGTCGCGGGTTTTGGTATGGCTTTTACAGAATTTGCTAGAAACTGTGGAAATTTAAATCATTGTAGGGCATTTACGACGAAATACTTAGTAACTTACTTAGTTACTTAGTAACTGTGTTTAATATTTACACTATATTATCGATATCCGTAATATAGAGGAGATATGTGAAAAAATGTATTGACATTGAAAAAGCTATTTTTATGAGGGTGCATACAAAAGACTAGAACATATAATATGTGGAAGTGTGGAAAAGCATTAGATGGTAGCCATTTTAAAAAACACAGAATATTGGACAATAGTATAGAAATGGACAATAATAGTACAGAATATTGGGTAATAGAATATTTTGTAACGAGGTTAGAAGAAATTCGATGCGAGTGGAAGATTCTGAACGCGAGCTGAAAGCGAGCGTGACGAACCACGAGCATCGAATTTCGATTCTAACCGAGTAACAGACCGTGCTTTCTCCAAGACCACAAGAAAATTTAAACTTAGCAGTATTTACAATTTGAAAACAAGAACAATAACCTTAAAAAGTATGACATTTATTGTAAACAATGAAATCAAGGCTAACCGTTTTTTTATTATACTGTTACAGAATATTCATTCCATATCTAGTGATGGAATGAAATACATGCAAAACACATAAGTAAGGTAGTGTTTTAAAATATTTATTCTAAAACAAGAGTTAGAATATTAAGTTTTTATTATCAAAACTAATTTCAGAATTTATAAATTCCATAGTGGTCGTGGAGAAAATACATCTACCTATTTGTTTTATCAGTACATACATTATTGGAAAATTTCAGAGACTTGTAATTCATGTTATAAGTGTTGACGATAGACTTTAAATTTAGAAAAATAATCATTAATACAACAAAAAAAAAAGAAAATAATAAAAACTGTCAACATGTTCGCAAACCAAATACAAAAAAAAATAACACTTTAAATAAAGATCAGCGACAGACTCAAAAAATTCTGACTTTAAGTTTGAAATGTTTTTAGTTTTCACTAATCATTCGGTGCGTAATGGAAGCAGACATTACGAAAAAGACAAAGTTTTGCGTGTGAGTTCTTCTACACAGATATAAATTAGCAGGGTGCAAAACAATACAAAAAGAAGAGTATAACAACTTCATTACAGCTAGATTTTATTGAATGACATCTTTTTGGTAACATCGGTATTGGAACACCATGAGAGAACTGAAATCTTTATTCAAAATCATTCAGTCGACCTATTCAAATGACAAAACTCTAATTGACACATAAGTGTGAAGAAAAAATCAAAGAAAGATAAAAGTACTCAAAGAAACCAGCCCCGCCAACGACTCCCTGTATATGGCGGAATATGAAAGATTTAGAATGTAGGAAAACGGAGACGAGAGAATAAGGCGACCATTCTCAAAACTTTTTTGTAAAAATTATTAAAAATATAAGCAGATTATAAAGAAAAACGTAGCAGTATTTAATCAACCGCACTCCTCTCTTTTATCTATTCACAACACAGTAACCAACTAACCATGTTTAATGCAACCTTTGCATTGTCAATACATTCCTATAAATAAAATTGAACGATCGATATGAAACTAGATAGAATGTAGGTGTATGTACTATGATAGATAAGGCGCTAGATTCCTAAACAAGGAAATAAGAATTTACTTGCTACATCTGGCAAGCTAGATTCTATACGCTATTAAAAAATGAGACTCAAAAGTAAGGGTTTTTCGTAACTCCAGGAAATTGGAAACTTGATAAATGAACTGCATAACATATAAATATTTGCTAACCATGATTAGTCGATAGGATATTTCCCAAGTAATATTTTATTGGTAAATAACAGTTAGCAATGTTATTTTTACTGCATCCAAATTAATGCGAAAAAGGAACTTGAAAAGCAGATTAATCGTGTTTGGAATGTAGGTACATTTACTTCAGAAATACAAATAAATATCACTTCCTGTTTTTACAACAATTAGTATTTCACCAGTTTATTAAATATTACGTAAATCCCACAGTAAATTATTAACTAATAGGACGTTACAAGCGGATGTCGTTTCAAAGAACAGAAGCATATTCTAATACGCGTTTGATTAGAAAAAAAAAAACATAACCCAACTAGCATTACATAGTAGTGGATACTAATAGTACAGTCAAATTAGAAACTAGCAGAATGTTGAGGTGGGTCTTTTGATTTTTGCAAAGGCCTCTCTTGGGGGGGTTTGTTAAATAACTCCTTAAAGGTTACAACGTGTAGTTCATCTTTTTTGTGTAATCGAAGAAAGATGATATGTCATATATAGCTCAGCAACTTGTACCAGTGAATTTGCACCAGAAATTTTCGGATATTACTTTTTGTGCTTTCGTATTCGTCATGAAGTAGCTTAGAAAAATTTGTTGATATGAACGCGATCGTGGTTGAGTCATCTTCTAGTTTAATATCATTTAGTATTAGTAGTAGTATTTAGTAGTAGTAGTCAAAAGTAGAAAAAACCAGAAGGGTTTATTGTTTACTAAAATCCTTTGCATTTGCTGCTAATCCTAAATTTCCGTTTTTGCAAGTTTCTTTCGAAGCAAGTTGAACAAATAATGATTTTCTCATGAATGCAAATTCATAGAGAAGATTATATCACCCCGGCTGGGAATCGAATCCAGGATTTCTAATTAATAGACGCCTTAGGTAGCCTAGATATCGGAAGGTCCTGGATTCGATCTCCAGTCGGGGTGATATAATCTTCTCTATGAATTTGCATTCTAAACGTAATTTAATGTAAAATATTAATCTACATATTATATATTAACTATATAAAAAATAAAAAGGATAGTGCTATATTGTCGAATTTCGGTTAATTTTAGTTTGAATAAATATCTCTTAACTCCCTCTCAATGTTATTCGGAAGTTACCAGATATTGAAAATAGGCCATACCCCTTTCTATCCATTTGGTCCTATCTGCAGCTATTGTACACCTGCAGTTTTCCTTATGTCATCTCAGCATCAGATGATTGGTCTTCCTGCACTCCCTTTGCTAGGTTCCATTCGAATGTTGTTTTTGTTCTTTCGTAGCTTGATGTGCTAGATGTCCCGCCCAGCGCCATTTTAGCTGTGCAATTGGTTGTATTTAACGTCTGTGAACTTTTTAGTTCATTTATTTTTATCCTTTTCCCTTTCCCTAAATAGTGTCTCCTTGTCGCACTCGTCTCTTTATGGGGATTTGGCGTGTGTCACTGTATGTTTGCATTTTTGTATTGTAGTAAATGTCTTTGCTTAAATTTATATATCTACAGTCAATTCTACACTTAACTATTTAATGCATTAATGGCATCCCGTACTTTAGTAGAGTCAAAGGCTTTCTCGAAGTCACTGAAGGATATATATATAGATTCAAGTTATGTTCATTACTTTTTCCATCAGTGTTCTTAATATAGTTTGCATACGGTCGTAGATGTATCCTGACCTAAACCCGGTTTGTTCCCATGATTGGTATGATCTAATTTGTTCATCAGTCTGTTATTTTTTTCATCTATTGTTATTATAGGCTTCACAGCCTGTTTTTCTTCACGCTTTATTTGCTCTTCTAAAAGCTATCAACTGAAGATGATGCCAACTTTCGGCCCATTAATTTAAGGTCTTCCTGGTTCTCACTTTCCTCTTGGTTTCGAATAACGGGCAAATCTGAATAACGTACTCTCTTGATAAGCCTGTTTTTTGCGGCTCCTTCCACATTATTGTTCCATTTTATTCTTCTGCTTTTTACGAATTTTACTTCGTCAGTTACATTGCATTCTTCTTTTACAGCTTCGTTTCTCACTATATCTAGCCTTTTTTATAGACTATCTTTAGCGTTCATTTCCACTGTGTGCAGGAGCTGTTTTGTTTTGCCGGTGTTGGTTCGCGTTTCTACATCATATGTTAGTACCGGTCTCACAACTGTTTGATAGATTGGTGTGGTAAAACATGCCTTGGTAGTGTATGGTCTAACGTGCTGGACTTTCACCCAAGCGGACCAGGTTCGACTCCTGGTACCGGAAGATCTGGTTAAGATTTTCTGCAGCTGTGATACAAATGTGGGATTTGCGCTGTTCCATCTGTAAGTCGGCCCTACGTAATAATAATCTCCGCCTCCCTCCCACACAAGCTTCATAGTTTCTAGGGCCTAGTAGCCCCAGGTTATGGGTTGTAGCGATTATTACATTATTATTATTATTAGATGTGTTTCTGTTTTTTCATTGCTACTGTACTCGCTGTTTGTACTATTAGCGTTGTGAAGTAATCAGATCTCATTTTTAGTAAAATTATATTTTTTGATTTCTTTTTCTATCTCTTTTTGATATTCAATTTTATTTTGGAAAAGTTTTTCTATACCTATTGGTTTTAATATTTCTGTGTGCTTTCACTCTTTTTGATTTTTTGTTAATGTGTAGTTTAGCTCTTACGATTCTGTGTTCACAAGTCTATCACATTTTCTATTTTTTTTTTGTCAACGCTTATCCATGTTCATTTTTGTCCTTCTTTTTTTTGAAGAAGGTGTAATCATAATGTATATCTCCTCTTTTGTTTGTTTTCCTGTTTCGTGTTGGGCAATGGCAAAACTTTTCTCTTTTTGTCTTTTGTCCACTTTGGTGTTGTAGTTACTGATTAATATTAGTGCGTATTTTGTCGGGTTTTCTCTATGCGTTGCAGTTAATTTTTCTTAAAACTGCCGTATTTCTTCATCTTCTCAGACGGTTGTTGGTGCGCATAGAATTTTCATCTCTATCTTGTTTGTAGGTTTCATCATGATGCTAAGTATCTATCAAAGACATCTGTCTACACATACTGTTTAACATTATGGACATGCTTTTTGTGTATTAAAAATCCTACTGCGTTTATTATTTCTCTCTTGTCCTTTGTGATATAATGCATGTCCTGATTTGAATTTCGTAACATCTTCTCCTACGCGTCTTGCTTCGCCCGAACCTAGGATATCCCTTCTACTTAATTTAGTTCATATTGGTGTGGGTCTTTCTTCAGTTGCTAGGCTCTTTTTGCACTATATGTTGCTATACAGTTTTCTTCCAGTGTTATTCTCCTTGCATAGCCCAGGCATTCTTAGCACCTATACTGCCTATCACTTTACCCGACTATTGCTGTGTACATAGAGTGTAAGACTGCTCGGATCCAAAATTTACTTCGCTTGAAATGGTATAACCATGTTTTTGGATCGCGTGGAAGTTTTACTGCTATTATTGACTCAGTCAGAAGATTATTTAGTCTGAAATTATATACAGTCCGTTTTTTGTAAACAATAATATAGGAAATCCAATAGAATTAGATCATTTTTCCTCCTAAATTTGTAACCTTGCAAATGTAAGTAGAAATTTTGGTATCAATTGAAAGAAGAATTCGAACAAGAAAATCAAAAACTGTTCAGCAAAATACTTAAAAAGCTTGTTGGTTTAATAGCTTCAGTAGTAAGATATAAGGAAATACTTAAAGTTGTACACCGAATTGGTCTAGCGGTTAATGTATCAGAATTGTAATCAGAAATTGCGGGTGCAAATCCCACCTTCCTATAGTTTTTTTCTAGTTATTACTTATTAATTACTAGTAATAGTAAATTATTAATTAGTAATAATTATTTATTATCTTTAGAACTTGATTTTAATTATTATTACATGGTTATGGTATTAGTGAAATTAGGGAAATTGATAGTCAGCTACAGTTACTCCTGAATACTAAACAATACAATGAATACTATAGTAACGCTATCATTAAATTTATTCATAGTGGTATCGATAATAGATGGATGATAGAACTTTAGTTGC
The DNA here is from genome assembly GCA_929113105.1 of Agrypnus murinus. Classification (NCBI taxonomy): domain Eukaryota; kingdom Metazoa; phylum Arthropoda; class Insecta; order Coleoptera; family Elateridae; genus Agrypnus; species Agrypnus murinus. The sequence continues at coordinate 101,897,857 of OV816025.1, forward strand.
GTTGCGTTTAGAAGGTTTCTAAGGTTATTTACTCAAATAGAATTCCTAGAATTGCAACAATGTTAGTACCATTGCCGTTTTATCATTTTTATTACAGTAACATTGACGATTACTGCAGTTGAACTGAGAATTAGTTGAACACGACAGAGTACTGATAGTAGAGGTTTTAGTAAGTGTTGTAATAATACGAGTATGTGCTTGCAAAACTTGGAAGTAAAATTTATTTGACTTTATGTGCAATCTGGTATTTATTGAGTAGCTTTATTCAATATTAAATTCAAATCACGATTTTATTTTTATCTCAATTAGGATCAGTAAATATTCATCTTCATATCAAGAGTTGCTTTAGGAATTAAAAATCAAACCATATATGCATATGTCAGGATTTTAATATATATTTATCGGAAACGTTAAGTAACTTTTAATAAACTTAATTTCTAATTAACTGTAAGTGGCTTTAGATAGGGAAAGAAATAAAACGGAACTGATATATTTTTGCTAGTTAGCATAAACCAGTGATTTAAGCAGCACATTTGATTAGTAACATTATTACTCTCATATTTATCTCAAATCAGTCGTAATTACATGTTGAACAGGCTTGAGCAGAAATTGAGCAAAATATAAATCTAAGATTGTAACTACCACCTCTTCTTAACTATATAAATGATTGTAGGTAGTTTAGGATGGAATAAAATAACAAAAACTAAATAATTTGCTGTGTTAAGATAGCTAAGAATGGCTTTATAATTTCTTAAAAGAGATGAATTAATAGAAAGAATGAAACCAGAGAAGATATTTACATCACTTCTGCACAACTAGCTTACAATATAAGTACACGCTAGTCATAACAATACAAAAATAATTTTCTCTAAATGTTTTTGGGTTTGTTCAGATTTTTTTAACAAAAGTAAATAGAAAAGTTCCTGGAACGCATTTTAAGTAATTGTTGAAAGCCCTTTCCACTTGAATAGCAGATATTGACGAATGACATTTTTAGGGTTGGAATCTGCTTGTAGACTATAACAATAACGGCAAGGCTTTTGTTATTTTCACTAATAAAGATTTTCAGTAATATCTTCCAAAAAAACCCAAAAATCTAAAGATATAGATGATTCATACAGTGTTCTCCGTAAGCTTTCTGTTATTCTGTTAAAAAGAGTTTACTTTGAAAAATATGTCGGTATAGTTATCTTCCAATTAAAACAGTAATATAAAAAAGCCATATTACATAAAAATTAGGATTACCACACAAAATCCATGTAACATTGTTTCGCGGTACAATCGGTACATTAAACGCTCCGCTCGTTTTCACTGTCAATTTACAATGCAATTTCTAACGCGTTATCCACCTTTATAAGTGCAATTATTTTGATAAACTTTCATTTGCTTACAGTGGCGTGCGGTCCATGGAAGCAATGGAAGCAATGCTTGCCTTGAGAATTTATTAAAAATAAAAACAATGCTAACAAAAATACTTTTGTAAAATTATGGTTATCGTTTATTTAAATTGAAATATTTATCAAATTAAAGCTCAATATCAACTCTGTACAGCAAAAAGTATAAATTATTTAGAGTACTATTATAAATTAGGCTCATTAAACGTGCACGAAAAGGTTATACCGATTCAAATGTGATACATACACTTCATATAAGCACTGCTTACAGATGCTCTTTTCTTAACCTTGGCGTGAATCAGCGAGCGCGGGGTGTTATAATAGACGGATGCTGTTTGGCTGGTTAACATCGTTTGCTCGTAATTTTTATTGTGCTTCGTTCCCAAATGTTCATTTATTATAATTTGGTTATTTGTTCGATTTAGTGTTACTTAAGTAATGTAAATCTGCGAATGAGACTGTATTTTGTCGCATTTTATTATTTTAATTTATAGGTTGTATTTTTTAAAGACAAATAGTTCTATTTAGTTTGCCTGTATGCAAATTTAAAATTGCATTATCGTCACGACTGCAAATTCAACTGCTTCGGTGAAAGGTTCGAGTTCCTTCGATATAGCCGAATCGGGACGATTTTTTGTTCAGTTTGTAAATTATTAATAAGGAATTTTTCGCATACAGTTTTGGAGAGAAATTACAAATTATTAAGAAAGGCAGATCAAAACCAGATCTTTCAAATTTAACAACAAAGAATAAAACCTGTACCGGTATTTTGCTAAGAAAGACCGGAAAATTGATACGTAGTAGTAGTTTTTTTTTTAAATAAAGAATGATAGTCAACAAATTCCATAAGTATAAAGTGTAAAAGTGCTTCTTTGAAAAACTTTTAAGCTTAATAATTATAACACTGTTTTTATTGTACCTAGCAGGGGAGGATCCAGAGAAGTATTTTGAGGGGGAAATCTTTGGAAAAGTTATTGTTTTAATAAATAATAATTAAACAAACATTATTTGTTTCTATTCTATGTAAACTTATTTCTAAATTGGGGGGGGGGGATTATTCCCTCCCCGTTAATCCGCGCCTGTACCTAGGTGTATTACAATTAAAATCGTGGTTGCTTCCCTAGCCTAAATTCTCACCGCACGCCACTGTTTGCTTATTATTTTACTTCTTTAACTTTCAATTCGACGCCTATAGAAGCGTTTATTATTAAATGTTATTTAATATAATTATGTGCGTAATTATCTTGTTTTTGTTTGGATTTGTTTATTTATAAAGATTTATGTCATCCTGTTTATTAATTTCTGTTTAAAAATGGAAAATGATCCACGGTGCTTTATTGAATTGTAAGTTGTCTCTCACCTTTTAGTCACCTTGTCCATATAATAAAAATTGCTAATACATATGTGTTTACGATCTGAGAGACATGCTTATTATTACTTAGGCATTTTATACAATGCATTCATCACACATACATTTTCCACACCTCTACTAAATTATGTATTATGCATACATATCACTATTCAAGATTATTGTATTCAATTATAAAGACAATAATTTCTTCTTTTACTTATTTAAAGGAAGCAGAAAGAACTACACTTACTAAATTATTCCTATTATTAAGCAGTTCCTTTGGAAACCGGCATTATTAAGATTTTCTCACAGTCTCAGAGTAGTTCTTTCAGTATTAGTCATATTCGCTGTTATGGTTATGTATAATTTTTAATAATGTTATTATAATAACGTCCCACACCGCTGAACACTTATGCATTCTTGTGTGTGTGTATATACCTTGACTTTTTGAACAATTCACTAAACAACCATTATCCTTATTGAAAAATCTTCCATTATTTTAAACTTCTGACTTATTAAGTTCCACCAGCCATTCCCACGGTTTTCTTCGGGTCTTTTTATTTTAATAAAATTAATAATTTAAAACATACATGCTTCAAGTTCTTACTACCTAATAACTGTATTACTTTGAACTGAAACAAACTTGATCCTGTTTACCAATCCGAGGTTACAACATTAAAAATTGAAATGAAAGCTATTAAGTAACAGTAAACTTGAAAATTTACCTCATCGTTTAATAATTACTCCAGATTTTCCACATTTCACTTAAATGAAAAACAACACACTGTAGAGGTGAAATAATATTCATTAGAAATTGATTGAATTCTTTAAATATTGCAATATTAAGCACACAGAGCACACTTGATCAACCTCCACACCTAAATTCCATTGCTGTATATACGCACTTATTCCTCAAAATATCACTATTGTCACTTAAAATAAACACGTGTATCAAGAAAGTTGACGATTTTTGAGTTTTTTAATGTAGTCTGTATGTTTGTAAGCGGGTTTTAACAGTTTTTAGCGAATTTCGAGAACTTTTTAGCGGTTTTGCTCGGAGACTTCAACGACCGCGTATCCACGTAGCGCAGTTCACAGGTAGGACAGGTATCTTGGAGAATGTTTCGATGTGGGGATTATGAGTCAAGGTGTGTCTTAAGAAGGTGGAATAAACCGAACAAAATAAGCTGGCGGCTCTTTAACACAGTTTTTTACTTGGGTTTTTTTACTGCTTTTAAACACTGGATTATAATGTTTGGACGATTTTTTGTATCTGCCATCACATTTCTTTTTGAGTTTTTAAAATCTTTGAGGTTTTTGATTTATTTTGTTTTCCTCAATGATATATATTGATTATATTTAAATAGTTTTTTGAGGAACTATTTATTTATTAAAATTTATATACGTTAGTTACTATTTATTAAGGTCTATAAGAAACAAAGCATATCAGTTGAAAACGAATTAATATAATAACAAATACAAAATTATCTTTTAAGTAATTAAATATATCTCCACAAAGTAGCAATTATGAATGAATATAGAGCAGTGGCGACTTGTGAGTAGTGATTAAGGGGTTTTACACTTTGTATACTTAAACCTGCCTACGATTTCGGTACATATTAAGTACATGGTCCATTTTTACATATATTAGTAACGCGGTTAAAGATAGTATAGAGTTTGAGCAAGGGGATGTTTTCCCTTATAAAACTCTGTCCTTATAGTTATATCTATAACGACACCGAAAATCATACCGTACGAGCAATTTCTTTCCGCTATTTTATAAAATAACGTTGACCAATCAAAAAACACAACGGTATATTAATTCAAAGTTGCCAACCAAAGGCACGCGAACTCCCTAAAGTAAACACGTGAAGCCCAACAAACATAATAAAAACATAACCTCTTTAAATGCGTGATCGGTTATTGTTTTTTCTGGTTGTATCGTGTAAAATGTGTTCCCAAAAGGAATGGGAAAAAGAAGTTCAGGGTTCATTATCCCCAGTGGAAACGGTGTCCTCCGAGCAAAAAAGATTTCGTTTTTCCGAGACCGAACGAATTAAAGCGTTAAAGGAATTATTTAACATTTTGTGTGAAGATGTTGTAACAACGGTAGAAGAATTGTGGGGAAATCTTCATGCAGTGTTATGTCATGATGAGGAAAGGTAGGTCCTATTGAAAACAATTCAAAGCAAAGAGTTAAAATGTGCAATGTTCATTTTAAAGGTTCAAGAGTTGCAGTCTACGGCTTTTGAAAGAACATATGTTAGAACAAATGTCCAAATTTCGAAAATATGACTCGGAAGAAGCCACTGAAAGTGGAAAGGAAAGGCTGAAAACAGAATGGGGAGACACCATGCGTCTACTTCAGACAGTGTGGTGCAATTATGAGCACATTGTGCGCACAGCTCAAGTAACTAATAAATCTGGTAAGGGTGGTCGCCCTAGAAAAGAAGTTTCGCGAGAAAAATCAGATGTAGCAGCAGCTCAGGCCATTCGACAAGCAGCTTTACAAACAATTGAAGACGGGGACACAACAATGGAGTTTTCTGTTATAGATGTTGAGCAGCAGGATATCATTGCACGACCATCTAGTTCAGCCTCAGAAGATGTGACTGTGGTAGCCACATCTGTTGAGGTGCCTTTTGAGTCGCCATTAGAAACCCATAATTATGCCCGCCCCATAAATGAGACTGAGAAACAGAAGTTCAATCAGAGAGAGCATACAGAAGCAGCAAGGAAGCGTAGAGGTCGAGCCAGTGATGTATTTGGTTTTTTGTCAGAGAAAACTGCCATAGAGCAAAAGCAGCAAGCAGAAGAACTGCAGTTAAGAAAGAGGCAGTTTGAGGTTAGTACCAATTTGCAGCAAGAAGAGATGGCCTATAAGAAAGCAAAATTGGAGTTTGAGGAAAGACAGTGGAAGGACCAGGCCGAAGATCGCAACCTTGAACGCAAAAGAAATGCAATTCTCAATACTCTGCTAGAAAATATGCTTGTGGGAAATGTCAATAAAAACGTTTAGGTCAGTTGTGTCAGTCAGGGGTCAGTGTAATTTTAAGAAATAAGTGGTCAGTATTGTTTTTAAGAATTTTGTGTTTATTATTCGTTTTTGTATTGAACAGTGTAGTGTTTATTATTCGTGTTGGAACAGTATTATTGTACAGCTTGTTTCATTTTCGAAATATTAAACTATATTTGCATATTGCGTTTTTTTTATTTATTACAAAATCTTTACTGAAAATATTCCTCAATATTGGGTGATTCAACATTAAAATAATGTGAAGTAGTACTTCCATAAAAACATGTGTGAGCATTTGTAAGCAACGTAGCAACGTATAAAATTTACCAACAGGTTGTAAAAACAGTTTCTGATTTTTTTAAAATCGACAAACGCAAATTGTTGAATAATTTTTCCGAAACTCCATTCTACGCACTGACGAACCTTCGCCATCTGTTTATTAAACTCCGTCTGTTGATCTGTCAATCGTACATTTGAAAATGGGCGTATGAGTTGCCTCCTTAAAGGGTATCCTTCATCACCATATACACAAAAGCGATCACAATATAACCGTAGCTGTTCCATCATAAGTGTATCCCTTAAGATAAATGCGTCATGGCGTCTGCCCGGGTATGGGCTACTTAAGTGTAAAATTATTCCATTTGGTAAAGTGATGCTCTGGAATTTGAGACAATGAAACCTCTTATGTCCACTATACACCTCCTGCTGCATGGACTGTGGTCTACAGATTGCCCTAGCAGTCCCATCAATAAACCCAATACAATTAGTTAGTGGGGCCCCTTTGTCATGTACCATTGTAGCAATTTCCTGCAGATACTCATCAGTTAACCATTTATTTTCCCCAAAGTCTAACAATAACGTGCTCCATCTTCTGTAGACAAAGTTACATATGTGTTTCAAAAGCTTACTGAGGGAGGAATATTGTAATCCAAATTCATTTTGAAGATCTTTCAATCTATTTGGATAAGCGAAACGTCGCAGAAGCAAGCACAATCCTGCAACTCCTACAAATCATAGCTGGTGCAAATATATGAACACTACCTATGTTTTATACAAACCTTGGATCACATGACGATCTGGCGTTTCCCATCGTACAGGCATTTGTAAAGCTCCATGTAACCTTACAATATCTTCTTTGTCAAACCGAAATATGTGTCGGAAATTTGCTAGAGGTATTGTATCAATACTGAATGACGCACAACTATACAACTGTTCTTTTTCTTCCAGTTCATTGTTCAGGAATACGTACATTAAATACTCCTTTACCTCTTCTGTACTAAGACAAGAATTTCCAAAGTATTATTGTCCATACTGTTAGTCGTTTCTACGCTGTTCAATCAAAACAATTTTACAATAGCGAGGATTGTAGTTCTTATTGTAATACATATACCTACATAAGTATTTTTCTAAGATAACCTCAATTTTATTCAAGGGGTTGACGGTTGTGTCTTCTTAACTGTCAAAATATAACGTAAATACTGCGTCAAGCGCAAACAACGAAACGGAAGATCGCTCTTACGATTATGATTCCTCCGCTATAGCTCTATAACTATAACGAAAACTACCTTGCGCAAACTCTCTAGTGTATAAAAGTATACAAATTTTCCGAGACAAATAATTCTGTCCATTGGCAAAACAGCAACTGTTGTTTAAGAAAATAGCTAACATAGCTTATTTGCTGCCCCGAGTTGGAAAAATAAACTTTTTTTTGTTTGGTGTCTGTTAAGAAAAAAACGTTCTTTTAACATATCTTAAACGAACGTCTTGAGTCCATATATTTATCTGATTTTTTTTTATAAAATAACTTCAAGAAGGAATTATTTCGAGTATTACAAATATGTATATCACTTAAGGGACACCCTAATAGTTAGCCAGTGAAAAGTAAAAAGCGGTAGATTTTGATTTAATTCTTAATTGTCAAATTCCACTTCAGGATGACGAGAAGTCGATAAACCACTATATTGTAAACAGTGTTCATACGTTCACAAAAAAAAAACTTTTTAAAATTCGAAGTTTAAACTACTGCAAAATGTTCTTCGTATATTTGAATAGATACTGTTAGAAGCTTTAAAACGATAACATGCATAGTCGTGTTGCGTGAAATATTGCATTATCACCATCGCGCACGAGAAGCGAGGGGAGCATTGTGCAGTACGCGAATTGAATTTCATGGTGTTTATGAATATGTAAATGCGATTACTGTATGGCACGTATTACTAATAATCGATAAGTCGCCCCATACTATCCGCGGAATTAGACGAGCCCTACGCCAAAAAACGTCGTCCCTCCCACAGTTAACGTAATATTATTCTATGTCCGGTCGAGCGATTTTGACAGATTTATGGGCCTATTTTTAAAGCGTAAATTGCTAAATTAGAGCTCTAGGGATGTAAAACTTTTTAAAGGATGTAAAACCCGCTAGAAAAATAGCTACCCTTGTTTACGCCGTCTTCATATTACTATGTCAACGGAACGAAGCAATTCAATCTGCAATAGTACAATTTAACACAATGCGCTTGAAAAAGGTGGGTTTGGACTAACCATGCCGCAGAAACACAAAGTGAAAAGGGGTCTATTTAAAATAAACAACGTGAATTAAAGGTATATGCAGTGGCGTAACAAGTTATATAAACCAGCTTTCGTATTTGTAAACTATATGTGCTATAACTTGTAGCGACGGCGCTTATGAAAGATGAGCTAGTCAAGGGTTTTTTCAGGCAAGGTCACCTGAAACCACTATGTCAAAGAAGTGAAGCAATTTAATCTGCAATAGTACAATGTAACACAAATGAGCGCTTGAAAATGGTGGGTTTGGACTAAACATGTGCCAAAAGTATAAAGTAAAAAAGGATCTATTTAAAATAAACACCGTGAATTAAAGAACTTATCAGTGTCGTAGCAAGTTTTTTTATAAAAGCATACGTATGTATAAATTATATGTCCTATAACTTGTAGCGACGGCGCTTATAAAAGATGAGCTAATCAACGTTTTTTCAGGCAAGGTCACCTAAAATGCACAATTGCTAGTAATAACAGTAATTTTATAGACCACTGTACTTACTTGAAGTTTTACACTTTTCAAATTAATTTTTATTTAAAATTAAATTATACTTAGACCGGACATAAACTAAAGTATTATAGTCCAAGAGCCAGCAATGGATTTGCTTACAGTATTTTTAACAAGCGTATAACTGTTATGGAAGGTCCCTTTGAATATACTAAGAAGGGAACCCGACGTCTGGCAACTCTGCGGTGGTGGTTTTAGTGCCCTCGCGCTTCTGAAGGCTGTAAAACAAGTACTTACATAATAAAAGTAACCATTTTAAGTAAAATAACAAAGCTGGGGTTTATATATTATTATCAAAACACCTTCAGTATAGTATATGTAAAAAGCCAGATCGAAATTGTGGTGGAAACAAAGAAACAGACCATAAAACACGTTTGACATAAGTCGGGAGAGATAGCCTTATGCAGACGCGTGAGTTCCTTATGCGGGTACCCGAATACAAGAGCGCGTATGGGGAATGATCATCGATACTCATTAGTTATTTAACTATTTTCATAACTTTTAACGTTTTAACAAATACTTTAATATGATTAATACCAGAGACTTATTTTGAAAAATGGGAGACAAAATTTAATACTTTAATCGAAAAAAACTTACTTAAACTTACCACTCGCAAACAGGTCTGTAAACTTTTTTATTTATATAACAGATGATTATCTTTAACATAGCAAAGTGCCAATCCGTTGCTGGCTCTTGGACTAATTAGTGTGTTGAAGCCCGCAGCGTCAGTTAGTGCCTGAGGTGAAAGCCAAAGATGGTACGACAATAAAGGGTCCTAATAAAAGCCATAAAAGAGCCCTTTATCGTCTTAGCGTCTTCGGCTTTCGCCTCAAGCGCTAACTGATTGTTTGCCCTAAAACACTCAATTAAGTCCTTAATACATCTATATATTATTAAGGGTACTTTTTCATCATGATTATATGCCATTTTCCGGTAGTTGACATAATGATGGCATAATTTATTAGAAAATCTTACGACACTGTACATAAGCAATAAACTACTCAAATTTGGATGGCATCCAAAATCGATTCTAGTATCAATGGCGACCAATACTTTTGGGAAATTTTTATATACGGTGGAAAAACCTGGCTAACTTCCTCAAACAGTAGCTCCCTTTTTAACTTCGAATATTTTGTAAAATCCTAAACATCTTTTAATATATTATACTATTACCCTATACCATATATTACCCTAAATCAATTGTTTTTTAATTATTGACACTTAAATTCTAACATAATCTATATATTTAAAACATAAGGCTTTTTCTTGTTCCAGTTCGTTTGAGAGATCCACCAAGCCGATTTACGCGTTTCTTTTTTTAAATTAAAGCTTTCGCTGTGTAGATTAGTCAACACTATTTAATTTTTATATATTTTTAATGTTTATATTTTTAATTTAAATAAATATAAAATGTTTAATTTGAGACGGGCGAATCGGACATTCACTAGGGGCGCCCCCTCACCTTCTACGGTGGCGACTTTCGTAAGTACTCTTCGCTTAATATAAAAGGTAATGCAGCCGTCCACTTCCATCATTAATAAGCGTAGATAAAATCCGCATAGTTGAAAATTATGATGCCAATTTCTTATTCAGAGTGGTTTCATGTTGTTTGTATAAAAGGCAGGAAATTTGCCAACATTATGTTTATGTATATGTTTTTGAAATATGTACTAATAGACGTTCTCAAGAATATTTTAAACAAGATCGATTTTTGATTTTATTCTTATCATTTCGTAAGGTAGAACTTCCGTATGTATGTATTTATGTAGAATAAACCATCGGGGAGAGGTAAGCCAGAGAGGCATATACGTCGGAAGAGAGGAGGATAAGCTGGGAGAGAGGAGTGCTAGGCTTAGAATTTTCAACTGGTTATGTTTGGTTGCGTTTATTTAAATAATCATTTATGAAAATCCAAAGGATTGTAATCACACATCGAATGTTGTATATAGGAAAATCCTTCAATGCTTTTGACCGTCATGTCTTGACGAGGTTTCCCTAGTTAACTTAATTTTTGAACGTAATTGTACTTCGTGTCGTGCAATCAAGACGTTGCAGAAATGTCACTAAAAAAAGAAATTTCAGAAAATAAATCAATATTTCTAATTAGATAAGACAATTAATAAAATTGTGGATTGGATACTAGTTTTGGATCAGACATAGAATTCATAATTTTCGTATACCGATCGTTCCGATTTGGTTTATGAATAAGAATAATAGGTTAGAAAAGTAAAAACATATATTGAATAAGTGTATTGTGAATTGATAAGAAAGGACTGTGCATTTGATCGTGTATAAAGTTTAAATAAATAGATGGTATATGTGTTACATTAACACTATGGCCATACAAGGCAACTATCAGGAAAGTTCTTAGTTACCTAATGGCGGCGTAATTTTTCGTTTCGAATATTATGACTATAATATTACAGTCAAACAAGTTTTTTATAATTATTATATAATAACAAACTCTTCTATCTCACAAAGATGATACTGATTACCAGGGCGGGCATGATCTTGTCACTTGTGTAGTTAGGTATACAATTCGTGTAGTCGTACATATAAAATTAGAAAGAGCAATCACTTCTTGTAATTTTATAACTAGATACGACTGCACGGGATTATGCACTCAATTACACTATCAACAAGGTCACGCTCGGACATTCTGATTACATATCAAATTTCCAATCCCATTTGGTTGCCTAGTTAATTTAAACTTTGGCAGCTATACCCAAACAAATGAAGAATCCAGGTCACCGAAATCACGAAGGTGAAAATGCTTAACCCATCGCAAATCACGCGGCGATCGCATGCTCGAAATATTAAAAAGTACAATCCTAACATACGTTGCTTACTTTCTTTAACATCCGAGAGTAACACAAGATACTGGTTACTTTCTTATATTAACCTAATGTATTTCACAGCGGTTGATCATGCGTTGACCTAGATCCTTCAATTGTTTGTTCGGGTATAGATGCCACACTATTAATGTAGAAGATATACCCATCGCAAATCACGCGGCGATCGCATGCTCGAAATATTAAAAAGTACAATCCTAACATACGTTGCTTACTTTCTTTAACATCCGAGAGTAACACAAGATACTGGTTACTTTCTTATATTAACCTAATGTATTTCACAGCTGTTGATCATGCGTTGACCTAGATCCTTCATTTGTTTGTTCGGGTATAGATGCCACACTATTAATGTAGAAGATATACAGTGTGTCAAGTTTTAATTGTTTCTAGAAATCCATTAAATCAACCGACTTCAAATTAACTTAAGAAGTATTCAAACTTAATTATTTTTTAAATCGGTAATAAAGTAAGAAAAATAGTCAGAAAAGTAATCCTTTATACCACAGTATAATAATAACCGGTAGGTCGCAAATATTGTAAACCGCCGTGTGTGGACGTTGTTGAATTCTCAGACTGTTGGCTTACGCGGTATATCATAAAATGTTATTAAACTTCTTCGTCAACACAAATAAGAATTTTTGATTAATGTTAAATATAAATTAATTCCTTTTCTTTCTAGGCAAGTAAAATGTTAAACAGAACTTGATATACCATTTTTAGAATATATAAGACAGAAAAATGACAGAGATGTAACAAACGTATCAGAAATGTTTAGCATGCTTACTCAAGTGACAGTGCTTATGTCATGACATTGTGTCTGTCAAGTATTGTAATATATTGTTGATTTAACTCAATTAGTAAATTATGTGAACCAGCATTTAAGTACATGCATTTAAATATTGTAACGTTCTTTAAAAAATAATAACAAAAATGCTGTTTAAATCATCTATTAACAAGAGAAATATTAATTTACATACACTAATTAAAACACTATAATTATAACCTATTTAACAAACTTAAATGCTAGATGTTTACAAGTTTATTTGAGGACTATATAAGAACTATTTATGTATTATTATAACAATTATTAAATCACTATATTAATATATTTGATTATTAATTACACAGAGTACATTTCGACACGCCGGTTAAACGAAGTGTGTAGAATGCACTAGAAAGATCGGCGACGTTACGCCATACACGCGACCCGGCTCGAATATTGTAGACGGGCCGCGAATCTTCTAATAGGTTCTCGTGGGTGTATGACGCTTCGCTCTGGAATGTTCTGCCGTCCGCATATAGTTATTTCTCTATTTGTTACAATATGTTAAATTTTATAACTTACTAAAATTACTTTCATCGTGGTATTTATCTGTATATTAAGTCTTAGAGCGTAATTAACAGAATAGAAGGATTTAAAACTTTTTGGTTGAAGATAAATCACAAAGATGAGATTTTCAATCGTACTATGGTTTCGTCTAGGCCACGATTCTCTTTTATTAAAAATAAAAATTAATGTGATATTGGGAGTTTTGAACCACATCTTATGTGATATATAAGAGAAAAATCAGTAATAAACCAAACAAGAAATATTTTTGTACTAAGAGCTATTCTGAGGAATTTCCAGCGGCACAACTGAAAATGATTTATTGATTGATGGACAGATTAAGGGCTTTCTACATTTTTAATCATAATCATTAAAGGATTCTCTTGCATACTCCAAAAATATTTTTAAATAGCAATGACGTATCAAAAGAAGATTTTAAGCGGAAATGTCATGATAATTAATATTTTTAATCCAATTTGAAAAATAGTAGGGTGTGTTCATTTAAAAAAACCTCAAGTCACCTTTGACTCCTATATCTCTAGTTTAAAAAGCACTGAAACAACTGCGCAACTGCATACTAGGTGACTTCAGTTTTTTTAATGGCATATTATAATACAATGTTATCAACTCAAGGCTTACTAAGATAAATAAATGCAGAGAAATAGTATCCCTAAAGAGTAAAGGCAGTACAAACTATTTTATAAACTATTTGTGAAATTCTTTAATACAATCCCAAACGCCTAGTTATTTTCTTTCAGGTAGTATAAATAATCTGTCATAAATATTGGTAATTCCTTTATTTGACACGAGGAGTCTCTGAATATAGTTACGTAGCTATTTGAAAAGTAATAAAACTTTGACAAATAATAATTGTTTTGAAAAAATTTGTGAAAATTGGTTTCTTAGGTAGAACTTAATTCAATAATAAGTCACCCTATAAATAATTATAATAATAATTATTTATAGAGTGCGGGAGGGGGAGGAATAATAAATATAATCGAATTCCGCAACACTGACATACATTTACATATATACAGTGTGGGATTAAACTATGGAATATTAAAAAAAAAGCGAACTCAACCGGCTTTTATAAAACCGCTGAAACACGTCGATTTTGTTTTTTAAAAATACACATTAATATGTGCGATTCACCTTCCGACTTTCATTTGTTTCTAAGTTATGACGTCATCACAAAAAAATTTAAATGACAATACAGATTTTTAATAGTGGAATTTTTCTTCCCTTTATGATCAGGCAAATAAATCATAAGGTTGCATAACAAAAATTCTGAGAAAAATCGGTCTGAACATTTAATGTTATTGATATTATGGTATCAATATATCGGATCGATTTTTCTCAGAATTTTTGTTATGCAACCTTACAATTTATTTACATGATTATAAAAGGGAAGAAAAATCACTATCGGATTCCACTATGAAAAATGTATATTGGCATTTAAATTTTTTGTGATGACATCATAAATTAGAAATAAATGAAAGTCGGAAGGTGAATATTATATTATATTAATGTGTATTTTTAAAAAACAAAATCGACGTGTTTCAGCATTTTTTAAAAAACCGGTTGAGTTCACTTTTTTTTAATATTCCATACGTTAATCCCATCCTGTATAATGTTTATTACAGTGTTTTTACCGCTATTTTGTTATATTTAAAAAATATTTCTTTTCTTCTAGCAAATTAATGTCAAAGACAGTTTCAAATTGTTTTATCCTATAAAGGCAATCCTAATCATCTGAAATGCACTAAATGCAAAGTGCAAGGTATTGTCTAAAGCGATAGTGGCTAAATTAACAGGCCTATTCTGTATTAGATTTCTAAACGATAACGACATGTTGTTTAACGATTTTTTAATTTTAGCACTTTTTTCGATTACTTTGCTTACTAAGTAATTACCAGTTCGTAGCTATTTAACTCTAAAAGCAGTTCTGTTAGTTTTCGCTTTAATATAATGCTATCGACTACTACACTATTTATTTATCATTCGGTAATACATGGTTGACTTCTTTAGTCCAGTTCAAAAAGGGCACTTTGATTTCAATTTCAAGTAAGTTTTGAGTTTCTAAACTTATCATATTTGCATTTATCCTTTCCTATTTGCTTACTAATGTGAAGGGCTCAAGGTTAAAAATAACTGTAGTAACAATGACATCAAATAATTTCCAATCATTAAGAGATCAAAAGTACAGTGGCTAGCACTAGCAGGTGAATGATGATTCAATGCTGTTAATGACATTGATACATTGTCAGGATATGAAAATTGATAATAACTAACATACAGCTAATTTCAAAGAAATCTAGGACAGCCAGTATTTCATACTGTAGATGTTGCTTGGTTTCTTTCTTGATGTTTAATAATAATAAATTTGATGTAGTTACCAACGAAAATATAATCTAAAACTTGTGTCACACGTTGTTAGGAACGCAAAGATACCCTCAAAGCTTGTCCTAGGTTTATTTGCAACTAGCTGTACATTTACAGCATGCATTTATAAGATTTATGTCAATATTGTCAATGTCGTAGTAAATTATATTTTTTGACCACCCTCTAAAAGTATTTCTGGGTCTTAGCGTATCTATTTTCTTTTGGCCATAGTTTCGCTTGCGTAGACATAAGGTTAGTCCATTGTTACGCATGCGTGCTGGCATAACTGGCTGCTAATCTTTTCCATTGTTGTAAATCCAATTCAAAGTTAATGGAAACCATACAAGTGCGCTAATTGCAAAAAATTGGATATTAATATTAATAATTGTATTGGCAGTAAATATTATAAATGCCCATAGAAGATTGTAGAATATTATGTTTCCAAGATTTTCTTCAAGGACAGTTGTTTTTTTATAAGATGAGACATGACTTGTGTTAGTCAAAGTATGTAGTTACGATGAAAGTAAATTACGGATACATTAAAGGAACAGATACTGTTGATTTCATAATGATCTAGGACAACAAGGCTAATAAGATGCTATTTTTTTTGCTATCGTATTAGCCTTGCTGTCCTAGATCATTATGAAACCAATAAATACATCTTACTTGCGCTACTTTTTCTTTGAGCTTTATAATTTTTGAAATTTCTTTCCCCATACGTTATGAATATGTTGGCAATCTGCCATTTATAAAAATGTAAATTATCCAGTGAGTTTCTTAAGTTTATCAAGAGCTGTCCCTAGGGCTGTGAAGAACGTGGCCCCCTGGGAACGGAGCGTCAAGTCCAGGGAGCGGCAAAATATATACAAATATTCGCTTCATATAATATGTACTCAATCGGTGAGTCGGTCAAATAAATACTGAGATAATTCAAGTTCGCCGAGATCCCATGTTGGCGCATGTAAATGTCTCGAGAATTACTGAAAATAATTAGATGAACTTTTGTTTACGAGGTTTCGGCATATTCTAAATTTAATTGAAATATTAGCGTCGTGATGCGTGTTCTGGATTGGCCGGAAATATACTAAACTTTAAATAATTTAATTTAATAATAACATAATTTAAATAAGACCCCATATGGGTGTTTTGGGTATAGGTATGGATGCTAGGATGCAAGGAACCCAGAGCTATATATAAATCCCTAGCAAAATCAAACGCCGGAATGTTAGTTTCTTTATTCAAACGCTGTTTGGGAAGATTTAGACAAGCTGCTATGAAACTTACATTCTGCTGTGAAGTCCCTAGTTGGCCCACAGAAGATTACTTAACTTTTAGGCATGGAACGTTGCATATTAGACATTGAAACTTCCTATTTGTCCATTATCCAGAACGATCTGAAGAGTCTGTATGACAAAAATTAAGAAACTGTTGGGGATGAAGTGTAAAGTAGGAAAAGTGGCATGGACTATGTTAACAATAGGTGCCCATTGGTGAGTTGTAAAAATCAGTGAATGGCTGTGTCTGTTCGAACATTACTACAGATCATCTGGACTACCAATTTTCTCACTTTAAGTGAATAATCGCCATGGTCCTATATTTTGACCTTCTTGACTGGGAATCAATCATTATATGGTAGACGAAAAGGTCCCGTGTGAGGCTGAAAGTTAATAATCTACTGAAATATTGGCATATACATTTAAAAGATGGGATTTAGATAGCGTCCGGAGAGAAGTCATTTTTAAAACTAAAGATTAATAAACGTTATTTAAGATCTACTATGGCACGAAACAGGATTAACAACCTTTTTATTAATTGTCATATAAAAGCATGATATGGATTTTCAAACTTTAGTCGAGTAGATAAAAGCATTTACGTTAAGATAAATTTTAATTAATTTTCTAATTAATGTTTTACATCAGATCATATTCTGAATACAAATCCATTAAAAAAATTATCACCTCCGACTGGGAATCGAACCCAGGATCTTCCGCTTTTCGGGTGGGTACTCTACTAACTGAGCCATCTAAGGTGACTACGAGTAGAAAGATAATTATTCCATACCAACTACAGTGGTATTAAAAAGTCCTGCATCACCCAAGCCTATTATGGTTTTTGAAATTTAACACACATTTTTTGCATACTTTTGCTAATTATTTTCAACTATTTGTTTGCAATTATTAGTATAATTGTACATTAGTATTATTAGTACTGTTAGTATTATTAGTACATTCACTAATGTTATTGTTAATCACCTGCTTAAAATTCTAATAAGAGAAAATTATGAGGTGATTAGTAAGTCGTTAAGGTCCAGTTAAATTTAATTTCTATGGAGAATTTCTATGATATTTTAAGTATGTAAACACTGCAATTTAGTTTACAGCATTCATTCGCTCTTGGAACTTTACCAAAAAGTTCAAAATGACATCCCAGTTCATACGGGGTGAAGTACCTAGTCCAGCAATAGGACTATTCCCCCAACATAACTCAGTTGATAGAGGAACCCTCCAGTCCTATTTCATACCTTCACAAGTTCCTCCACGAGACAGTGGTTGGGGCCACTGCCCGATTGAATCCAACCTCAATTGTGGCAGTACTTGGTTTTTTAATGGTTTTGCCACCCCGATCTACCAATATATAGGCTTGGTGGGCCCTCGACAGAGCTTCGTTCGTAAGTCTACACGTTATAGACTCCCAGTGTGTACCTCAGTAAGGCGAAGTTGTCTTGATTGTGAGAGGCTATGTATTCGCTTCAACTCTCCTTAAGTGTAATGGCTTTTAGAACTTCTCCCAATCACTGTACCCGGCTGCAGTCCGGATCATAGGGTGGTCGGGATAGCTCCTAAGTACAGTTACCTAGCGGCATGCAGTTTCCCATAGGCATGAACTCCTTCAATACCGGGATAAACCTCACTTCGATTCTCCTCCTTAAGATTCAGTCAATCAGCGGGTTCCTTTGGTGACCATAGATGACCTTGGTCAAACAGCGGGTTCCGTTCGGTAACCATAAATGACCTTATGTAAGGCGAGACTCAAATCCGCCCACACCGGTATCATATACCAGGGCTCCCCCTGATCGGTATGAATGACCGTCGAGAATTCTCACGAATTTCTCTACCACACACTTAACCTGATTGCTTCATCCATTGCCCAGTTTCCTGTTTCCAGGATCCAAGGATAGAGTAGAAGACGGCCAGTTTTATGGGTGAACGTCGTGTGGTCTCCCGAACACCCAAAGAGCAGTGGCAGATACTGACGATTCCACTTTTAATATCAATAATAATGGCTGGAAATACCTACGTCAGAAGGCTTCCTGGCGAGAAATTTTCGCCAAAATGTGTTCTTCCAACAATCAAGCATCCGTTATGATATGAGGTTGCATGTCCGCTCAAGGAGTTGGCCGACTACACGTCGTCTCTGGAACGATGAACGCTACCAAATACCTCGAACCGAATACCTGTTTGGAGCAGAAAAGTTTATTTTTCAGGATGATAATGCTCCTTGCTCCTTGCCATAGAGCAAAACTTGGTTAAAACGTGGATGGAGGAGAATAAAATCGATAGAATCGATGGACTGGCCAGAGCAATCTCCATACCTTAATCCCACCGGGAACTTGTGGCAAAGACTATCAAAAATCATATCTAAAAGAAATCCCACAAAGAAAACCGAATTAATCGAATCTTTAATCCACGCCTGGCATCACTGTATTTCAAGGGAGGAACTGAAAAAACTGGTAAATTCCATGCTCAAAATAGGTGAACTAGTCATCAAAAACAAAGGCTGGCCAATCAAATAGTAAAACTAGCTTAAATTAAAATAATATGTTGTAAAATGGTGTCTTAATTTACATTGCCTAATTATTGTAATTTTGAATAATTTTTTTTCTAATTGTATTTCTTTATGAATCAAAATTTCTGCTGTTTTTTAATTTTATTATTGTGATTAAGTGGTTATTTAATAAAGAGAGTAAATGGTTCTTCTATTTTCATCAATTTTATGAGGTGATGCAGGACTTTTTAACACCCCTGTAGATAATTGTAAACATACAAAGTGTACTAGATATATTTTGCTTCATTCAGTTCACGGATCAACAAAATTCGCCGACGACACATCAACTATCAAAGTTAATCTAGATTTGTGTGAATAATCCTGTAAGGAGATTGATATTATGATTTAATATAAAGGTTAATTGCGTTTTTAATTAATGTTTTAGGTTAAATCATATTATGTATGGTAACCCATATACAAATATGCTTTCCGGTAAGTAGCTCAGTTTGTAAAGTACCCGCCCCGAAAGCGGAAGGTCCTGGGTTCGATTCCCAGTCGGGATGATAATTTTTTATATGGATTTCCATCCAGAATATAATTTAATGTCATAGTATATTACATAACGAGCATGGAAAGTTACATATTCTACACTAGTGTGAATATGTCACATGAGAGTCCGATAGACTTTCTAGCAAGTTGTGTACACTGTTTTTCCTACTACAAAATAACAATGTATTTCTTTCATGTTTTATCTCGATTTTAAATTAAATTACAGCAAAGTGAAATTACTTTAAAGTCACAATTTTTAAAGTGATTTTTAATTTTTTTTTATTTATGAGTCAATAAACTATTTTAGAGCCATTGCAAAAAACTAATGAATCTCTCCAATTAAATCGAAAACATATATTTAAAACAATTTAACTTTCGCATTTGGTACGCTTTATCTTTTTATTAGGATGACACAACTTAAATTTTGTGATATTTTGTGGGAACATATGTTTAATTATAGATGAAATGAAATTAGAATAAAAAATGATTTAGATATTTGGTGGATTATAAGAACAACAAGGGTAATAAATACAGGTAGTTTATTTATTTTATTTTTCAAGGACAGCTTATGATCATGAAGTACATCTGGGGCATAGGGTTTTGAAGAAAAAATGCTCTTTTTTATATTGTTAGCATAATTCTTTTAATCGGAAGTATAAAATGAGTTTGGTATATATACTATATACTATTATAAGGTGTATACGATAAATGTTATAAATTATGTATTACAATTCCAATTATTGATAAATTTATTGAGGGACGCTGTGAGTATTAGAGTGGCTATGAAATAGTTTAGTGACTCTTATAACATTATATGGTAATGGTTTGTGAATAAATACGTGATATAGCATTTCTGTTATATTTTAATGTTACATTTATTACTGTTTACATTTACCGACTTACGTCAACAGATCTTCTATAATCTATATCACTGACAACAAAGCATTTGCAGCCCTTAGTAGCCTACTGCCCTCGCTTTGCGGGCTTTAATGTTTTATTATTAGTTAACACACTGTAACGAACGGGGAAATTCCCTACGCCGCGAAGAACATACTAGAATGTTCGAGAAATATATGACATATCGGCTGGCGGTTAGACGAGCTACAATACTAAAAGATTCCCGACCCATCTACGATGTTCGAAATATATGACACATCGACGAGGTAATACACGAGTATGTTCCAATGTTTTCTAGAACGTTTAAATGGGGAATATAAATCAACCGTCGCGCATAGAAGAGAAGCAATTAGTGTTCAAGCGGTGAATTGAAATGTGCTTTGTGTAATTAGTAATATTAGTGAATAAATAAATGTTGTAATAATAAATAAATAGTCATTATACAATCTACTTTAAGTTTGTGAATATCTAGCATTTAAGTTCGTTAACAGTTTATAATTATAGTGTCAAATAATTAGTTAAGATTGAATTAGTGTATGTGAATAATATTTCTCTTGTTAATAGACGATTAAACAGCATTTTTGTTATTATTTGTTAAAAGAGCGTTACAATACTATAGTAATAAAAGTTCTAATATTAGGCTTAACAATAGCTACAGATCAGCGAATTAAAGTTACTTAAACAGTTTAACGCTGTTTATATTTATTAAGATAAACATGTACGCGTTATTTATGTGCGTGGTTAAAGAAAGATCATTGGAAAGATACATTTTTAAGACAGTATGGAATAATTTAAACTAATGACTAGGTATAGGATTTCTATGCATTTGCATGTTTTTTCTGCTTATAGCAAACATATGCAGAGTTATATTTCTACATGTTTAAGCCACATATGAATCACATATGTCTATTTGAAAGTGCATATAAATGCATATTTAGGTGTTTTTTATAAATGCATGCATATTTTAGCATTTTTGAACGAGTGTGCATATTTTACCACTTTTTGAGCGTTTTACATGCTTTAATTATGAAATTTCTAATATTTTTTTAAATAATTTTAACATTTTAGACAACCAACCAAGGGCGGCTTAGTTGAGTCTAAGGGAAACCCATAATTTAAGCTAATTGTTAAATACTAGGCTTTAAAATATTTTACTGCCTTAACCATCTGTGTACTTGTTAATATTTTCTAAGAAAGAAAAAGTTTCAACTAAAATTTAAATACTTACATCCTGCGGTACTGTGATAAATAGGTATTAGGAAATTCCAAAGACCCTTTGACAACTTCCTGTTCATAGAAAAATTTGCCTGCACTTTGGTTACTCATCTTGTAATCTTTCAATTAAGACAGTTCAGAAATTGCAAACTGCATTTCAGTTTGAAATTTTAGAGTGTAAAGATGGGTAAAGAAAAACGGTCTGTGTCTGTTACATTTCGAAGTTGCTTGTTCTTACAACTGACGATAAGGTGTTGTATTGTACAGTGTGCGATGATACGCTTTCAAGTTACACAACATCTGTACACGGTTCGACATCAAAAGTGTGTTGCCCTGAAATCAAAACAACAAACATTGTTACCGGGGTACCTTAATAATTCGCGCGGTGTGTCCAGCAAATCGATCGAATATAATAAAAAACTATGTAGTGCATTAGTGGCTGCAGATATCCCGTTAAGTAAAATTAATCACTCAGCATTTCGTAATTTTCTGGAAGAAATTTCAAAAATGCCAATACCCGACGAGTCTACACTCAGGAAAAATTATGTACCTCGTTTATACGGAGAGACCATAAAATCAATTAGAAAACATGTAGCGAATAACTACATATGGGTTTCCATTGACGAATCTACTGACACTACTGGAAGGTGCGTAGAAACTTCATTTCATTCGTTTTGTTAGTAAAATTTAACTAATTAAAGACATCAGAGCAATTTACGGATGTTTTATTTTCTATTTTTTCTGAAATCGTCAAGAAAGCTTGTCATGACAGAACTCAGGTTGGTCATGAAAGTGTCACTTTAAAGACTAGTCACTTTCATGATTTTTACAAGACTCCTGTCACTTTACAAGACTCATCTGTCATTTTTAGACTGCAATTGAATTAGAAATCGTCACTTATCTTATGAAACGTTTATTTAATATAATTAAAAACACTAACAATCAAATACAACAATAGTATATTAAGTATCAAGAACAGTAAGGACAGTTCTTGATACTTGATACTCTGATATAGGTGAGCGAAGCGAAGTCGCCAATATTGGAGGAGATCGGTAAACTCCTTAATGTTTGAGATGCTTATACTATTTTTTGTACGACCATTATGAATACAAAGGTATTAACTAAGGAAATATCCCAGAAAAAAATAGATTTGATAATTTATTTTTGCCCTGTATATCCACCAAACATTAAGTAGGTTTTGTCGTTACCATGGATACGTTTGTAATTACTATTATTTTTGAATGTCACGATATTTGTCAAACTCGTGAGAATGAGTGAATCTAAAAACGAATATAATTGGGATATTGAAGAGACCTGAGCAAATTTAAATAAACAACATACATTTCTTTAAATAGTCCAATTATTTAGAAAATAAATGGTTTCTCGCGAAAGAGACATCTAAAGATATAATACATATAATAACCTATAATATATAATAAACTATACATATAATTTACTTACCGTTCTGTTTTTGACAGAACTGAACGGTAAGTAATTACTTACCGACGCGTTTTTGCTTAGCAACCAGTAAATATAACCTACTGTTCTAAAACCAAGTATGGTAAACAATCCGAAATAGCATGGTCGTACAAAATAGTATATTAAGTATCAAGAACAGTAAGGACAGTTTACCGATCGACGACAATGTTTGGCGACTGAGCGAAGCGAAGTCGCCAATATTGGAGGAGATCGGTAAACTCCTTACTGTTTGAGATGCTTATACTATTTTTTGTACGACCATTATGAATACAAAGGTATTAACTAAGGAAATATCCCCGAAAAAATAGATATAAGATAATTTATTTTTGCCCTGTATATCCACCAAACATTAAGTAGGTTTTGTCGTTACCATGGATACGTTTGTAATTACTATTATTTTTGAATGTCACGATATTTGTCAAACTCGTGAGAATGAGTGAATCTGAAAACGAATATAATTGGGATATTGAAGAGGCCTGAGCAAATTTAAATAAACAACATACATTTTTATAAATAGTCCAATTATTTAGAAAATAAATGATTTCTCGCGAAAGAGACATCTAAAGATCATGCATTTATTTTATAAATTACATATAATTTACTTACCGTTCTGTTTTTGACAGAACTGAACGGTAAGTAACTACTTACCGACGCGTTTTTGCTTAGCAACCAGTAAATATAACCTACTGTTCTAAAACCAAGTATGGTAAACAATCCGAAATAGCATGGTCGTACAAAAAAATATTTTTGATTTGTTGTTGATTCATTGTCATTGATATTAACTTCTCATACGACTCTGATGTTGATATATTTTTTCAGTTTAAATCTATTTTTAGTTTTGAAAAACGATTTCAGAAAAAATATAATACATCACTGGTCATGAAAGTGTCTCTGCTTGACTCGGAGGCTTTAAAGAGATACTCGGATGCTACGCATCCTCGTGCTCTTCAATAAGCCTCCTCTTCTGCAAAGTTTCACTTTCATAACTTGTAATGTAATACACTATTGTTAGTTACATATTTAATCACAACAATATTTTTGCTTGATTAAAATATAATTTTTTTAAATAACTGTTTTGCGCTAATTGTTTGTAACCGACTAATTATGTACTTCGATAAAATAAAAATCAAATTTTTGTTTTCAGATACGTGGCTAACGTTATAATTGGCGTTTTAAATTCGGAGAACAATCCCAAATCCTATCTATTAGCAATGGACGTTTTCAAGAGCACCAATCATTATTCTGTGGCATAATTGTTTAATGATTCGATGGCTATTTTGTAGCCGGACGGCATACAGTACAACAAAGTACTCCTGTTCGTCACCGACGCGGCACCGTACATGATCAAGGCTGGAGCAGGCTAACAAGTTCTGTACGAAAAAATGATCCACTGAACTTGTCTTGCCCATGCAATGCATAGAGTTGCGGAAAAAGTGCGGGAAATATATCCTAACGTAAACTCTATAATTTCAGATGTAAAAAAATTGTTTGAAAAGCTCCATATCGCATACAAATATTTAGGGAAACTGCCCAAGAAGTGCCTCTCCCACCTGAGCCTGTAATAACAAGATGGGGTACTTGGCTTTCTGCAAAGCATTTGTAAATAAACTTAATAAACACGATGCACTATGCATACAAAGCGCACAGGATGCTTTTAATACTAAGGAGGTGAGGGCGGAATTATTGTTTGTTTTGACAAATTTTGTGCGTTTAGCTAAAGTAATTCAGAAATTAGAAAGTCAGGGAAATTCATTAGATGAATCTCTTGAGCATGTAAAATTGTTAGGTGTTTCTTTGAATAAAGTAAAAGGGCCAAAGGGTTTGACTATAAAACAAAAATTTAAATCCGTTATAGACAAAAATCCTGGTTTTCACTTAATTAAAAGCATAAACGATGCATTATCTGGCCAAGACATTTTAGACGAGCTAAAGCTATTTTTAAGTGCATATTTCACGTTTTTATAGTGCATAAGTGCATGCATATTTCAGCATTTTTATGTGCATACAAATCTTATACCTACTAATGACATTAGTGTACGGAAACTTTAACGTATTAAATGAGACTCCATGAAGTATTCCAATTCAAATAAAACCGACGAATTTGATGAAATTTGAAAATAAATTGCATTCAAAATATTTCTGTTTAAGTTTAAGTTCGGTCCTGATATATTTAGGCAACCCAACAATCACCTGTGCGTGCAGATGATTTTTTAAGTACCTATACGAGTCTCATTTAATTTGTCTTTCAGTTTACTTCTAAAAATGTCTAGTTATCATCGTTATGGTGCAGGTCGCAAAAAGATCCTGTTCAATTTTGCGTTCTTCAAACGAAACGCGGTGCAAATCGACTTAAAAAAGATAAATTTTAATCAGTGTAGGTAATTTATCTGAATTTAAAAGAATTAAATTAAATAAATCAATTTAAATGAAAAAATTGATTTTTTCGTGTATTTGATAGAAATGTAGTACATTGTTCAATTCAAAATCGTAAAGAAAAGTGGGACTTTGATCGTTAGCAACACTTTTCTTCACGATTTCAGTTAGCAACACTTTTCTTCACGATTTTGGATACTTAGCGACCATTAAATAAAGCAACAATTAAACTTTATACATTTTAATTATGAATATTAATAGAAAATGTACAATTATTTACAGTATTAAATGTTATCCCAGAAGAAGCCGCTATTGATCTAAAATCTGGAACTGCCGTGCAAAGGTCTTCGCTTGATTGTTGAGTCGATTGAACAACACAAGACACTGCGACAGAAGCAGATTGTTTATCAACATTCTGGCAATCACTTAAGTTTTCTCTTGAAGTCGTGCATCTCTGGACAGTCTCACCTTTAAAAATTCTTCTAGAAGTTTTTAATTTATTTTCGATACTATCATCGACATATCCTTCCGCGACTGCATCGGAACGCCACCCCCCGTGTCTTTTGAGACTTTGTATATCTGCTGCGCTGTCTGCAAGTAACGTCGCACTAGTCCTGCGAAAGCAATGTCCAGTGTAACCGTTTGCATTTGGTAATTCCAAGTATTCCGCAATTTTCTTTGGTACAGCGTAAAAGGTATTAATACCAACCGGCTGTACTGTGCATTTCTTCTATAGAATATAAATAACCTACGATGGTCAGTTTTTCTCGGCCTTAAACTCAAATATTTTCTATATAATTCAATTTCATCAACGTCTTTCATTTCTGAGCTCACTACGAAAACACGTTTTTTTTTGTTTTAGTATCGTGCAATGTTACAATCAGAACAGATCCAGTATCTTCAACTTCTTCTACTTTTAGCAAACGTAATTCATCAGCTCGGCAGTCTCCATATAAAGTAAAAATCATAACTACTTTCATGAACAGGAAGGTATCATCAGGGGCCTTAGTGAAAAACGTGTTAATGGGCCGTATGAATAAAAGGGAGCAAGTGCTCATACTCAGAAAATTTGGAGCAAATACTTCTTTCCTTATTAATAAAAATTGAGCAAAAGCTTATGCTCGGAGCATAAACTTTTTCATCTGAGCAAATGTGCAGATCCTAAGTAATCTCTATGAATAAAAAACACATTTTACTCAATGCTCAAAGCATATACTCCAAAAAAGTGAAGTTTAGTGCCTGTCAGGCTCATCATATATTGCTTGTTAAACTCATGGTATTTGCCTGAAAACTCCTTTAAATAATGGCTGAGTTTTTGGTTAATATTAATATTAGACAACAGAAACAATACAGACCTAGAACAACAACAAGAAACTGCGATTATAAAAAATTATTCAGGTTTGAAGAAGAGAATGTGAGGTGGATTGCAAACCACTTCCTTGGTGATAATCCTGAAAAACGAGGTGCTGCGTTGTCTTCCGAATGCAAAATGAAAATATTTCTGAGATATTTGGCTGATCCAGGATTTCAAGTTGGTGTAGCAGAAGATTTAGGTGTCCATCAGAGTACAGTGAGCAAGACGATTAAAGGAATTATTCCATTGATGATAAGGAAAGCATATCTCTGGATAAAGTTTCCGAGTAACTTGAACCAAATTGAAAACGCAAAAAGAATGTGGCAAAATAAATATAGATTTCCTTGTGCTATAGGGGCTTTGGATTGTACCCATATTACGATTGAAAAACCAACTGAACATGGCGACGAATACGTTAACAGAAAAGGACAGTGCTCAATTAATGTTCAAGCAACTTGTAACGCCGAAGAATGGTTTACTAGCATAGACGCCACCTGGCCAGGATCAGTTCACGACAGTCGAATCTGGAGAAATTAAGATGTTCACAGATTTTTGTTAAATTACCCCGGTGAAGCTTTATTACTAGGCGATGAAGGTTATGGAGTAGCACCGTGGTTAATGACTCCTTATAGGCATCCACAACCAGGAGCACAAAGCAGATATAATAAATTATTAACTAAGAAGAGAACGATAATAGAAAGATGAAGTATACGTGTCGGATGAAACTTGAAAGAATACCGGCAGTTATTGCTTGTTGTTGCATATTGCATAATATTGCAAAATTTTTGAAGGACGAAGATTTTGAAGAAGTAAATGAAAACAATGATGACGATGAAAATTTGGCAGATGAGAGAGAAGCAGACGATAATATTCGTAGAGCTGGTCAATTAAGAAGGGAAGAAATTGCCACCGTTATTGATAATTTGAATATTTAATACATTACGATATTAATACATTACGATATTTATTAAATAAGAAGTTCTATTAGTTATTATTGTTTAACAGTTTTTCTTTTTTTAACCGAATAACAGCCAACTGCTCTAAGAGAACCAAACGTTGAAGCTGAACATTTGTGAGGTGTCTTGTTTCATCTGTTTCATGGTGATCAATTGTGTCCAGTTTCTTCTTCTTTGGCTTCTGAGGAAGTAGATCATAATTTTCATTTATTCTCTCACTTTCCACGACTTCTCTGATAGTTGGACTAGCAATACTTGTTATACTTTCATCTTGTGTAAATAGTCCACATCTAACACCTCCTTTAAGAAACTTGTGATTTATTAAATCGAAATTTTACGTAGGTATGTAAAAACTTAAACTCACCGCTCAGTGCAGATATTGTGGGATTTGTATGTCCTTGCATAGCTTCATATAACTTTGTTTCCCAAGATTTCAATTTAATCTTTTTGTTCCCTGTTTTGTTAATATCTACCTTTTTTCGAAGTCTCGTTTTCATATTATTAACCTTTTTTAGGATTTGCTTCTCCTTAATTGGTGTTCCAAAACTTTGGACATATTTTGCCGTGAGCTCTTTAAGTGCTTTCTCTTTTTTGGCCCTAATAGATGGTACCTGTGACTTATTAAATAATATAGGGTACTCTGTTAAGACAAGTGCAAACGCTTCTTGGTCTTTGCCTTTCGTGACTTCTTCTTCACTCTCGCTAGCACTACTTTCTAACATCTTTTCGGCTATTGAAATGAAATTGACGGATTGAAACAGTAAACGTCTCAAATTTTTAGTTTGCAGTATCCATAGCAACTACTCAAAATTGCGAGTATTTGCTACGGAGTCTAAGCATAAGGTTATTCATATCAAGATGCTCATGCTCAGAGTAGAAGCTTCAAGCACATGCTTGTGCTCTTACTCTTTGCTCAGAGAATATACTCAAGTTTTATTTATACGGCCCAATGTTATCCATCGTAAAAACCTTAGATTTTTTGGCCACATATCCGTCATTTTGACGTTTTAAATATGCAAGCAACTTTTTATTAGTAGAAATGTCAACATTTTCATTAATAGCCAGCGTACCTTTCAACATTGAATACAATGACCACAATGTTGAAGATTTCAAACTCTTAGCCTACAACAACACGTTAAAAATTAGTACTGAAAATTAATGTAATTAATGACAAATACCTTTTCAAAAAAGAAAGCGATTAGGATGTTTTTATCACTTCCCTCTACTTTTTTTGATTTTCTCCATGAACAAAACTGTTTCAATAATAATAAGTTTTCTCATACTTTTCTCTTGACTTCGACGGTAGCAAATTTGAATAAACTTCTGCTACTGTTGTTAAAATATTGGAAAACCCTTCACCCAATTCAGTCATTTTGCACAATGAAAAACTTATTTACTAAAAACATCGTTCTCTTGTTTTGCTACCATGTTAGCAAAATATGACACTTTGATCAATTAATCTTTCTTCATTTTTACATTTTAGTCCTTTTGGTCAAATACACGAAAAAATAGCATGTTCAAGACGTTAAGAAAAGTGATTTTTCCTTGTTCGTGTAAATTTAAACCACTCGCGAGCTGTGCTCGGTCGTGAATTGAAACTTTTACACTCACTGGAAAACAACCACTTTTCTTAACTTATAGAACAATCTACTATAAATCGGTTTTTCCATACCCTGATGGATGGTAAGTGCATTCCCTGTAATCGCACAATAATTATTTACGGTATTGTGACTGTTGGATCGTTGTTAGACCAATAGAAGGGGCACAAATTAACACATCGAACGATGCATTTAATTCATTTTTGCTCATTGAAGAGTGGAGCTGTTTCCTTAGGCATGAAAATTTCAAGTATATTTTACGTGGGGCACCTGTGTAAACTTAATCCCCACGTTCCTTCCAGAAGGAAGTAATTGGGATACGCCCAATCAGCGCGCAAGTTGCATAACCGGCAGTCGTGCAATTGCTACCAGATTAACTCACTGGTAGGAGCGAGGTTGCCTATCCACCCTCTACTAGCTAAGTCGCGCATAGTGACCGAGCAGTTGACTTAACACGCTGCTCACCCGCCGGCACTAGAAGTACCTCGTCCAGCAATAGAACTATTCCCCAACTTGACGCTATTATCAAGTGGGACCACTGCCCGATCGAATCCAACCTCAGATGTGGCAGGACTTAGTTTTTAAGCGGTTTTGCCACCCCGATCTACCAATTTTAGGCTTGGTGGGCCCTCGACAGAGCTTCTTTTAAGTCTACACGTTATAGACTCCCGGTGCGTACCCGAAATTGGTGAAGTTGTCTTAATAGTGAGAGGCTATGTGTTCGCTTCAACTATCCTTAAGAGTAATGGCTTTCAGAGCTTCTCCCAATCACTGTACCCGGCTGCAGTCCGGATCAAAGGGTGGCCGGGATAGCTCCTAAGCACATGTACCTGGCGGCTTGCAGTTTCCAATCTGCCCAAAGGTCGGGATAAACCTCACTTCTAGTCACCGCTCTAGAGATTCAGTCAAACAGCGGGTTCCTTTGGTGACCATAAATGACCTCGGTCAAACAGCGGGTTCCTTTGGTGACCTTACATGACCTAGGTCATGCAGCGGGTTCCTTGGTGACCATGAATGACTTCGGCCAAACAGCGGGTTCCATTGGTGACCATAAATGACCTCTTCCCTAGGCGAGATTCGAATCCGCCCACACCGGTCTCATCTACCAGGGCTCCCCCTGATCGGTCAGAGTTACCGTCGAGAATTCTCACGAATTTCTCTACCACACACTTTATTCTGACAGCTTCATCCGTTGCCCGTCAGCGGGTTGGGGTAGAAGACAGCCAGTTCTAGGGGTGAACGTCGTGTGGTCTCCCGTTCACCCAATGTTTCCTTAGGCAGCAAGGACTTTAATATTGTATTTATAGGATGATTGATAATGCCAACTTTCAAGCCAACCTTACTGTGCGATATTGTTGGGTTTCCCATGAGGTCGTAGGAAAAAGAATTTACCACAAACACTGCTAGTTTCTTCTCATTTTCTTTGTATTTTACACATGTGGTTCTTTTGTTAAGTTTCTATACTTTTTAATAATTTTAATTTTTTTTATGCTTTTTTATTTGTATTATTTTGCTACAATAAATACTTATGTAAAGATTAATAAATAGTTGCTATTTATTTATTAATTTTTAAAATATGACTGTATCTTATACAGCAAAATATTAATAAAATTAGTAATATACGAAGGTGGTTTGATAAGTCAGTGACTTTTTGAATAAAAGATCTTTATTTCGGCAAATAAGCGATTTATTTCTCAACATAGTCTCCCTTTAGCTCGATACATTTAGTCCAGCGTTTTTCCAATTTTTCTTATTACTTGCAAATAATAAGTTTTCTCAAGGCCCTCAAAATAGGCGTTTGTTTCAGTGATGACCTCTTGATTCGACCCAAATCTCTTACCGCCCAGCCATTTTTTCAGGTTTAGAAACAGGAAATAGTCACAGGGGGCTAAATCTGGAGAATATGCTGGATGGCGTAGCAGTTCGTAGCCCAATTTATGGATTTTTGTCATGGTGACTACACACGTGTGCACCCGTGCATTGTCTTGATGGAACAGCACTTTTTTCTTCGGCAAATGCGGTCGTTTCTGCTTCAAATCAATATCGAATCTGTCCAAAAGCTCTGAATAATATTCGCCGGTGATCGTTTTACCCTTTTCAAGGTAATCGATGTGAATGACACCGCATGCATCCCAGAAAACTGTGGCCATGACCTTGTTGGCCGACAGACCCACCTTGGCCTTCTTTGGTGAACGTTCACCCGAAGAAACCCACTGTCTTGATTGTTCCTTGGCCTCTGGTGTAGCGTAATAGATCCTTGTTTCGTCTACGGTAACGAAACGCCGCAGAAACTGGTTCTGATTGCGGCTGAACATCTCCAAACACTCCTTTGAAGTGGTCAACTGTTGCGCTTATGGTCGAGTGTGAGCAATCGCGGAACCCATCGCGCGGATACTTTTTCCATGTCCAAACATTCATGTAAAATGTGATGTACCCGCACAGTTGCGATGCCTACAGCCTCAGCCACCTCACACACTTCTCCGATCGTCCAATATCATTTCATGGATTTTATCGACGATTTCTGGCGTGACGACTTCTTTTGGGCGACCTGAACGTTCGGCGTCACTTGTGCTGGTACGACCACAACGGAACTCAGTAAACCACTTCTTAACCATTGAAATTGATAGTGCAGAGTCCCCATAGTATTTATCAAGCATTTCCTTGGTTTCGGTGATGGTTTTTTTTTACGCAAAAAATAATGCTTAATCAGCACACGAAATTTACTTTTTTCCATTTTCGTTAAAATTCACGAGGTGGTTTGCTTTCAATGGTTGTCAAACAGAAACTAAATGGCGCAGCCTTCTCAAAATTTTACAGTAGTCTATTCATATATGGCAGTTGACAGGAGCAGTGTTGCATTTAAAGTTACTGCGCGGGAATTCAAAAAGTCACTGACTTATCAAGCCACCCTCGTATTATAGATCTTTAAATTATTATAGAAAAGTAATTTAAAGTATAAAAAAGACTAAAATCTAATTAATTGCTATATGGGCACACTATTTGAAATTGCAAACAGAAATGTTGAAATTGATTTTTGGTATTCATTAACTACTCTATATAGAATATAATATTCTACAAAATCGACTTTTACTAATATACAACAATTTTGACCAAAAAGACTTACTTATTGTTTGGAAAATTTCGTTTATTGATTAATATTATTGTTGCAAATTTTAATAAACAGTTTTTTAATAAATCTTTGTTTAATTGCAAATCTTAAAAGCTGGGAAAGGTGACAGCAAAATTAAGGTAGACTAAAACCTTAGAACTGATTCTAAGCCTTGAGATCATCTCATATACATTTTAATTAGAACTGATACAATTTTGATTGTGCTTGATCACATTATTAATATACAAGATTGTTATAATAGTAAGTTTGTATGAAAGCCGCAACTTTCTATGTACCGAATAATTAAGAGGTATGTAATTTGTATATGTATGTAATTTTTACAAATTTGATACTAAAGTCATTTTCTTCCAAAATCTCATTCTTAAAAAGAACTTTAATGGAGTAGAAACAAACAAATCTAATAAAATTCGCAAAGTATTCTCTGTGACGTATGAGCCGCGAACTACTTAAGTACGTTTACCTGTGTTAGTTATTACCTTGATTTAAAATGACTCAGGTTTAATCCAAGAGTTGGTATGAGGTAAAGTCGGCTCAGGTAGAAACTTAGTGTTGCTTTTCATTACTATGTACCGGTTTCTCTAAAAGCAATTTGTCATTAACATAAAGTAATGGTTGTACACAATTTCTACTTGAATGCAATAAAGGTATCCATAGAAGACAGGGCGGGCTTGACCTCGCATTCTAAAAGAAGTAAAACGCGTGCTCTAATGGCAATTGTCATAAAATAGGATTTTTCTTTTATTTTTAATTAAATATTTGTAATTTGCAATAAGAATTTAGTCGTATACCGCAGTTAGTGTTATCGAGGCCGCTGTTACTAGTTTTAATCAATTATGGAAAATTGTCACTCCAATTATACCTACCTGGTTTTTCAGTCTGCAAAACGCAAAAGGAATATTTCTAATTGAAAATTAGAAAAAAAGAAAACGTTTTGTTCCTTTAATTTATAATTCAAACAACTTTAACTTTCTTATTGTTACATTGTCACCCTGACACCGGAACAAAATAGCGAGAGATATATTACAGGTGTAAAAATGACTCCCATTGGCATTCTTGACCAGACAGTCAGACTATGAAGTAAGGTACAAGAATCCGGAGTTATATACCTGCACTGCTTAATAATAAGCTTTCTAAATTTTTTCCGAGCTTACCAATACATTTCTACTCCTTAAATAAAATTAGCTTTATAAAGATTGGTTGATTTTAAATAATTTTTCCGAGTTGTTCTTTCAAACGACTTTGAAACACACGAATGTGGTAAAACAGGTATTTAATCATTATCATCTTAATGTGACTAAAAGACGTAATTCAAAAACCGTTTTACGATACATAATAAAGTACAGATTAAAAAAATGTCTGAAATATCCTTGTTTTTAAGTCGACTGTACATTCCACGAGTGGCAAAACCCCTCGAGCCAAACTTTCAGTTATATTATTTCTGATGGGTTGAAGCTGTACGCATTTATTATTTTCCTATTTCCTATAAAATAAAAATTGGACAGCTATATGTTACGTAATAAAGCTATCTAGATGTAGTAGATTTGTGTCGACTGTTAGAATCCGGAAGAATGATCTCAATTCATTCTTGTTTTCTGTTAATAATTTGTTTGTTTATTTACTTTTTTTTCATTGGTGTACAATAATGCGTTAATAAGCAAATTTATATTTGAGACTATATTTATTTAATTAAATAACAATACCTTTAATAAAATAGGTCCAAATGTTGCCTTGGAATTCCTGGCTATAGCATAGATATAAATGGTAATATAGGTGTTTTGTATGCAACACTTTTAGAATCTATAAATAAAATGTGCAAATTTTTCTAGTTGTTTGCAAACACCTGCTTCTTAGTCTTTTTTATGGCCTATAGACTATGAATTTTCAAAGAGTTTCCAGTTTCTCGAAGGTTACATCTACGCTATTTATTGAATTCAGCTTTAGATTTTATATGCCGTGATAAATTTTAATTAGTGCTATCATTAATTTACTTTGAAGAAAAAGTATTAACATGTTTGAATGTAGTTTGAAATTGTTACGATTATTCATTCATATTTAGTTTCTTATATATCATATCACCATCATGTGCAGCGCCATCTGTATTCTAATAAGTGAGTCTTTTGATTCTTATTTACAGGAAACATTTTCATTAGTTTTAATTGCAGAATACTTAAAATATTAAATCCATACTTGATTCATTTCTCTAAAGATTGGAATTACTTAGAACGATTAATCACCCCCCTTAACTTTCTTTTGAAACTCAGGACATACAAAATACAACGGCTGAAATGGCATGGTGCTGAAATTCTCTCAAATAAATATATGTAGGCAATGCAAAATACACTTTATTGTGAAAAATAGGTCTGCGTATAATAGAGTAGAGAAGGGCAAAAGTACACCCTTAGTATGTGATCCCATACATGCACATAAAATCTACAGAATCTTAAAATTTAAACCTCAAAATTCTTGTTATAAATTCACTATTTTTATTTATATTTTGATTTATATTTCAAATATATCCCATGCATAGTATTCTCATTTTTAAATAATTTTTATGGTTCTGGAGTTCTACTACCGGAATTAAAATATTCTGTTAAAAAAGCAGGTGCTTAACTATACAAAGAACAGCATCTGTTTTAACTATCGGTACGTGCTAACCAATAGGGCAAGCGGCAAACATTTTTATTTTTGGCAAGTGTTTAATGAGTGGGTCAGTATGATCACGCAATACATTGTATTTTTCTACTATTTGCACAAATTTTATATTTAATGTTGGATTATCTTGAATGACTTTGATTTTTTGTTCATTCTTGCACTGATCAGCGACAAATGACACTTGAAATTCGAACAAGCAGTGTCGTATAATGTTTATTAGAGAAGACAAGTCTTATTTTGTCTACAACGTGTTGTCTTTATGTACGAATCATAACAAAGTTACCTATAGTGAACATGAAGCGTCATGTCGAACACATATCGTAAACAAATTAAACAAATAATGTCGTATAAGTATGCGACCGCCCTAAAGAAGTACTCCATAAATCCATAAAATTCAAAAATAAACCTACAAATCGGTCTATAAGTGATCGGTATTCTGCTTTATATTTATACTAATTATACTAATATTTGCTTTAAGATATTTCATAATACAAGCTTATTAAGTTAGATAGTAACACTAGGACAGAAAAAGGAACGTCAATCAATTTTTGTCAATCAATATTAAAATACTAGCATAATACCCGTTGAAAAATCAACAGTCCCCTCTGATCATATTAGCTATCCACGCAGTAAGAAAACAGCTCTACTTATAAAAGTTAATTTTCGAGACTCCGTAGCTCAGGATGTGCTATTGCAATGGTGTTTCTGTTTTCCTTGATAATAATGTCAATCGGATGATAACAAGTAACTATAATTTAATATAATCACGTTTGATTCATAATTAGTAATGTCTTTCTTCGTAATTACTAATAAGTCCCACAGTTTTTTTCCTCAAATAAATGCTATAAAAACACATAAGTTGGCCTTTTTTCAAAATAACTAAACGATTGGTAGGCGTGTTCAAAGAAAATACATAATACATTTATTTTAATTATATATTTATGTAGTTTATTATTAATACAGTGAAGCCTCGTTGATCCGAATATACGTTAATCCGAATACCACGACAATCCGGACCAGTAATTTATTTACATTGATTCTATTGTAATCTGGATTTAAAGGTTTTGATAATCCGAACTTCCAAAATTTTGACCAAAAAGGCAAAGCATTTTTATCCAGAAGCGTGCAGTGCATAGGAAACAGTGAAGCAATCGCGATGCGACGTATGCGCTGTCACGCTCGCACGCAATATGTACGAGTCCGATAGCGCATACGTCGTATCGCAAATGCATTGTATCGTATGCACCGCATGCTGCTGTAACTTTATCAAAGATAAAAAGGATGACTTCAGGGCAAGTAAAGATTGGTTAGTTAAATTTAAAAAGACACAATTTATGTCTGTTAAAAATCTCGGGGGAAAAGCTATTCAATGATTCGCAAGCAGCAAGGTCCATTAAAAACAGTTTATTAAACAGTTAGACAGTCCATTAAGTTTAAAAAATACGAAAGAAACAAAATCGCCGCCGTTTTTGATTAACGACATTTTTAAAACTGTTTTTGTTAAATATGTTTGTAGTTTTATTTATTTTTAAATAAATGTTTTTGCAGAATGTTTTAATTCCATTTACTTACAAATAAAACATTGTAACTCTACAGACGCGGTAACCCGAAAACCGCGATGATTTGGATTGGCCCTGTTTTAATTAGTCCGAATTAGCGAGGCTTCACTTGATATAATATAGCATAATATTCGTTGGAAAATCAACGGCGTGTGGAGGCACCGCAGCAGAAAACGCACCAGTCGCTGGCAATCAGTCCGTGCCCCCATTAACTTTGTAGTTTTTGTAAGCCGAATTTTTGTCAAAACCGGTGAATCTTGAGAACCACTAAATAGATTTTGATGCCGTTGTCACCATTTGATAGCTTATTTCTTAGCAAAGAAGTTTCTATATATAGAGATTATTTTCAGGATTTTTCAAAAGTCTAGTAATGAGCAAAGTATGAAATAAAACTTAAGAAAATTCGCTTTAACAGAGACAAAACTCATTACGCTGCGAAAATGGTAACAGATAAAGTCAAACTATAAGCGAACGTATTGTAGCTCTCAAAAAGATCTACAAAAAAGTACGAGATTTAAAAAAAAGATGGCATATACGTATCTCTTACAGATTACTCACAATCAAGATTTTTATAATAGTTATTTTTGCGGAAAACTCTTCTCCCCCTGGATTGTTTCCTTACTTTGCCCTTTTAAGAAATGCCTCCCCTGCGACCTCCTCGGGTTTCTTAGGATTAAAAATATACTTATGCATCCCTTTTGGACAAGGCCCACCTGCCAGTAAAATTTCAGCTTCCTAAGTCTTCTAGTTATGTATAATGTATGTACTTAATTATGGTATTTTTCTTTAATTAAAATTCAAAATTTATTTTTCCTACAGCTGTCAAAAAATGATGACATTTCTTCTTTAATATCCGTATGCAAAATGCCACATGATTTTGTTTACTTGACAACGTGCACGAAATATTTTTCGCTTTAGAGCGAAAAATATTTCGTGCATTTATGCTATTTATGCATATTTGTGTAATGTCGTTTCCGTAGCAACAACGAGCTGTCCACTGCGCTAAAATGAAAATTTCCTTGTGTTATTTTTTATGATTTTTTTTTCTACTTTTTCTGTTTTAAATTTTAATAACGGTGTAGAAAAAACAATGTGTGCAATTCGTGCTCGAAATGACTTTGGTGATCTAGATTGAAATTTTGACTCGGCAACACCTCGTCAAAAGACTTTCATTCTTGACCACCAAAGTAGCATTTCGCGCACTAAATACACAAATAACTATACAACGCCTTCTAATTCCTTAAAGGGTACTAATTATTATAGGAAAACCATAACAACTAATCATAGATATTTGTTTTTCGTGATCAAGGATAAATATTTTAATCTAAATGTCTATGCAATATACAGGGTGTCCCACAATGGTGTTTACACGCAATATCTCCCTTATTTGAAAACATAAAGAAATCAACCAAAAACGATTGTGAATGGACCTTCAGAAAACATCCTTAACAGCTGGTTACATAGCAACGTTTAAGAGATCGAGCACAACTTGATTAGTTTTTCAAATTGCTCCCTCTGTTTTTTTCATGAAAATGTATTCTTAACTTCATTCTGCATACGCTAAGAATGCCTTACTTAATTACCTAATGTGCATTTAAGGGTTGAAAAAAATATTTTTTATAAATTGTACACTTCATATTCACTAACTAAATTATTTATTCAAAAAATATGATTAGATCCGTGTCTACAACGGAACTACTGAGGCACTTTAAAGCCAGTGTAGAGCCCACAGGAGAGCATTTTGAGCATTTGCTTTAAGTTTAAGATAAATTCAATTTATAAAAAATATTTTTTTCAACCCCTAAATGTACATTAGATAATTAAGTAAGGCATACTACCGTATGCAGAATGAAGTTAAGAATACATTTCCGTGAAAAAAACAGAGGGTGCAATTTGAAAAATTAATCAAGTTGGCATGATCTCTTAAACGTTGCTATGCAACCAGTGATTAAGCATGTTTTCTGAAGGTCCATTTTGAGTCATTCACAATAGTTTTTGGTTCATTGCTTTATCTTTTCAAATAAGGGAGATATTGTGGTAAACAGCATTGTGGGACACCCTGTATACGAGCCGTGTCTCATTGAAGTTCGCATACTTCTATTTCTGTTAAAAGGCGCCCCGCAGTTTTTACTGTGGGTTTTTTTTTGGTTTTTCGAAGTAATCATTTCTGGTTGCTAGAGTAAAGTACTAAGTTCCTATATTATAAAAGATGTTTTATTGTTAGATTTCGTTGTGTATTTATCTTTTATTAGGGTAACCTCGTCAAGACCTCACGGTCAAAAGCATTGCAGGATTTCCCTATATACAACATTTGATGTGTGATTACAATCTTTCGGATTTTCGTGAGTGATTATTTAAATAAACACAACCAAACATAACCAGTTGGAAATTTAAGCCTAGCACTACTCTCTCCCAGCTTACCCTCCTCCCTTATACATACGGGATTCTACATTACGGAAATACATACATACGGAAATTCTACCTTACGAAATGTTAATAATAAAATCAAGAATCGATCTTGTTTAAAACATTCTTGAAAACGTCTATTAGTATGTATTTCAAAAACATGTCATAAACATAGTGTTGGCAAATTTCCTGCGTTTTAAACAAACAAAATGAAACTGCTCTGAATAAGCAATTGCTATCAGCTATTATTTGTATAATTCGTCTGTTGTCCACAATTTTCAACTATGCGGGTTTTTTCTACTCAACCTAACAATATTAAACAATAATCGCATGCTAACCGCTTATTAATGATGGAAGTGGACGGCTCACCTTTTATATTTATAAGCGGGAGTAGTTACTCACCACCATAGAAAGTGAGATGGCATCCCAAGTGAATGTCCGATTCGTCCGTCTCAAATTAAACATTTTAGAGTTTTTCAAATTAAAAATATAAACATTAAAAAAATATAAAAATTAAGTAGTGTTGACTAATCTACACAGCGAAAGCTTTAATACAAAAAAAGAATCACTTAGATCGGCCCGGTGGAACTCTAAAACGAACTGGAACAAAAATAAAATGTGACAGTTCCTTATAAAATAAAATGTGACAGTTCCTTATTGTTAGAATAAGATATTGCTTCTATAGCTACTTCATTGCATATTTTATAAAATTTTACTAAGTCGGTGATCCATCTTACCGCTTCTTTGGATCCGCAGATTGATCAGAGTTGAAGGGGCGTTAATTTCATGAAAATTAACGTGGTATAATTGCAAAGACAGTACTCTAATAACAACAAGAAACCGCTCATGCGTATATCAAAGAATAAATGCGGGCGTTCTTTAAATAACAAAAATAGAATGTGCGAACTTCAGTGAGACCCCCCTCGTACTGTATACGTAGTAGGTACATATATAATATAAAATTCCTGTCATTATTTAATGTTATGAAAAGTCTGTTTCTGTATAAGATATGCATAATACCGTATTTTTAGTATAAATGGATTTAGAAGGTGCCAAATAGTATGAAATAATACCTCACTCGGTAATATTCTGACTATTTGAATGGGCTAATTATTGGCCGCCATCTTAGAAAATGGATTCTTAGAACTCGTACAAAAGAACCTAAGACATTAATTTTAATATTTTTGAACCCTACAGGCTTTATATGTGTTGACTGAACACTACTAAAGCAACACTGAGCGACTACTCTTTATCTTCTGATTAAAAGGACCGTTTTTGGAACCCAGATTTCCCAAGTAATGACGCGGACACAGGAGGCATGGGGAGTTTTGAGTATATTTACAAGGGGCCTATCTGTACACAATAAAAAAATAAAGTTTTGCTTGGGATTTATGTCCAGGTTTTTAGACCGTTTATTCCTTGCTATAAGTGTCTTTTAAAAATATTCTTGATTCAATAAATCGCGTGGTTCTAAACCTCTATGACCCTCTCGAGATATTAGACACTGTGTTCTCGAACAGTAAATTGACTTGGTATCACTCAATAAAGATTAGCCGCTTATCTTGTATCAATAAGATACAATTCTAATTAACTTTTATGGTACAACGAATTTCAAGAGCATACTTATTTAAATAACCTGTGGTCGGTGTAGAATCTTTCATTTGTTTTAATCTGTGAATTAGACAGAAATAAGGAAACTTCCATAAGAACATTTTTTGTACTAATTAACGTGCTACAACTTTCAAATAGTTTAAACTAAAAAGTTCGTAACACTCAAGCTTATTGTATTTTGATTGTAATAAACTCTTTTTCTGTAAATTTTCTATTTTAATAAACCTTTGTAAACTATTCTTACCTATTTTGTAAGTAATTTGTTTGTATTGATGAATGCTATTTTAATAGAAATGACTTAACAGAATAATAGCACAGTATAATAACAACCAGTAGGTTGTGCACTCTCGCAAATATTGTAAGCCGCCGTGTGTTACCTTGTATTCTGCGGCCTACGGAACAATAGTTATGCTGTGATATCCGCTTCTCGTTAATACAAACATGCAATGACGATGACGA
Source organism: Agrypnus murinus (assembly GCA_929113105.1). Taxonomy (NCBI): domain Eukaryota; kingdom Metazoa; phylum Arthropoda; class Insecta; order Coleoptera; family Elateridae; genus Agrypnus; species Agrypnus murinus. The sequence goes on from OV816025.1 coordinate 101,939,249, forward strand.
TCTGCAAGCCTCGGCGAACTCTGATCGCGCTGTCACTCAATGACACACGAATGTACTATATTCGAAGCTAGAGGATTTATTGATAATAAAAAACGTTGTACTTTAGTTGTTTTTTAGTTATCTGAAATTATTTACAGTAAAATACAGTAGTAAGTCATTTATAAATAAAAAACACAACATTGGAAAAATAACTAATTTTGGATAATTTTGTTTAATTTTATATAAACAGTTTTATATAATTTTTTTTTTGATAACTCCTATCAATGCTTGTACATCTCCTGTTTTTTAGGTTTTTCATCCAGTTGCTTTTTAGTTGTCTGAAATTTTCATTTTTTTATCGACCTCCTTTTTCATGAGATTGTAATAATTGAACTTTCTTTAAATAAAAGTACTATATCTCAGAGGGTATTGGTTTGCGGACACGGTATATTTGCGTTTTTTACTTGATTTGGCGGATACAATCATTCCACAAATTTTTAGACATTTTAGCACACACCCTGAATAATAATAATGTGTAATAATAAATTAAGATCGATATCGATAATGCTAAACCATAACATAAATAAATCCACATTTCTATAAAACTTTCAGATAGGCAATACATCTTACAATCGTTGGCAGCATTGGTTGCCGTTAAATGTTTACACATATTTTTATTGTCATATCATTTGGATACTGATTCTGATTAGTGAGTGACTGTGTATAAGTGTTCAATTATTTAAAAAACATTAAACTTAGAAATCAAGATAACCATAGAAGCATGAAGTTTTGTTTTAGAAAAAAATCGAAAAATTTGATTTATTATAAACCGATTTATCATTATCGTATTAATCGACTCAATTTGTGTTCTAATATTACTAATTTAATTTGAGATCATTTTATGAGAAAATCGTTAGGATCAAATGGAAAACGTTATTGAAAAATTGCTCCATAGAAGAGTATAAGTAAGCTCTCACACTGAGGCAATGCTCAACTAGCAACTATACCCGGGCCGCTGAACAGATATAGTTAAAAAAAATCAAGGCAGCACAGATTGTTCTGATTGGTTTTATGTGAAAGTTAAATTTACAATAGAACATTTTTAGAAATGAATTGTTAATTCATTATAAATAATGGCACTTCGAGAAATGCTAGTAGAAATAATAACCATACATTTAAAAAAATCTCAGTTTTATTAATTTGATAAAATTGCCATTAAAAGTTCGTGAGTGCGATGTTTGTAAACGCATTTATTTTGTCTGTGAATTATTAATAAAACAATGAATTTACATACAAACATGCTTTAAGTATATACATCTTTGGCACAAAATGTTTTATACAAAATAGAAATGCAGATTATAGAGCAATATAAATATAGAGCAGAAACTGCAACTACTAAACGAATACAGGATACAGGATACAAATGAAAACTATAAAATATGTACACACGATGAATTACATAATAAATATTAATCAGAATCCGAGCTCGTTGGTGAATCAGATTCATTTTCCAAATTGATAATCAATGGTTCGTTCACAATATCCGCTGCTAAATCAGCTTCCCACATGCCCTGTTCTACCACCATGGTATGTGATATCGCTTTCCTCCAATTTTCGGAAGAAACATTAGCAACTGCAGTAAGTAGTAGGTTTCGTACATCTTGGATTTTAAAGTTGGTATTATTTCTTGCTACTTCTCCTTTTATTTGGGCCCATATTAATTCTATAGAATTAAGTTCGCAGTGATATGGTGTCAATCGTAGAATTTTACGACCAACTGCTGTAGCTAATTCGTCAATAGCATATTTCTCTGACCCAATGTGCAACACAATAAGACGTTTTCCTTTGCCAGATGGATTCTTCAGTCCTGTAGATAACCCTTGTAGGAAAGGTTGCCTTGCTGTAGTTATGGTTGTGTCTTGCCAAATTCTTTGCACTGTATGACCTGCATTTACCCACATTTCATCTAAGTAATAAATTTGTTTCCCTTCTGCCCTCAATTTCCGCACTTCCCGGAGATAATGTCGTCGCCAAGCCGCAATTTCATTTTTTTCCTTTAACATTCCATTTCTTTTTCTTTTGCTATACCTTCAACAATAATAAATTTAGATAATGACATAACATTACTTATTGTATATTTACCGAAATCCAATTTCCTTCAGCAATGCCCTCAAAGTAGTTTTTTTGAAATTTGGCAGTTCTTCGTTATCATTAATAGCAAGCATTATTTTTGCTATTGTTGGTGGTTCGTTTCGTAGATAAAATTCGTGAATTATTCTCCACTTTTTATGCCCTCATCAATGTTGTCCAAAATGGGTTTACTTCGATGATATGACTTTGGCGGCTAGAATTTATGGTCAGCCTTATATTCTCGAAGAACGTTATAAACACTTGCAACACCCACGCCTGTCATAAAATGAATATTTACAACATTGATATTGAAGAAATAACACAATACGTAATAAGCAAAATAAAATTACAATTGCCTACCTGCCGCTTTTGCAGTAAATTCGACGTTTTCAATTTTCGAATTAGTTGGATGTTTTTCTTGACACGCTTTAAAAATGTTTAGGATGGATGCTTATCAGACACCGAAAAATGCATTCGCGGCCGTTTTTTTGGAGGAGAAAGGGCCATATCTCTTGGATTTTAAAACAACAACAGTAAAGAACGAAATAATAACAAAACACAAAAAAATTAAAACGGGAATACTCAAAACAGAAAAGAACGGAAAACTAAACAAACAAACAAATACAGAATATCGAAAATGAATGAATGAAAATTCTAGTTATACAAGCGTCACGCGCAACTAACAAGTGATTGCTGGATATTTGACAGTAAACGAATTGATATCTTTTTGGTACAATTAAACATGCCTTTCAATTTGAGCGGTATATTTGAATGCTACCAATAGAAAGGTTTTGTTACAAAGAGGGGGTAATTGTAGGCGTTTTTTATTACTATATCTGTTCAGCGGCCCAAGTATAGAAACTAACAATAAGCAACAGACAATATTATTTTGACCACCTCTCACACTGCAGCAACTGATTCCTTTTAGTTTGTGTAGCAATCTCAAACAATCATGTCATTCTCTAACAACTCTGGATATGCGATTTTAATTTGGTGGCATTGAAGAAACATAAATTTAATAACAACGAAGAAATTTCTAATTTATTAACAGATTATTTAAAAACAATATAAGTTGTAACAACCATCGAACTTATTAAGTGCTAGATGAAGAATAATCCAATTGCGTCAGCCTTGCAAGCAAAAATTTCTAACAACTTCCAATAACATTAATAGATCTTTTTCTCTTTATGCTAAATGTATGCACATTTCTTATTTAGATCGTTTTTAATTACATCAGCCACTGACCTCATAACCTTAACTTATATTTCGGCCACAATCATAAAACTATACCTAAACCATAAATAGAAGAAATGAGTCATCACAAATATTTTTGTTTTTTTGGTTAAAAGTTTCTGCATTCGTTTCTTAATACGAGACATTAATTTGTTTTTGCCAATTTTTGCCTATTCCTTTATACAGTGACTATTTAATGTTAATTATGCGCTTATTGTTGTTTCCAACTACTACCTGTAGTCATTTAGAGATGATCAATAGTTCATCACCTGTGGGAGGAAAGGAAAACTATGCTAGTATGGTTAAAACTGACAAATTTCGTTATAGAAAGAAAGAATTTAAAAGATTTAGCTGATGAATCTGGCAATGAATCTGGCAATAGAGCTTTATGCGTATTTGTGGAAAACAAGTCTACCAGACAGCAATATATGTATTAGGACAAGATCTGCACTTATGGAGATAGGATGTTATGCATTCCCTGTGTATTTGAACATTTAATTTGGGAACAGGTCTTTTAATTTCTGTCCAAATTCCAATTTTCGAGACTTTAGATACGAATAGCATCTCAAAGTTAATGTTTTGTTAATTTCATTTTTCACATATTTTTTACTAAAGTAAGTTTATAAAAGTACTATTGCAGCTTTTGTGTTTGTCTATACTAAATATACAATTTTTTTTTATTTTCATTTTATTATTAAATTCTTTGTCTAGTGTAAAATAACCACCAATGTGTTTCATCACCTTATTGTACAATATTACAGATTGTATATCAAAAATAATCATAAAAAATAATTTTGACGTACTTTCAGTTTCAGGGTATTTTCACCCACTGTGCAATGGATGGAATTCTTAGACAGTTTTTATTTTTTTTTCATTGAATAGTTTATAGATTAAGAAAATTGCTTGCTGAATATTTCTATACCATAAAAAAAGCTGTTAATAACTAAAATACAGATTTTATAGTAATTATGTTTAATAAAGTTTAAATAATTATAATTATCGTCAAGTTTTAACTATTCACTGTAATGTGGCGCTACTTGTCTACATTCAATGTGAAATACAGCTAGATACATTACCATTAAGCTTGTATATAGGCAACTTTATATAGAATTGCTATAAATGGTTGCATAAACATAACTTTGAAACTTTACTAATTTTTGTGCTACTAATGATGCTAGAGAGCAACCTCTAAATTAATGAAGAATAAAATAGGTAGTTAACGATTTCTAGTGAAGATCTGTTTAATTTATAATATCACTTTATCTTGCTTAAAATGGTAACACATTTATATTAAGTAGAGGTCTATGTTTGAGGTCAAAAGGAGGAAAAAAGTGTATGTTGCAAAATAAGTGCTGTAAAATATTGTACATATTACACAAAATATTATTTATTTATCAAGTGTGCGTATATGTAATCTTCTTGCTAATATTACATCTAATTAGATGGTAGTTAGCGTAAAGAATTTCCACATATTAAAAATTAGGCAAGAATTAAATATTAGTTTTATACGTAGTGCAAATTTTTTTCAATTAGTGATTATTTAATTACGAAATATTTACTGACTTATCATAATTATTGTAACCTACTATTACTAACACTAGTCGGCAAAGTTAAAACGTTTGTCTTGACCGAAGATCTTATTATAGCCTGAGATATTTTGGGTAGCTAATAAGAATCTGGCTTACTCGTATCGTTAGTTGTTTTTCATATCTTAAATTTGTTTGTTCTGGTTCAACTTGAAAGTTGAATTGATATGATGAATTGATTTATGAAGTTATGCTTTTAACAATAGCAATAGCATGAACCAGTAAGCTAATAACATGTTTGCAAAAAAGTTATGTTTAGGCGCTAAGGATGCGCCAATATCTACGAGTAGCACGCTAGAATACGACGGCTCCAATGAAATCGTTGTTCCATTAATGCAATTTCCTGATAAAATCTTTTTCCATGCTCGTCTTATACTGCACCCAAATTTCCAGGAAAATGATCCAAGTGAGTACGAAGAAAATGATGCTTAAGCAACATAATGCAGATCAGTCGTCGACAAGCCGTAATTAAGTTTTATAAAAATTCTTAGCTTTTGCTATAAGACTATAAGACAGGAGAATTTAATTAAAATTCTTAGAATTAAGGTCCTCAGTAAAGGTTGAATTTAAATGCATTTGCTAGCTATTCTTAGTGATTTTTTGAGTTTTCTCTGCGTTTTGAATTGTTTTGTAGAAACAATTAAGTCGTATTTATTGTGCATATGCACAAAACATTTATTGAATTCTTAAGTAATTTGAGTTAATTTTTTTCTTACCGCATATTTTATCGAATGTAGACGACAGTTATAATAGAGTTGTAGAAAATTTGTTTAAGATGACAAATACATCGAGAAATATTTATGACTACTTATAATCCAGAAATAATAAAATTTGTGTACCAGGTAATTTTTATAGTCAGCAAGATCGTCTACCGGAATGAATGTAGTTAAATCTTCTTTTATTTTAAAACTTGAAAGAATATTCTGAAATAATGCTTGCTCGGCTGAATCAAATCAAGGAAGAATATTTATTCTAAAAACTACGAATGATTTAGAACTTTCCGACAAACAATTAACACTAAACAGGAAATTTTCTAGAACACCCATAAGTAGAGATTTTGACGTTTTTATGATGTAATACCTATGTACCTAATTCTATATAGAATTATTACCCGGTATATGCGGGAATTCCCAGGGATTTAAAAATGCCTCCTATCCCGAATACAAAAATGTTTGAGTCTCAGGAACTTTAGTTCTAAGACGCTTCCTGCTGTAGACAGTTTCTGATTAAAGTTATCTAAAAACAATTTGTAGGTATATGTAAATCTGAGGAACAACCAAACATAATTCTGAAAAATTTCTGTCTTAAACGAAGACAAGCTTCGCCTGCTTTATTAGGTGCTTTAATAAAAGTTTTAATTATCCTCAATTTAATTTGCAAAGGAGGTAGCAATAGAGGTCTTACCAATGGCGGGTAAGCTATATTTTTATTACCAGGTGCATATTGTCATGATTGTATACTAGAAAGATATACGTATAAATAAATTTATTAAACAAATATCATGCATCTTTTCAATTTTCCGATTTACAGGTTACATAAACTCAATTTAAAAAAATAAGTTTTGAAAAGAGGTTTCTTGAATGGCATAATAGAATACAGTTAAGTTTAACATGCCTATAACTGCACTTAAGACACATAAAGGATACTGTATAGTTTTCAAATTTGCTTTTAAAAAAGATGGTTTGTATCTTTAGCTTAACGAAATACATTATGTTTATATATTTTCATTGTAGGAAGGTATTGGCTTATATTCTGACAGAATTTAATCTGGAATATAAAAAAGCAAGTTGTTTTTAAGGTGTAGCCATAACTGACTTAGGTACCTGAAGAATGAATGATGAATGAAGAAATTGGTTTTAGAATTTCGTTATAACGCCATCAATGTGAGATTGTTTTCTTCGTATTTTTTGTCAATTGTATAACGTTAAAATAGAAAATATCAGTGGAATATCATGTAATACTATCTTGACTACAGGATTTGTAGTGGAAGGTAAGGAAGGAACAGTAGGACATTTCAGTGGAAAGGATGAGCTTCTTTGAAAAAGTTAATGAAAACAAGTTTGTAGAGCTTCGTCTTGCCCTTGTAAGATAAATTCATGTAAAATGGGTTGCAGACTTTGTTTTGACCCAGCTAAGAATGTTCAAATAAGTTAATTAAGCCTCTAGTGAAGGTATTTATTAATAAAAAGCAGTTTTCAAAGGTGTTTTAAGAAAATTAAGTTAATTAGTATAAGTGATTTGAAGTTTCTTAATGGACATCCAAAAGGAGTGATATAATATAAAATAAATCATAAGAGTCATTATGTTTGTTACAATTTATTTTTTGCGTTTGTCATTATTATCTAAAATTAATTTGGTTTATATAAAATAAAAATAAAATGTAGCAGTCCATTTTCTTGTTAAAATGTTTAATTGATGACTATCAGATTCTTGCTTTATTTATTTTCAAAAGGGTTGGTTGAGCTTATCGCGCCCTACCTAAACGGTAGAACCTTTCTACATTTAAATATCTTACTCTCAAAATTACCTGGATTGAAGTATGCTTGACGAAAACTATTTAATTGATTTCTTCTTTATAAATATAAATGGCTAAGGTGAAATATGCAACACAATAACTAAATAACTAATTTTATAAAGAATCAACAAAGGTTTTATTAGAATTTTAAATATGAATTTTATTAAAAATAAAACTTGGCTTGTGTTTTATTAAACATATAAAGCTTGAAATCAAATCTTGGGTATAGCAGCTATTTAATTAAATCTATCTATAAATTGATTTAAATAGATAGATAGCCTACGAAATTCAGAACAAAATTATGTAAAGAGACACTTGTATCTTAAATTAAGAAATAAGGCTGTAAATCAACGTTGACAATAGCTGTCAATTTCAATTTTATAACGTTAATTACTACTTAAATACGTGATCCTCAGCCACAACAGTACATGGTACACCTGCATCATACCATTTACCAACTTTCCTGAATAGAATTACATGACAGAACTTAACATATTAGAGAAAACTTAAAAATAGTTTTGAAGATAAAACGTTGTGATGCTGCAATTTTGGGCCTAGATCTGTATGCCTTAAAACACCTTAACCTAGGAAAATCTCAAACACTTTTTGTACCTTCTACAATAATCCAGAAGACTATAATAAAACATTGAACAAAATAAACCATATTTTCTGATAATCGGATAAATTTCTTTTTGTAACGAAATAATTTTGCAAATCAGTAATTTTACGAGAAAAATTGACGTGGCAAAATCGCGAGACCGAAGGTCGAGCGATTTTGCCAAATGTCAGTTTTTCGAGCAAAATTACTGATGGAAAAATTTTGAGTTAAAAAGAAATTTATCCTTAAAAGAAAAGCTCGAGTGTTTTTTGGCAAGATAAATTAACGACTGAAGATATGAATGAACAACAACAATAATTATTTTTATTGATACAATTAAATTATTTGAATGAACAGTTATTAAATACACAATTGTTATAAATTGTTTGGTTTGGTGTACTGATTTCAAAATTTTCTTCTCTGTATCAAGTATCAACAATACTTAATAATTATAACTGACAGGGCAGACATTAAAGTGACGTAAGCGTACTAGATGTAGTCTGGTTATGAGGAACAGGCGTTTTTATCGGTGATAAAAAAGGATGCACCTTTTTTATCGCTGTCAAAATGACAAAACTGTCATCATTAAATGACACATTTTATATAGGAGTTAATTTATCATTATAAATTTTTGGCTAATATATAACCCGTTCTATTCTATTTCAGATGAATTTCTAACCCGAGACTGGATTTGTTTATCGGCAGATGCAAATTTCCTTCTGCAGTTACCATATACTCAAACAAAGTTAGGTTATGTTTGCACGAGAGAACATAAGTTCTTATTTTCTGGTAATTTACTATATTTAAGAATAACATTGCATGTAAAATGACTAACATGAATAAACTAACTTCTTGAACTTGTTTCGCTACTAATATTTGTTTTGCTTTTTATTGATAAATTGTTTTTAATCAATTATTTATTTCCTACGTGATCATCGTAAGCTTTGTAATTTTCCAAATTGATACCAAATTCGGCCTATTGATCGTCTCACGTTGAGACTACAGTGTGTGTTCTTATGGACAACGGGGTTGCCAAACATCTTGCAAGCAGCTTTTAAAAACACTTTCTAAATATTGTTTGAGCAAGTTATATTGCAGGTAGTCACTTCTTCTGACAGCGGTAGTAAAACAAAATTTCAAGATTTGCTGCTGTTCATGTAGTGCGCATATAAAGTCTGGAACTATCGAAATAAATCTTTTATCAAATATTTTTGAGAAAAATCTTCGAACACGTAGATTTTTATCTTAAAGGAGACATATTTTAGTGTAATTGTTATTTGTAGATCGTCTTTTGTTTCCGAACTATGACGATACCAAATTTTTTTAAATGGAAACCCTAATTTTTTATGATGAATTTGGAAAGATAATGTAATGCTAAGATCAAATATGCTAAAAAAGTATGATACTGTATTAAGAAATTTCCGAGATAATTGCTTTTAAAGTTTTAAAACAAAAATTAAAAAACAATCAAGAGTTCCATGACGCACAAACTATCAAAATTTGAAACCAAATAATTATTTCTGTATTAAGAAATTTGCTGATATGCGTTCGGTGACAAATAATAGTGCCGACAAAAAACGTTATACTATAATTTCAGTAAGTACAAACTGTATTATGTAGTTCCGCGAAGTAAAAGTAGAAAAAACCAGAAGGGTTTATTGTTTACTAAAATCCTTTGCATTTGCTGCTAATCCTAAATTTCCGTTTTTGTAAGTTTCTTTTGAAACAAGTTGAACAAATGAATGATTTTATCATGATGAAATCATTTTAACGTAATTAAAATTACGTTTGGAGCTTCCTGTATTTACCTGTGAATTAAAAGATTAAAAAGATTATACAGAAGCTAACCAGCCGTTATTTTTATGTTGACAGAATTTGAAGACGAAAGAATTAAACAAAAAAGTATAAGTAATAAAATATCGGATATTTAGATACATGTACGATGTAAAAATCCCAAGTAATGTTTAATAAAATAACAAATACATGTTAATAAGACTTTCTTTTAAATCCTTCTTTTGTATGGTTACGATTACACTTTTTCGGTTACTGTTTTCAAAGATTTAGAACTTCTGGAATCTTAATCCACATTTCTATATTTATTGTTTCCAGCTTTACTTTGTGAAACTCCATAATCATGAAATAAATAAAGATTATTAAAAAGTTTCACAGTATTTATTAAAATATAACCTGACAATATTGTTTCGACAGCTAAGCTGTCATTATCAAAGGTAATATAAATATAAACAAACACGTCGCTAAGGTAGATACAATTTTTTTTGTGTTTGTTTATATTTATATTACCTTTGATAATGACAGCTTAGCTGTCGAAACAATATTGTCAGGTTATATTTTAATAAATACTGTGAAACTTTTTAATAATCTTTATTTATTTCACATTTCTATAGATTCATACAGTGAAATAGGTGGCAACAACGAAGCACAAACTCCGATAAGAAATACATTGGCTATCTTTCCTTCACTGTAGTCCCAACGTGACACAGACAATAGATATATTAATATCGCAATCGTATTATTATATAAAATCTCCAAGTACTTGTCTATAATGGGTATATCATTCTATCGATTGCCGTTTAGTTAATTAATTACATTTTTCTGCAACCACTCACGAAGGTAAGAAATTGCGCATAATTTAGAGTCTACAAAACTGCCACTTTTCATACGTCATGCGCAATTCTAAAACATATCGGAAGCCATCGTTGAAACGAGTCATGAAAATATTTACTTATGTTTTGCAAACTTTTCTTCTAAATATATTGATCTTTTATCTATATGATGTTTCTTTAATATTCAGGAAATGGTAATTATGAGTAATTTATTTAAAGAAAATTAACACACTTTGCCTGAATTTACTGTTACATATAACCTTACTTTACGTAAGACCAAGGTCTTTACATTTTAGCGATGTTGCAACATTTTTTATTCTAAAAAATAGTGGTAATTCTTTGTTAAGCCAAAAATATAATTTTAAACGACATCCCTTGTGTGTTCCAATACATACAATTCTCATTGGTAAATTATCAGTGTGAACAGAGATAATTCTTTTGATATTAAATTTAAAATTATTTTTAATATAGTAAATAAATACAGGTAGATAAAAATACGGTCTAGGATATTTGGGCGTGGCCGTTTCGCCTCGAGAACAGTTTTGCGTCGGACAGTTCAGCGCAAGGACAGTCCGGCGCAGGTGCACTTCGGCGCCGGCACATTTAGGCGCATGCACACTTCGACGAAAAGAGAGTTCGGGGAATGTAAATTTTTCGGCGGTAAATTATGGTAAAACTTTCGGATATCTTTAAACAAAACGGGGACAAGCTACTCTATTATCAGAGTAACCTTTTTTATTTTTATGTACACACAACACACATACATGTTCTTAAGTCCAGAATTTTGTATGGATTAGTTAAATTGCGTTACTCTAGTGCTTTTTATCTTTAAGCACTGAACTATAAGCACTAGGCAGTATCTATTTATAAGCGTTACCTACTGAGACAAAATTCGTGAAGCGGGACATGTATTGATCAGTGGTACGATATTCAATGTTAATATCAATTTTCCTATGTCATGTAACTGATTTTATAAAATTCTCGATGTTTTAAAAGTTATATTAACTTGATTATCAAACATGATATTCTTATAAACACTAAAGAATTTATAATAAACAAATTAAACAAAGTAACAAAATCGCCTTGCGACAAACGAACGGGAAACATAAATGCTTTATACAGCTACATGCAGCACCACTGGACGCTCGTAATTTACATCTTGAAAACAAAATCAGTTGTATAAAATAAAAAGACCAAAATTCGGAAATTTTTTACTGCTACGTTTTAAATGAATCTGAATTAAATAGTGTTTCATCCATCGTTTTATACAGTGTGTCCACGGATTACGTTCACAAGAGGGGAAAAATTTTTATTTTTAGTTTTATCGAAAAATGTCATTCTTGATAAAAAGTTTTGCTTGTTGTAAGACCCCAGAAAGTTAAAACTACGTTTTATTTTACCTGTTTCATTTTATAGTCAATTTTCTGTGAAACCATATGAAATTTTGCTAGTGGATAAATCTAGTGGATAAATCAAATACGGAATGGATAGCTAAGGCAGTAGCTGCATCATCATCTTCACGGTATGCCTTTTTCGCCTTCTTTTTATCTTCAACAGACCCTGGTGTCATTGAATTTCATTATTCATTTTAGCACTTTACCAGGGAAATTCTTTGTTGAAGAGTTAACATTGTGACACAATGACAATTTGAAAGAATTCTTGCTTAATAATGACATAAACGTCACCCACTAGATTATTGTTAAAGTTTTAAAAACTGCAAAATTACATATAGTTTCACAGAAAATTGACTATACAATGAAGCAGGTAAAATAAAAGATGAATTTGTTTTAATTTTCTGGGGTCTTACAACAAGCAAAACTTTTGACATTGACATTTTTCGATAAAACTAAAAGTAAATTTTCCTCTCTTGTGAACTTAATCCGTGTACACACTGTATACGTATATTTGTAATATTTGCAAAAATAACCTAAAAACTTGAGTCAAAGTGATTTACTGCATTAATCTGTTTTCATCAGAACAACAAACGAAATAGTGGTGCCAACTTAAGGCAACGTTGTCACTTTTTCACTACTCTAGAAGGGTATAATTTATTTATATTTTAGAGAGATTTCTTTATTTTTTAGTGTCTACATAGTAGTATTATTTTATTTTTACTAATAAAAAAGTAAACTTGAATGAAATTTCTGATTAAAAGAATTGTTTTTCGTCATTTTTACATTTTTTTTTGGTTTGCATTAGACAGTCAAAAGCTAATCTCTAACTTTAAAAAGACTAATAAGTAATTAAAAACAATATAAATAATAACTAAACTGCTTTCACATGCATTCTAATAAAACTAGTATCGTTTAAGCCATTACTTGAAGAAAAACTATGTAATTATTTCTATTTGTCAAAATAGCACAGCTCCATAACTTTTGGTTCAGATTATCCCACCACAACTCCCTTAAATATTATAAAGCTTATTATTATCGTTTTCTTCTGTTTTAATAAAATAAAATTGTAGGAAACTAAATTTATTTTTATTTTATTAAAATTTAAATTCATTTCAAATTTGCTAATTTCTGAGAATTCTTTGTGATCGTAGGGAAAATAGTGTACAAAACACGTAGGAAATTGTTTATCATGTACTCGTGGGGCGTTCCCACTCGTTATGTAATATATTATTTTCTAAAAGCAAATCTTATCTCAAATTATAGATTTTCTTAGGAAACCAAACAATTTGTTTTATTACAGTTGTTTTACAACTATTTACAAGAAAAGAAAATAGGTGAGCAATTAGTAGCATTATTTATAAAAGGAAGTCATTTTACATATCATATTATGCAGGTCTTGGGTAAGTAGATTTATACGGAATAGCTTACCCGTATGAGGGCATAAAAAAATAAATGGTAATATAATTAAATAAATAAGACAAGTGCATAAGTAAGGAGAAATCCATCAGAAATACTCATATATTTATATTGAATATACGTTAAACATTACAATTTAAAATTACATTTATTCAGAGGAATGCTCTTACTTTTTTTGGCAGAAATATCGATATAATTCCCATTAGCAGGTGCCATGTCAGGATACAGAAATAGAGCATAAAAGAATAAATAGACGAACATAACTAAACAGAGTTATAGAAAAATAAGCATGGTATTTATTATAATTACCAATAATTAGCCAGGAATTCCATATAAACGTTTGGAATTCAATTTAAAAAAAAATGAATAAATATTAATTGTGCTATTGTTAGAACTGTTGAAGCTCTATTTTACGCCTACTGAAATGAATAGTTTAGATTATATTATAGTATTGATATTAATCAAAAAATTATTAAACTATTAATGAAATATAACACAATATACAGAAACATGAATCGTTATAGTTTATTATAGCTATGGATACCAAAGCAGAAACTAAAGACAGCTTGCATTTGTTTATTTGTAAATTCTATCTATAATTACAGCTATGTTTTATTCCAGCTATTTAAGGAATTTCTAGATAAATCCAAAAATTAAAAAATATCTCTTTGTGTTAATTTTTAAATCTTTTATGCATTAACAAACTTCCAATTAAAATCTATAGTAAAGTATTTTAAGGATGATTGATAATAATTCATTCCCAAACGAATATATCAACATATCTCTGTATATTATGTAAGAATATGCAGCAATAAAACTGTAAACTGTTTACGAGTACTTGTTCTTTTAAAATTCAAACCTTATTACGTAAGCTCATGCTTAAGATAATATAAATATTATATTCAAGAATGCTAGTTATGCGTAATACCTGATTTTATACAAATGTCAATTATATTAAATCGTAGGATTTATTTTTATTTATTTACTTTATAATTTGCCTGGATCGTTCTAAATTGAAGTATTCAGTTTTTCTTAGTTTCCTTTTTCTTCAATTAAACTGCTCCTTTTTTTCTGATTATCTTTTAATGTTTAGTATAAATTGATCGTTAAGACAATGTAGGCCATGTAACATCTCGGTTCGGGTTTTTTCTTCGTGAATGGATTGTTGGATATTTGGTGGGTTCAACTTTCTTTTATATTAATTTTGCCTTGTGGATATAGAAAGCAGAATCAGAAGAAATACATACATGATGTATGTATATGATTAATTAAAAATGCACTTCAATGGGGATATTGAACTTTGAAAAAAGTATTTCATGTAGAAATCTACCATCTCGTTTATCGTTAATAAATTCGATAGTCAATCTACAAAAATGTCTTCATGGTAAATCTAATTTAATTTCGTTTAGTTGATTATTAAATAATATTGCATGATGTCATGTCATAAAAAACAACATTTCGCTTTTAAGTAATTATTTTTATAATAATAAATGAAATAATTTAAATAAATGCACAAAATACAGTTACACTTAGCTGCATTCTTAGTAATATTTCGTGTCATCCTTCTGATTTTCTCAACATTCAAAGGCAAATTAGCGCATATAATTGGTATATACTGGAAGTTAAAGATTAAGCTTTGCATTGCTGCCGTTGAAAACAATAAAATGCACAATAATTGTTCATTCAACAATGACACTGGGAAAAGACAACTTGTAAATGGCATTGTCTATACCAACGGTGAAACCTTGTGAAGTGAACAAGTTCATCCACTTATTTTTTCCTTTTGTTTTTGTTGACTGTTAATTGAGGAAAGGCTAACAAAAATTCGTTAAAACATTACATGCTTTTAAACAGTTTAAGGTTTTATATCTTAAAGGTAAAAGCGTAAAATTAAACTACTAACCAGAGAATCTTGGGATTGACTCTGTATTATTTAAAGCTATTCTTTTTATTATATTTTTTATGTTATCATGTTTTATTATATTTTCGTTGATAATCAGATTAATCTTCTTAATTTACTTCCGACTACTTTATTTAATGTATTTAAAATAATTTATTTATTTTAATGTAAAACACTGCCATACAGTGATTGAGATATCCATAATCTTTTGATTAAGTAACGAACGCATTTTATAATGGAAGGACATACATTTGGATGTATTGAGCCTATTTTGTGTTTTAGTGAATGGAATGAATGAGAATTTTCCAAGAATAATTGCTCTTTTCAGTCTGTTAGTGAGGATAGTTAATGACTGGTAGTCTAACAACATCGAGAAGAAGCGTAAACGTTTCTTTCAACCCAGGCTGCTGTAGGCATGTTGCACTTCTGTGGTTTTCTCCTATGCTTATTTATTAAATACGAAATTAACTACCAAAAGACCAAGATACTAATATAAAAATTAACAAACGAATTTTGTAAATTATACAAATTTCCATTGTTACGAAGGTCAAAGGTTGTAGTAACTTTAAGAAACTAAAATTGAAACGGTTCTAGCCAGCAATTGACTTTTACTTTCTTGTCTCACTACTTGGCAGTATTTGCTTTCTAAATACGGTACCAATTCCTAAACGCATTATTTTGCAAAACATTGTTTTAAAGAACACAGTAAGATCGTATAACAGAAGGTTGGGTGCACGTAGTTAGTGAGATCACAATATAAGTAAACCCTTCAATATGAGCAGCGCTCAAATTCAACCTTTGTTTTTTAATTCCATTCCAAGTTCAATTGGAATTCCCCTAACTTAAACTGAGCTCAAAACTGCAATATCAGTCTACCTGAGAAAATATCTGAAACATAGCTGACTACGATTAATAAAACCCTAAAGAGGGTTCTATATGGCTGGTCCATTCACATTTTCTTGTGAACTAACTTGTGACAACCGTTTTCTATAGTATGTCGGTATAGTAGACACTGCAAGCTAAATGTAGCGGCGAATTTCATAAATAAAACTGATTTTGTGTTTTCTTGTCAAATAGTTAACAATTTAGATTTAACAATGAATAAAAGAGAGTGTTGTATTAAAGAGTGCTTTAGTATTTAATAATGTAACATCTATGCAGTATGGCTAGAATTATTTATACTAGATTATGCTTGAATTTTTCTTTCCTTTGAAAATGAATTTTTAGAAATGGATTTGAATATTAATTAATGCGAGCTTTATTTTCGTTTGTTATTTTGGGATTAATTAGTGTACTACTGAAAGAAGTTAATTGTTAAACTACAGCTATATACTAGTGAGAATTCCTTTAATTTAATACTTTCAACTAATTTTTTTTTAGGAATTTCACTAAACCCTATTGAGTTTATTAAAAAACTATAATAACCTAAAGACGTTCAACGAAAACCAACTACTCCCAATAGCTTTTTTATTAACTTGACGACTATTAACTGCTTCCAATAAGAGTTAGACAAGAGTACGATAGTATAGTACAGTAACAGTTAATCGGAGCTTCAGCAACTAAGTCGATATCCATCTACAAACAACGTAAGAATTAATTTAGTGAGTCATATTTGCAGCTTGAATTGGTTAGCCTGAGCTATTATCATCTATACTGAGATGTCTAGAATTCATCTCATTGAAAATGTATTGAACGATATGATCGTAAACATAAAAAATAATTATTTCATGCAGCAAAATAAAATAAAGGATAGACATGCTAGGATGTTAGGTCTAATTAATCTAAAGGCTACATGTTAGGTCACAGATAATATCATCAATTTTTAAAATAGAAATTAAGCAGGATAAAATCTCTTGCAAACATAACCTCAATTTTTATATGTAAAAAGATCTGATTTTTAAAAAGGATATCAATCATTTAGATTGTTTCTTGATAATACATGTTATATGCAACCCAAGTCACATATTAGGATGGTTTTTCCATTTGTCTGAAAGATTTAATTTCCATGATTAAATTTAAGTTTTACGATCATTAACGTAGGAAGAATTTTTCTGTTTTCTATGAGACTGACTCAGTTTCGGGCTAGTGTTTAACTAAAAATATGTAAATTAGGTCAATCTTGTAATGACTAATCTAGCACAATAAATTTACAAACTCTTATATAATAATCCAGAGCATTTATTTAAATGAAGGTTTCGGCTTTGTTGATATGCTTCATGTTTTTTCAACATTTTTCACCATTGTTTGAATGCACTTGGAGGACTGTATGCTGGATAATTTGACTATAATTTGACTTCATTTAAGTTGATGTGAAAATGGATTTTGTATGAAGCATTGTTGAGTTTATCTGATCGTAGAGAGGAGTTTTTATGTATGTTTTTCTTCTATTGTAATGATGTCCTTATGTAAATTTTATATGTATTAGTTGCATTGTGTAATTATGTATTCAATTTGTAAAGGATAAAGCTAGATATATTGAGTTTTGTGTATAATTAGGTCATAATGAGATTTGTTCATCGTCAATCGTTTTTGTCAATTATCTTCGTTATGGTAGACTTTGGAATATGAGTGTCTTATATTGTTTTAATCGTTATTTTACCAGCTACAATCCTATCTTTGCGGAATTAGGATTAGTGGTAATTATTGTCAGCTGTGTTTGAATAGTGACGTCATATGAAACATTCGCGTGGCGGTTGTTTGGGAAAATGACAGAATCTTCATTTGTTTTGCCAAATCATATATAAACCCCAGCTAAAATTAACAAATTCAGTCGATAAAATGCTTTGAGAGAACTCACGCTCGACTCCGGATTGAAAATCTGTAAATTAAGTGAGGTTAAAAGTGTTGACCATATGGTTTATGTCAACAAAAGAAAATTCAACTAAGTTTGAAGAATATTTACCTGAACATTTTAAAATTAAAAGAAGATTGATTCGTGAATCAACAATTATATGGAAGTGTGAACGAGTTGTTTATTTGATAAATTCAAGAAGATTTTATTTCCATTGTTTATTTAAATAATCGACGTATTTATGTTTATAAAATAATCTGACAGTTTGAAAGCACTAGTACCAATATAAAATAATATTAGAGTGGATCTCGTTGTACTTTATATACAAAGTTGGTCAAAGTAAAAGGTTTTGATTTAATTTTTCTATAACAAAATTATTAAGACAATCTGAATAATTTCAGAATTCATTTTTCTAACCTTAAAGGTTTTTAAATAATTAAATTCTTATGAATAAAACAAATTAAATTTCTTTATTAAAATTTAATTATCATGAATTAAATTTATTTGAGCGTTTGTAAATATTTTTATTTGATTACATTGATTGATGTTAGTTTGCTCAAGTGGAGAACTGTTATAGCCCTATGTCAGGTTATTAACGACTAATTAACAAGTTGAGCAAGCTTAGGAAAGAATTTCCTATTTTACTTTACTGTTTTGTTCTGAATAATTTTCCTTTTATTTTTATTTGAATTTGATTTTCTTTTATTTTCATTAATAAAATAAAGACTGTTTTTAATTTATCTATGTGTTTATTTGATGTGTATACAAGCATCCATTTCTTTGTCTTTTCATATTTAGAGTTTAGCTTGCTGTTGTCCAGTTGCGGAAGTCCAAGTGTTATCATTGTAAGTTTTTCTTTTCTTCCAGGTATAAGAATCAATAAGATTTTATTATTTCAACTATTTCATGCTCTATCGAATTAAAGCTGAGTTAGCCGATTGGGAAAAGGAAAAATATTGGGGTGTATTTTATTTTATTTTATTAGATTTCACCGTAGATATTTTAGGGGTTACCCTGATTGTGCGCAGAGTAGAAATCACCTCAATACAATGACTTCTCATCCACTCCAGAAGCTTTTATGCATAATTCAATATCTGACCTTGTACTGTGCCCATTTTCCAAATTATTAAATTTCGTTAAATAGTGAAATTATCCAACAATATTAAAAAGTCTTAGAAGTTATATATAGAAACAACTACACGGAATGCATTCAATTAAAGATCACTTTTGTGTGTGGGCTCGAGAAAGAATATTACAATGTCTTTGAAGTAAAGATTCACTGTTCTAAATACAGTACTATGAAGTAAAAATGCAATATTGCATATATTGCATTCGAAAATAATCATCTCAAACCATTGCAGTTACCGTATGTTTATGCAACCAACAATACATAGAAGCTCATAATGCGCTAGCCATTTAACCTTTTTCACTTTACTTGGGAATTATTTAACACTAATTGAGTTTACAACTGTGTTACAGCTTACCTTACGTTTGTGTTCTAACCGTATTCTGTTTCTGAAAAACCAGAAAAAATTGACGAGTTGTGGCTATGACATAATTTAAATATTTTGATAATATTGATATAATGTGATAAATGCTCTTACGTTGGGACAAGAAGATTATTTAAGTGATCAGTAAGGTGTTACACTACATATTCGAAATTTCTATGTGTATAGTGATACATTCAACCCCTTCGTTATTAGAACAATGCAGCGCATTGTTTCAAATAGACGAATCAAATGTAATCTATTTTACTTTATAACAGTAATAATCTTTAATCCGTATCTTTATGTATATAGACACTCCAACCTCTTGCTCTATAAAATATCTGGTATGGACTTTGAATAAAATAAATTTAATATTTAAATGTTTTCCCTTGTTTGTTGTGGATTTTTAATTATCTTACGTGAAATATAAAGAATATCATAATAATTCTTAAAAAGGTTGGGGTTCTGTTTCCTTTCTAAAAATCTCCAGATGGATAGTTATAAAATTTATTGCCAAACTTGCCTTTTAAGACTACACCTTAAAATTCAATTAATCGTCTTAAAAGTTAGTTAGATTTTCTCACCTGTACAAGGTGTTCATTATTATTAAAATCATTGGAAGTGGGATGAAATATCTATGAAAACCAAAATTATTTCTAACCTTATATTTCAAATTAGATTGACTTTATGTCAAAATATGTATGAAAAAACGTACATTAAGAGTTATGTGTACCTCCCCTAAATTGTGTGCTAAAACATGTAAAACGCGCGATTCTGTAGCACCGATATTTACAAACCAATTGAATCAATTTTTTTCCCCGGAAACTACAAAGTGTGAACTACATTTTCACGTAAGATTTCAACAAAATGTTGAATACTTACTTGAGAAAAACAATGTAAAGTTACCCAAAATCGATGAAATTTAGCAGCGTTTATCTAAGTTTGTAGGCGTATTATAATTATAAGCTTACGTGAAAGTGTAGTACGATTCTTCCACTTTAAACTAGTGAAGGAAGGTTGTATTTAAAAATATTAAGTAGTTTTATATCTACAGTAACTCCCGATTAACATAATTTTGGTAAATTCGCACCCAGAATTTAAACGTGAACTCCCTTCCACTTGTCTGTTATCGTAATGGCGTTTAAGGGGAATACGGTCTCATATTCCCGGTAGATATAAACATTATTTTTGTAGTCAGCATTTGTTTTGATTATTCTTATTATGTGCGTTTTTTTTATATCATTATTTTATTATAATATTATACTTGTTATAATAGTTCTTTACAAATTAGAGATTTACAACTAAAAACCATTAATTGGATTTTTATGTGCATACGCTCCAAGGCGTATTAAGTAAGACAGGCGCACAAAGTCCGTAACCTTTTGCGCCCCTTTCAATTATGAATTTTTTGTTCTTATGTACACATAGTATAATTACAAGTTTACGCACATTTTATTGGAACAAATATAAATATTTTATTAGTAAACGTTTTTTATACATTAATAAATTCAAATATACAGGGTGTATTGATTCGATAGGTAAAACTCTGCAGTACGGTATTCTACGACGAAAACTGAGTTAAGAATTTTAACAACATTTTCTTCTCCGATGACTCCTCCATGAGATATATATTTTTTTATTTATATTAAATTGCAAATTTAGAACCATACTTTTTAAAGCTATACGTCAATGATAAAGTAACCGTTCATTGACTTAAATCATCTGTAGGACACTGTTTTCGTAACAGTCTTCTGATTTTAGGCTTTAGCCTGAAACCAGAGTTATCTTAGTTATGAGAGTTATGCAGAGTTGTCTTGCTTCCTCATTGGGATGTCCAGGGAAGTGTTCGAGGTAATTCCTGGTTAGTCTGTTGATTTCTTCTTCCACAAGCTGTATACCAGATCATCAAACAAGGTCTTATTACTATTGTATCCTGGTGCATTGAAGTTTATTCTAAGTATCTTTGATTGGACTCTTTATTATTTTTGTGTTTGATGGTTTAGCAGAACCCTAGAGTTGGACCCCATATGTCAAGATAGACTTTATTATACACTTATATACCAGTATGTACTAGTATTTTATTTCCTGTGGAGAGTTTTGATTTACGAACTATTAGCCAACCCATTTCCTGAATTTTTAGGTTTACTTGAGTTTTATTTGCTGTTATGTGTGCTTTCCATGCGAGTTTCTGATCGAGTCCCAGATATTTCCCTTCGCTGTTCACTGATAATTGTGACTTTAATGTGACAGTAGGACATATTTCGATTACTATACCTGATTTCATAGGATATAGTTGGAGGTTTCAGTGTTGAATCTTACTTGAAAGTATCGGTCTATGAGATTTGATTTTAGGATGAGATAGTGCGGTGTGGAAAAGGATATTTTAAGTTTATACAGGAGACCTTCATGCCATATTCGGTCAAAAGCTTGTTAAACGTCCAAGAAGGCAGCTGTATATAATATTTTCACTTCATGTCTTGTGAATATGTTTTTAACAATCTTGTGGCATTGTTGTTTAGTTGAGTGACTTTTCCTATAGTCAAATCGGTGAGTTGGTTTATTATTGGCGTTTATTGCGGTATCGCCATAGATTCTTTTGAGAAGAAGCCTTTCTAAGGTTTTTGACATGATCAATAGTAAACTTATTGGCCGGTATGAAGCGACGGCATTCGGAGGTTTATTTGATTTATTCATCATTATTATTTCAACAAACTCCAGTGTGATCCGGTAGTATGCAAAATACGCTGTTATAAATTATGGTTAGCAAAAATAGTGCTTTTCTAGTCAACATTCCCGTACATATAAAACAAACACATCGTTGCTCAAAAAGAAGAGCAAGGCGTATATGGCAAAGGAGTCGTAATCCCATAGAGATTAACCCGACTGCTTAATTTAGATTTAGATAATTTCGATAACTCTCTTAAGGAAGTTGTGGTGGGATAGTCTGAGCCAAAAGTTATGGAGCTGCGCTATTTCTACAAATAGAAATAATTAGCTATTTTGCTTCAAGTAATGGCTCTAACGATAGTAGTTTTATTAAAACGCATGTGAAAGCAGTTTAGTTATTATTTATATGTGTAGGTTTTTAATTAATTATTAGACTTTTTAAAGGCAAAAACTAACTTTTGAATGTGTAGTCCAAACTTCAGAACGTGGAAAAATGACGAAAAACAATTCTTCTAATCAGGAATTTTATTCAAGTTTACTTTTTTATTAGCAAAAATAAAATAATAATATAGACACTAAAAAATAAACAAATCTCTCTAGCATATAAATAAATTATACCCTTCTAGAGTAGTGACAAAGTGACAATGTTGCCTTAAGTTGGTACCAGTATTTCGTTTGTTGTTCTGATGAAAACAAATTAATGTAGTAATAGAATATTGTACAACTAGCTATGAAAGTCATACTGTTTTTCACAAATTTGCACTTTTGATTAACGACGGCGAAGCCTGAATTTATCAAGCAAATGAGTGAGAAAGATGGACTTTCATAACGTGTTGCACACGACATTTTTTGCATATTGTAAGTTGAGAAATTAATTAAAAATGATTTATGCTAAATTTAAAAAAATCAGAAAAACATAGTATTCTTTGATAATAATCTTCGAAGAGATTAAAGTCTGTTTTTTACAAACATAATTAAAAAATAATTAAAAAAGTGTTACTTTCATTACGCTTTTTCGTTAAAGAAGTCAATTTTCATAATCAATATGCAAAAAATGTCTTTGACTCAAGTTTTGAGGTTATCTTTGCAAATATTACAAATATAGGTATATAAAACGATGGATGAAACACTATTCCGATTCATTTAAAATCTAGCAGTAAAAATTTCCGAATTATGTATCTTTTTATAGAATACAATTGATTTAATTTTCGAGTTGTAAATTACGAACGGCCAGTAGTGCTGCATGTAGCTATATAAAGCATTCAAGTTTCCCTTTAGTTTGTCGTAAAGCGACATTGTTGCATCGCGAGCTATATCAAACGTGCAATCGACAAATTCTTCGTATTAACTTTTTTTTGGCAAAACTATCTTCCTAACAAATTTGAAACAATAACGGCATACTCTTACAACGTTTTTACGTAATATGTTTTGGTGTCAAATTTCTTTCTTCTTTTTTTTATGAAGTTATTATAATAAATGCATCAATAACTTACCATTTTGCATAAGATCGCGTGTTATTTTTAAATGCAATTAACGCATAAGCAAACTTCCAAAACGTTAAAGATTTTTCAGTAAATAATTTTGTCATTAAAATCTATCAACTTCACTAATTTCTTTTACACTTTCATTATTTTCTCTACAGCCACAACTTCGTTAAAATAAATATTAATATAAATATAAACAATATTAAGAGTCCGTTCATTGACTTGGAATGAATCCATTTTTAGCTCTACGGTCTTAACGTTTTTCTGTAAAACAAATGAGTCTATCGATTTCAAATACAAAAATTATTCAAAATACATCATTTTTTCTAGGTCCTCCCTGTAATACTTTTCGATATGCTTTTTTTTTGTTTTTGAAAGGTGTATGAGTAATAAGTGATCTAAATCTGTTAATTTCTATTAGATATTTCCTGCAAACATAATATTAAAACGAAAAACGTTAAAAGAGGGACATAAAGGAATATCCCAGTTTTCCAATGAACCAAACCAACCCTGATTCCATAAAGATTAATTAAAATTTTATACTAATTTCTAAACGTCTTCTAGGACTCTCTACATATATGTAAAAGTATTATAATTGTCACTTTTGAAGTTGCAATGTTAAATTAATGATTTGAATCATATTGAAGTGGCACCCAGTGTGACCCAGAGCGCACTGTGTGGCGTAAACAGACTCTTAGACTAGTGGAAATGATGCCCCCACCCAAGCATATATGCGACTTAATACAGAACGAATTAATTTCATTTCTTCGCGTGCGCTCGTAGGAATGTATCATTTATTTCGAATCTCTCCTACTATTAACAACTTTTGATAAACAATGAGTTTTACAACTTAATTAAGTCATACGAAATATAGAAATATATTTAGTACTGACCCACTTCATATGTTCTTCACAAAATGTTGATAGAATCCCCCCGCTCACTCATGCACCTTATAATTTTTTACCTCTTTTTTGAAATAAACAATATTTTAAAATTAGCATCCTCACTCCCCACCCCGAAAGAAAATCCTGGCTACAAATTTTGTACCTAAGGAAAGAATCTGTGCAAGGGTACAAATTTTTTTTGTACGCTTGCACAGGTTCTTTCCTAGATAGAATCAAGGGCTTATTTCCATTTGCCTTTATTTTTACGTTTTCAGTTTTTTGACTCGTGCCGTCCCACACTGGTGTAAAACTCACAAGTTCTTGGAATTCTTAAAGTATGTCAGGTGTTATTAAGAATGAATGGGGGCATCTTTTATGCACGACCTTAGAACTGATAAGTAGCCACGTACTGAAATAACACCCCCGTACTTGGTCATTTCATTGTAGCGCTAAAAGCAAGTACACTTGTGCGTTAATTAAATGTTGTACCCCCAGTTAAACAGAAGGGTTAATTTGCCAGTTGAAAATATGGATTTAGATTTTCAAGATAAGTAGATTTAGCCTATGTTTCAGTTATTCCGCTTGTATTTATAACGATGTATTAAATATAGATACGAAGGTTATGGGTATTTTTTGGCATTTTAGCAATAATCTGTTATAAGTTTCGATTCCCGCGTTCTAATTTATACAGAGAAGAGAAGCATCTTTAGTGAAGATTTCCTGAAAATGCCAGACCCCCTACCTGAGTCAGATTTTTTAAAGTTACTACTGCAATTTATAGTTTATCTAAAATTTAACATAAGAAGTGCAACAGAACATTCTTTACATAATTAAACAAAAACTACATATATGGTATTCAGGTTTGTTCTTGCACAAGTGGAAATTTAATTTTAATTTTCGTTATTCCTACAAAACAGTTCAAACATTGGTAAAGAACGGTATTTTGGCGAGCATTGTTAGTTGACATAAACGCGATGCGCTGGTTTTTCAATTTTTACAAGTAGTGGGAGATGGCGGGTTCTGGACCCACACCTCCACACCTCTAGCAGGCAACCATGCATACACGCGAGCATATGGGATAATGTATAGTTACTCTCATAGAGGGGATGCAATTATTTACGATATAATGCATAATATTATATATTAATTACATAAATATAATTACCCTAATTAAATTTATTTGTTCCAATTAAAAACGCTTAACGTTATTATCAAAGATTGAAATTAAAAATAATATAATCAAAGAATTTTAGGCAGGCAACCATGCATACACGCGAGCATACGGGCTAATATTCGGTTATCGTTCTCATACAGGAGCGTACAAGAGAAAATTATGAAAGGGGGCTTGAATTAAATGCTATAAATCAGGTCAGGGGTAAATATATCTTAATACTCACCCTGCTTCTACGTTTATGAATCGTTTTCATTCCCTTTCTTTATTATTAACATATTACTTTTACTCTCGTTAAATTGGAATGTATGTGTAGGAGAGAGACATCCTTCTTAAATGAAACAACATAGTATATTACAATTCAATATGGTTTATTCAACTATTTTCTCAATACATAGCATATGCAATTTTAGATCTGGATAATTACACATATACAGATTTATATCATATAATTAACATATCACATATGCAATTTATAGACTAAATAAAATAATTACATAGGTAGAGGGTCTATATACAGACTTATATAATACAAGTTATACATGTAAACTTAACTAGTTTCTAAATTATCATCGTTAGAAATCCTACGCAACGTATACGCATTAACTCTACATATTACGCAGTGATTGATGCAGTCGTCTGAGATCATAAGGATTTTATAATGACGACATCACGGCATTCTAGGGCTTCACCCCAGTAACAGGGCCCCATGGTAAGTGAAGATGATTATACTTCTACGCTCACATCTAACTACCCACGTTAGATGGTCTATTGAAAATAATGTATTAACAAATTATCATGGGTACATATAAGAAATATTATATAATTACTATGTTAATAAATACTAATCATGTGCTGCCGGCATCAACTACACGACAGAGCTCGCTATCTATTCTCACTAAGCATGTAATACTCATATGACTATACATATATTATTTAATAAAGAGCTGTAAATAAAACACACAAATATGGTTTATACACTTTTATTTTATTTAGCTATTATACATTTCAAGCTAAATATATGCTCAACTAACCATAATTAAACTGTCATAGTAGAAGATCATTATTTGTTTAAACTAATCTACCTATTAAGAAATACTAATTATCAACTCTGAGTAAGGACTTTTACTAATATCTCACAGGAAAAAAATAATATTATAGACATTCATTAATGTAGAAACATCAAACTAAACAAATATAGTAAATATACAATAGTAAGTAAATATACTTAATTATAATTAAAATACAGGATGATATGATATGATTAACAATATCTTATGCTAAACTACTCATTAGGAAACAATAATTACAGAGCACAAGGCTTTTATAATATCTTACATGAAAAGAAGATATCATTCGATCTATTAACTCAAATTGAAACACATAACATTATCATAGAAGTCAGATATCGTAATGAATATATTACATATTAAAAACATACATACAATATACATCAAACATACACACAGATTACATTAATATCTAACCTTACAGAATTTTATATTACATATAAGATTTTCGGTGAGGACATACATCAGGCTACTACATTCATTTGTTCTAATATCGAATAATGACCCAAAGGGAGGGTATCATAGGAGCCAGGTAAGAGGTAACGTTTATCATCATACGGACTAAGAGCAATCTTTTGCTGCGTAATTGAATGGACATTATGCTTATCGGATCGGATTCTATTTTGATGTACACGTTTTTCTACAAAGTTTTCAAGACATTCTACGTAGTCTTCGAAGGTAATTTTTGTGTGAACAACAGATTTTGCAACAGTAAAACTCAGATGTCTACAAGAAAAGCAAAAATAGAAGCTATTTTACACTTTTCAGACACGTTAACGTATTTTTTATTCTAATAATAATATACATCCCCTACGACCTAAAATGATATTACCTATATTGTAATCAACAATAATTGGAGATTTAATTCAATCGAGTGAGATAATTGAACATTTCTTAACATTAAGGAGCAATTTATTCATATCAAGCCTCAAAACAGCTTAACCGCTGAGTTTATAAAAATGCATCCCAGAATTCCTTGTAAACGACCCAAATTTAAGATCAATTCGTTCAATAATTCCTACCCTACCTGTGTGTTTTAAATGTCTACGTTCTAGATAATTATCATTTGTTTTGTATAACAATTAAATTTATCAAGTATTCATATAAAAAAGGTCAGGCAGGCAGGCAGGCAGCTAATAATTACTAGCTTAGAAGGCTTATATTGTAGAGGTCGGATACAGCCACATATATGCTTGTATATTACCTCTAAATTTTACTTAATCTACATACTTTAACAGTACATGCAGTCAGGTTTAGCGTAAATAACAATTAGGGATATCAAGGCCATACTAACTGGACGTTAACATATGTTCTAAAGGTTAACCTTAATTAATTAACCCCCGGAACTATACATCCTTAGGCTAAAAACAGTCTTGAGGCAAAAAAAATAGCAGAATCCACCCTGTTAGATGGTCAGACAAGAAAGCAGAGTTATGTTATTAGCTGACAAACTTCTTTGAAGAACGCTCTGATTCCACCATCTGTTATCCCGATGACGTTATTGGGTGACATTATGAAGTACTCTATGCAAAACACCTCTATACAAAATTAGAGATGAAAATTAATCCTATATGGTGAAAGCGCAAATATTCATGGAAATATGTGGTACACAATCCTAATCAGCATGAATTATAATTTATATTATACAAACGGGGAGATAGGAGTAGGTACAATCGGTTTATGTTATGCTCCCTCGTAGTCTTAACAGAGTAATTATACTATGCAGGGGTAAGCACTATCTTTTTCCTTGAGGTTATGTTTTAGTTCGAGTTTAAGCTTAAATAACTTTACTATTGATGGCATAGACCCTTTATTTTCATATAGTAGCGACAACGATCGATCTCGCCGCTAGCTCAAAAGCATCAGAACGATGTTGACAACATTGACGATGACTATCTCAGTAGCCGGCATAGAAGCTTCTGCAGGTCTCGGAAAACTCCTGCTGCTGCTGCTGCCTCTGGTAATGGTATGAAATAAAACGTATCAAGATGATGGAGGAACTCAAAAGGATCATCTACCAGAACGTTTACTGTGAGAGGTAAAGAAATAAGAAACATATATAGAATGTATGTCGTTTATTTTATCATCAGTGTTAAAATATCATATTACATATAATTAGCAGTACAACAAGATCATTTTACATAGTACAAATTAAATATTTACTTATTCTATGATGTTTCTCGTTTTAAGCTCTGTGATGACTGAAATTATTTCGTTGTCGTTTTCGAGATTGATGCTATGAGCTTTCTTTGCGGCGTACAACAATTGTAGTCGATCCACTAGTTGATCAGGCGTACTCTGATGTATCCAATTCGGTTTCATCATCTTGTTTAACTTTTTGGGAAGACTAACCTCAAAGTCTGTAATTCTGTATAAATTTGGTCTGATTACATTTTCGTATTTCCAATGTTTAACGCTTATTAGTAGACCGTTGCGCCTATAGTCTTTCTTATGAGCATTAGTAAGTGAGATTATTTTCATATAGTTGTCGATATCTTCCTCTGTTGGACTAGGAGAGCTTATTCGTTTAAGCGTTAGTAAATTAAACAGGCCGGATGTTCCATTGAAAAGGTTGTTTTTAATTAAAATATCTTTTCCCTGAAACTGTACTCGCGAACAACCAAATCGCCACTCATCGATGTCGTTATATAGAGCGTACCTAGTTTTGTCTACGTTTTTGTTTTTTCCGCTAGCTAATAATGCTCTATAATAGTTAGAGAATTCGTGATAATCTTTTAAGCTAGAATCGCATTCTTCTTCTTCATCATCAGCAGATGTAGCGAGAGATGATTGTTCAAGCTCTGGTGAGAGATTGATAGCAACGATCGCCGATCGCGGTATAACACGATTATCATGAGGTTCTGCTTTATCACAGTGAAAGTAGGCTAATTTCTTACGGATAGCATTACGAGCGTTTATTACTTCATCATCATCATCGAGCCTTATTTCTTTATTTATGTCACAGGGTTCATTGGTATGCATACGTTTCAGATTCATGTCTTTAAATATTTCATTATTTCTAGGTGACGACTTATTATCAACAACTATGGTATTATGAACTGTGTTCAAATGACTTCTATAGTTATCAAGGCGTGTAAAATACTTTAAACAAATAGAACACTGAACTTTATACCCCTGGTGTATCTTCAAATGGCGAGCAAACCCTGAGCGTAAAACACTCATACAACATACGTCACACATGCGTCGCTGGTTCATATCGACTAATAATTGATCATGAACTCCTATTTATATAACATGTTCTTCAGGTCACTCTTAATTAACCCTAGCACTACGTCTATCATCACCCTGCCAATCTTCCTTTATCATCACTAATTAGCCCTGGCTAGCCGTCCTTAAGCATGAATTCACCCTTGGCACGGGTCAATGCTTCGATAAATACCTGAGAAACCCAGGTTATGAGTAATAATAATAATAATAATGTTTATGCGTCTGTTTCTCTAATCTACTAACTTTATCAATAGATCTCTTCGGTAGAGCTATGGAGAGCATGACGTCATCAGATGACAGTTACAAGCATTCAGGGATACATAGTTTAAAACCAGTGTATGATTCTCGTACACGAGAATTTGCAGACATTCAGGGTAGACATAATAGCGCCACATACAAATTTCTTTTTATACTCCAAATACCATCAGTATGAGATTCCTGTAATCAAAGATGGCTGCCAACAAATCACAGCGTAGTAGGCGTGATCCAAGATAGGTTAGGTTAGAACACGTGATGTTTCATTTACTAGCACGACTAAGGGCGAAGGGTGAAGCGACTAGTATGACTAAGGGTGAAGAGACTAGCATGACTAAGGGTGAAGGGTGACGAGACTAGCATGGCTAAGGGCGAAGGGAGAAGGGTGACTATATATAAATGGTAGATCGTTATCAGCGAGAGAGTACACGAATAAAGCCGAATCTTTCCGATGGCGAACATCCTAGGTTACAGAGCTGGTAAGTAGTCACCCTATGAGAGAGAAAGAGTTTCCGCTTAGTGAAAGGAGGATCCAATCCCAGAGTTAGCGCTAAATCTAGGGAAATCCAAGATGGCTCCTTCAAATGACAAATTCAAAATGACACATGCAAAATTGTCAGATTTAATAGGTTAGGTTAGAACACGTGATGTTTTATTTAAATTATAGCAAAATTGACAGCTTTAAATTTTAGCGCTAACTCTGGGGTTGGGTCCTTTCACTAAGCTGAAACTCTTTCTCTCTCTCATAGTATGACTACTTACCGGCTCTGTAGCTTAGGATGTTCGCCGTCGGAAATCTTTGGCTTTATTCGTGTACTCTCTCTCGCTGATGACGATCTACCTTTTATATAGTAACCTCCCTTCGCCCTCAGCCATGCTAGTCTCATCATCCTTCACCCTTAGTCATGCTAGTCTCTTCACCCTTAGTCATGCTAGTCTCATGTATAATTTAAATAAAACATCGCGTGTTCTAACCTAACCTATTAAATCTGACAATTTTGCATGTGTCATTTTGAATTTGTCATTTGAAGGAGCCATCTTGGATTTCCCTAGATTTAGCGCTAACTCTGGGATTGGATCCTCCTTTCACTAAGCGGAAACTCTTTCTCTCTCATAGGATGACTACTTACCAGCTCTGTAACCTAGGATGTTCGCCATCGGAAAGATTCGGCTTTATTCGTGTACTCTCTCGCTGATAACGATCTACCATTTATATATAGTCACCCTTCTCCCTTCGCCCTTAGCCATGCTAGTCTCGTCACCCTTCACCCTTAGTCATGCTAGTCTCTTCACCCTTAGTCATACTAGTCGCTTCACCCTTCGCCCTTAGTCGTGCTAGTAAATGAAACATCACGTGTTCTAACCTAACCTATCTTGGATCACGCCTACTACGCTGTGATTTGTTGGCAGCCATCTTTGATTACAGGAATCTCATACTGATGGTATTTGGAGTATAAAAAGAAATTTGTATGTGGCGCTATTATGTCTACCCTGAATGTCTGCAAATTCTCGTGTACGAGAATCATACACTGGTTTTAAACTATGTATCCCTGAATGCTTGTAACTGTCATCTGATGACGTCATGCTCTCCATAGCTCTACCGAAGAGATCTATTGATAAAGTTAGTAGATTAGAGAAACAGACGCATAAACATTATTATTATTATTATTACTCATAACCTGGGTTTCTCAGGTATTTATCGAAGCATTGACCCGTGCCAAGGGTGAATTCATGCTTAAGGACGGCTAGCCAGGGCTAATTAGTGATGATAAAGGAAGATTGGCAGGGTGATGATAGACGTAGTGCTAGGGTTAATTAAGAGTGACCTGAAGAACATGTTATATAAATAGGAGTTCATGATCAATTATTAGTCGATATGAACCAGCGACGCATGTGTGACGTATGTTGTATGAGTGTTTTACGCTCAGGGTTTGCTCGCCATTTGAAGATACACCAGGGGTATAAAGTTCAGTGTTCTATTTGTTTAAAGTATTTTTTCTACTCCTATTCAATTATATTGCAATAATTAGCATTTTTTTCGGTAATTATAGTGGCTACAATGCACTAGCGGTAATTATGAGGCTATAATTCTCTGTTCCCAACCAATCAAAAGCTTAGAGATTCATAATGCTCGCTGTTCCATTTGAAATCGCCCACTATCAACCCTTCTGCGGCGTTGTCACTTGACAACCGATTCAACAAAGTAATGTCAGAATTGTTTAATTTTTTTATCAAATTTTGAGTTGATTCTTTATTTTGTGTTAAAAATGGACAATAACGCAGAAAACGAAACTTGTACTCCGCCAGGAATTGTGGAAGCAGCAAAAGTAACAACTGAAAACCTGTTGCCGACGAAATCCGCAAAAATGTATGAAGCCACTTATAAAGCCTTCATGGATTGGCGCAGTGACAAAGAAATTGGTTCTTTTTCGGAGAACGTGCTATTAGCATACTTTGCAAAGTTATCAGAAAAATATAAGTCGTCCTCGCTTTGGACACAGTATTCGATGTTACGAAGTACACTCGAAATACATCATAATGTCAAACTGGAAAGTTATGGAAAATTGAGAGCATTTCTTAAACGCAAGTCTGATGGTTACCAGCCAAAGAAGGCCAAAACATTCACTCCAGAAGAAATAAATGATTTTATCGCAAATGCCAATGATAACAAATATCTTGCAACCAAAGTAAGAATTACAAGTACTTCTTATCAGTAATAATGTTATTAATTGCATTTTTTTTTACTTTAGGTGGCGTTAATAATGGGCATTATGGGGGCCTGTCGCTGTAACGAATTAAAGGAAATGAAACTTGGGGATCTGCAAGATCTCACATCAACCATGTTAGTGAATGTGCCCAAAACAAAAACTAAAGTGGTTCGCAAGTTTACCATCACAGGAGAGTTTTATAACATCGTCAAAAAATATGTCTTATTACGTCCACCTGGCATTGAGTGTCCCTCTTTGTTTTTGAATTTTCAAAAAGGAAAATGCACAAATCAAAAAATAGGAATTAATAAGTTTTCTGCGATGGGGAAAGCAATTGCCACCTTTTTAAGGCTTCCCAACCCGGAAATGTATACTGGTCATTCATTCCGGAGGTCTTCTGCCACTTTACTGGTAGATGCAGGAGGCGACATCACGGCCTTGAAACGTCACGGGGGTTGGAAGTCGACTATGGTGGCAGAAGGTTACATCGACGATTCACTGAAGAACAAAATGGATACCGCCCAAAAAATTTTGCAATCGGTTCAAGCTAACTCCAGTTGTAACACTACCAATAAAAATGTAAAGTTGGACGTAGTAACGCCATCTTTGAATATCACAAACTGCAACAATTTCACAATTCATTTTTACCCCAATAATGCATCAAATAAACAATAATATAGAATAAGTTCACATTAACTGTTTAATTGTTATTAATGTAAATTGATTTTTATTAATAATAAAGTTGTGAAATTTATATCGAAGTTATCTGATGATAGGAATAGAAAAAGTATAGTATTACATTCGCAATTATGGCCATAATTCACTCAAATGACTTGAGCCACTCGCCTGCGGCTCGTGGGCTCAATTGTCATTATCGTGAATTATGGCTATCATAATTGCTCATATAATAATATACTATTACACGCCTTGATAACTATAGAAGTCATTTGAACACAGTTCATAATACCATAGTTGTTGATAATAAGTCGTCACCTAGAAATAATGAAATATTTAAAGACATGAATCTGAAACGTATGCATACCAATGAACCCTGTGACATAAATAAAGAAATAAGGCTCGATGATGATGATGAAGTAATAAACGCTCGTAATGCTATCCGTAAGAAATTAGCCTACTTTCACTGTGATAAAGCAGAACCTCATGATAATCGTGTTATACCGCGATCGGCGATCGTTGCTATCAATCTCTCACCAGAGCTTGAACAATCATCTCTCGCTACATCTGCTGATGATGAAGAAGAAGAATGCGATTCTAGCTTAAAAGATTATCACGAATTCTCTAACTATTATAGAGCATTATTAGCTAGCGGAAAAAACAAAAACGTAGACAAAACTAGGTACGCTCTATATAACGACATCGATGAGTGGCGATTTGGTTGTTCGCGAGTACAGTTTCAGGGAAAAGATATTTTAATTAAAAACAACCTTTTCAATGGAACATCCGGCCTGTTTAATTTACTAACGCTTAAACGAATAAGCTCTCCTAGTCCAACAGAGGAAGATATCGACAACTATATGAAAATAATCTCACTTACTAATGCTCATAAGAAAGACTATAGGCGCAACGGTCTACTAATAAGCGTTAAACATTGGAAATACGAAAATGTAATCAGACCAAATTTATACAGAATTACAGACTTTGAGGTTAGTCTTCCCAAAAAGTTAAACAAGATGATGAAACCGAATTGGATACATCAGAGTACGCCTGATCAACTAGTGGATCGACTACAATTGTTGTACGCCGCAAAGAAAGCTCATAGCAGCAATCTCGAAAACGACAACGAAATAATTTCAGTCATCACAGAGCTTAAAACGAGAAACATCATAGAATAAGTAAATATTTAATTTGTACTATGTAAAATGATCTTGTTGTACTGCTAATTATATGTAATATGATATTTTAACACTGATGATAAAATAAACGACATACATTCTATATATGTTTCTTATTTCTTTACCTCTCACAGTAAACGTTCTGGTAGATGATCCTTTTGAGTTCCTCCATCATCTTGATACGTTTTATTTCATACCATTACCAGAGGCAGCAGCAGCAGCAGGAGTTTTCCGAGACCTGCAGAAGCTTCTATGCCGGCTACTGAGATAGTCATCGTCAATGTTGTCAACATCGTTCTGATGCTTTTGAGCTAGCGGCGAGATCGATCGTTGTCGCTACTATATGAAAATAAAGGGTCTATGCCATCAATAGTAAAGTTATTTAAGCTTAAACTCGAACTAAAACATAACCTCAAGGAAAAAGATAGTGCTTACCCCTGCATAGTATAATTACTCTGTTAAGACTACGAGGGAGCATAACATAAACCGATTGTACCTACTCCTATCTCCCCGTTTGTATAATATAAATTATAATTCATGCTGATTAGGATTGTGTACCACATATTTCCATGAATATTTGCGCTTTCACCATATAGGATTAATTTTCATCTCTAATTTTGTATAGAGGTGTTTTGCATAGAGTACTTCATAATGTCACCCAATAACGTCATCGGGATAACAGATGGTGGAATCAGAGCGTTCTTCAAAGAAGTTTGTCAGCTAATAACATAACTCTGCTTTCTTGTCTGACCATCTAACAGGGTGGATTCTGCTATTTTTTTTGCCTCAAGACTGTTTTTAGCCTAAGGATGTATAGTCCCGGGGGTTAATTAATTAAGGTTAACCTTTAGAACATATGTTAACGTCCAGTTAGTATGGCCTTGATATCCCTAATTGTTATTTACGCTAAACCTGACTGCATGTACTGTTAAAGTATGTAGATTAAGTAAAATTTAGAGGTAATATACAAGCATATATGTGGCTGTATCCGACCTCTACAATATAAGCCTTCTAAGCTAGTAATTATTAGCTGCCTGCCTGCCTGCCTGACCTTTTTTATATGAATACTTGATAAATTTAATTGTTATACAAAACAAATGATAATTATCTAGAACGTAGACATTTAAAACACACAGGTAGGGTAGGAATTATTGAACGAATTGATCTTAAATTTGGGTCGTTTACAAGGAATTCTGGGATGCATTTTTATAAACTCAGCGGTTAAGCTGTTTTGAGGCTTGATATGAATAAATTGCTCCTTAATGTTAAGAAATGTTCAATTATCTCACTCGATTGAATTAAATCTCCAATTATTGTTGATTACAATATAGGTAATATCATTTTAGGTCGTAGGGGATGTATATTATTATTAGAATAAAAAATACGTTAACGTGTCTGAAAAGTGTAAAATAGCTTCTATTTTTGCTTTTCTTGTAGACATCTGAGTTTTACTGTTGCAAAATCTGTTGTTCACACAAAAATTACCTTCGAAGACTACGTAGAATGTCTTGAAAACTTTGTAGAAAAACGTGTACATCAAAATAGAATCCGATCCGATAAGCATAATGTCCATTCAATTACGCAGCAAAAGATTGCTCTTAGTCCGTATGATGATAAACGTTACCTCTTACCTGGCTCCTATGATACCCTCCCTTTGGGTCATTATTCGATATTAGAACAAATGAATGTAGTAGCCTGATGTATGTCCTCACCGAAAATCTTATATGTAATATAAAATTCTGTAAGGTTAGATATTAATGTAATCTGTGTGTATGTTTGATGTATATTGTATGTATGTTTTTAATATGTAATATATTCATTACGATATCTGACTTCTATGATAATGTTATGTGTTTCAATTTGAGTTAATAGATCGAATGATATCTTCTTTTCATGTAAGATATTATAAAAGCCTTGTGCTCTGTAATTATTGTTTCCTAATGAGTAGTTTAGCATAAGATATTGTTAATCATATCATATCATCCTGTATTTTAATTATAATTAAGTATATTTACTTACTATTGTATATTTACTATATTTGTTTAGTTTGATGTTTCTACATTAATGAATGTCTATAATATTATTTTTTTCCTGTGAGATATTAGTAAAAGTCCTTACTCAGAGTTGATAATTAGTATTTCTTAATAGGTAGATTAGTTTAAACAAATAATGATCTTCTACTATGACAGTTTAATTATGGTTAGTTGAGCATATATTTAGCTTGAAATGTATAATAGCTAAATAAAATAAAAGTGTATAAACCATATTTGTGTGTTTTATTTACAGCTCTTTATTAAATAATATATGTATAGTCATATGAGTATTACATGCTTAGTGAGAATAGATAGCGAGCTCTGTCGTGTAGTTGATGCCGGCAGCACATGATTAGTATTTATTAACATAGTAATTATATAATATTTCTTATATGTACCCATGATAATTTGTTAATACATTATTTTCAATAGACCATCTAACGTGGGTAGTTAGATGTGAGCGTAGAAGTATAATCATCTTCACTTACCATGGGGCCCTGTTACTGGGGTGAAGCCCTAGAATGCCGTGATGTCGTCATTATAAAATCCTTATGATCTCAGACGACTGCATCAATCACTGCGTAATATGTAGAGTTAATGCGTATACGTTGCGTAGGATTTCTAACGATGATAATTTAGAAACTAGTTAAGTTTACATGTATAACTTGTATTATATAAGTCTGTATATAGACCCTCTACCTATGTAATTATTTTATTTAGTCTATAAATTGCATATGTGATATGTTAATTATATGATATAAATCTGTATATGTGTAATTATCCAGATCTAAAATTGCATATGCTATGTATTGAGAAAATAGTTGAATAAACCATATTGAATTGTAATATACTATGTTGTTTCATTTAAGAAGGATGTCTCTCTCCTACACATACATTCCAATTTAACGAGAGTAAAAGTAATATGTTAATAATAAAGAAAGGGAATGAAAACGATTCATAAACGTAGAAGCAGGGTGAGTATTAAGATATATTTACCCCTGACCTGATTTATAGCATTTAATTCAAGCCCCCTTTCATAATTTTCTCTTGTACGCTCCTGTATGAGAACGATAACCGAATATTAGCCCGTATGCTCGCGTGTATGCATGGTTGCCTGCCTAAAATTCTTTGATTATATTATTTTTAATTTCAATCTTTGATAATAACGTTAAGCGTTTTTAATTGGAACAAATAAATTTAATTAGGGTAATTATATTTATGTAATTAATATATAATATTATGCATTATATCGTAAATAATTGCATCCCCTCTATGAGAGTAACTATACATTATCCCATATGCTCGCGTGTATGCATGGTTGCCTGCCTAAAATTCTTTGATTATATTATTTTTAATTTCAATCTTTGATAATAACGTTAAGCGTTTTTAATTGGAACAAATAAATTTAATTAGGGTAATTATATTTATGTAATTAATATATAATATTATGCATTATATCGTAAATAATTGCATCCCCTCTATGAGAGTAACTATACATTATCCCATATGCTCGCGTGTATGCATGGTTGCCTGCTAGAGGTGTGGAGGTGTGGGTCCAGAACCCGCCATCTCCCACTACTTTTACACCATAGTGCGTCCCTAAAAAATTGCGCTCTAAGCCCCTGGGGCTTCCTGGACTACTCCTGGGACCCTCCTGCATACGGTCCTGAACTTCAGTATTCATCCTCTACAATTTAATATTAATAATTTAAAACTACGTAGAATAATGGTATATGTATAGAAAATGGCGATTGAAAAAAAAATAATTGAATTACGGTAATCGAAAAAGAAAGTTACGAAAATACTGTAACAAGAGAGAAAAAGAAAGAACCTCTTCTCGAACAACAAATGGAATATTCTACGGCATTCGAGAGAATGACTCATCGCACCAAGCATGTGAACGAGACGCGTTTATTCTAGAAATATATAGTAGTTTCTAGCGGCTTCTAGTACGTTTGTAGGAGGGTATATAACCGACTTCGCCGATAAAAAGAGGCAGTCAACAGCAAGTCATTAACTGTGTATCACAAAATAAATAGTGAATGTAAAGATAAATGTTGTATTGGAAATTCATAGTCTGTAAATAATAGTTTTTAATGGTTTATAATCATAGCGTTAATTTATAGTGTATTCATTAGTGTTTGTAAATAAATATTTCTTATTAATAGACGATTTAACCAGCACTTTTGTTATTATTTTAAAAAGACGTAACAGAGGTGTACAGGTGTCGGGTTTTAAAATAAATAAAATCGCGTAATAATTAAATAAAGTGCTGTGAGAATAAAATTTTAGTGTTAAAAATAATTTCAACAAACAATTAAAATGGCGATGAAATTGTTAAAAGATCTCAAAGTAATAGACTTAAAACACGAACTTGAAGAACGAGATTTAGACACAACGGGCCTTAAAAGCGTGTTAATAAATCGGCTAAGAGAATGGTTTTTGGAACAGCAAGAAGACCCTGAAAGTTTCCTCTTCGAAATACCTGGACCCGCAATTGATACTAATTTGTTATTAAGTAAAATGGAAGAGAATTCTAGAATGTTAAAAGAGGAATTACTGGAAAAGTCCGAAGAGAATGCTAGAAAACTAATGGAAAATACTAAAGCACTGGAAGAAAAAGTTTTGGAAAATTCTAGACAGTCCGAAGAAAATACTAGAATGCTTAAAGAAGAATTATTGGAAAAGCACGAAGAGAGTTCTAGAAAGTCCGAAGAGAATTCTAGAATTTTTAAAGATGAATTACTTAAAAATACTAAAGCACTGGAAGAAAAAGTTTTTGAAAATACTAAAATGCTTAAAGAAGAATTACTGGAAAAGCACGAAGAGAATTCTAGAAGGTTTGCAGAATTACTAGAAAAATCTGAAGAAAGCTCTAGACGGCTTAAAGGTGAATTGCTGGAAAACGTCAAAGCGTTGGAAGATAAAGTTTTCGAGGAATTCTTTGAGAATGCCAGCTCGTTAGGACTGTTGGAAGGTAGATTGGCGGAACAAGATAGGGTAATAAAGATGGTAGAAGAGAAAATAGCCCAAATGCAATTACCACCAACAACTAAGAAAGACGATATGACCGAAATGCTGGAAGATAGAATGAGGCAACTACGGTTTCCCTCAACTTCTGAGAGGCCGTTTAATGACGTAAAGAAACAGTTTAAAGAGGAAAAGGGTCCTGTCGTAGGGATAAAAGTAAAACCACCCACGTTCGATGGAAAGATACCTTGGTCCACTTACTACAAACAGTTTGAGGCGGCTGCTGGGGCCAACGGATGGACAGGCAAGGAAAAGGCCGTTTCTTTAACTGTGGCTTTGCGTGGAGACGCGTTCAACGTCCTGCAAACAATCCCAGCAGGACAGGAAAATGATTACCAATTATTAGTGTCTAGATTAGAGATGAGATATGGAGACGCGCATCTTCAACAAGTGTATCACACGCAAGTGAAGAATCGTATCCAGAAGAATGGAGAAAGCCTGCAGGAGTTTGAAGCCGATGTTGCGCGGCTTGTCCGATTGGCGTACCCTACGGCACCCGATTCATTTCTGGGACAACTGGCTGTGCAGACCTTCATTGATGGGTTAAGAGACGGGGAAACACAACAATCATTGAGGCTGGCACGACCAAGAACAACTGATGATGCGCTTGCTCGCGCCTTAGAATTTGAAGCTGCAAAACAAGCGTCCCGAGGTCACGGGCGTGTTCGAGCCGTTGTGGAAGAAGAAGAAGGTTCTAAGGATCACCTAGAGGAGTTAGTACTGAGAGTTCTTCGGAAGGAAGAAAGCCGTAAGAAGAATCATCAAGAAGTTCGAGGGCCTCGTTGTTGGAACTGCGGCGAACAAGGACATGTAGAACGCCGTTGTCCGAAAATAAGAAAAGTACAACCGTCGGAAAAGTTAAAAGGGGTTGGCAAGAGGGGGCGAACGTTGACTGCGAGTGAAGATGCCCCGGAGATCACGATCCATGCCGTAACATCAAAGAATAGTAACGGCAGTTTGTTTGTAGATGGAAAGATTGCTAACCGAACTGTTCCACTACTTATTGATACGGGGGCGACAAAATCCATCGTACGCCCTGATGTTCTACAATCAAGTATTAAATTGTTACCGACAACTACTCAACTCCGTACAGCAACAGGTAAAGTGATACCAACACGCGGAGTGGTGAAGATGAAGATTGGCA
The DNA here is from genome assembly GCA_929113105.1 of Agrypnus murinus. Classification (NCBI taxonomy): domain Eukaryota; kingdom Metazoa; phylum Arthropoda; class Insecta; order Coleoptera; family Elateridae; genus Agrypnus; species Agrypnus murinus. Next base: position 101,980,429 of record OV816025.1, read on the forward strand.
TTGGAAGTGAAGAACGTGAACATGAGGTGCTGGTAGCCGATATCACTGATGACTTCATCTCGGGAATGGACCTCCTGAGAAAATTTGGTTTTACGTTGGATTTGAAAGAGGGTGTTTTGAAGGTCGGTAACGAAGAACTTCCGTTGTACCCACGAGAAGATCCGGTTGTAAGGGTTTTGCTGACTGAAGATGTGATATTGCCGGGTCAAAGCGAGATAGTTGTCGAGGCAGGTTTGGATGGAGATCTTCGTGTAGGATCTGTGCGAATGATGGAGCCTGTCTGCGATAAGAAGATCCATAGTGACATACTGGTGGGAAAAGCGCTGATCAAGGTTGGAAAGATAGTACCGGTGAGAATTATGAACGTTAATGTGGATCCGGTGACATTGAAGAAGAGTACCCTTGTGGGACAGTGTGTGCCAGTATTCCGAGTAGCCAGGTGTATGGCTGATGTTCCAAAACCAGCGCCCAAAGACCATGGTGGTAAATTAGTGGGTATGGTTACTAGTTTGTGCGAAGACCTTAACAGAACGGAAGTGAAGGAGGTACAGGGTTTGGTTCACCGATACCAAGATATCTTCGCTCTTGACGATAGCCAGAAGGGACGAACAGATATAGTAAAACATAAAATCAATACAGGCAACTCTATGCCTGTCCGTCAGCAGCCGAGGCGTCTACCTCTAGCAAGGCGAGCAGAAGCCGAGAAGATTATTACCGATATGGAAGAACAAGGGGTCATCGAGCCATCCAGCAGTCCATGGGCATCACCGGTGGTCCTGGTCAGTAAGAAGGACGGGTCAACGAGATTTTGTGTGGACTATCGGCAGCTCAATAACGTGACCAAGAAAGACAGCTATCCCTTACCACGCATCGACGACACGTTAGATACCCTGTCTGGTTCACGATGGTTTTCGACTTTGGACTTAAAGAGTGGTTATTGGCAAGTTGAAATGGAACCTGAAGACCGTGAGAAGACTGCGTTCACTATTGGTTCCGGACTATGGCAGTTTACAGTTATGCCATTCGGTCTATGTAACGCTCCGGCCACCTTTGAGCGTCTAATGGAGATCATCCTGAGGGGGCTGTCGTGGAAGACTTGCCTGGTCTATCTGGATGACGTGATCGTAGTTGGAAGATCATTCAGTGAACATCTGAAAAATCTGGAGGAAGTGTTCCGGAGACTGCGTACAGCTAATCTGAAATTGAGTCCGAAAAAGTGCCACATATTCCGGAGGGAGGTGAAATATCTCGGGCATGTCGTATCACAAAATGGAGTGGCAGCCGACCCCGATAAAATCCGTGCAGTCCAAGAGTGGCCAACCCCAAAAGATAAAAACCAAATTCGTAGTTTTCTTGGATTGTGTACCTACTACAGGCGTTTCGTTCCTGGGTTTGCCAATATAGCAAAGCCTCTAACAAGGTTAACTGAAGATGGGCGCGAGTATGTTTGGAGCGGAGAGTGCAAAACGGCTTTCCAACAGTTGAAGCGTGCCTTGGCAACAGCACCAATATTGAGCTATCCACGGACAGAAGGGAAATTCATACTTGACACAGATGCAAGTAATCTGGCCATTGGGGGTGTACTTTCTCAGGTACAGGATGGACAAGAAAAGGTCATCGGCTATTTTAGTAAGGTTTTGTCGAAAGCCGAAAGGAATTATTGTGTGACCAGAAAAGAACTATTGGCCGTCGTGAAGTCCGTTGAGCATTTCTACAAATACTTGTACGGACGGAAGTTTTTATTGAGGACGGACCATGCAGCGTTGAAATGGCTTCTACAATTCCGTAATCCTGAAGGCCAGGTCGCAAGGTGGATCGAGCGACTACAAGGATACGACTTTGACACAGAACATCGAGCGGGCACTAGTCATCGAAATGCCGATGCTCTTTCAAGAAGACCCTGTCCAACGGATTGCCGTCATTGCTCTCGCTTGGAAGAGAGGGTTTGCCAAGTATTAAGAACTGCCATCGTCAACGACAATTGGTTGCCGGAAGAATTGCAACGACAGCAGAAGGCTGATCCCGAACTAAAAATGGTACTGGAATGGAAGCGCGTGGGAGAAAGGCCTGCCTGGGAGGCCGTCAGCCCTTTCAATAGAACGCTTAAAGCATATTGGGCCCAATGGGAGTCCTTGAAGGTGGAAGACGATCTCCTGAAGCGAGTACTGGAGAGTGAAGATGGCACCACCATTAGGTCTCAGTTCGTGGTTCCAAGAAGCCGAGTGGCTACAGTATTGCGACATCTCCATGACGGTGCCTCAGGAGGACACTTCGGTGTGAAGAAGACTTTGGAGAAAGTTAGAGAGCGTTTTTACTGGGTCAATTGTAAAGAAGACGTGAAAGAGTGGTGCCATAAATGCGAACTATGTGCCACGGGTAACGGACCCTTGGGGAAGCGAAGAGCACCTATGAGGCAGTACAATGTGGGTAGTCCTCTGGAAAGAATAGCTATAGATATTGCCGGACCATTTCCCGAAACCGACGATGGGAATAAATACATCTTAGTGGCAATGGACTATTTTACCAAATGGCCAGAAGCATATGCCCTACCAAACCAGGAAGCTGCGACTGTTGCTGACGTACTAGTCAAAGAGTTCTTCAGTCGCTTCGGAGTGCCAATGGAGCTGCATTCGGATCAAGGCCGCAATTTTGAGTCTGTACTCTTTGGAGAAGTCTGTCGATTGTTGCGAATTCGCAAGACTCGGACCACACCGTTACATCCGCAGTCCGATGGAATGGTAGAACGCATGAATCGGACAATGGGCAAATATTTGGCCAAGGTTGTCTCCGATCATCAACGAGACTGGGACCAATACCTGCATTTATTCCTAATGGCTTATCGTGCATCGGTCCACGAAACAACCGGTCAGTCACCAGCGTCTGTGATGTTTGGACGCGAGTTACGGTTACCGTGTGATTTGGAATTTGGGTCTCCACCTATAGAGCAGGAGGTAGCCGGCAATGATTATGTCATCAACTTAAAGAAGAAGTTGGAGGATATTCACGATCGAACCCGAAACAATAGTCGAATCGCGAGTGACCGGATGAAGGCTACGTACGATGTGAGAGCCCAAGAAGGAGGGTTTCAACCTGGAGAGCTTGTCTGGTTATACAACCCGCAAAGACGTCGTGGTTATTCTCCAAAGTTACAGCGGAATTGGAAAGGCCCATACCAGGTGAAGAAACGAATAAATGACTTGATTTATCGCATCCAGAAATTGCCAAGAGGGAAACCAAAGGTGATACACTCCAATCGTCTGGCGCACTATGAGGGAAATAATGACGCAGTCCCGGATCGGGAAGATGAGGCTGAGGTGGCTATCAATACCGTAAGGCCTGGAGATGATCAGCCAACCTTCAGAGAATTTATGGCTGCGTTTTCTGGAACTAGAAAAGCGCGATTCGGAGTCACGACTGAGATGCAACAAGATCTCTTCCGGGTCCCTGGTGATTATTCCATTGCCCACTGTGTCTCCGAGGATCTCCGTATGTCCAGGGGGATCGCAGTAGTGTTTAGAAATAAATTTGGACGGCTGAATGAACTTCGAGAACAAAATCCCTCTGTTGGCAAATCCTTACGCTTGCCTGATCATGACCGATCCATTTACTACTTGGTAACCAAGCAGTTTTACTACCAGAAACCGAGTTACGCCGAGTTGTGGAGGGCATTATGGAACTTGAGGATCGAGTTGCTTACCAGGGGTATTAACAAATTGGCAGTTCCCAAACTCGGCTGTGGGAGGGACCAGCTGGATTGGAGAATCGTTAGAAACATGTTGGAAGTTGTCTTTAGAGGTACGGACGTCAAGATCTTCGTCTGCAGTTTTGATCCACAGCCCGCATTAAGGCCAACGAAGAGTGTAGACTGTTACTTCTACCGTAATGGAACGTGTAGTCGAGGTGAAGACTGTCGATATCGTCATGACCCGTTCTACAGGAACCAGAGCATAAAACCTGTTCTGGGACAGAACAGACTTGAAGAGGGGGGCAGTGTAACAAGAGAGAAAAAGAAAGAACCTCTTCTCGAACAACAAATGGAATATTCTACGGCATTCGAGAGAATGACTCATCGCACCAAGCATGTGAACGAGACGCGTTTATTCTAGAAATATATAGTAGTTTCTAGCGGCTTCTAGTACGTTTGTAGGAGGGTATATAACCGACTTCGCCGATAAAAAGAGGCAGTCAACAGCAAGTCATTAACTGTGTATCACAAAATAAATAGTGAATGTAAAGATAAATGTTGTATTAGAAATTCATAGTCTGTAAATAATAGTTTTTAATGGTTTATAATCATAGCGTTAATTTATAGTGTATTCATTAGTGTTTGTAAATAAATATTTCTTATTAATAGACGATTTAACCAGCACTTTTGTTATTATTTTAAAAAGAACGTAACAATACATTACAATAAAAAATATAAATTATATACGGTTATGCGTACAACGCACTAAAAATTCTTTTGAAAATTGAAAAGAGAAGAACAAGTAAATGTTATAAAATATAGAAAACTTCAAAAATCAAACTCCACAAAATAGACGGAATGATTGTCTAAAAATGGTAGTACTATAAAACATTTATAAGTTTCACCACTTAGAAAATATTTGACTACTAAACAATAAAGCAGGTGTGTTTCTATTATTATCCAAGTATGTTTTGGTAATTTAATAAGATAATAACTATCCCCTTAAAAACATCTATCCCATAATGTATTTTCGACGGTGCTACGTCAGGAGCAATTAACATTATGGAATAAATGCAATGCTGCATTGTAAATGGAAATATAACAAAATATGTTTGTATCCTTTTCATAACTTTATTCTTTCTCTCGTCAAATAATTTCTGGAGGTGTACACATAACTCTTAATTTACAATTTCTTTTATTTTAGTGAAGTTCCAAATACTAGATGTGCTAAAATATTAATAAAGAAAACTCTAATAAAGAAACGGAACAAAACTTAAATTAAATTATTTTGATAATTCTTCTTTTGAATTGACCCAATGTACCAAATAGCTCTAAAGTATCTTTTGTATTTCATGATGGCTATGCATGAATAAATCAACGTGTGAAATCATCATGACAATCAATAGTTTCCTAAAATACGTAATAGATAAGTAAACACAAAAAATAGTAGATGCATTCTTATTGCTGTACCCTGGTGCCTGGTGGTGTTAATAATAATTATTATTTAGCCGGAAGATCATTAGCGATGTGGAGATCGTACTAACCTTTTCAACAATATCAATGTCTCATTGACCAGTTAGTCTGCATTGCTATACTACGTACATACCTGATAAAAATCAAAATTTATTATCTAAATCTAAGGCCTCATTTAGAAACTCGCTAATCATCATTTTAGATCCCGCCTCGGTAAATGACTTGATTTTTACTTTGCTTGTAGTATACTTAGGATAAGTCTAGAATCAGCTATGGTTGACATGGTGATTACCTAACCTTTCTACTGCTTACTTAGAATATGTCTAGAACCTGCCATGGCTGACATGGTGGCTACCTGGTTTTCCTACTGCTTTTGTGTTAGTTTGTATATTGTTAAGTTAAACCTTGCGTTTCATTCTCATTCAATCCGTAACTACTTTTTAGTTAGACACAGCAACCCCCAATCGTGACAGTATAAAATTTATCTTTGGCTGAACTTAATACTGATTGAAGAATTTTGGACGTATATTTATATTGTATGGAATTCTAATTTCAAAAAGTATACTACAATCCCTTAATTAGATCATAATATGTATTCTATTGTAATAGTTATTGTGTAACAAACAAGTAAGTAATACTATAAGTAAAGTCGTAAAGCTTTAACGAGGCGAATAAGATGAAAATCACAGCATATTAGGACAGTTCTCGAGTTAAAATCTTTAGCAATGGCCATTGAAGTAAATCAAGGAATCTCCCGATAAGGAATTTCATGTGGACAGCTGTTTATAATTATTACAGAGGACTTTATTAAGAAGAAAACCGGACAATTCAATATTTTGGTGGGCCATGGACATATCACCTCAAAACGTACAATTCAATGTATCTAAAGCTTGCACCAGATCTGATGAAATCACTGATGATAAAAAAATCAAAATATACCTTCTTACTATACCAGATAAACAAGTAGAACCATATGCCCCATGTCGTTACCGTCTTTTGCATGTTAAAACGCACTACTATTTTAGGTTCGGTTAAATTCTAGCAAGCTCCTATACGAGGATGGTCCCAGAAGTACCCGACCCAACAAAGAAAACACAAAAATTTTGGAAAAAGATTTATTTATTTTTAATCTCCTTTATAATCTCCTTTCAGCTCTATACACTTTTCCCAGCGGTGTTCAAAAAGTTCGATACCCTTTTTATAATAAAACTGTCTTGCTCCTTAAAATAGCCATTAACTGCTGACATCACTTCTTCATCGTTGGAAAATCTTTGACCACTGAGCCATTTTTTCAAGTTTGGGAACAGAGAATAATCCGAGGGGGCTAAATCTGGCGAATATGGTGCATGAGGTAGCAATTCAAACTTTAATTGATTAATTTTGGCTATTGCAATAACAGATTTGTGAGCTGGCGCGTTGTCGTGATGAAACAACACTTTCTTTTTAGCCAAATGCGGCCGTTTTTGCTTGATTTCTTCACTCAAACGAAAGTTTGCATAATACTGGCCGTTGATAGTTTTTCCTTTTTCGAGATAGTCAATAAAAATTATTCCACGCGCATCCCAAAATACCGACGCCATAACCTTGCCTGCAGATGAAACGGTCTTCGCCTTCTTTGGAGCCGGTTCTCCCTTTTGAGTCCATTGTTTCGATTGTTCTTTTGTCTCGGGTGTGAAATGATGGACCCATGTTTCATCCATTGTTACGAAACGGCGCAAAATTTCTGCTTTGTTGCTGTGAAACTTCGCTAAACACTCAATTGAAACATTTTCACGACACTGTTTTTGCTCGAGTGTGAGCAAACGCGGCACCCATCTTGCACACAGCTTTCTCATGTCCAAATTTTCAGATAATATGCGATGTACCGCACTTTTGAAATGCCCGTAATGTCTGCTAGCTCGCGCACTTTCAGTCGACGATCATCAAGTACCGCTTTGTGGATTTTCTTCACCATTTCTGGAGTCGTCACCTCATTTGGTCGACCACTGCGATGCTCGTCTTGGCAGCTCGTACGGCCTCGTTTAAACTCAGCTACCCAAAATTTAACTGTTGTAAACGAAGGAGCAGACTCACCCAGAGTAGAATCCAGTTCAGCTTTTATATTGGTTGGGCTGAGGCCTTTCAAATAAAAGTATTGTATCACATAACGATGACCAATTTTCTCCATTTTCATAAATTCACTGACAACGTTCACTATTGATGGCTGCCAAACAAATACTGAACAACGTGGCGCTTTCAGACTTGGTACCACGACCTCCTCGATTCGACGTTTCACGTCTTAATACGGCCAGTTCAAATTATAAAAATATCATTATGCACATGTTCTCCGCAAGGCGCTAGCTACCGGGGGATTGGAGATCAGAACCGCGCCGGTAATTTGAAATGGTTCGAGAATTAGCTTAAATTTTTACACTTTTGACAGTTAACATACTTCAAATAAATTACAATTTATGCCATCGGCAGTGGTGATTCTAAAAACAAGCATTTTTTTATGAAAAGTATTTATTTGTCAATGTTTGAGTACTTTTTTAGAAAGAAGTTTAATGTACAATCGCGTTCCAGATATGTTGTTGGTGCTTTTTTGGCAAGGTTAGTTAATATTGATTTTAGAAGTATATTTAAAATTATTCTTCAAAGGCCCTTGTTGTGAATCTTGAGAATAGATAAAGAAGAATTCTAAGATAAAGAATTCTGAAGTCAAGATCAGCTAAAATACTGCAATGATTGCATTCTTGAGGTAAATATTGAAATCTATTTAAAACCAGTTCTGTTATTTGGTTTGTTAATCTGAAATTTTTACTAGGGCATTTCAAATCTCCACGATCTTGTTGATTAATTAATCCTAAGAGCGATTTGAGGAGCAATTGCTCAAGGAATTGGTCAATACATACTGTACATCATGAGGAGTGTTCGAAAAACATGTCTAAAATGTGTTATGATAAAAGATTTTGTTTAAATATATTTCAGAAATTACTGTATGTACTGTAGGGCACCACATTACATTTTAATAACTTTCAACCAGAAGATCCGTCTTTATAGCAACTGCTTTTAAAGTGTAATTTACAGATATAACAGTACTTTCGGGTATTTTCGTATCTGAAATAAATTAAAATTCTACGTTAACTATACTGTCCGGACTGCCCCTTTCTACTGTACAATGCACTAAATACGATGTAATTTAGAAAATGTATAAAGTAAAATAAATGAACATTTTACTAAAGTATATGTTTTAATCCTACTAGAAGGAAGATGTAAATTTTCAATCCACCTATTTCGTAAGCTAATACTGGAAGAAAATGCGAAGAAACTCGTTGCATTTTTGCAATTTCTGTAAGTAACACATAACACTTCTTGTTGTGAATTGGCATTTTTTTCAGTAAAATTACTATTTTTAAATCAAAAACTTATCAAACAAAAGCAAACGCACTAAATTCGTTATAAAGTAGAATAAAGATTAATTATTCGATATACGGACCCTTCTGAACCCAGGTAAACCAATTATATTGAGTTGTAGAGGATAACTTAGAGAACAATAATCCGAAAAAACATCGCGCTGGTCGCCGGTAATTAATAAGAAAAACAATGTTAAAATGGCTATTTTGAGGTTAGAATGTTATGATGTTAGGTTACAGTTAGTAAAAAAGTTGGCTGTATTTACGTGAAAATGTCTTAAAAATGGTGTTTGTGTCATCTGATAAGAATATTTTATAATCTTTAACTGTTTTTAGGACGTTTTTCGAACGAAAACCCGTAGCGCTATATCGAATAATTACTGAATAAAGTTTAGAAAAGTCAAATATTTAACAATAACCTTCAAAAGAGTCCGGATTTTATTTTAGAATATTATCACACATTAAGTCAGCAGTACGGCAGAGTGGTTATAGTGGATTTCTATCGCTTAACAAAGTAGCTTAGCTTAACTAAGTCGAGTTTGTGTCGGTCAGGACTCGGATGGGTAAACCACGAGCGCAGTGTACTTGCCTATATGGCTCCGCTGTCTCGTCTCACACGCACATATCCACTCTGCGGCTCGGTGTGTCTGACGCCTCGACACCGAAAGGTAAATGAGGTTAAAGATTATGTATGTACACTTGCTTTCAAAACTTTCGCGTACACCTATTTTTCGCTGTATTAAATCAGGGTTGTAATTAATCAACTTTGACGTTTAAATTTTTGAAAAGTCAAAATCATGTTTTGTATATATAAAATATTGTATATATAAAATATTTGTATTTATTGTTATATTCGTTTTAAATAAATTTGTTATCTTCAAACACTAATTACTGCCGAATTAGGTATTTGTTTTGTAAAAGTTACTTTGTGTCATTTTTAACCTAATTTTAAAATTACCCATTCACACAGCTACAATTTTGCAATATTATTGTTACTTGATTTTGAGTGTGTACGCGAAAGTTTTGAAAGCAAGTGTATGTATCACATATTATAAACATTCCAAGCACTTTGCTAAGTGTACATTTGGATGTGTGAACGCGTCGGATAAAATCGAACGGTTGAACGCGTCCATTCCCCCGGGACGTGGCCCCAAGCGGAGAACGCCGAAAACTGGCAAATGAACAGGCCGCATAAAGACGTCAAACGTCGGCGTCGAATCGAGGAGGTCGTGCTTGAAACATATTGTAAAAGTGCCGTTTAAATCGTCTATTAATAAGAAATATTTATTTACAAACACTAATGAATACACTATAAATTAACGCTATGATTATAAACCATTAAAACTATTATTTACAGACTATGAATTTCTAATACAACATTTATCTTCACATTTACTATTTATTTCGTGATACACAGTTAATGACTCGCTGTTGACTGCTCTCTTTTATCCGCGAAGTCGATTTTATACCCTCATATAATCGTACCAGAAGCCGCTGGAACCTACTATGTATTTCTGGACGGCGCTAGATAAACCGCGTCTGATTTACATGCTTGGTGCGATGCGCCATTCTCTCGAATTGCTGTAGAATATTCCATTTGTTGTGTGAAGAAGAGGTTCTTTCTTTTTCTCTCTTGTTACAATATGCTTTATAGACTGCGTACTTTCCAATACAGTGATATTTTCAAACAACTACCGCCACCTCTTGGTCAGGTCGGGTACTTCTGGGACCACCCTCGTATGTATATGATAGTATTATTGAGGTAGTAGGGATGTTGATGTTTCGCCACTCCGATGGTTGTTGCCCCAAGACAAACAAAACAAATCTAAAAACTGCAAGGGCACTTAACATACCTACAGGTGGTAATGAAGTTGGAGATTTGTTAATATGATCAAAGCATACCATAAACCAAATTTTAACTAGAAAGTAGTTGAAACAACTAAATGTAAATAAATCTAAGAATCACAAACTAAGTAGATAGTTTTGAAACTATGAAAATTGTATTAGACACTTTGAAATTTCTAAAGAACTGACATCTAAAGTTTTTCAAGCTTTCATAGCTTAAAATTAGAAAATTTTGAAGTTATGCTTCAAGTGAAACTAAAGTTGAGACTTTTTGTTTTTAACGCAAATCTTGAATTTTAAAACTTTGATATTTGGAAATATTACACTTGAAAGTTCAAAAGTTCTAGAACTTTTAAAGCTTTTTCTTGAGGTTTATGAATTTCATTTTTTAAATTGTTGATTCTACCATGAAAGTGAGTGAAATTCAAATATTAAATTTTCATTTGAATCTGGATTTTCTAAATGAAATCAAAATTATGAACACAAACTTACTACTCTACTAAACAATAGGTGCATTTAAATTTAAATATTCCAATTTCATGGATTTTCTAATAGGGTTGACAATTTTAGAAAATAAAATATGTTGATCTTATAATATTTTGAACTTTTTAAAAAGCTCTACTAACATCCAATCAAAATTTGATTAATATTAATGTTAGGAATACTAATGATAGATGGCTAAGAATGAAGATAAAGACTATAGTCATTACATCCTAACAATAAGGCTGTTTGTATGTAGGTGGTCATTTTACTTTTAGTGACACGACAACCTAACATTTCAGTAAGTCCTTTCTTGGAACACTTTCGATTACACAGCAACTACATCATTTCTCTTAAGAAACCTTATCTTAGGTGTACCTTGTTACTTTTAATGAAAAGACGCGATACATACGTATATATTTCTTATTTGTACATAGAACTAAATATTTGAATACAAAAACAAGATTCACATTTTATAGACACGCACTGTGTGCCTCAAGGGCAGGCTGACATTTACTATAAAATGTGTAAAATGTTACCTAATTGTCATTTCGAAATAATTCATACATGGTTTTATTTATAGAGAGCATCCAAGATGTAAATGTTCCTACACATCCAAATAAAAATGGTAATCTAAGAATATTTAAATGATTTATGTTCAGAATTACTTTCGAAGGTTGAGAATGTGAATTTTTGCATTGCTTAAACAGGATCAATGAAATTGGTAGCGTATCATTACGATTTGAATAAGCAATAAATAGCTCTATAAAATTGCTTTTTAATCTAGGTAAAGTTTAATTATTTTACTGTTATTATTGAATGATACAAAACTATTAATTTAATATCAATTCTAACGTTATATGGGTCGTTTTACGGAAATTAACTTTCACATGTTTAAAACAAAATTCTCGTTAAATTATAGTTAATAACTTATAATATGTACGTATTATATGTAAAAATCTGTTGCTCCAATTCAATATAGAGATATTTAAATTATTGTAATAATTTATTAACGGTCGTTATTTATTGTAACTATTTTTTGGCCTTGTTTGAATGCTGTTATTTATTTGTAAAGTGATCGTGAAATTTAGAACGCACGCAGTTTTAATGTTTTAAAATATAAATGACAGCAAAATACTTGTCATATTAGTTGAAATCAACAGGTTATTTATATTAAAGGCTATGATATCAACATTGAGTGTGTTGTCAAATATGTTAATGAAATCAAACCAAAAGCGTCAATTATATGTTTGTTAGACAAATTATATTTAATTTATGATATTAAAATAATTTGAATGTTCCTTTTTTACATTTCTGTTGAATTGCATATATGTACTTATTAATTAGTTTTCCCACAGTTTTCTAGTTATCATAGGACTAATAAATTATAAAAATGTAAACATAGATTCCTATTTTAATTGCTAATTTTATGTAGGAGTTTTAAGAATTTATAGTAATTTCGAGAGTAATGTCTTTGACATAGTTTAATATATGGATTCAAGTACAAGTTTAGCTACAGCCAACTCAACTCATATATGTTTAGTTGAACTGGGCCTAAAAACTCATGCGTTGGTTCAACCAGAATTACTGCATTGTATAATGTCTAAGTAAATTAAGTCAAATGGTTTCACTTCACATTTTGATCATTACATCTTGTTAAAATTTAGACCCACCCAATCTCTATTTAAAATTAGTAGATATTTTCTTATTTTCTACGTTTACATATATAGAAGGCAGGTCTGAAATACTTCCTGAAAGAAGTGCCCAAACATTCCCATACATAATAATTTAACTCCCCAATAATGATTTGTATCTTATAGTTTGTCAACACCCTTAAAATCATGTTGATTAATATTTAATCTGCATTTTATTAACCATCCTACTTCAAGAAGACAGTATTGCGCCCTAAAACTTGTTGGAAGACATAATTTCCCTGGCCTAGTGTATTTGAATATTCTTTGCTTGCAATGCTAGACAATATTACAAAAAACAATATATTAGAACTGTTTTACACATCCGAGAATTTATGCGAAATTCTTAACCAAATTTTTGCTGACATTTTTCAACAAAGTTTTGGTAAAGAAAATTTGCCGTTTATAATAATAGCTGTTTTACACATAGAAATAAGATTCTCTTCAAATTTATGATCATACTCACGCGTGTTTGCGAAACAGTTGAGCGTTCATTGTTAACAAAGCATGACGTCGTATAAAAATAGTTGGTGTAATTCAGAAAAAAAATTGTTTAATATACCTTGTAATGAGAATATTGTTAATAAATATGCGTAATATTTTCATGCCATTTGTGTTAAGAGTTTTAAATATATTTTATATACAATTATAAATAGTTAATTAACCTTTATTTTAGGGTACAGTACAATTTAATATTAATTTATAATATGCAATAACAAATTTAAAGAATTCCAGACCTGTCACTGTAAAAGCAATATGGCCTTTCGCATTTTATCCACTTCAGTAAATAAAATAAAGTAGTCATTTTGCGCACCTAGCGATTAAATGTTACTTAATTTTTAACTTTATTATTATTGCGTGGTTGTTTTAATAATATTTTACAAAGCAAATAACCATTTTCAAAAACAAAATAAACTGATGTGTTGCATGTCCACTACGAGTGTTTTGTGCGCACGTTTCCGCGTTGGTTAGTCGCAAATTTCTAAAATTTTTAGAAATTGTTCTAAAGTTTTATTGTGAAGTTATTCAGAATAAATTTCGGAATATAAATGCTGTATTACACGTCAAAGTTTCTATATCAAAATTTTGTTGAAGCATTTCAGCAAAAATGTGGTTAAAAATTTCACATAAATTCTCGTAAGTATAAAACAGCTCTTATAGTAGATTAGAGGCTTTGGAAAGTTTAAATGCTTTTAATACAAAAGTTTAAATAATATTATTCTTTAATTTATCCTTAAAAATAAAGTTTATTTTATTAAATAAATAGGAGCAAACAACGAACCGGTAAATTGTTCTCTAGGGTCACTTAATAAATCAGTGAAGATGTATTGGTTAGATGTATTGTTATTTGTTAAACATGTATAGGTCGATCTCTAAATCCCGATACCGGTTAATTTTTGATACTTTTTTCAAAAGCTGACTATTTTTAATTTATTAACACAAAACTTCCTGTAGCTAGTATATTTACGTAGAAATAAAAGTTTGGCAATCGTTCAATTGTCTGGAGAAATCTCCGTACAAGAGGGATGAAGCTTATACATAGCTTATTACATTTACATACTACAATAGAGTTTAAAAAAAATTAAATATATGCAGACAAAATATGAATGCAAAAAGATGACAAAAAGCACACAACTTGCTTATCTTATAAAAAGACTTATATAATGATCTGGCTTGTAACATTCACTATAAAATGCCCCACGATGGGACTGTCAATTGTTGAGATCTCTTTCTTTTGACGAATTTATCATTCAGGGTGGGTACTGGTTTCTTAAGCTTATAGATTGTAAAGAAAAATTAAGGTTTATTGAAGTAATAGGAATATGGGCGCCATTCACTTGAAGTAATACAATATGTTATCGGAATCCTCAACTAAAAATAGATTCCGATTACATTGATTGAATTGAATAAACTAATCGTAATTACTATCCATTTTTTTTCTAAAGTCCTCTGACTTTGAAAGGGTATTACTTGGGAACTACTGAACCGAATTAAATATTTTAAAAACGAACAAATAGTAAATTCATTTCTACATACTACAGTAAAATATTATATTTCTAACATGTATACTTTTATTTTTATTGGACGATACATAATAAAAGGTAGCCATTTTTAGGGACAATTTCATTGAGAGCGAGTTAAATATTTTTTTTCTTAGAAAGTATATTTCATATATCTATAAGATTTTTGTGGGGGTTAGAAAGAAACTTTGCGGTTGTTATGCTATTAATTTTCGGACAAAAAAGTGTTTTATTTAAGATATATATGAAAAACTAGCGAACTATGCGTTCTTGTTTATTAATGGAGATATCGTAAAATTTTCACATGTCAACACTTTTCATATGTAGACATTATTTTCTTAAAAAAATGTTCCGAATTTTAACAATAAAAGTGCAATAACAAAAAAACCGTTTTTTGTCGAAACCGCCTTTCATCAAAAATCCTTTTTTTGTTTTCGCATTTTTATTATTAGAATTAGGAACATTTTTTTGAAAAAAATAATGTCTACACATGAAAAGTGTTGATTTAGCGAAAAAAATTTGAATCTATCTCTATTAATAAATAAGAACGCATAGTTCGCTATTTTTTCGCATAAATCTTAAATTTTTTTGATTAACTCCGTTTATTATTTACAATCTGTCTTATTGTAGCTAGACATTCAGTAAATTGTACATCGAGTATTAATAATAACATATAAACTAAACATGTACGGTAGCACCCAGTGGCGCAGCCGTTGAAAGTAATATAACTATAGTAGAGTTATTACCTTAATAGAGAACTACAACTAATCCTGAGTAAATCTTGTTGGTAGGTCCATTGGTTTAAAGCGCTGGAGTCTTCGCGTTTCTTCGTCATTATGTAGAAGTTCCATTGCCATGGTATTAGGGTGAAAGGACAGCCTATCTCGATAGCGAATGCTGTGTTTGGTGATTTCCTCCGTAATAGCAGGTATATGTAGATCGTGATGGATAAGCTCGTTTGGCACGTACCATGGAGCATTTATTATAGCACGCAGGACTTTCGATTGGAATCGTTGCAGTACTGCTAAGTTGGATTTACTAGCAGACCCCCATAACTGCAACCCATAGGTCCACACTGGCTTAAGTATAGCTTTATATAGGAGTACTTTGCACTCTAGAGATAAATTCGATCGGCGACCCAAGAGCCAGTACATCTTGCGGAACTTCGTATCAAGTTGTTTTCTTTTGGCCCATATATGTTTCCTCCATGTAAGTCTTCGGTCAAGATGGATGCCTAGATATTTGACATCTTCTGTTTGCGGTAGCTGTTGGTTGTTTAAGTATACTGCTGGACAAGTTTCTTTACGCAAGGTGAAGGTTACATGCCTTGATTTAGTCTCGTTTGCTCTGATGCGCCATTGTTTGAGCCAGGTTTGGATTTTATTTAAGTGGTATTGAAGATAGCGTGATGCTATGTCTGGATTGTTATGGGATGCCATAATAGCTGTATCATCAGCAAAGGTAGCCGTGACTGTTAAGTTTGTAGTTGGAAGATCGGAGGTGTATAGCAAATATAGCGTTGGTCCTAACACGCTTCCTTGAGGCACCCCGGAATTGATTGGATAGAGCGGCGTGTATTCATCTTTTATTTTTACGAGAAAAGATCTGTTTGTCAGGTATGACTGTAAGACTAGATAGCAAGGATGAGGTAGATTAGTTTTAATTTTATACAATAGCCCCTCGTGCCATACCTTGTCAAACGCTTGTGTAATATCTAGAAAAGCCGCAGAACAATATCTTTTGCTTTCCTGATCTTGGTGGATTTGGTCGATTAGTCTGTGCACTTGCTCTGTAGTAGCGTGTTGCTCTCGAAATCTAAATTGATGCTTAGGAATTATGTCTTGTAAGAAGGGTTTTATTCTTTTTAAGAATATTTTTTCGAACACTTTAGACAAGGCAGGAAGGAGACTAATAGGTCGGTAAGAAGATGCTTCCTCAGGTGGTTTGCCAGGTTTTAAGATTGGCACTATCTGTGCGACTTTCCATTGGTCAGGAAAACACCCTGTTCTTAGTATAGCATTGAAGATGTATGCAATTAGTTTCACGCAGGTCTCTGGTAGATGTTTTAAGATTTCCCCTGTTATTAGATCGTATCCAGGTGATTTTTTGTGATTCAATTCAGTGAGTATAGTTTGTTTTACTTCACTTGCTCGTATATTCTTGAGAGGAAGTGCCATCTGGGACGGGGTACCTAGATATTCATGTATGAACTTCTCTTCTTCCGGAGTGATTTCAGCTGGATATGGTGTGAAGACTTCTTTTAGGTGGTTAGCAAATACACCAGCCTTTTCTTGATCGCTTTTTGTCCAGGTTCCGTTTGGCGATCTGAATGGAGGGATATATTGTTGTGGTTGTTTAAGTTTCCTGGTTGCTCTCCAAAGCGAATGTTCCGTTGCTTCCGTAGGAGACAAGGCACTTAGATAGTCTTGAATTGCTTGCTGCTTCATATTGTGCAACAGTGTTTTCAGGTTTCTGTTTGCTGCATTGAGTATGGTTTTATCACCTGGAGCCCTTGAGTTTTGCCATTTTCTTCTGAGTCTGCGCTTTTCAGCTATTTTCTGTTTTATAAGAATGGGAAGATTTTCACGAGTTTCAGGTTGTGGTGAAGTAGGCGTTGCGTGCCACGCAGCATGTTGGATGGCTGTAGTTAAATGTTCCACTGATATTGAAATATCCTCCTGAGCTTTGAGTGGAACTGTGAGCGTGACATTTTCATCTAATATTCTTCGGAATGCTGCCCAGTTAGTCTTTCTGTTGCATAAAGTTGGAGGTTTGCAGTGATTAATTACCTGAGTATTGAGGGTAATTAAAATAGGGGAGTGATCCGATGATAGATCCAAGTTTGATTCAATTCTAAGGTAATTTAGGGATATGCCTTTTACTACACAGAAATCAATAAGATCAGGGAGTTTATTGACATCTGCGGGCCAGTAGGTTGGTTGACCAGTGGACAAAGCATATAAATTGTTCGCGTCCATTGTTTTCAGCAATTCTCTTCCTTTGGGAGTTATCACCCGAGATCCCCAGTGGTGATGCTTGGCATTATAATCTCCTGCTGCAATAAATCGTTTCCCAAGTGTGTTGAAAAAATCGGCAAACTGTTCCTGCTTTATGACATGCTTAGGTGGGCAATATACTGCTGTAATTGTTAAGGCTCCTATCCAGTCTTCTACAATAACACTTGTAGCATTTAGGTAGTTCTGTATGTTTAATTGAGTTGCGTATTATTATAGCAGTGCCTGCATGAGCAGTACCATCTGGGTGTTGGGTGCTGTATATGGAATAATTAGGTATTTTTAGGTAGGAGCGGTCAGTGAAGTGGGCTTCAGATATTAATACTATATCTAAGTTGTTGTTTATTATAAATGTTTTTATTTCTTGCCCATGTTGGCAAAGTCCATTGGCGTTCCATTCGGCGATCCTTAACGTGTATTGAGCCATTAAGCAGTTTTAGAGATGACTGTGGTTAAGAGATTGAGCAAGGTACTTATTTGATCCATGAGGCGTGCCATCATCTTTTTTAAGTCATTGAAGTCCTCTGTTTCTTGTGTATTTGTACCTTGTTGTAGCATTTGATTATTATTGACATTGTGGTTGTTTTCGTCTCTGTTATTTCTTCTGAGCATTTGGGCATACGATATTTCTCCTTCTCGAAGTCGTGATTGTGGTATAGTTGTTGTTTGATTTGTTTGATTGTCATTTGTTTCTTTTTTCCTTAATGTAGGATATTTATTACTTTGAAGTTGCTTGTGCACAAGGCAACCTCTGTAGTTGGCCGGGTGGTTTTGCCCGCAATTTACACATTTGACATGGTTACTTCTTTCTTTCCTTTGGCAGTCGATAGTTAAATGATTACCTGTGCACTTTACACATCGTGGGGTTCGGTTGCAAAAAGCCTTTGTGTGGCCATACCTCTGACATTTTGTGCATTGCGGTATTTCTCTTTTAGGGTGTGGAGGTTCAATTGTTATTTTTGTATTCATTAGGTGTTTTATATTGTATATTTCTTTATTAGTACTATTGCCCGATGCAATCTCAATGAAAAATAGTGGTAGTTGCTTTTTGGTACCTCTTTGCTTTATGTTGTATATATTTCTTACTTTATGTCCATGCTTTTCGATACTTATCTTGATGTCTTCTGTGTCAGTTGAATAGTGTATTCCCCGCAGTACTACTTTAAAATTACGGTCTTGCTTGAGTTTATAAGTGTGAAATTCCGTTTTTCTTTCTTTTAGTGCTTTGATTATAGTGGAGTACACTTCAGGAGTTTCTGCTTGGACCTTAACTTGGTCGTTTTGTAGGGTTTTAATTTCGTATTTATTTCCAGCAATTTCATTCAACAGTTGCGTAAGTGGTGTTATATATTGTACATCTGCTACAAAAATTGGTGGCGGTTTAGGAACTTTTTCTGTTGCATCATTTCTATCTGACACGTTATTAGCTGTTTCGTCATCCTCAGATAATGTCTCATATCTGTTTGACGTAGTTGGCTTGTATAACCAGTAGTCATTCATTTTTGTTTGTTTTAACGGTTTTACACTTTGATCTGTACTATTTGTTCTGTTTCGTTTCTTATTTTCTACCATTTTCCATGTAGTCTGTGATAGATGCTGTGGAGATGCATTATACTGTGTGTTTGCTAACATGTTTTGTTGAGACTGCTGAATTTCCATTGGCTGTTGTGGCATGTATACGACGTTTGGTTGTACTTGCGACAATGAATTAATTTGCGGTGGCATTTGTGCCATTTGAGGTACTTGCGTTATATGTTGTACTGGCGTACCTGAATGAAGCATGTATTGTGAGTATCCATTTGGATCATGATACTGTGAACCAGGAGGCTGCGATGGATGAACGGTAAAATCGTTGGGTAAGTACGACATTTCTTCGCTTACTAAATGATCACTTATGTATTAATCGTATCACTCGACTTGTATCACTTCACTTGTTAATATTTTAATGTATCACTTGGTATTACAAATCAAACGGATCGCCGGCACGTCTTTACGCTACGAAACCCAAATGGGAACTGAAAATCTTAAATAAAACGCTCTTTTGTCTGAAAATTGATAGCGTAAGAACCGCAAGGTTTCTTTCTAACCCATACAAGAATCTCATAGATATATGACATATACTTTCTGAGAAAAAGATTAGTGAACTTACTTTCAATGAAATTGTCCCCAAAAATGGGTATATTTTATTGCGTATCGTCCGATAAAAACAAAAGTATACGAATTAGAAATATAATATTTTACTGTAGTATGTAGAAATGCATTTACTATTTGCTCGTTTTTAAGATATTTAATTCGGTTCAGTAATTCCCGAGCAATACGCTTTCAAAGTCAGAGGACTCTAGAAAAAAAATGGATAGTAGTCATGTTGACGTTAAGCCAAGTTAATGTAAATGAATAACTTCAATGAATGATTGGTCCAACATTATCACAATCAAGTCTAGTTTAATTCTCATTTATTCGTAGATCAAAAATTCTTGTTTTTGTAAAGACACTGGAATTATATTTTATTTTTATTCTAAGAGGTACATATAAATTCTTACTTACTAAGACGACTTACTCAAAAAATATTGATCATCAGCTAATCCTTAGTAGATTGTAAAATCTATTTAAACACACAAAATCTCACAGCACTATAATGCCTTTTGATTCACTGTAAACTACAGGCACCAAGTGCCTAACACTTTTCGCTGCAGGAAAAATTGCGAATCCTGGTAAAGATGCTGAAGATAGTAACTGGATTTAAGAACTAATGTTTGCTGGAATTATGTATTTAATAACTTGGCAATTGCCACTAAATACTATAAATTTTAACTCATAAAATTCCAATAAATACGTCCGTGATTTACAAGTTTTCATATTAACACAATTTTAATTGCTAAAAGGTTGCATTGTTTTAACGTAATAATATTTCGATCTGTCGCAAATTCTGCAAATCGACTATATTAATATTATAAAGGAAAACAATGGAATGAACTTTATTTATTTATAAATTTCCAAATGATTACTGAATTTCCTTCATAATCTTCAACTAACGGTACACTGGATTAAGTGTTAATTTTTTTAACGCGACGGACTAAACTGTAAAGTAAAGCAATTAAGCTTTCCTGTATGGTAGCCGGAACGAAGACACACAATACGATATTAAAAACTGACTTATTCGAACTTTTCAGACTGTATCATCTTTTTATTTTAAAATATAATTTCAGCCACCGAAGCCGATATAGAACGCCTCGGGGCAAAAGCCCCTAACCAAAAGCCGCTGCCACACCCTTCGTCTCAGACTAGACTGAAAACTTCTCTCGTGATACAAAAAATTGTCCCTGCTTGCTAATTTTTAAGAAATAGAAAATAAAAACCCTATCGAAAACTATAGTGACATACATTACCCAATAGGAAAATACGTCTAGAATATCCCTAATTTTATTTTATTAAGACGAAGAACTGCTTTCTCAGGGGAGGGCTGATATAAAAAAATAGTGCGACTGGTTTTTCGTCTGTAGATTTTTGAAGAATCTGTTTGGCAGACATGAAATAAGCACGTAGCGGAAACATAAATTTGGTTTAAATGCATTTATATGTGTCATTTTATCTATAACACAATTGTTATCTTGATATTTCGTTACAAAAAACAAATTTATCTGCGTGAGAAGGCCTGAAAAGCCTTGTTACAGCTGCTTCTGAACTAACGAAAAACATTATTATTGTCGAAATAAAATCTGCAATTTTAAATTTACAAAAATATATTCACATCTACATGGCCGTACTAAGATTATTTTATTAAGAATAATCTTATTACGGCCATGTAGATTATTCGCCGTACTAAGATTATTCTTAATACGAGTAAATACATTTTCAAATGTATTAAAATGGATCTTGGGATTTTAGCACGTTACAGGCTAAATAATTGTATTAGAGTGAGTAACACAATTCCACTATATTGATACTCTTTCGGATTTGAATCGCTGATGTAGAATATTCCTATATTTCAATTTAAGCTGGTTATTAACAAATAGAATACACAAACAACAAAATACAAAATAAAGAATACAAATTTTTGTTTATTTATTTTTAACAACATAATTAACCACCCAAGAAAAAAGAAAAATAATAAGAATAATAAAATATAAAGAACTAAATTGATACCGATATAGAAACATAATAAGTTATAAATTATTTTAAACTTAGATGCAAAAACAAATATAAAAATTATATAAATAGATATTCTTTTCATTTATTATTGTTTTGTAACAATT
Organism: Agrypnus murinus; assembly: GCA_929113105.1. Lineage (NCBI taxonomy): Eukaryota > Metazoa > Arthropoda > Insecta > Coleoptera > Elateridae > Agrypnus > Agrypnus murinus. The sequence goes on from OV816025.1 coordinate 102,002,283, forward strand.
CTAAGAAAACTATTTAAATTTGAAAATATTATCTATGCTACAAAACCAATTTCTATTATAATCAAGGTAAATCTGAAAAACAAAAGAATCTTGACGTAAAATTTACATAACCCAATTATTTTTTATAAATTTTTATTAGCGTTAAAAACTAATTAGATAAATGTATAGAAAACGAAGTTATAAATTCAATGATATACAACACTTGGGTTGAAAAATAGAATTATGCCTTTAGTTTTAATGTCGACGAAACAATATTTCCTTAATACTAAAAATTAACTTAATTACCTTTACGCTTTTCTTTATCCACAAATCTAAATATTAAATCATTATTAATATTATTTGAATGTTTTTAGGTGCCGAAAACTTTGATTTACAAGCCAAAATACATAATTCTAATGAACGTTAGAAAAGCGCAGCTTGTCAAACACGTTTTATGTGATTTCATCAGCAAGTTCCAACCTTTACATTAAAAAGTGTATTAATTCTATGGATATAATGTTACTCTATCTATTTCCACTTAAACAAATTAACAAACAGCTAAAAGTTTTGAAATTCAATAAGACAAATAAGGCAAATTAAACATATCTCCTTAACATGAATTTTATGTTTCAACTAAATTTCAACAAGGTAAGTTGCTATACATTTGAATACACCTTCTATCTTGTCTGTTCCAGATGATTTATAACGATAAAAACGAACTAAATTTGGTTTAAGTTGAAAAAAATGCATAAACGTTCCCCAAATCTATTTTCTATGAAAATCGGGATTTCCACATATCCTTTATATGCTTAAAGAGTTTTTTAGGCATGTTAGTATTAATTACCTAAATTTATTTTCATAAAGAAAATCGGTTTCAAAATTTAATTTTTAAAAGTGATGCTATGCAACCATTAAATCGGGTAGTTATAGAATTGCATAAAATCCGCCGTTAAATATTATCGTAAGATTATTTCTCCTTGTATGATCAAATATCATGACATACGTATACTAGTTAGAAGCTTAGATTATGTTACGGGGTAAAATTCGAACACTTTTTGCAAATCATATAGCAAAAACCTATGGTCTCGAAGAAAGTCTTTTTCTCAGTTTTTCATCGTACGTTATTTATGAGCCTTTTTCGGTGATGTTTCAGTGGCATGCTTTCTGCATTTTCTCTACAGCTTTGGAAGTAATTCATCATCTCTACAAGTAACTTTTTCTTCATATTTCGGTTATATGGATTCAACTTTAACACTTTTTTGTTATATTCGTTCAAAAAGAAAACCATACAACTAAAAATCCGTGTGCCGAATTTAATACTTTATTTTGGCACCGCTACATTTTTTTTATTAAACCACGACATTAATCAAAAACAATGATAGTAAAACTATTACTACAAATAATTCATATTATTTGAAAAGAGAAAAAGCAATTTTTAATCCTACAGTTAATTTAATATCTACAGTTGATTTACGAGATTATAAAATACCTACATACCTAAAAAGAAAACAATGAACAAATAGTTTGATATTATCCCTATATCATTCTTACTTGCAAAAAATATTGTGTAACATTTAGAAATTACCCGCCCCACGATTGAACTGCAAATTATAACAATTAAAAACTCTACTTTTGATCGGTAAATTAATTTACATTAACATTAATCAAAACACATTATGCTCATATAACGGTACTTACGTTAAGTCTTATTGCTCCGGTTGAGATCTACCATTAATCAAATTATAGCTCAGATTTGTAGGTGCTGGTTTCTGAAGCTTTTAAATTGGCAAAAAGAATCAGGAAATATTATGTAATAATAACATATGGGCACCACTTACTTGCTTTTGTTCTTTGGGTGACTTCAAAAACCCACTTCAACAACTGATTGATTCAATATTATCTCAACAGAGTTTAGGTTGAACAATATTTATTTACTTAGTAAAAATAGGTTGCAGTCAAGAATAAATCTACATTGTTATAAAAAATACGTATATCTCTTTAGAAAAAAACTAGCTTTTTGAAGACAAGTTGCTTATTACCAGGGGCAACCACATGGTTGCTGAATGGGTAGTTAAGCCCACAATTTCGTGTAGTCGAATGTATACCTAACCGTACCGTAACCTACCGTAATTTTATACCTATACATTCGACTACACGAAATTGTGCACTTAACTACCCATTCAGCAACCATGTGGTTGCCCCTGCTTATTACTAAAGGAACATCAATATTATATCAAGTGTTAACTTGGATGATTGACATAAAATTAACATACTTTATTAGAGGTAGCCGCTAGTCCTTGTTACACTTTTAATCAACTAGCAATCCTTTAAAAGCACCAAATTTCACTGTGAAAGCCTTGATCACTGTACACTATACATAACTGGTAGCGACCCAAACAGTTCTGGAATACAGTTAATCTTATCAGGGCACAACTGTCATTTAATACATAATGGGAAAGTATTCTAGTGTGAGAATTGTTTTAAAAAAAGAAAACGAAAGTTTAGCCAAGACGAAATACTTATATTTTACACAGGAGGCTATTCAGAAATTTTACTATAAAATGAAGGTATGTATTTCTACAAGTTACAATTGAAATAAATGATTTTGACTATCTGAATAATCACAAACGGCTCTATACAGCTTTCATCTATGCTGTATGTATCGCAATATATACACAATATTTGCAATAAGCAATACATCGTATTACCCAGCCAATGTCAATAGTAGACAACGGTTTGACTGAAAAATATCAGTCCTAAGTAAATGAAAGTAAACGATAATATATAAGGTAAATGTTCATCACGTCCACGTTTAAATCTTTTTCTGGATATATCGTTTATTCGGAATCATCTAAGTATCATCGAAGATATCGAGAGCAGAATATTAGAATTTGTAAAAATGAGAATAGTTATCTGTGTGGTTGCTTGTATTCAAGTATGGAGTAAGCAAAAAATTATGTCTTGAATTGGAAATGTCGCTACTACGCGACGTTCTGAGATACTATAGTTGGCAAAGACACAGTGTTGCCAACCCTACCGATTTTTCGGTAGATCTACCGTTTTTTAAACTTCTCTACCGATCTACCGAACGACACTAACATTCTACCGAAAAACGGCAAAATTTAGAATGAATTTATTTTTAATTTTTGAATTTGTCTGAGAAATTTTCAAATCAGACCGCAATTGCTTAACTAAATGCTGCGCCCTCTAGTAATGAATAGAAAAGTTGAATAAAAACGGTAAGGACAGTTGTGTGTTTTACCAACTTTTACAGTTTTTAACGTGATTGTCGCGGGACTTTTTTCAAATATTCAAGTCGAAATTCGGTAAAGTACCGAATAAAATTTGTCACCCGAGGTTATAAAAGAGAGCAAGTAGCTTCGAGCGTCATTTTCCCGTTTGATTTACTTAGAGTTAAAGTCTCTCAGAACATTTTTTTCTTTAAAATGAGTGATTCTAATGAAGAAAATAGCGGTGGTGAAGGCACAAGTGCCGGTATACGTCCATTAAAAAAAAAGAAATATGGTCAATCGTATAAGGAAGCATGGGAAAAATTAGCTGAGTTTAAAGGATGGTTAAAGAAGAGTCGAAAAGGAGAAATGTTTGCCAAATGCAATTGCTGTGACAAACATATCAATGTATCAAGTGGTAAAGATGCATTGCTGAAGCACAGTGTTTCAAAACAACACCAAACGAAAATTAAATCAATGTCTCAGCAGACAAGATTAACATCATTTATGACTGAAGGTAGCGATGAGAGAATATTAGAAGAAGAAATTAAGAAAGGTAAATAACTTAATTTTATGGAACAAAAATAATTGTGATAGATATGTAACTAAATAATTTCTTTTTCTTAGGTGAAATACGGTTAGCCGCATTTGTTGCTGAACACAACTTGCCCTTTTTAATGATGGACCACTTGGTTAAATTAATAGGAACCGTTTGCCATGACTCAAAAATTGCAAAAGGTTTGAACTCCGGAAGAACAAAAACTACTGCCATCGTCCAAAACGTTTTGGGACGCGAGAGAAAAGACGCACTCTGTAGTCATCTGCGAGGTAATAAATTTTCTTTAATAGTAGATGAATCTACAGACAGAAGCACGACCAAACACCTGTGCTTGGTGGTAATAACCATGTGGAACAATAACGTTTCAGATCACTTCTTAGGTTTAATTAAACTTTCTGAAGCAAACGCACTCACTTTGTATAATCATATTGTTACTTTATTCGAGGAGAGACAAATTCCTTATAAAGAAAATTTGATTGGGTTTGCTTCAGATGGGGCAAATGTAATGATGGGACAACATAATTCATTGATGACTTTATTAAAAAATGATGTTCCAGCATTATATATTATGAAGTGTATTTGTCACTCCTTTCATTTATGCGCATCCTATGCATGTCAAAAATTACCTCGTTATATAGAAGACTTAACCAGAGACATTTATAATTATTTTGGTTCAAGTCCGAAAGGAATTTTGGAATTCCAAGAGTTTCAAAATTTTTGTGAAGTAAAAGTTCATAAAATTTTACATCCTGCTCAGACTCGTTGGCTTTCTGTCGTTAGTGTGGTATCGAGAATATTAGAACAATATAATCCCCTACGTCTTTATTTTACTGATGCCGTAAGTCGCAATGACCTACTGGCAGCAGAAAATATTTTGTCTAAATTGAGTAATCCTGTTACAAAATTATTTTTGCAATTTTTAGAATTTGTATTGCCTTTTTTTACCAACCTTAACAAAGAGATGCAATCGGAAAGCCCAAAACTTCATGTTGTGTATAAAAATGTGTGTAATGTATTAAAAGCTATATATGATTGTTTCATAGATAGAAATTATCTACAAAATACAGATATTAAACATATTAATTTTAAAAATCCTCAAAATTATTTAACTGTTGAAACGATGTATTTTGGTGCCAATGTCGCTAAAACTATAAGTGAAGGTGAATTTACTGATGAGCAGCTGAATTTCTTTAGGTTGCGATGTTTACAGTTTTATATAGAAAGTTGCAGTCAAATTTTACTACGTTTTCCTTTGAATAATAACATTTTGGAAAATTTAAATTTTTTAGATCCACAAACAGTAAAAGCGGGATCTGTTCCGTCCATTTCAGACACGGCTAATCTATTTCCTCACCTAATTACCACTGATTTGCAACAAGTTGATACAGAATGGCGGTTATTACGAAACTGCGATAAAGTTAAAACCTTTTCCGATGAAATTCAGGCATTTTGGCAACAAGTAAATGAAGCAAAGTTTGGAGACGGTACGCCAATGTTCAGTTCACTTTCAAATTTTGTGTTTAATTTGCTGTTTGCCACACTCATCCGCCAACGTAGAAATAATTTTTTCATCGATAAATTTAATGAAAACAAAGCAGAGAAATAAACTCTTGACTGCCACTATCTCTGGACTATTGCACACTAAAGAATATTTGGGTCATCAAAACTGTTTTGACTTTCATATTAATAAAAAAATGATTAATAACATGACCAAAGCTAATTTGTACGAATCCAAAGCAGATACACAAGAAGTTTGATTTTTTTCTAAATAAAATACCAAAATATTGTAATTAATATTATTTAAGTACCTATATATTACATATTATTACATATCATACTATTTTATATGTACCCGTTTATGTTAAGTATCTTTTGACTTTTTTAGTTTTGTTACTTGTTTGAATATGTTATTTTTGTTTGACTTTTTTTCTTATAATTTATAATTATTTTGTAATAAATATATTCAAAATGTTCTGTATTTTTTTTCTTCAATCAAAAAATTATCATCTAGTAATTAAATCAAAACCTAAATTACTTTTAGGTATTATAAGTTTGAAAATTTAAATCTACCGATTTCTGTCGTGATCTACCGAAAAGTCCCGAGGTGATCTACCGATAAAGTGTTCGGCGAGGTTGGCAACACTGCAAAGACAGCAGTTTAACCATGCAACATACTGCTGCATAGTGTTATGTGCTGGTCTCGTAGTATCTTTCCTGCGCCTTCTGTATAATCTTGTTAGTAATTTTCTCGCTTTCGCTGTTATAGTTATGGTATATTTTTTATGCCGTAGCTTCTTCAACTTTTTCCTAGCGATATCACCTTTGTAAAACTACGTTTTCCTTTAATGTATTGTATGGAAACGCTTTTAGCGGGTACCTACATCGTAATTTTGGCGTGTATCGATTCATTTTTTAATCAGTAAAGTTTACATCAATATTTTTCTGGAAGTTATGAACACAGGATATGTAGAACGATTGTATATACCACGCTTAAGTTAGGAGGATTAATTTATTAATCACCCGACGGAGCTTACATCTTCGTAAATGATTCTGCCATTTCCACTAGGCCATCTCTAAGTATAGGAACCTAAGTATGCACCTAGAGAACTGCATTTTGGTAATTCGTTTGTTTATAGTATCGTTGTGTTATTTTATGCTGGATTGATTTGTTAGTCGCCCGACGGACCTTACATCTCCGCAAACAATTTTGCCATTCCTACACAGTAAAATATGGAGTGTTAAATCTTGCACTCAAATAACACCCAGAGAGGTTCCTATTTATCCGCACTGATGAGTGTAAATAACATTGGTCTTAAAAGTGGTAAAATATATAACAACTTTAACCTTCAATGAAGGTTATCATTTTATCCACAATTCACGTAAACATTATTATTATATGTATTTACACAATATATTTATGCATATGATGATCTAAATTACCAAGGATCAACATGGCAGCTAAAACTTTTACATAAGAAAACGCTGAATAGACACAACCAGGACTTGTTTGAAAATTATAGTTCTAAAATCTATACATATAAGGTACTTACCTAATTGCACAATATCGTAGAAAGATGCATCCTCTTCTATTTTAGCATACTTACTTTTATTGGTCAGTTGAATCTTAAAAATCATTGTTGTCACTTTCAAAGAGAACTAACTACATTCAAACACAAACAGCAAATAAAAGGGATCACGACTAATCGTGATTATTAGCGTTGGAGGTGGATGTTCTGACACTCGCGAGGGTTAAACCGGTATGTTGGCAATCTTATTAACACTCTTTAATGTTGTTAACATGCTAGAATAGTGAAATACATTTTTTGAAAGATGACTCTTACACTAACGAGAGTATCTTTACTAAATTCAAATGATTTTTGTACACCAAAAACATTATTTTTACCCATTTTTTAAATTAAGATAACACTCATAAGAAACCTGGTGCTGCGTGTTAATTTTAGTTGTTAATTTCATTCACATGAGTGTAGAAATTTACACTCAGATATTTCACCACACCAAATATGTTTTTCACCACCACTGCATTTTTTACTGTGTGGCGGTGGTGTGTTAATCTCTCTGAAAAATAGTTTTACTCTATTAGAATTAATTTAGATAGACTATCAAATTTATTTCCTTCCATTGATGTAATTGGTGTGAAGATATCTGATTCATTCATCTAAATGTTACTTTATGATACTTGTAATTTATATACCTCCATCTATACCAACTGAAACTTATGTACAATTCATTGATGAACTTACCATTACTTTAGAACCTTTCAATGAGCTTAACATCGAACTGATGGGCGATTTTAATCTTCCGTCGTTTAATTTTGATCTGGATAACCAACTTAATATAATATTAAAGAATTTTCAATATTTACATAATTTTCATCAATATAATAATTCTTCTATTTTAGCATATTTACTTTTATTGGCTAGTTGAATCTTAAAAATCATTGTTGTCACTTTCAAAGAAAACCAACTACATTCAAACACAAACAGTAAATAAAAGTGCTCACGTCCAATCGTGATTATTCGCGTTGGAGGTGGATGTTCGGTGGATGACACTCGCGAGGGTTAAATCGGTTTTGTTGGATCTTATTAACACTCTTTAATGTTGTTAACATGCTAGAATAGTGAAATAGATTTCTTGAAAGATGACTCTTACACTAACGAGAATATCTTTACCAAATTCAAATGATTTGTACACCAAAAACGTTATTTTTACTCATTTTTTAAATTAAGATAACAATCATAAGAAAATTAGTGCAGCGTGTTAATTTTGGTTGCTAATTTCATTCACATGAGTGTAGAAATCTACACTCAGATATTTCACCACACCAAATATGTTTTTCACCACTACTACATTCTTTACTATGTAACTAGGTATAACGTATTGCATCTTGCGAACTGCATTCTGGTAATTCGTTTGCTTATTGTAGGCCCTTAATTATGGGGTTTAGTTGCTTGTTTCAGCACCTTTAAGCAAATAATAATTATTTGTACTATTATTGGCGTTACTGAATGAGTATTTCGTTCGAATTGTCCTTTCATTTGATAACCTGCTTCGTGGGGTTTAGCAGCTGTAACCGTGAGCATCTGTGTTTATTCCTGTGATAATTCTAACATAGCATACATTATTTATAATCTATTAAATGAAAATGTCACAATGGGGAAGAACCATTTAAGAATTAAATGTCAGCTAAACAATAAATCACTTATTTAACATGGCAACATTAGTGACTGCCTAAATAAAATTAATTAAACCCTAACTAAAAGGCAACACACAAGAATGTTCTAAGAAGTAATTCGCGATTGTTTTTTTCTACGTTTATTAGAAAATTGTATCGAGTATTGAACAATTTTGTAATCTATTGGAACATCTGCGACTGGCCAATCTTTATTAGTAACCAGTAGCCGCGTTAGTATTGTCTGTTATCTTTTATTGAGTTTTACTGATTAATTTATTATTGATAACAAGTTGACGCCCTTTTTAATTAATTCAGTAATTCAATTTTATTATTTAATAATTTACTTTTACTTACTTAAGTTAGCGAATAAGTGCGCCCATAAAACAATATATCTAATTTCTTTTTTTTGTAGTAAAGTATTTTGTGTCTTTTTGCAATTATTATTTAATGTGTATTTATAGCGGTTTTATTCTTGCACAGAAGGTTTCAGGTTAAGAAGAACGTTTTATTGGGAATAGCCTACCACATTGCTAGCAGTCGCATGTATTTTGGAACTTTTGTAGGTATTGTTGGCATCGGATTCAAGTGCTACTAGTGTTGACTCTAGACACTTATTGAAAAAGACATCTTATGAGAACCCCGACTTCAGATTAGTCTGCCGGCACCTGACTGAATTGCAGTTAATAGTTGTGTACCGATTTCATAATTAACGACCCTTTCATGAGTAACCATGTCATTAAGCTGTACCATTTAAATTATATTGGAATGTATGTTATTTATAGCAAATACGTTCTGTTCAATTAATGACAACTAATTGTCGAATTCAGTCAAATCCAGCTATTTATATGTAAGGCAATAAACAACGAAATCGAAATGTTTTCGTATTAGCAACTAATACCATTATATAATATAATTTATAGATACAACAAAGCTATTAAAAAATATAACTCTAACAGTATTTTTTTCCTTAATGGACGAAATCAGTTATTTGCTATTATTATATTTAATCATTATCAAGATAACAACTTATAATTACAGGATACATATTAGTAATTCATATCAAATCTATACGGGTAATTAATTAGAAAGGATGTTCTCAACGTTATTGACGCTAGATTAATTGAAACAGTTACACCTTTATGCTTGAAAAGACAATTAATGTTTTTTTCTGCTGATACGATTATGAGAAGTAAAAGCTTTTTTTTCCATCAACTTTTTCTTGTTGCGTGCCTTGTCACTCAAACGTTTCAATATTGAGAACAGAAAATTTCTTTTTCATATTTTAATTAAAAGAATATATTTTGTATTTTCTTGTAACGCTTAACGTAGTAATGTTAAAAACCCTTTAAAAATGTAAAATCGGAATCGTTTCACTTTCTAACTAAATTCTTATTTCCATATAAAGTGCAGCCGAACACGTATAATAATATTCTTTCAATTCTTTTACTATTACATTACTATTTTAAGAGTAGATTACTTCTTGAATTTAAAATAAGATAGTGAAAGTAGTTAATTTTCATACAATGATCATTTTGTTCTTACAAATAGTATTTATCTTGAGATGTGATACAGTAAAAAGAAAAAAAAAACTTGTATACCTAATAATTTAAGCATAGAAAGATTAGATTGCGTTTAAATATCAATTATACTAAGTTAAGCTGATTAAATAGAACGTGATATGTCATGTCAGGTGCTTGCAGATTATTAACTTCATTTTCATAACAGTCATTTAACCATAACGGCAATCAAGAAAATGTTCATCCTTTAAACATGCCTTTCGGTTAGTGAAATTATAACAGAAAATGAAAACGTTATCTTATAAAAAATGGGAATAATTTTTTCTGTTACCAAGAACTTGATTAAGTAATAAAATATGCTTTTATAGCAAATAGCAATGAACTGTTACTATTAACGGATCTATCAATAAACATTAAATAGTGAAAAAAGTTATATAGTGTTTTACACTTTTGTGCTATGAACATGTAGGTATCACATAATAAAGATAATTGCAGTATCTTTTTGAAAACAGTTAAGAATATTTTTATTCATTATAATAGTTTTATAGCAGTTTATTCAATTTTATTACTTGCATACGGTGCATTGATAAAAGAGAGGTTTGAAAAGTATTTCCTACAAAGATTTCCTTTGATTTAAAACGGCATATATAAAAACTAGTATAAGAGAAACACGTACCCTATAGCACAAGAATAAAAGGTCTAGCAAGGGGGGAGGTAACAAATAGTTGTTACCTTGTAACAACTATTTTTACTCAAACTCAAAATTCTTACATTACTTACTGAAAACCAAGAACGATACTTACTATACTATGCTCCGGCTGAGATCTTTAATTCTGCAGATTCGAATACAGGTGTGGGTGTGAACCCCAAAAGCTTCAGATTGAATAATAGAGTCAGGAACAAATAAAAAATAGAGAGCGCCACCAAACTGAATTATGTTTATTTTCATAAGGCGAACAGTCCACAGTTTGGGAAACGACTTCCTATTTAAACTTGATGTTAAATTAATCAAACATACATCACTCGATAATAATAAATTTTGGTTGACAAAAACATCAGCAGTTCGTTGAGCCGAACTATATCAAACATAATTAAATTTGAAATCTGTATATTGAATAAAAATCAAAAATAAAGAAAGGTTGAAAATATTACACAATACCATATTAGTAGAAATGATTATTACTAAAGGTTACTTAATTTCGGGATCCCAGTTAACTAAATTTTACATAAACAACTTATTTAAACTATCAATACCTTGAAACGGTTATCCTTAATACAAAAGACTCCAAACATATTACACTAAAACACATCATTGACCATACACTTAATTTTCACTACAAAACTACTGACCTGGAAAATCAATACGGGAAACAAATCTTCTGAACTTTGAACTATCTTGATTTTATTATTTATGCTTTTTATTTATACGGAATCAATTCTTTATTAGTAACATTAGCTGGAACGGTACTTAAAAACTAACTTGAATGTTGCTTGAAGATGCTTGTTTTGAATACTTGTACAACAGATAGCGTACTCCGATTATTAATTTACTATTACTATCAATATGTTAATATAAAAATCTACTGTTAATTAGCATGAAATAGATTATTTTGAGCCAATACAACGTTTAAATAAAAGGATAATAACAGTGATCTATAATAACATTTACGCGGCATCGGAATACAACTCGCTCTTCTTACACGAACAAAAATTCACCAAACAAAAATTTATAAATAATCCTCTTCAATGGATTACTTAATTTCACAAAAACAAAATCTGTGCCGTATAACACAAAAAAAACTTCGTTCTAAACTTTACTGTAAAGATGTGACGTTAATATCGCTGGCACGCGACGCCTGTAGCCGGGGACCAAGCCCCTAACTTTGAGCTCCGAGAACCTCCTATCAAGTACCAAAATGACACATATTGCAACAATAGGAATATTCCTTCTAGAATATTCAATGTGTATTTACAGAGCCAGAACATATTGCCCAGCAAGAAACTTGATATTTAACTGAATATTGCAGACTTGTTTTTTATCTGTAGATTTTTGAAGAATCTATTTAACATAAATTTGTCTTAAACGCATTTAGGACATGTCATCTTATTTATAAAACAATTTTTATCTCGATATTTTTGTGACTAAAAACAAATTTAGCTACATAGGAATGCCTGGAAAGCCTTGTTACATCTGTCTCTAAACTAACGAAAAACATAATTATGATCGGAATGAATCTGCAATTTTAAACTGACAAAAACATATTCATATGTACAGGGCCGTACTAAGATTATTTACAAAAAATACATTTTTAAATGTATTAAAATAGATCTTTAGATTTTAGCACGTTACAACCTGGACATAAATCTCAAGCGAAATTTTAAATTGTTATAGGTCCCCTGTAAATATACACAAAACTCCCCATGCCTCCCATGTCCGCGTCACTCTTTCTTTTGCGCCCCTGAAATTAGGGTTCCAAAAATGGACCTTTTAACCTTAAGATGAAAATTAATCGCTCAGTGTTCAGTGGTGTCCAGTCAACACATATAAAGCCTGTAGAGTTAAAAAAATATCAAAATCAGTGTCTTAGATTCTTTTGTACGAGTTCTATAGAGCCATTTTTCAAGGTGGCGGGTTATAATTAGCTTATTTACAAATAGTCAAAAAATTATTGAGTAAGGTATCATTTTATACTATTTGTCACCTTCTTAATCCATTTACACATATACACTAAGAATACGGTATTATGAATATTTTATGTAGAAACAGATTTTCAATAATTTATTAAATAATGACAGGAATTTTATTTTATATACTGCGTAATGTGTATACAGTATATCCTTGTATGGGCATTTAAATTAAAATATTCACATTTCATCCAGAGAAACCAGGCATTCTGGCATTCTTGTCTACATTTACAGCTAACTGTCGCTGTGGGACAGGAAGTGCTGTTATTGTAACAGGAACCAATACCTTGGAAGACTTCAATTTCCATCCCAAGTCAGTTGGAGGAAGGCTATTTCCCAGCCACTGCAGAACCTAAATGGAAGTTATTCATTGCGATTTATTTAAAAAATGAATGCGTTGTCTTCTACTTAAAATACCTGGTGATGAGCTCTGTACGGATGTTGACATGCCGTATCTCTAGTTGGAGGGGGGAGCAGAGTTGCGATATCAAATGACGATGTTAGCTTTTTGCTGACTGCTTGATTGTAATAGATGTACCTTAGTACTTTGTTTTATCCCTTCCTAAAGAATGTACTTATAGTGTCGCAACCTGTTACATCATGAGCAAAGAGTAATACTTCTGTCATACCTTTTCCAAGTCCTAAAATTCTTCATATTGTAACAAATGGGGTTTCCCCCATCCACAGGCGATAGAACATTCCAGGGCGACAGCGTCATACACCTGCGAGAACCTTCTAGTATATTCGATATACGGGTATGTTCGAGCGATTACTAGAATATTTACATGGAGGTATAAAAACGACATCCCGGATAGAAGAGAGGAGATTAGTGTTTTAGCCGGCGTATCGAGGTGTGCTCTGTGTAACTAGTAATCAAATATATTAGTGAATAAATTAATGTTTAATAATTGTTAGTAATTGTTGTAAGTTTTTTAACTATCTAGCATTTAAGTTCATTAAATATTTTATAATTATAGTGTTTTAATTAGTGTATTTAAATAATATCTCTCTTGTGAATAGACGATTTAAACAGCATTTTTGTTATTATTTTAAAAAGAACGTTACAATATATTATCAATTTTTGTAGTTGATCCAGAAGTTGAGGAAACGTATACGGAATGTTGAGCGTACATTGGTTACACAATATATACATAGGTGTTCTTATCGTTACAACTGCATTGTATCTCTTTCTAAGTACTGTCTTCCTTGAATACTGTAGCGATTGTTACCAAAGACACTGATATTCTTGTTCTACCAATTCGTAGAAATGGTATACGTTATCTCTAACTACAAAACTTATAATATACTATGAATTCAGCCAGGACTTGGAAAAGATGCGACAGAAAGAAATATTGTTTTTTGCTCATGCAGCAACAGGGTGCGACACTACAAGTGAATTTTTGAAAACGGAAAAGACAAGGACTTAACCTATTAGTGAAAAGTGGCAGTCTCCGAAAAATAGTTAGCGTTTTCAACAAACGTGAAGTTATGCATTAAGAGAGTGCCAATGCTGGATAACCATTCATCTTGAAAATTGAAGCAAGGGAAACGGTGCTGGCATCAACTTACACTTACAAATTAGTATTATATTCTATAACATGATAACCCAATAATTATATTTAAAAACTTCAGAATATGTTAATTTGAATTTAATACCGATCGTTTTATTTTGTCACTGGAAATTTATTATGCCACATTTTCTTTAGACAGTTTTTAGCTGGCTTGTATTTCTCATATAAATTAGAAAATCTATTTAATTTTAGTCGTGTACTTAAAAAAATGCAAGGAATTCAAATTGCCACTTTCTTAGATATTCATTAGTTCCGGTAATTTTTTAAATGAATTAATTAAATGAAATATTTAATATATTCTATAAATAAACAATTTTCTTCAATTCAACAATTCAAATTTAAAACATTTTTTTTCTGTGCGGTTGATTTGTATACCAATGACTTCACAACATATAAAATTACAAACAAATACAAATTATGTGTCACCACTATAGCTAAATGTAGGGCATGCTAGATTTGTATTTACAATACCCAAGTCTTAATCCCAATTTGGGTAATTCTTTTTATAGATATTAAATGTTTTATAAATAAACAAAAAATAAATTTTTTTATAACTATAATATTTATAATTATATATTTTCAAGTTTTATTTTCATTTAACGTAAATATACATAGTTTGTCGGTACAATCTTAAGGTGAGGAAGTGCGGTGAGGGGAAAAAGAAAAAATTGTTAACTGCGCAAACACACAGATGCAAGCATATATATTAGTATGTGTTTGTTGCCGATCGTAACCTATTATAGCAGAAACCACATGTTTTAAAACTAATTGTTTTTATAATCTTAATAAAAATGCTGCGTCGACCTGTAAATAAATATAAATGGAAAGGGAATTTTTTTTTCAATAAAAAATAAATAAAATGTATGTTGCTCTAAAATAAAAAGCATGCTACAATATTCATACGGGTTTAGAATAAAAAATATAAAAAAGTATCTTATTATTTTAAAAAATATAATCTGAAAATGATAAATATGTATGTTGGAAAAATATTTTTTATTTTTTTTTATTTATAATGGCATTACAAATAAGCATTAACGTAGATTACGCTTAAATATGTAAATATGTATATAAAGTAAAAATGTTATTATTTTCATTCTATATTGCATATTTATTTCTGCTCAACCTCTGTTTCTATCTCTATCTGGTTGTTTGTGCACCGTGTCAGGGTTGCTGTTATTTTCAAATGTTGTGATTTGCCGCGCTTTGTGATGCATGGCATACTGCTG
Source organism: Agrypnus murinus (assembly GCA_929113105.1). Classification (NCBI taxonomy): domain Eukaryota; kingdom Metazoa; phylum Arthropoda; class Insecta; order Coleoptera; family Elateridae; genus Agrypnus; species Agrypnus murinus. Next base: position 102,017,743 of record OV816025.1, read on the forward strand.
CACCCAAGCGGAAACAGTGTGACCTTCATCTTTTAAAAATAATGTTGCAAGCACGCACGCGCATGTCAAAAATATAAAGTGCAGATTTTCCATAATTTGATCAGTGCAATTATCAATATTATAAACTCCAATAAATCCAAGAAGAGACGAATTGTCCAAAGGAACCCCGAATCGAGAATCGAAGCAACGGCGAATAATTCGAAAAGGTAGGTGGTATGTTCATGCATTACACGTAAAGTTAAGTATAGAATTTCAGCGCTCTTTTATGCACGAGTTTGTGCAAACACTGGTAATTATTTAGTAACAAATTATTAGTCAAAAACCATTAATATTAACTACAACGTACATTTTAAAAATTTGTAATATTCATGCGCTAGTTTTTATACAAACGTGATACGTCACTAAATATATACCTATACAGCAGTGTTATAAGCGCAGTTGTCAAGTATGACAAACATTTTAGTTTTTAGCTAATAAAGAAAATTTAACTGGTAATGTAGAATTTTTCAACGAAATTACATTTATTCTTATTTAAATAATCGTTATACAAACTTTTAGTTAAAGCTCAGTATTTTTCAGGATTTTATACATTATTTCAAAACTCCCACAAGAGCGTATGTCAAATTTTTTAAAATTAAAATTTTCAAAATCATTTTCTCAAAATTTTACCTGGTAATAACAAAATAAATAGCGTCACAAATTTTTATTTATGTTTAAGAATCAAAATTTCATGAATTTCTATGTATTTTCATTTTACCTAACGACTTTAAACAATGACTATAAAAATAAGGAATAATTTTATGTAATTATTTTTTATAAATATTATATTTATAAAAAAGTTGTTTATAAAATATATTAAATATGTATAAAAAGATTTTACCCAAGTTGGGATTAGAACTCGTATTTTTGAATTCAAAATCTAGCACGGCCTGCATTCGACTAAGGTAGCTGTTGTCATAGATTTCTTCTTTAATGAATGCCCATTTATCATACTTTTTTGGTTGTTTTTTATTATTAATTACTTTTTATGTAACTCTTTTTTACATTATTACTAATTATAGTACATTTACTTATCAATTAATTAATACTATTAACTAATCAACAATTAATATTAATTCATCTATGCATGTAAAAGATGTGTTTAAAATCTTTTTGTTTCAATTCTTTATCAAAGAGAGAAATGGAGTCGGAAGAGATGCATAATTTCCCACTACTCAATATGGGCATGAAATTTTAGCAAATTAATCCACAGACAGTACAGAAGAATATTTCCAGGTTACGTCTAAAACGATGAATGCCCCTGCATACTAAAGGCCATTAAAATCTGTTTTCTGTATTTAGCAACAAAAAACGGTTTATCATATACTTTTATTATTTATATTCATCATAACTTGGAGTTTCATTTCCTTTAGAAGATGTGGTTTTTATAGCAAAAGCATCCATTCATATATCGGTTTTATCGGCTGTATATTCCTTACCCGATATCATAGGATATGAATCCTTCTAATATTTGTTACAATATGTACTACAAACTATGGATTTTTATCAACATGACTATTTTTAATGGTTTTTATGAAAACGAAAGAAATTAAAATAGTATTATTTTTTTAGTGAAGTTGAAGTCGCGGAAGGCCTCTTGTGAAATATCGTATAAAATAGTTTTAAGAAAAACTGTTGTATTTTAATGTCTCCAAATATTCTATAGAATGCTCTTCATATGCTTCGATTACCTAGAACTTTTTGCAAGAGCTTGCATAAAAGCAGCTAAAGAGATTCCAAAGTAATCTGTTTTTAAAAATCTGTTAGAAAATAATTTATTATGAAAGTGTTCATGAAACTTGTTTGGCCATTTACAATAAATGTGTGTTAGTATAATATTTTTTTAATTTAATTTAATTGTTTCAGTAAATTTAACCTCTTACCTTTTTTTGCAATAAATATCTTTATCCACGTCTACGAATTGATTCTTATTAAAATGGATATTATTCGAGACGATTTCTTATTGTATAAAGTATAGCGTTTGTGTTACGCTAGACCTTTTTTAAGTTTCTACCACTTTGCCCGATATAAAATGCTTCGCAGTATTTACAATAAATTTTATACACCGAAGATTTGCTTTTCCCATTCCTATTCTAGACTGATATTTCACCAATATAATTGATCAATTTCTATCAAAATTGCTAGGATATATAGGCTTTTTCATGATATACCATGTAAAGTATAAAACATGTGAAATTGACCTCTTATGTAAATCTTTATCAAATATTTTTCTCAATCAAATCCGAACATGTCTTTTCCATAATACTCATTCAATTTCACTGTGTAATATTGTCAGGATAACAATATCTTAATGGCACACTGCTGATAGTACTGTTTTTAAACAGTGCGTCATGAAGATTCTTATGTAATTGGGTGATTGTTTACGAGTTAACGAGTTAGTACACTAATACCAAGCTTTCATTTAATGCACTATAGCAGTCCAGTATTTCAGTGTTCCTTTAGGAAAATTAATTAAAAAAGTTATATAACCAAATAAATAATACCACATCCTATTGTTGTTTATAAAATTAAACAATAACTTTATTTCCTTAAGTTTTGATTATTATTTTTATTTCTAATAATAAAAGCAATTGTAATCAGTTCTCAGACGTAAAAGAGTAAAGTTTTCATTTGCGAACTCTTAATGAACTCATAAAACGTGTTGTTTATTCCATGCAGTTAATCTTGAAAGACAGAACCTTACGGGTTTCATTGTAATATCTCTCTATATATGCAGAAGTCAAGTACAAAGAGAAATTATTGTTAAATTTCTCTAGTATCTCCTTATAAGAATTTAATATTACAAAAGAATTGAATATTAATAGAAAAAAAAACAGGAAGGAAGTATCGTTTTGTAGTACATATATTCAAACAAGAAAGTGAAATTGAAACGAGAAAATTCTGCAATTTACATGTCATTTTAAAAGTCATTATTTTTATTATTATCGTAACTTTCTTGATGAGTTATGGCTTCATCCTATGCAAATTCTAAAGATATGCTATACTGTTAAATGTATTTTAGATTTGGTGTGAAAGTGGCTTAAGGTTCATGAGAATCCGTTGACCTTTTAATGAACGTTATTGATAAATTCAGAATATTGTCAGTTTAAAGATCTTCCTTTAAATAAACTGATAAAAGTAAAGTTTGTTATTTTATGGAAAATGTAGTTTATGTTGGTACAAGATGAACTTTTATGGTTTTATCCATACCTCTTAATATCAACCGTATATTTCTGTGAAATCATTTATATTAGACTCAGTACTTACGTTTCTCCAGAAAGTCTATAAACTCAGTTAAGTTAAAAATCGCACTACAATTATTTTTATTACCGATGCAACTATGTTTTCCTAAGTACTACTATTTTAAGCATAAACAGCGTGAGAATGTATTCAGATAATGTTTAAAGGCTTAAAGAATACCTTATTAAATTTTATTTACAGATTACATGTTTTAAAACCTTTAACACTATTTAAATCTTAAACATATCAAAACTGCTTTATATTTAGTATTTTGTAGATTGATTATTCTTGACACAAACTTTTTTACAATCTTTGAAAGCTACGTGCATTTTTGTTGCAAGTTTTTGTGTTTTAGTTTCATATTTTTGTACTGAGATTCTAATTTTGGTTATTTTCCTTATATAGGTACTAAACCGTACATAAACATGTAATCAGAATATACAAGAGCTTATGGCACAATAACACATAAACTAGAAATTTTGAAGAACTCTGTGGACTGTTTCTATAGTGCTGTGTTTCATTAGGTAGCAATCCAGTTCATTTTAAAAAGTCGGCAACCTGCGAATTAGTGCATTCTGTGTCCGTCGCATTTATAATTCAAAAATGGTTTAAGATGTCCCAAATCGAAACTTTTAGTTTCATTATCAGTTATGTCAAATGGACCTGATATCATGTTCCCAGTAAGTGCTGGAAAATCAGAGATTGTTATGCACTTTGTTTGAGTATACTAAATCTGCTTCCAAGATATAATTAAAAATGGTTTACAGAATTTCCACCCTTCGCTTTGATATGTGCAGAGCGCAGTAGGTTACTGATTTATTTTGTTCAAGGTTCTTGATGTTTTTGTAATAATAATAATAATATAATAATAATAATAATTTTTTTATTAAGTATGCATAAATTTATGTGACATTTATAAGCTGTACATCTACAGATAGTAATTAGATAGTAGTAGTAATAAGATATAAGATAAGATAATTTCGCGTAATCTAATGTAAACTGGAAAATTTACTAATTCATTTTTTAACTGACAGATATTGTTGAACTGTTGTGATGTCATACAATAACATAAAATTCATGTTCATGAGATATGTTAAATTTGCAGTGCTATTGAATTTGTTTGCTAATTCGTTTTAGTGGAAATAACTAGAGTAACATTATATTCACAGAATTGATACACCTTTTAATATAAAGGCTGGACATTGACGGAATCACATAAAAACATGTTTGACAACGTTCAATTGAATTATGCAATTTGCCTTGTATTCCAAAGTTTTTGGCATCTAAAATCATTCAGATAATATTATTAATGATTAAATGTTTAGATTTGTGGAGAAGGAATATGTAGAAATCTGTTTTAACGGAATAAGGGATTTATTAGTTATAAGAAAATATTCTTTCGTCGGCATTAAAATAGAAGGTATTAGTCTATTTTTCTATTTTTTAAACTATTTTTAAGTTTGTATGATTCAAACTTAAGTTAATGAATCATATAAATAAAATGTAGTAAATGCTTTTACTACTATTAATAAAGGATGCAAAATATGATTTTTAATTAGTAAGAATAAGATATATATATATATATATATAGTATAAGCATTTACTATATGTTATTTATACCACCAAATAAATCATAATTTTGTTATGTAAAATCTGAAATGTTAAGTTTTTTTGTTTTTTTGAGAGAATTCTATTGTTTCCAAAAAAAAAATAAAAAGGGGATCCATTTTTTAACAATTAAGTAGCAATATTCTATCAGAGAAACAAGATATGTTTTTATATAACTGCTATCATATGCTAATCATAATATAATAATAATAATAATCTCATAATGCTATCATTTGAATATACTAATATTCACTACTATATTCAATTTTGAATACAATAAATAATTAAGGTTGTGAGATCTAAGTAAGATTGCGTATGTGAAACGTCAATAATAGATAAATTTGTTTCAAGTGTTTTTGAATATATCTAGTCGTTCATCAAATATAATATAAGATTTCTAAATTTTTAAAAATCATTTTAAAAACAATAACATTCATAATTTTATTTGATTGTGTCAATGTTAAATTAATTTTTGGACATATCAAAAGGAAGTAAAAGCTAATTATACAAACTTATATAAAAGAAAATTCTGAATTCAACTATATACAACGCTTGAGTTGAAAATAGAGTAATACCGTTAATTTTAATGTCGACGAAAGAACATATTCTTATAACTAATAAATGGCTGTATTTCACAAAAATACCTTTTTACACCTTCCTTTCTCCATAAATCTAAATATTTAATTATTAAATAATATCATCTGAATGTCTTTAGATGCCAAAAACTTTGACATACAAGCCAAATTGCATAATTCAATTGAACGTTATCAACAAGATCCAACCTTTATATACAGATGTGTATCAATTCTGTCGTTATAATGTTACTCTACTTATTTCCACTAAAACAATTTAGTAAAAGCTTTAAAATTATAAAAATTCAATAAGACTGCAAAATAAACATATCTCGTTAACATGAGTTTTTTGTTAGAACTATATATTAACAGGTAAGTTGCTATACATTCACATATACCTTTAATACAACATATTTTGTATGTTCCGTATGATTTATAACATTAAAATTGAACTAAACTTTATTAAGTTGAAAACATGCATAAACGTTCCCCAAATCGTTAAGTTATGAGAAAGAATATCTTTTTACTATGAAAATCTGAATCTGGATGTAATAGTTTGCAACATCGAATTAGTAGATAAAATCAAAGTCAGTTTAGTAGAGTCACAACCAAAATATTTCTTATAAGATATAGAGAAGATATTTCCCTGGAAATACTTTTTTATGAACCTTCAGATGTTGTAGTTGCAATAATTATTCAAATTGCATAAAATCCAATCATGAGAACTTTAGCATAGGCAGCGTTTTTAGATTTAGTTATATTTTGAATACAAATTGCAACGAATTTATGCTACGTATTAACGACGTTTTGGTAGAAAATAGTCTCCTTTCATGTTATTTACATATGATTTACAAAAATCATATGTTTTCGGTCAATAACTAATAGTTTTTGTCAACGTAACTTCTATATTTAGAATTTAGATACATTTTTGATAATTTGTAATACGAGCCCTAACCATTATATATTCGGATGATAAGCATATGTAAAGTTACTATAAATCAGTTTAAGTGTAATACAGTAATAACAATATTTACAGAAAAATATTTATCATTCGAACATACAGCGGTTCGGGCTCATATTAAAAATTACTTCTAATATTATTAACTACTTTTTTAGGAATTAGATATTAAAATTTGAACGAAACAATCTAAATATCTCATTTATCATCATGAGCGAAAGATCATATGTACGAAACGTTTAAGTATGTGTAAATAAGAAAGTTTAGATTCTCATATATACTTTTTGTCCGTCGTATATTAATTAATTACAGTTATTAATTTAATTCACTAAATATTGCTATTGACGTTTAGTTTTTGTTTGTACCTGTATATCCTAAAAGGATTATTTGATAATTGAAGATACCTTATATGTAGTATGTATGTATTTACTCAATATTTACTCTTCAGTTAATAACGTTTAATTAAAGGAAAAATGTAATATGTAGCATAATTAAAAAATAAACAAATTGCATCTATAATGAATGATTTGCATGTCTAATAGTTTGTCCGTTTCCGCTTATTAAAGTATTAATCATTTTCTGAAACTGATGAAAATGACTACATGATGGCAAGAAAATTATTTATTGTGTTTTCCAAGAATTTCGCATTTTTCATTTAATATGATAAATATCTAGGTCTTTATAATTAATTAATTATTAAAGAAGGTCTTTAAAGTAGGTATCATCGACAATGACGAACGTATTTATTATCTAGTTTTAACACCGCAATTAAGTTAACTATCAAAAACAGTGTTACTTAGTGGTAAATGTATATTTTGAGTAATTTTTCTTTTACTCGATAAATTTGCATAGAATCATTTTAATCTGTGAATTGCTGAAACCACTATGGAGAACCATGTATACACGGCTATTCAAAAAGATGGATCAGATTTCTGATTATTTATTTCATTTTTATTTCAAAGAAACTTTTATTTCAAACAAACTGTAAAAGACAGAAATACATTCCGCACATCACCGATTCAAGGAAGGTTCAAAGTTTCAAAAGCCCACTTAGAAGTTCCATTCAATGCCACACAGCGGCGCTGTTTCTATTGTTTATAGGAAAATGTTATGGAATCCGTTGTTTAAATGAGGTACAATGTGAATTCGGCCGTCGGTTCAACAAGCAATCACCTCGTCATAAACATTTTACCAGGGATATAAGAAATTCATAGAAAATGGTTGCCAACTGAAAAGTAGAGGTCGTCCTCGTGAAACAAAGATATTCTCGTCACAGATTTAACAGCAAAGACAAAGGCCCCGCGATTGGGCAGGAATGAAACAAAGCTTTTTTTTCTTACTCTAGATTATTCTGAATACTTACAATAAAGCTCATAACTTTCTTACTGAACACAAAATACGATACTTAGTGTATATAAAATGCTCCGACTTTCTTTAAGACATATTTGCACAAATTATAGCTTAGGATGTAGGTATTGATTTCCATAACACACAGATTATAAGGAAACGTAAGGTTTTTAAAAGTCACAGAAAAGAATGGGCGCCAGTTATTTGAAATTACTCTAACACATCCCCAAATAACAAAGGGCTAGATTAAGTTGATGAAAGATTAAAAAAAGGAACTAATTAAAATTAGTTTGGTTGGCGTTAACACAAATTAAATTATTAAATCATTTCAATTAATGCTAGGTCCATTATAAATATGGTAAAATTTAATTTATAAATTCATTTATTCAGAAATAAAATATTCGAATGTCTCCAATGACATTAATGAAGTTTTGATGGTAATAATTTTAATAATAAATAAAAAAACTTGATAAGAATTATTATTCAAAAGACCAAAATACGTAAAATTACAAAAACATTCGATGTAACAAAAAACAATACAAATAAATTTCACAGTTACATAAACTTACTCCTATCAAACAAAAATCCTTAATATCTTTGATGCGGAAATAGAATTTTACAATTCTTCAAAATGTCACAAAACACCTCACAATAAAAGGCCTTATTCACTAAACTTGAAAACTTTGAATTTTGGTAAAGATGCTGCAACGATGAACTGAAATTTCTTGAGTGAAGTTACTAAAATTATTTCCATAAGAATTCGGCACTAAACCACCATAATAAAATTCTTGAATTATTAATTTCAAATTTTATCAATAACTGAAATTCGTTATTAGAAGGCTATACTTTCAAATATGTTAAATTCTCTTCTTAAGCTCTTAATAAGCTTCCTGTATTAAGCGAAAAAACGGAAAACGGTAATCACTCAACTTAACTAATTTTATTCGATAATAACGGGAAAACTAGAATACTGGGACAAGCCCGCTACCGCTAGTCGAGGTAGACACCCATTGACACCCGAACGGACGCCACTTCAGGGTACGAGACCCGCTGTCCGAATGAAGCTCTCTCTGCTAAACTAAAAACCATTTCACGGTGGTATGATTTTTTGAGACGGGCGAGATTTTAAACAATCCAATAGAAAAATAGCGGGATTTTTATCAACCAACGAAATACATCCATGTCATTTGTTCGAGAACCTTCTTAACTAAACTTAAGGGGATTCCCTTTTAAATTTATACGTACAAAACTGAAGCCAGTAACACACGCAGATGGTGTCTAGACGGCCTGTTCCAGAAGTTTCTTTTGGCGGTAGATTGTTTACTAGTGGAATTGTAACTCTGTATATTTTAAAACTACAGATTCAAGGTTTAATGCATTTTAACCAGAAGGGAACTTTTATTAAAACTAGTACTATATTCTCGCTCTTATAAACACATATTTAAAAACAATCTTGTTCTGAAATAGTCCATTTTCTTAGGAAAGAAGTATTTGATCCATATGAGAACGCTTTAACTTGCGTTTTCAGACCAATTGAAATGCTGAAATTCAAAACTGTTTACGAATTTATTTCTGAGTGACTCTTTTGTACTTGAAATAATATTTGCAGTTCCAACATAAATAAATTTTACCAAACTACCAGAACCGTACTGGGAGTTCTTTAATATTTATTAGTTTAAAAAAACGTAACGTTACACTCGCACATCAGATGAGAATGTTGAGAGTATCCGAGATACGTTCACAGGTTCACACGGAGCCCTGCGAAATCGATAACACCATAGAACACTCACTCTCAAGAACAATAGAACTTCGAACCTTCCTTTATCTAATGATGTGTTAAATACGTTTCTGTCTTTTATAATGCGTTTGAAATAAAATTTTGAAATCTGTTTTATATTTTTGAATAACCCTGTATAATTAATAAATAAACATAATACACATATACTATATTATATTAATTGCTTTGACCGAGTAGCTTTTGCTCGGAGAAGTCTGTGCAAGACACATAATGTGTTTGTCTAATGAGTTTGCTTACAAAATCTCTAAAAAAAATTTATATATTTAAAAGCAAATATTTCGAAAACTGTTAAGAGTAAATATTATATATTCTATATTGTTGAAATCAGACTGAAATTCTACGTCGAACAAGGCAATAGAATACAGGATGTTCCATTTAAAAAAATTCAATTTTTATATATAACTTCGATATTTATTTTTCAATTGTTTTTCTGATGTCATATTTAAAAACTTTAGAAAAAGCCATCAATAATTCTTATTTTGCAACAAATCTCGGTATTGTTACAAGGTAGACCCTACAAACCCTATATTGGCAAAAAGCTCTTTAAAAATGCCATGCAATGCTGCAATAAAATATAGGGTTTTCTATTTGAAAAAATCGAGTTATTGTAATTTGCCATTTTCAAAAAATCGTAGTAGGCGTTGGAACGTCGCCTATGAGTTCGCCTAGATCTCAAAAGATGTGCTAAAGTTTAAGGAACCGACTAGAAAAAAGTTGGTTAATTAATTCTGAATGGTTCTGAAGTTATGAATTTTTCTATGGGTCTATGCACGACACCAGTTTGACACATTAAATTGACATAAGTCAAAAACTATTGCAGATAGGTCTAAAAAACTGGATGCGTTATATCCAAAATCTAGTGACAAATCCAAAGATGTAACACAAATGGGGGGTTGCCATTTAAAAAACAGAATCTATTTGTGTATTTTATTTTGGAACATGCTGTATATAAATAGAAATATTTTTAGAAGGCGCCGCATTGTCGGCTCTTATCGTTTAAAAAAAGATCAACTCGATAGCTTGGATAGAAACAAAGTTATGGAGCTTGTACGCATCCCTGGGTCACCCTGATGTTGAAGTTACCTTCATATGGCTTATTGACTTTGCAAATGGAGACAACATGAAAAAAAAAGGAAGTAGTATGAGATTTACCTGTTTGGCAGGATAGGATTTATTAAATTGATTTTATTTTCATGGATATGAATATTCACTTAGATGTTAAGGTAAGTATCCCTTTTTCTTGTAGATATGTCTTCAAATGAACACCACACTCTTAAGACTTTTTAGATAGAACAAAGTAAACAACACTAACGCTTTACTTTTCTTTCTTTAGGAACAACACTCTTTTATTACACCAACCTGAGGACTAACTTTACTGCTTAATATTCTTCTTTCAATTTCAAGTTGCTGTACGTGGCCGGGACAGAGTTCTTCGCCTTTTACGATGACCCCACAAGACAAAACCTCCGATATTGATCTCAGTAGAAACTGAAATGATTTTTAGAAAAACTACCGAAAAGTTTATTACTGAAAGGTTATTTTTAAATAACACTAAAGGTGCCGTTTTAACTGTTTATTAACAAGAGAAATAAAAACACCAACACTAATTACAAACACAAATTATAAAACTATTCACGAACTTAGAATAATATGATTACAGGTTATTTATTACTACGGTGGCGTTTAAATATGCATAATATGCATGCTAAAATGCATCGTTCCGGAGCATTCTGCCGCCAGTTCCGAATATTGTAGATGCGCCGGGAACCTTCTGGCTTGTTCGCCACCAGTCTATATGTGGGATTTTCCCGTTCATTACATTACCTTACTGTCAAAACCTTTTTTTATAACTTATAATTGTTTGCTTCCTTCTCGACTTTTTAGAATAGCTGATTCTGTATGGCTCAGGCTTCCTTTTTTACCCATTTTCGGACCAAATTTCAGCACCTTATGATATCTGGTAAGTTTTATATTTTACTGTTTATTCTTCTTATTAACTTTTGTTATTTAGTAGCTTGACCACAATTAAACTGTTTTATCTTCTGATTTACAAATTTAATTAATATATTTTATATATGTTTTATGGAATATAAAGACTTTACATCCTTTTTACTTAGAAACCAATGAAAAAATTATTCTCTAATTCAATTTCTATATAGACTATATCGTTGCTCATTATTTTGATTCTTCTCTATCTATTTTGTTCTGTAAAAATATTTCTGAACTCATCCACATAGGTGTAACAAAGTTCATGAATCATATTAAGGACTTTAACCGTGTCGATTATAACAATCAATGTCAAGTAAATCAAATCAATCTTTGTGGTGATAACTTACTATTGCAATAGATATATAGGCGAAACAGCTTATTATCAGATAACTAAGTCGTAAGTATGTTTTACGAAACATTATCTTCTTGAAGGATGATCGATTACTATCTTTGGAGAAGAAGAAAAGCAAGTTAAAGTTTTCACGCCAAACTGGGGAAAACATAATCTCAAGATTAGATTTACTTCAGAAGAGTTCACGCCAAATGAAAGTTGGTCATGGTTTTCTTAAGTACCAAAACCGCAATAATGTAGTAGAAGAAAACATTTTTGTATGTATTTACTGAACTTAAAATTTTTGAATCATAGCAGTTAACTCATTTCAGAAGAGTTGCAAGTTACCTCGAAACGAAGACAATATGAGAAACTTGCAGCAGGTAGCTTCAGAGAACTTAAATATGTAAGAATGGTGATGTTTGCTTGATACCTACCTTCAGATGCTTAAAGGATGCCACTGATTGCAAAACGTATAACAAATGCTTTGTAGTAGAAAACAAGAGCCTATAATCTATAATTTATATAAAATACAAAATAGGTATGAAATGTGAATACAAATGTGCATATACAGATATAGAAAAACAAGTTGGAAGTATCTACGAAACCATATGTATGATAAAGAACGCCCTAGTAAAATAAAGAAGGGTTTATATCGGGTCATGCTCTCATTGCTCTTCTTAGTTTGTGTTAGTGGGGCAATATTCGAGCATTAAAGTTGTTTAGTTAACTACAAACCAAGCATTGGTGTAGTTGTTTGTAATTGAAAGAGAATTTCATGATATTTAATTTTTCCAGAATTAAAAAAATGATTTGGCAAATTAGGACCAAATAATCACTTGCTTTTTAAGTAGCTTACAATTTTTATCCACAATGACTGAAAATAAAATAAATATTCTTATGCTTGAATATTCTCCCACTAACACAAACTAAGATGAGCAAAGGCGTGGCCCGATATAAACCCTTCTTTATTTTACTAGCGCGTTCCTTATCATACACACATATGATTTCGCAGATACTTCCAACTTGTTTTTCTATATCTGTATATGTTAGCATTACAGGTAAGTTTGATTGTGTGCATTTAGAAATAATTGTAGAAAAACTTTTGGATACCAATTAAATAAAGTAAAATTGGCAGTAGCAACTACACATTGCAAAGTACACTTTTTGTATTATGATTGAACTGAATTTACAACTTATAAATTATAGACTTTGAAATCAATTACGTAACCGTAATTGTGTATTTCAATTTACGTACACTCTAGTTAACATAACAAATTGAAAAATTGGGCCTACCCACTATCCACTGGATTTTTATTTAGTATAATAGGGTAAATAATTTGAGCTCATTAACGTTACGTTATCAACATGTATTTATTTCTCTGAAATGAAAACAAATTTCGCTTTTTAACAAATATTACTTTATTTATAATAGCGCAGTTATAATTTAAAGATCAATCATTTTTCAATGACAATTTATTATTACTTGTCTATTTATATGAGGATGGAATGTAATTCAGCAAAACATTACTCATCTGATTTTCTTTGACGTCTTCAACTTTTTCTATTTGTTTTTAGTGTTCCTTTGCGAATTCAAAACATTTATAACGGTCGATTTTACGAATTTCTTGAAATGAAGAAAACTTGTGTAAAGTCCAGGATATTGCTTACAGGTTGGGTGATAAATTCTTGAAGCGATACCAACCAACTTATTTTTAAATATTAAAGCACCACCTGGTTCAGCCTTTAACGTAAAATTGTTATTATCAAAAATATGAATTAAAAAGTATATTTTCAACTTATCTTGACCCTTAGCGCCAGTGTCCACATGCGGGAAACTCCCGTTGCGAGCTCGCAACGAGCTCGCTCCGGGCCCGCAAAAATCAGTTCACACTAAACGGTGAAATGATGCACAGTAAACAATCTACTGCCATCAGAAATAGATGTATATTGCAGAAAACTAGTTGTATTTGCTTATATTATCTACAAAATGTTTATTTTGTGGTTAAAGATAATTGTCGAAGGTTTTGTATAATTAAATAACACGTTTATAATTTAAGACAATGTTTATTAAGAAAGTATACAAACACACAAAATAAAACTTAACTAAAGTTCGTCCCATAATTCTTGATACCAAAAGCATAATTAAAGCAATATAACTATAATATATGTAGTAATAATTAGTATATGTAGTAAAGATCTTAAGGGGGCTAGGGAAAGGTCGTGAATGTCGCTTTATTCGATTTATAAATCATTTGAAAGGTTTTTTTTGAAATCTAACGTTGCACAAGTGATTGTATATAAACAAATATTATAATAAAATAGCGAACGCCCTTTCAAATTAATTTTTGTAGGTACTATCTTGGACAATAGTATTCTACTTTTGATTCAAATTTTCTTTTTAAATAAGAATAAAGTCCTATTGTCCGAGATAGCTAAAATTGACTTAGATACTAGATTTAAAAACCAATTTGAAAGCACGTTCGCTATTTTATTATAATATTGGTCGATGTAGTTTTATAGGCTTTTATCAGAAATATGTTTAAAAACCCTAGTTATTTATATTAAGAAGATAAAAGTGAACCAAAACTGAATTTCTAAATAAAAAGGTTTAAAAATATATGACTTAAGTTTTAACTACATGCTTAATGCTTTCTATTTCCCTTCACTTAACAATACTTGTCATCCTTTTTATTAAATTTTGACAAATAACACCAATAAACAGCTGAATATTCAATAATTCTTCAAAATTATAGAACTCACCATTGTTAATTCTATTACCATTCTTGCGTCAAACGCCCGCATGTGTGAACCGCACAATATACAACAAGGTATCTTGAGCTCGTACTTGCGGCTGCGTCAACCTTGCGGGGCTGTAGGGATCTGCGTCAAGAAACGCCCGCAAGATGCTCGCTGCGAGCTCGCAAGGATGACGCACTATGTGTGAACTGCACCATTTAACCGCAGCGAGCTCGCAACGGGAATTCCCGCATGTGGACACCGGCGCTTAATTTGCTTTGCAAAACGCTGCTTTCACAAACATTGCAGAACAATTGTAACTATTGGTCGACTCACTTTGGGACTACAGCGAAGGAAGGATAGCCAATGTATTTCTTATGGGAGTTTGTGCTTCGTTGTTGCAACCTATTTCACTGTATAAATCTATAGAAATATGGATTAAGATTCCAGAAGTTCTAAACCTGTGAAAACAGTAACCGAAAAGTGTAATCGTTTAATTCTTTCATCTTCAAATTCTTTCAAAATATAATTAAACGGCTGCTTAGCTTCTGTATGACCTTTTTAATCATTTAATTCACACCTAAATAAAGGAAGCCCAGTCCCATACGCCATTTTAACGGCAAATGATTCATCATGATAAAAACATTCATTTGTTCAACTTAGGAAATTTAGGATTAGCAGCAAATTCAAAGAATTTTAGTAAACAATAAACCCTTCTGATTTTTCTACTTTTACTTCGTGGGACTACTCTTTTATTTATATTCTTTTATACTCTTATTATTTATTTATGTTTTTAATCTATTACTGTTTTATATGAAAGCTGCACAATTAAAAAGTGTACTTTGGTAGTATACAATAATTTATTAGTTTTAATGTTTCTTTATTTAATAAACACCAAATAACTTGTGTTGTACTTTTTTATTTACATAAAATTCAAAAACCCGCAATAAAACGTTTGACTTTTAATTATACTCAAAATTATTAATTTTGTGATAGTACTGGCGATAACTCATATAAACATAAGGTTTTGAAATTTGCTTTACTACCGCTGTCAGAAGAAGTGACTACCTGCAACTATAACTTGCTCGAACAATAAGGATTATAAAGGTTTATGCAGTTACAACTACAATATTTAGAAAGTGTTTTTAAAAGTTGCTTGCAAGATGTTTAGCAACCCCGTTGTTCATAAGAATACACGCTGTAGTCCCAAAGTGAGACGATCAATAGTATTGTAGTAAACCGGTCAGCTAGTGACCTTGCATAGAATCTTGAATCTCTTGCATAGAAGCATATTTACTAAATATCTAATCAGCTGCCTTAATTATTAATTTTGAAGCCGCAGATTAGGTTAGGTTACTGTTAGTTTGAAGTTTTACGTGATGAGACTGGGCAGCCTTTATAACCACATTGGCTGATTTACTATCTATTGACTGTAACATAATATATAATAAAATAACTGATATAAGTCGGATGTCGCCTACCGATCACTATGTCTGCCTCCCTTTGCTTCGTCCATGTGTCCAATGTATAGAGTATATTTATCTTTTAGTTGGTGAAATTACTTTATAACCATAGTTATTTGTTTTCTAAAGGCAAAAACATCTTTCTTTCAATGAATACGACAGTAAACTATGACTTAAATACATTCACTTTGGTTTTTCATTTTCTTAGTCTTGCTTGTCCATAGAACTTGCACAATTGCTGTATTTACGTTCAGCCCTGATATACCTATTTAGGGAACCCAACAATCACCTGTGAGCGCAGCTGATTTTCGAACTACCTATACGAGTCTTATTTAATTTGTCTGACAGTTTACATTAATTGCTTTTATTTTTTTATGATTATAGAGTCACTAAGTCAAACTGGAAACAATAAACTCAGTTTAATTAGATTTCTAACAAGATAAATTCTAGTAAATTGAAGTCTAGCTAAACTGACTCAGTGAAGTATCTTTGACTTAAATATATCGGGACAAAATAAAATAATAACGTACTAGTAATATCAATGTTTACATTGATAATAGTTGTTCATAAGAAATAACTTAAGAGTACTTGTGTATTTCTATAGCTATCTAAAGTTTAATGACAATATTGGGTAATTCCAATGTGACTAACATAACAGTTGCAGATGGATTTTAGACACAAACCGTTTGAAAACAAAACGTAGCGTTGAAAAAATAAATTTTTGTTTACGTAATAATTAGTTTTACATATTTATGTAGACAGAATATGAACGTAAATTGTCTTTGCTTACTGCTCTATGCGTAGCACACATTTTTTCAGTTTTTTCAGCATTTTTTCTGTTTGTTATTTTTTATATATTGGAAATATATTTGCTAATACCTATATATTCTAAACAGATTATTTTGAAAAGTCAATATATGTACATTACGATACAAATCTGTGTGTGACTAACATAACGTGGCTAACATACAAATAATATCTTATTCAACAAAATTATGAATAAAATGTGTCTAAGTTTTTTCAAAATTTCTATTCATATATGTATATAAATAATTGTTAACGGTATCATTTGATATCATTTTGGATGTATACGCAATAATACTTCAATAAAATACAGAATAATTTAATTCTTGGATTTTAAAGGACATAACTGCTACAAATTTTAGAAACTACAATGGTGTAGCTATTTGCCGCTGTTTTACACCTGTTTGTTAAATTTAAGTTTTTGGTGCCCAGGTTTACATTGCACTGGAATTACCCTATAACCTGATTGGTTAATGGTTAAAACGTTCGCCGCAACTACATGTTTCATGCTGGACATTACCTCACAAACCGGAAAAGATTAAGAACCCCCGTTTTGATACGATAATTTTGACACTACATTTAGTATACGATTTATTATAGTGTTTTAAAACTTTGATTTTATTGGTTGATTGTTAAGCGTCAAGATAAGTGAAAAAAAAACAAAAAGCGCTTACTTGACAAGCTGCATCATTTTCTTCATAAGCACACAAATCCCTCTGAAAAACAGTAATATTAATTTTTTTATAAATCTTCTTGCAAGTTCTGTGTGCTATTAATTCTAATTTTCGTGAAAGTAGCACATAACGATCTTTAACATATTTCCATCCAGAAACAATTACTTCTGTTTTGGGCAGATAAAATATTTCAGTAACTTGAGTTGGTTGAACATATTTTCCATCTGCTACTATTGCTAGTGTAGGGAAAATAATTGATATATCATTATAGGGTTTTTCGGGCTTATATTTGTTGTAATGATAAATCGAAGATATTTTATACTGCTTTGTGTAAATATTTTCTGATATAGAAGTTCCAGCTAAAATCGTCAAGTTTCTTTTGGGCACTTTGTAAGTACATTGTGCTGCTGATAACACTATCCGCGAACTGATTAAGACTGCAGTACACCAATGTTTGCGGTTGTTTAATAATTCAAGCAGGTAGGGATGCTTGTTGATATTAATTGGACCATGGTTAGACTTACCTATGGAGAGCGATATCAATTCGTGCTATTTGTTACATACTATCTAATAAATATATTTACCGATGACTGCCATTATTACAAAACCTAACATTAACACTGTCTTCATTGTGGAACAAAACAATAAAAACAACAGTTTTCTTATTACTCTCTAATTAAGTTCTTATTAACTTTTAAAATACCTATAAATTTTTAATTGCAATACTATAAATAATCTATTTTAAAATTGCATTAAGATTGATTTGTTACATACGTATTTCCCAGTATGAATTTGATATAGTATAATACCTAATCCATTAGGCAAATACGAGGGATGCTCTGTTAATAGTTAGTAGCAGGCCATGGAAGCTCAATTGGCTAGAAACAATTGCAACAATTGAATGTCTAATTAGTTGAAATTCGTTACCCACAGTTGTCAAACGTTCCGATTTTCTTGTGAAACGTAGTTAATTTTGTAAGATAAGTAGTTGTGCATTTTTAATTCAGTTAAGATGAGCATTCCGCGAACTGCCTTTAGAGCTATGATTTTCTACGACTATAAAAGACAGTTAGGATACCAGCAAAGCCATGACAATCTGAAAGCAGCTTTTGGCGACGCTGCCCCTTCATTATCCGCTGTTAGTCATTGGTTCTGCGAATTTCGACGAGGGCGAGAGTTGCTAGAAGACGAAGCAAGACCTGGAAGACCTGCGGAAGCTGCCTGTTCAGAAAATGTTGATCGTGTGGCAAGCTTGATTCAGTCCAATCGAAATATTACTTATAGGGAAATTCAGAAGGAAGTGAAGATTGGATCCTCGGCGGTGAATACCATTTTGCATAAACATCTTGAGGTAAGAAAGCTAGCAAGCCGTTGGATACAGCATTTGCTCTCAGAAAGTCAACAACAGGCTCGAGTAGACTGGTGTAAATTTATGTTGCAAAAATTTGACGGAGGAGCTTCCAAGCAAGTGGCATACATTGTAGCTGGTGACGAAAAATGATTGCTGTTTTTTCCGCCGAAGTGGTCCTGTTGCTGTTATTCCACTTGAAGATCGCAGAACTGTTAATTCTGAATAGTACTGCCAAGTGGCTTTACCACAGATGTTTGCAAAATTACAGACAGGTCGCCAAAGGAGGATCGGTTTGCGTAACATCTTAGTCCATCATGACAACGCATCCTCGCACACTGCTGCCAGAACATTGGATTTGTTTAAAGATACGGGAGTTCAATTGGTAACTCATCCTCCGTAAGCCCAGATCTGGCGCTTTGCGACTTTTTTTTGTTTTCAACTGTTAAAAAAATGACGCGAGGTAAAAGATTTTCCAGCGCAGATGCAGCAGTTACAGAATTTCAAAGAATTTTTGAGGACCTTTCAGAAAATGAATTTTCTGAATGTTTTAAAAAGTGGTTTCAAAGAATGCACAAGTGTATTAGTCTGAATGGAGATTATTTTGAAAAACAATAAAGATTTTTTGTTAAGAAATGCAACGGTCTTTTTATAACTAACAATTTTCAGTGCAACCCTCGTATCCACACGAGGATGATCATAATCTCTTCTTCTGATCGATTTTCGCTGTTTGCATAGCTTCTTAATTCTTTTTGCATTCTTTTGTCTAAGCAATGGCTTTGTAATGAATAATTCTGAATATCTATTTCGCCTGAAGGGCGGCATAAGTGTTAGGTTATAAGGTTTTAGTTCAAGGTTAAAAAAATGGGTTTTACTTATAAGTTGGCTTTTTTTATTACTCCCTAAGATGATCGCTTTTGAAGTTTTCAATTATCGGTTTTTGAACGCTTGGGAATGCAGCTAATGGGTTGAAGCACCTTAACAATCATATCATTAGAATCGATCGACGATCATTACCGGAAAACTAACATTTGATATTTAAAGTTATATGCCCATTTAATATACATAGTGTATACATATGGCACACACCGGTTTAAAAAACTTTTTCCATCCCAAGTGAGGTTTGAAACTGCAACTAGTCATGCACTCACCGACCGGCTCGGTTATTCTCTATTATTTACGAGTATATTAATGCAGTAGAAAAAAGTTGTAACATCTATTAATTAAAATCAAATTAATGGTTAAGATGAATAAAGAAAACATTAATATGGCTGTTAATATCAAATATCTGAAGTTAGTTCGATATTATCACCATCAATGGAACACTACAAAATGATTTAACTTTATTATTACTGAAGATGAATTTGCTGTTTCAAAACTTCGTAACTTTTAAAATTATTCTCTAGAACGTGCTTACAGATTTATAAATATATTAGAAATTAAATGCTTATTACTAATAATTCACATGTAACTAGGGACTTATAACTCGTGTCACTAATACAGTCACTAACTGAGGTGGCACTTGATGCTATGAAATGTGTTTGAATTGCAAAGATATGCCGTATGGTCTTTGTTTCATTAAAATTGAACAATAACGATACTGTCCCGGTAGCTATACTTAACAGATATTTGTTAAATGTATTTTAAATATTAAATATTTTTCAATATACAAAGGACTTAATTGAATCTTTATATTTCATAAATATTTAGTGTACATATTTGGGCATAAACACATATTTAAAATGCTTTTATGATATTAGGAAATTAATATTTCAAGGTAAGTATTGCAGTGGTGCAGAATTTTACTCGTTTAAATGGGAAATTTTCATTTAATTTATTAATCTGCAAACCTACATAAAATAATAATGTTTATAACGTCTATCTGAGGTCGTTTATTGACTATAAATTATTAAATAACCTTTTCATTAATCGATTTTTCCCTTTTAATAAGACGAACAATGACCAATGAATCTTTAATTGGATTCTTTTGAAAATTAAGGTTTTTATAAAAGGAGATTTGAATTATTGGTATGCTTACCTATCTTTGCTTTCGTGAAAGTTTGATTAAATGGGAAATCTCTAATTACCTTGAAACGTCAACTTTGACACTTGGTTCATAACATAACCCCACAATTGTAATGAGTCGCTCAAGTAAGTTTTGATTTATTTTATTGTATTTGAATATTACAATTAACTTTTATTATTTTTATAAATATTTTATAGGACATTATGGTGAGTTATTTTAACTTTAACTAAACTTATCTTGAAGAGATTTACTTTTCTCTTTCTTTTAAAATAAAACACTAGCTCTGCATTTTATTTATCACTCTTTAATTAATCGCAAACCTGATGTCTTGATTTTTTGATGTTCCTTTATACATCTTGCGATTCGGAAAGATCACCAGGCAGGATACTGCCTACTACTAACGGGACTCTGGAAACTTCCTCGGGATAAAATGCAGTTTTGCATGCTTCTTTTAATGTTGACCCTTGAATAGTGTGCAAATAAAATTTGTTTCTTTTTCTTTTTATCGAACCAGCTGGATACGTCTTCGGGTCAAGCTCTTTTTGAATAGGACGCCTCTACTGCACTCTAGTCTACTGGTAAGTTTTTATTTTTCTTCTTTTAATTTCTCTTCTTTGAGTTGTTGAAATAAATGTACACTTTTTAGACACTTGTTAAACTTTTTATTTGTCTTGCTTTTAATTCAATTCTGTACAGGAAATATTAATTTTACAACATTTCTGTTTCAATACATAAAATTCTCTTTTTGTTTACCTAACTACCTCTTAGAAACCTCCTCTATTTTAGATTGCAATTATTTCATCTTACGATTATTATTATCCTACTGTTGTTCATATTTCATTACAAATTAGCCTGCATTTGGTCATTTACTAACATTGTTGCTGCTTTTTGCTATTTATTGAGTTTTGTAGTGGCAGGAGTGGGTTTTATCTAAAAAGTCAAAAAGAAAAGAATTCAATTGTTAGCCAAAAACTACATATAAGAGCTTAGATACACTTGTGTAATTTTCAAGTACGTACCATCCAAGTTTTTTGTCACGCATAGGTAACGCTATACCATGCTAAAATATCAATTTCCAAATTTAAAATAATCTGTTGCATGCAAATCGAAAAAAGACCATAAAATTGGAGGAGAGAAGTATTGTTTTATAGAAAATGCATAATCTAGGTTAACATCTAGCTGTGACTAAACCTAACTAAACCTCGCCAGATTCCATTTCAATTTAACTAACCTAATTTCAATATGACAATAAGTATATCAGTTACCTATACTGATACTATAGAGCGCTGTTCGAGACATAAACAATGATTGGTAAGATTTTGCAGCTTACAGTACTACAAACTTCGGAGTTAACATTTGGCTTTCAAAGCATAAACAAGTGGTAGACTGTGCAAGTGACAACGTTATCGCGAGTAATAACTACTGGTTATCTACCTCAACTTATTTGGTAAACATTATTCTTTTATTATCTGTATATTCATAAATTAAGTACACCCTGAATCTAACAACAAAACATTAGCAACAAGAACCCCTGCGGAGGGGTTCCTTAATCAAGATGAGTAACAATCATCTTAAACGTACCAGTGCTGAACTATCACCACCTGTATCAGAAATAAATAAAAAGTATTTATTTGAACCCGATACATTAATAGCCAACAATAAATTCCTTGTGACGGCAAAACAAACTAAATTCTATGGATACATCTGAATCCACATCACAACAACCTGGAGATAACAAAGAAAAACAAATCAAGATTCCGCCAATTTACCTTCACAATGCAGACAAATTAAAATACCAAGAAATCATTTCCGACCTCAAGGAACAGGCCAAGAATGAATTCACTACAGTAATTAGAAATAAACAATTAAGAGTAAACCTTTGAAGTATAGACGATTATCGAGTAATAACAAAGCATTATAACGATACCAAATTAAGCTACCACACGTTTAAAAACCCCGAAGTTAATAACTTATCTGTAATAATCCGAAACGTCCCTGTCTCCCTTACAGAAAATGAAATAAAACAGGAATTAACAACGCTAAAGTACCCGGTACAAAAAGTAGTCAGATTCTACAATAAAGACAGATATCCGATCCCACTATGTGCGGTAGATCTCAGTGACACCCAAGAAGGGAAGGAAATTTTCAACCTAACAAGCCACTTATAACAACACTACTCCCGACATTATTAACAAATGGATCCAAATAGTACCCCACAAATAAATAATTTAACATTGACTAATTGGAATGCCAATGGTCTCAAATCACAACACTCAATTTTTATCGAATTTATGACAAGGCACAACGTTGATATCGCGTGTATTACCGAGACACACCTCGTTAGCACAGAAAGGATCCCGGGATACCACGTATACCTGAAAGATACAGAAGCAGTGATTGCATCAGGTGGTGTAGCAATCATAATCAAAAAGAAATTCAGACATCACCTCCTCCATTTGAAAGACCTTCACAATATCGAAGCCATTGCTATCAAACTCTATATGGAAAATAATACCCCCTTAATTATTACATCAGCCTACAAACCGCCAAATAAACGGGTAGTTGAAGGGGAAATTAGCAAATTGTTCGACCAAGATGAGTCCACTCTAGTCCTTGGTGACTTAAATGCAAAAAACACTATATGGGGATGCCGTGCTAATAACCCGGATGGAATCAAATTATATAACATCATGATTGACCACGGTATCAATATATCTGCCCCGGATGAATACACTTACTATCCTTACCGACCGTATCATCAACCAGACATCTTAGACGTCATTCTGCATAAAAATACTGCTACCCTTGTGTATCAAACAGTATATTCCGAACTCGATTCTGATCATCTTCCAGTCGTCGTTAACTTCCACAGTACACCACAAAACACACTTCTTCTGCCTAGACTAGCTTGTAGTAAAACAGACTGGGACACATTCAAGACAACATTTAATCAAAAAATGAAACCGATGGGACCACTGAATATACCCTCGGAACTAGACGACGCTGTATTAAAATACACTACGGCCTTACAAGAAAGTATACAAGAATCAACCTCACCATTGAAACATAGGAAAGTTCCTGATTATATGAGAACTCCCAATTATATACTAGACCTAATTAAAAGGAAGAACAGGTATAGAAGGAAATGACAGAGAACTCGGTTACCATACCTCAAAACTCTGTATAACCAACACTGTCACTTAGTCAAGCACGAAGTTGACACACTCAGAATCCAGAGATACAATTTCTACCTTGAAGAAATGCAACCGTGCGATCCTTCCATGTGGCTTGCCACCAAAAGGATCTTGAGACAACCGAACATAATTTATCCATTGGCATCAAATAACGGCACATACTCCTCTGAAGAAGAAAAAGCTGATATATTAGCAACACATCTCGAACAAGTGTTCACACCAAATACTGGGGCTCATGATGAACTCCTTGAAACCCAAAGTAACAAGCGCAATTGATACTCTAAATCTACAAGATAATGATGAAATAGTCCCAGCATCCGCTGAAGAAATTAAATCCCTCATTAAACTACTACCTAAGCGCAAATCTCCTGGTCTCGACCTCATCACCATTGACATGCTAAAGCACCTCACCAAAAAGGCACTGGCATATTTAACCTCAATCTATAATGCCTGTCTCAAACTCGGACACTTCACAACTTGTTGGAAAACTGCAATTATGCTACCCATCTATGAAGTAGGAAAACCCAAAGAGCATCCGGACAGTTATAGACCCATTAGCCTATTGCCAACTTTGGCTAAGCTCTTTGAAAAAGTAATACTTACCCGACTGCAAGACGACCTCCAACGAAAAGAAATTGTCCCCCCTCATCAATTCGGTTTTCGAGCAGCTCACTCAACCTCCCATCAACTGCTTAGAATAATTGAAACAATTGAAAGAGGATTTGAGAATAAAGAATTTACTGTTTTCATTGACCTGGAGAGAGCATTTGATAAAGTCTGGCATGATGGACTCCTCTACAAATTGACTGTTTTAGACACTCCACTCTACCTAATTAAAACCATTCAATCCTTCCTCAACAACAGATCATTCAAAGTCAGAGTGAACTCAACATTATCTATTTTAAAATTTATAGAGGCGGGAGTCCCGCAGGGCAGTATCTTGGGTCCTACGCTATTTAATCTGTACGTTTATGACATTCCAACAGCAATTCCCTCCACACTAGCCATGTTCGCCGACGATACGGCTATAATAGCACAAAGTCCCCGTGCCGAAACTGCAATTGAATCGGTGAGATTAAGAACAGTACAAGTCCAAATATTCTAATTTTGGGAAATTAAATAAAACTGTTTAACTGGCTTTTCATGCTTCTTACAGGTTCACTATGTACAGAAAAGTTATAGTTTATCAGTTTAGACGTCTTGTAAACCAAATATTAAATCTGTCAGTTCATTAATTTTTTATATATTAACAAAAACCAAATTTGGACTTGTACTGTTCTTAATCTCAATATCGGTCATTATTAAAATTGTGAGAAAAACTTGCTAAAAAAAACAATACGATATGGTAAAGCATATTTTATTACATAAAAATAAAAAATAATCATTTTTGGATACCATCATTGTCCATATTAGTGGTTGGCCAGGATGTTACGTGATAGTAAAACTCTAGCTGCTCTCCCTCGATGTATTGCATTACCTGTTTTATATCATTAATTTTCTTGTTGTTAATTGGCACTGGTTCAGCATAGGCTTTATTAGTAGGAATCTCCGGACTTTGATTTTGTTTTAATAACTTGAAAGTATAGCAAAAGGCTCCGTCTATAAAGTCTAAGCCTTTAACATACCCTGCACAGTAAAAAATTTAGTGTTAAAAATCAACACTAAAGCAACACTATCTCGAGTTTATATAGGTCCCTCTAGACAGTGTTCACTTTTGAACTCTAAAAATAGTGTATCTTTTAGTGAGAATCTACTCTATTATAGTGAATATATCAAGTGTAAAGTAACTCTACTGTACAGTTTAAATAGACACTACCGTAGTGAAGTTAACTATACCTAAACCAAAAAATGAAGGATCTAAACCGAGTGAATCTAGCAGGCGCAGATTAGCAGTCGGAGTTGATTGTGAGCGAGTCTTGTTCCCAAATTGTCAAATTTAGACAGTTTGAAATTAAAAATTGTCATTGCAATCTGTCAAAGTTTTGAAAGGTTTTTCACAACTCCAATTGTTACTTATTAAACTACTATTAATAAATAACATTCTGATAGCAAAAGTGTGTACGACATTAGTTGCTGCTTAAAAGATTTTTCACAACTCCAATTAATATTTATTAATAGTAGTTTAATAAGTAACAATTGGAGTTGTGAAAAACCTTTCAAAACTTTGACAGATTGCAATGACAATTTTTAATTTCAAACTGTCTAAATTTGACAATTTGGGAACAAGGCTCGCTCACAATCAACTCCGACTGCTAATCTGCGCCTGCTAGATTCACTCGGTTTAGATCCTTCATTTTTTGGTTTAGGTATAGTGTAAATATTCACTAAGTTACACTAGGGGTTATATTATAGGCAGCTTGAAATAAATGCTGAGAATTGATATAAACATTTATTTTACAAAAAAATACAGCAATATACAATTAAATACTTAATTAATACATATATACCGTATTATAAGAGAATACAGAGATTATATATTCAGAAGCATAACACTAGAATAAGAACTCGTAGGTATTTCGGAACTAAGTACAAATCAGTTTTTGTGTGGCACTTGCTAAGATTAAAAGGTTCCTTAAACAATAATAACTGAAGATCGATAACACTATAATGCAACTTTCTAGGGTACACAACCTTATATCTTTGTAACAATCATATACGCACTAGAACACCTACGAACAAAGACGCTTTCAATGGCAGATATCACGAGCATCATGTGCAATACTGCCAAGTGCGACGGCGCGTTTTAGTGTTAATATACACTAGTAGTGAAAACTACGACTCTACGAAGTGTTATATGTTGACTATTAACATTTTAGTGTCAATTAACTCTAAACGTCGTAAAAAATACTAAAACTTGTCACTGTACAGAGCTTGTTAGCAAATATAATGTAAATTAACACTAAAAATATATAGTGTTAAATTAAGTGTAAAGTAACACTTTAAAATTTACTCTATTATTTTAACCGGAACACTAAGTTTTTAACACTAGACTGATTTTTTACTGTGTGGAAGTCATGCATTGTACACAAATTGCATGTACTTCGAAATTGTAAAATTTTCATTTATTCTATTTTGGACTATTCTGCAGCATGAAATGTCAACTAAAACTGAGTACGAACGTAAATAAACAATACTATCCCAGGGCACCACTTATTGTTGGGAATAACAACAGTACAAGTCCTGGACTTCTACTGTTCTTGCTCTTAATGCTGTAAGGTGAGCTCTGGCAAACGCATTGACAAGGTGATTTTAGTACTGTTCTTCTACTCATTCGATGAAGCTTAGTATTTAGAACAAAATGGCTATGACAGGTGAAAATGTCAAATTTTGGACTTGTACTGTTCTTAATCTCATCGATTCAATTGAACTCGTTCAAAACTCCACAACTATAATATCTGAATGGTTCACAAAATGGAAAATTAAAATCAATCCTGATAAATGCCAAACTAAAATGTTTACTCTTAAACAATATAACCATCTTCCAAAAATTAAAATAAATAATAATTAAATCGACTGGAACCCTAAGGATACAGCAGTAAAATATTTAGGAGTGCATCTTGATACTAAGCTGAACTGGGGGTATCAATTAACAAAAAACTAATAACAGATTGGGCGCATTATATCCGCTTATCAACCGTAGGTCTCATTTTAGAGCGAAATGCATAGTACTTATCTATAAAGGAATTCTCAGACCACTACTTACCTATGCTTGTCCAATATGGTGCACCGCATCACAAACATCGATGAAAACAAAGTGTGACGAATTGTAATCAAGTGTCCGTGGTTTGCGCGTAATACCCAAATACACTGGGAGTTGAGTGTCCCTCTTATAACTGAGTTTATACAAAAAAACTACAGTGAAGTTCTTTCAAAACCTAGTTTTCTGTTCAAGTGCTATCAAGTTCGAACTCGGGCAAAAAGACATCCACACACGCCTCAAGCGTAAATTACCACAGGACTTATTTTAATTTATGATAGAGGTATGTGTTATCACTAAATCCTCAATTCCTCACTGTTTATACATAAATTAAGTAATTACTGTTAGTTTTATTGTATTATAACTTAGCCGTGTATTGCATACTAAATTGCATAGCCAGCTATAATAAATTAAAAAAAAAGTACTACAAACTTATTCAAAGATCGTAACACAAACTTTAGACCTATCAATGTGTTTACACTTTTTTTCTGTTAGAGAAAACGTAATAATAATTGAGAAATGTTAGGTATTAGACAAAAATAGCTCGTGATGCATGTATGCAGTTTTTAATAATGAACATATCTATATGTGGATATTGCATAATTTGTAATTATGCACTTAGGTTTAGAAAAAATTACGTAATGCCCAATTGTATAAATATTAGTCAATAATATTGTTTACTATTACATTAAAAGACGTATTTCAATTAAAAAAAAATTTATGGACTTGGACATGATTAATTACTACATTACATACCTGCATCCTGTTTATTCTCGGTTAATTAAGCTTCGCATACTTTGGATTTGAACTTGATTGGTATTTTTTGGAAACAAATTCTGGAATTTGCCAATTCATTTTAATCTTGCAAATTTATTGTTTTGAAATCAGTATTATTACTAATTACTAGCAATTATTAAATACATTCTCTTATTATTTATAGGAATTTGATATTAGTTGTGAAATTCACAATAAATTCAAATAAACCATCAAACGATTTAGTTGGCAATAAGAAATTCTCATTTCTTATTGAAAACGTAACTTTTCATTTGAAACTGAATCTGTACTCTTTTTTCAGGTTTCCATTGTGCTTAGATTCGTTCTAAGAACTTTTAAAAACTATTCTGTGAACCTTTAAGAAATGCCAAGTAGTGGTGTCTTCTAATTTCCAATTTCTAACCCCTCTATGTAGGTACTAATCGTAAAATTGTTTTGTTGCAAATGTTTTACTTTCAAGTTAACGTTCAATCTACACACGTTGTTTCCGTCATTAACTATCTCACAATTACAGAACTTTTAGTGGTGTCGATATGTTACTATAGAAACTACTAATCATAGGTATTTTCAATACAATTTCTCACGCTTTCAATGTCGATTCCTCTAATAAGCAAAGTAAATTGCTACTCACCTTTTAATTATTTTTTAATTGCATCAATTTCACATTCTTATTTATTTATTTAACGGATATCCATTGTACCAGAACTTAATAAAATTTCTAAGAGACATGGAACTACATAAATATGTCTTTACATAAATAAAAATTAATTAATACCAATACAAATTTTTACAATTAGCCAAATACAAATTTGTAAGTTGCATTTTGAATGAACACGAACTACAACCGAAGAGGATAATTATTTTAGACTGATAGATATTATCAGTTTTCATTAGCCTAGTGATTGGTTCATTTATGACATAATTAGAATGGTGAAATTGAAGTTTAAAAAGCTCAGAATTACGAGTTTTTCCCATTGAAAATAACATTTTTAACACTGAAAAGAATTAATTTTATCAATTCAAGAAATTAACTAAATATTTAGCACTTTATCTAAAAAACGTAAAACAATCGCCATTCTGATGTTCAGGAGACCTAATGTTCAAAGTGGTTAATAATAATATATCAGCATATTAATATGAAATAAATAAAGATTATTAAAAGTTTCACAGTTTTATTAAAATACAACCTGATAATATTGTTTCGACAGCTATGCTGTCATTATCAAAGGTACTATAATTATAAACAAACACGTCGCTAAGGTAGATACAAAAATAGGTAACTAGATAAAATAATAATAATAATCAAAATTAAATATCTAATACTTCCAGTAACGGAGAATTACTGAGCTCAAGTTGTTCATTCATTAAAGGTACCTTGAATTTGTGTTTGTATATCTCAAAGGCTTCTAAAATGTCTAATTTGCATTTGTTATTACAAAAATGTAGGAATTTAATATTATTTTGAGGAGTCATTGTGTGATTTTGTTCTAAAAGGTGTTTGGCGTAATTCGATTTTTCAGGATGTTTATTTTTGTAATGACGTACGTGTTCTTTATATCTTATGTCAAAATTTCGAAGTGTTTGTCCAATATATACCGAACTACAAAAAGAACAATTTAAACGGTAAATGCCCGATTTCATGATATCATATGTTCTGTCTTTAGCATTAAATAAAAATGAAAAAGTGTTAGTGTTGGTTTTAAATGTTATTTTATAATTGTTGGTTTTTCTTAGTATATGTGCAATCTTTTCTGATATTTTGCCAAAATGTGGTATAGATATGTAATTTGTGTCTTCTGTTTGATTGTCAATGGGATATATTCTTTTGATAGCTAACCTATAATCTTTTTGTTTAATTAAAGTGTCAATCATGTTCGGATTGTAATGATTTGCATGTGCTAGTTGTTTAATGGTTGATATCTCTTTGCTAAAATCTTATTTTGTTAGTGGAATAGTTAAAGCTCTGTGTACTAATGATCTGTAGGCTGCTATTTTATGTGTATTATGGTGACAAGATTCATTTGGTATTGTTATGTCTGTTTGTGTTGGTTTTCTGTATATGGAAAATTCAAATAGATTTTCTGCGTTAATCTTGATATTTAAGTCTAGAAAGTTTATAGCCCTGTTTTGTTCTGTTTCTAGTGTAGATTTTATGTTATGGTGGATACTGTTAATAAGAATTAAAAATTCATTGATAACCTCAAAAGAACTGTCAAAACAAGCTAAAATGCCATCAACATAACGAAACCAGAAGATAATGTGTTTAGAGAGGTTTAATTCAAATATTCGATCTTCAAACTTGTCCATATATATGTTAGCTAATAGAGGACTTAGAGAATTACCCATAGGTAAACCATCCTTTTGTAAATAAATTATGTTATTAAAAGTGAAATAATTTTGACTTATACAAAGGTCAAATAATTGAATTAACTCTAACCTTTTAACTAATTCTATATTACTATTGATCAAGAAACTATCTAATAAAGGAATACATTCTTGTGGGGGTATTCTGGAGAACATGTTGCAAATATCAAAACTAACAAGTTTTGAATGTGGTGGAAGATGTATGTTTTGCAGCTTATCTACTAATTCTAATGAATGTCTAACAGAGTATTTCGATTTGTAACCTATCGTGTTAATAATCTGGTTCAGTTTTTTGTATAAAATGTGATTAGGTGCATTGATGTATGATACAACTAGTCTTATTGGCATATTCTGTTTATGTGTTTTGACTAGTCCATATAGTTTAGGTACTTGTGGGTTTTTATTAATGATTTGCTGCTTTTCTAATTCTGAAAAGCAGATATTGCAGTTTTCTAAACCTTGTTTATTTCTTTTTGGAATTTTGTGGTTGGGTTTTTGTTTAAAGTTTCTAAATTTTCTTTATTAATAAATTCATTAACTTTTTGTATGTAAATATCTTTTGAAAGATATATTGAATAATAATAATATATAATTGATATATAATATTAATTTATAATATTAATATATAATATAATTGAATAAGATATATTGAATATAACATTCAATGACAGAGAAACACAATTTCTTAACAAAGGTTTCAAATTTTGTCCTTTTCCAAAATATACCAACAAAATTAAAGGAATTTTGGCCGTTGAATGCGAAACTATACTTAAGAAAGATCATAATAATAATCATAAGAGATGTCTTTGAAACAGGACAAAATGTACAACACATCTAACATATCACTTCTTCAATCTATAAAACAGAAAATCACAGGGAACAATCGAATTTCTGTTAAAGCAGATAAGGGTAACACTTTGGTAATTCTTTCAAAAGATATTTACATACAAAAAGTTAATGAATTTATTAATAAAGAAAATTTAGAAACTTTAAACAAAAACCCAACCACAAAATTCCAAAAAGAAATAAAACAAGGTTTAGAAAACTGCAATATCTGCTTTTCAGAATTAGAAAAGCAACAAATCATTAATAAAAACCCACAAGTACCTAAACTATATGGACTAGTCAAAACACATAAACAGAATATGCCAATAAGACTAGTTGTATCATACATCAATGCACCTAATCACATTTTATACAAAAAACTGAACCAGATTATTAACACGATAGGTTACAAATCGAAATACTCTGTTAGACATTCATTAGAATTAGTAGATAAGCTGCAAAACATACATCTTCCACCACATTCAAAACTTGTTAGTTTTGATATTTGCATCATGTTCTCCAGAATACCCCCATAAGAATGTATTCCTTTATTAGATAGTTTCTTGATCAATAGTAATATAGAATTAGTTAAAAGGTTAGAGTTAATTCAATTATTTGACCTTTGTATAAGTCAAAATTATTTCACTTTTAATAACATAATTTATTTACAAAAGGATGGTTTACCTATGGGTAATTCTCTAAGTCCTCTATTAGCTAACATATTTATGGACAAGTTTGAAGATCGAATATATGAATTAAACCTCTCTAAACACATTATCTTCTGGTTTCGTTATGTTGATGACATTTTAGCTTGTTTTGACAGTTCTTTTGAGGTTATCAATGAATTTTTAATTCTTATTAACAGTACCCACCCTAATATAAAATTTACACTAGAAACAGAACAAGACAGGGCTATAAACTTTCTAGACTTAAATATCAAGATTAACGCAGACAATCTATTTGAATTTTCCATAGACAGAAAACCAACACAAACAGACATAACAATACCAAATGAATCTTGTCACCAAAATACACATAAAATAGCAGCCTACAAATCATTAGTACACAGAGCTTTAACTATTCCACTAACAAAATAAGATTTTAGCAAAGAGATATCAACCATTAAACAACTAGCACATGCAAATCATTACAATCCGAACATGATTGACACTTTAATTAAACAAAAAGATTATAGGTTAGCTATCAAAAGAATATATCCCATTGACAATCAAACAGAAGACACAAATTACATATCTATACCACATTTTGGCAAAATATCAGAAAAAATTGCACATATACTAAGAAAAACCAACAATTATAAAATAACATTTAAAACCAACACTAACACTTTTTCATTTTTATTTAATGCTAAAGACAGAACACATGATATCATGAAATCGGGCATTTACCGTTTAAATTGTTCTTTTTGTAGTTCGGTATATATTGGACAAACACTTCCAAATTTTGACATAAGGTATAAAGAACGCGTACGTCATTACAAAAATAAACATCCTGAAAAATCTAATTACGCCAAACACCTTTTAGAACAAAATCACACAATGACTCCTCAAAATAATATTAAATTCCTACATTTTTGTAATAACAAACGCAAATTAGACATTTTAGAAGCCTTTGAGATATACAAACACAAACTCAGGGTACCTTTAATGAATGAACAACTTGAGCTCAGTAATTCTCCGTTACTGGAAGTATTAGATATTTAATTTTGATTATTATTATTATTTTATCTAGTTACCTATTTTTGTATCTACCTTAGCGACGTGTTTGTTTATAATTATATTACCTTTGATAATGACAGCATAGCTGTCGAAACAATATTGTCAGGTTGTATCTTAATAAAACTGTGAAACTTTTAATAACCTTTATTTATTTCATGATTATGGAGTTCTACAAAGTAAGGCTGGAAACAATAAACAAGCATATTAATAGTTTCCTCTACAAGCGGGAAACTGTATAAGAACTTTGTTTGAAATTTTTCAATTAAATCATTATCACTATTATATTGGGGATTTCATATTATGTTCGTATATTCTTCTTCTTTCTTTAAACAAGAAATTAATAAAATAATGTACAAGAATTTATCGAAAAAATTTGCCAAGTTTTAATTACAAATCCTATTTTTAGGTTCCTAAAATACAGTATCTATAATAAATATGTTAGTTGCTTAATGTTAATGTTAGTTTCTTCTTACTAAAATTAGTATATGACATTCTATGGCAATGACAATCGATGATTTGTTGGACAGTGCTATTAATTTTTTTAATTAAAAAATAATTAATAATATAGTAAAATTTGAAAACTATTATTATTTTCCAAAATCCTAAAATTATTTGCCAATGTAATTCCAAGGGGGAAGATAGGAAAGAGGGTAGGGAGATAGAAACAGGAAAGAAAGGGAGAGATGGAGAGAAAGAAGTCCTTGGTGATGTTAAGTATTTGCAAATATTGCCAAGGCTAAACTTGAGATTATAAACAGTACTAACAGAAATGTTAGTACTGTTCTTCGGATTGATGGATATGAAGAAGAACAGAAATGTTTCCATTGCCCATATATTTTGTATATGCTGCAGTTATTCTTATAAACTTGGTATAATAATGGTGTTGATAATATTTCAGTTACCAAATTTTCATTCAAAATTCCATTCCCTTAATCACTAGCATATTGTCTCACTTTCTGACTTTCAGTCTAAAATTCTATTTTATCTTGCTGGAGACACTTATAATGGACTTGCTGACATCTTATAATGGACGTATAATATGTAATTACCTGCTTTATTTGTGAAATTTTCCTTTGTTTGCTGATTATTTTTACTGCAACCATGAACAAGTTACCTTTAAAAACTAGTAATAATACATTTTAATTTATCATATTATTATTTAAATGTTCGTTCAAAACTTTGATAAAAGTGTTGCCTTATAAGGTTACGATAAAAAAATAGAAATAGGCAGAAATATCGAATTTCTTGAAAATGCTCTACAGCAAATACTGTGAAATACTGTGATAAAAAGCAGGTATAAGGAGGTTGTTTAGTTCCAAAACGTGACGAAACAATTCTTGAGCATATTGAAATGCACCGATTACAAATAATACTTAAAAATATAAATAATTAAAAAATCGTAAAACTAAAACTCAGACTAAACAAAAGAACGGATTTAAAAAATATAAAAATTAAGTAAAAATAAAAAGTAAGTAGTGTTGACTAATTTGCAGAGTCAAAACTCTAATATAAGATAGAATACAGCAAATCAGTCTTGTAGAACTCGTAGACGAAGTGGAACAAAAATGAGCTGTGTTTTAAATATACAGATTAGTAAATAATAAATTGACCTATGCAATAAATTTCAATATGGCCCGGTGTATTCACTATCGAAGGACATAAGATTTTCGTAATCTAAAGCAGTGTTAATGGGAACACGATAAGTTTGATCGCCATAAATGAAATCTTTCTTTATAATAATCGACTAAGTCATTTACAACTTTTCTAACAATTAGCAAACGTGTATCGCGATGATTTGTTTTGTCCAAACAATATGAAACAGCTATAAATAAGCAATTGCCATCACCTAATATTTAAACAATTTATTTGGTGTCCATGGTTTTCAACTAATGCGGGTTTGCCTACCAATCTAATAAGAAATCAAACATTAAACGCTAGTGGTGGTTGCAGCAAACTTTTATAATCGTGAATAGTTCCAAAAGTTACTAACGCTGGAAATTGAGATGGCGCTGCAAGTGAATGGTCATTCTCTTGCGTATCCAAATAGATGTTTTAGATTTATTTATTTAAAAATATAAAACTTAAAGAAATACAGAAATTAAGTAGTGTTGACTAATCTACACAACAAAAGCTTCATTATAAAGCAGAATCACGTAAATCGGCCAAGTAGAACTTTTAAACAAACTTGAACAAAAATAAGCCTTATTCTAAATATATAGATAAGAATAGAATTAAAATTACTAATGTTTTATATTTGTTAAATACTTATTCTGGATATATATTTTTTAAATTATATGAATCAGTATTGAACTATCATTATTAACTCCGTAGTAATAACCATACGTTAGTCTATGCTAGAATGAGTTAAAAGTATGGTCCACAAGTCAACCGGGCTGACCAAAAAATTTACGCAAGAGATGACTGGGAATTCAAATATAACGCAGCTATAATTTTTGAGAGCAAAATATTATTTTCTTGTTCAATAAAGACTCGCACCTGAATTTAGCGGACTCGCAATTTGGGTACAATTATCAAAATTTAATTTTGTAGTTTTGGTTTTCAGAGTTTATGCATCTAGGAGTTTAGCTTATGGACAACACAATTTTATAATAAAAGTTCTTTATGTTTAATGTGCATATTATTTGTTGTTTATACCTGTGATATGAACTTCATATACAACTCCACGACAATCAGGGCATTATAAACGGGCGTTATAGTCTATAACGCCCGCTCATCGTTTACTTTGCAATCGGAGCCGGCGTTACGTTTAATAGTAATTTGCATCATTGGACCAAAGTCTATGTTTGCATACGTTTGAATAATGAGTATTTGCAGTGTAGTTTCTGGGCGCGTGACTCACGAATCCTTTTGTCGAATTTTGCGGAAATTTCTTAGAAAAAATCAATAATTTATTATTTAGATGACATGTGCTATTAAGACGTTTTTGTTTTCATGTTGATATTAACCAACGACAAAAATATTTCAATTTAACATTTTATCTCTGTTCGAATTTTGCAAATTTAGTAAAAGTTGCTGCGATCTGGCGACATAAAAATTCCTAGTTTTATAAATATAAACAACGTCCTTGGCTACGTCAACAATTATAAATTAAAACTAATTTTCTACTTGTACATGTTCTTGTAAAAAAAATGTTATAGGCACCACGAACGTTACCAGATGATAATGTCCATCGGGCGAGTTTCATCCCTCCGGCACTTCAGGTCCTCGGGCTGGAACATCGTCTCCCTCCTGGCATTATCATCATCTTAACGCCCATGGTACATAAATAACTATTAAACCACTCTCATAATTTCACAAATAATAACATAGCGACAAACGATTACAGCTAGCAAGTTATAAGGTATATAGCAACAAACGATTACAGTATATCCCTTAGTTAGGCAATCAGTGATACATAAAAAAATGACATAACTTAAATATTTTTCGGTTTTTATGCCGTTTTTTGATAATGTCGTTTAAAATTGTACGAACGAAAGAACCAGAGCGTGTACCTTCCGCTTTGGCTCCCTGAAGAAAAAAAAAGGAGTATTTTTTAAACTTTGATGCAGCTTTGAATAAGCCACTGCCATATTGAAATTACAACATTCGATAACTAATTAAACTTGTCAATTGCAGCCCATCTTTTATATTAGAAAATGGCATGACTTATAACATAAATTATAAGGGTATTTTGTAGGCAGTAAAAGTAACGTAAGTTCATATAGGAAATATTGATTACCAAATTGCTCACCAAAGACTTTAAAGGATAATATGCTATGTGTTACTAACATAACTAGCAACCTCGTAATGGGGGGTAGCTGTGATGATTTAAAAATTATTTTCCTTATCATCAATATGTGGTTGCTTCCTACTAGTTTCTGAGAAAATCGCACTTTAAGTTTTCAGTACGCTGATTGTAATACGAGTATTGCATTAAAAATACGGAACACGCAACAAAAACTTTTTTATTTAAAAAAAATTAATTTTTAATTTTCGCGAAAACTAGCAGGAAGCGACCAGGAAGTATGTTCTAAATCATCACACGTTTTACCCCCCCCCCCACCACTACGAGGTTTCTAGTTATATTAGTTACACCCTGTATAAAAATATTATAGTTTATAATTCTATAATTTATAAAAGTAATTAACCATTATATAACTTCACGAATATTAGTTTTATAATGGGGTAATGGTAAATCTTATATAAATTTGTTAATATTATACTATGGTAACGGTTACTATAAGTTTTATAAAATGATGGAATATTTATATAAGTTCATTATACCTAAGGCTTATAGAGTAATCTTATACAATTTTAATCTACTTGTTGAACCTTTTAATATATATGCTTTCAATACTTTTACGTACCCTTTATATAACCAGGTATTATCACAGGGTCAATCCATCTGAAGTGCCCCAGAAAAAATAAATTGGTGGCTCGACCATTCAAAAACGGATAATCTTTTGTGTGTTATTACCCATAAGTATAGGTAGTTTGAAACCACTGTTATTTTATTTCTTTTGATTCAAATATGGCAGCCATATTCGTTTCGTGGTGCACGAGTTTTTTTGCGTTTTTTGATGTAAACGTAAATCTTGATATCTCAAGAACGGTTGCTCCTAGAGACCTACGGTAAGAACCATTGTACTGTGCACATGTTGGACTACAGTTTTCAATCTAAACATATTTTTTGTAGGATGCTTACTTATGCGTGTAATTTAACCCCGAAGTTAGTAACGTTTTTGCAAAATTCCCACTATTCAGGTGGCCATATTTCCAGATAAAGGTGAAGTCTTAGGGCTGATTTTTTTTATTAATGGTACACAGTTAGGGGTAG
The DNA here is from genome assembly GCA_929113105.1 of Agrypnus murinus. Classification (NCBI taxonomy): domain Eukaryota; kingdom Metazoa; phylum Arthropoda; class Insecta; order Coleoptera; family Elateridae; genus Agrypnus; species Agrypnus murinus. Next base: position 102,056,109 of record OV816025.1, read on the forward strand.
TTTATGTATAAAATATTTCAAATCTGAAACCACACTATTTTGGTATTTATGAGCTTTTTAAGTTCTCGTTTTTTCTATTTTTGGTCGACTTTGGCCCTCAGTATCTCTGATGGGCACGGATAGATTTTTTTATATTACGTGAGAATGAAGTAGTACATGATGGTAAACTGTGGTAAAAATGACAACTTGATATTAGCCTGAGAACAGAGTTATACTTAGTTGAAAACTGTAAATAAATTTTGTAAATAACCATAAAACTCGATCATTAGTAAACCATGTATTTTCAAGACATTACCATCTTCATTAGTATTTGAATACCTTTTGTAAGTTTATTAAGAAGGTATTAATTACCTAAATACTATTGTTTCATTGGATTCTTCGTTCCTATGTACATAGCTAATAAAGTTTAGCTGCTGTTATGCCTATTATAAATGATTTGTTTTGTTTATTGTTGCTAGTCTTACTTTGTGGAATTTCATAATCATGAAATAGATAAAGATTAATAAAAAGTTTCACAGTATTTATTAAATTATAACCAGGCAATATTGTTTCGACAGCTAAGCTGTCATTATCAAAGGTAATATAAATATAAGCAAACACGTCGCTAAGGTAAACACAAAAAATAGGTAACTAGATAAAAAGGTAAAAATAATAAGAATTAAATATCTAACACTTTCAGTAACGGAGAATTACTGAGCTCAATCTGTTCATTCATTAAATGTACCCAGAGTTTGTGTTTGTATATCTCAAAACCTTCTAAAATGTCTAATTTGCGTCTAAACGGTCTTGGCATAATTAATTTTTCAGAATGTGTATTTCTGTAGCAACGCACGTGCCCTTTATATCTTATGTCAAAATTTTCGTGTTTGACCAATACATACCGCACTACAAAAAGAACAATTTAAATTGTTTCTCAACCTTTCAATTGTCAAATAATAAAGGACTTTTAGTTTAAAGGACGTTACTAAGAGTAACGTCCATTAAAATTTTTAAAGTCCGTTACCCTTCGTAACTGCCGCGAAGTTGCATTTAGCGTCCTCTATATGGTGTATGCGATGTGCCCATTTCGCGTACGGTTGCACATAATAGTATATTAAAGTATTAGTTTCATAAGACACGTTTTTAGCGCACGCGTCCGAGTTTAGAAAACGACCCCCGTAGCGGGGGGTTTTCTAAAGAGGACAGGTGCGCTAAAACGTCTTATAAAAAGAATACTTTATACTTTTTTTTCTATTTGAGTTAGTTTGTTATTAAATAATTAAAAAAACTACTTAGTTTTAAATAAAATTTGTTAGGGATATTTTGGTAAGTAGCACAACAGTTGGCAACACTAGAAATTATTGAATTGTTTTTAGATAACCTCACTTAATCCGCGCGACGTAAAAATTCTCATTCTTATCTCATATACACAAATTCCGCTAGTAGCGGGCCGCTACTAAGCAGCAGGACCTCGTTCAAATTTGCCAGTTGTATTATACGTACAGTTAGGGCCAGACAAATCTGGGCGCTTATTTGAGGTTACATAACTTTTTTTGTAAATTTTTTTATTTATAGATCAGGCTTTTGATCTACTAATATACTATCGATACACAGTAGCGTCGCCTACCTAATAATTCCCAATGAGGCTTTGAATCTAAGATTCTGAATTTTTATTATGGTCCATTGAATAACAATAATCTAAACCCATTGCCCAGGTTTTTTTGGCTGTAACTGTACTGTTGAAAATGATTATAAATTCAAAGTAGAATGTATGCCAATATATTTGTGACATAAATAATTGCTACTTAATGAATTAAAAACTTGGATGAAATAAGAATAATTATATTTCATTTCATAGAATAAATACCTTGTTTGTTACAGAAATTAATGAGGTATAAATGCAATAGTATTTTCAGCAAAGAATGATTTTTGTTAACAAAAATAATTATTCATTAGATCTTTTGGATATTATAACTTATAAGGTAAAGATATATAATTTTATAAAAATGAATTTTATTACGTCAAGTTTATCGTGAGCTATTATACCAAAACACAATGTATCCCATATGATGACAGTATCAAAATTTACAATTTCGTTAATAATAAAGTAAAAACCGTTACGCCCTTGCAGGGCTATTTATTATTCGGCGCAATTATGTGGCCTGCAAGAGTAGTTTTGCAAGCGTTGCTTTCCAGTTATAAGAGTTCACTGCGTAACTAAGATAAGTTTGACATTCTAAGAACAGCTGTCCAACAATGATATCAACTTTAAATAATGTTAAAATGTTACTGTTAACAATATTTTAAAAAATTTCATTAGTACACGCAAATATAAAATAGTATATTATATACCCAGGGACTAAAGTGCATCTTTTAATCCCGAATGAGAGGAAAATAAACACATGAGGGATTAAAAGGCACTTTAGTCCAGTGGTATATACGCTATTTTTGCACGTCCTAAAGGACTTAATCGCAAAAATTCTTTCCGAAAATTTCGTTACATGTCATTCTGACAATTGAATTCTGCAAACGCCAAAATCGTTTCCGTTATAGTTTCAGGATAATAAATCCTAACATGTACCGCGATTACTTTTTTTTGTTGTTTACTTGTTGTTGTCATGGAAACACTTTACTCCCTCAGGGAGTAAAAGTGCTACTTTACTCCATCTTTTGGTGGACTAAAGTAGAGCCTTATCTATATAGGACGTAAAAAACATTTTTTTTACGTGCAACTCACATTCGGGCTTAGATGCACTTTAGTCCCTGGGTATATAATATACTATTTCTACTGCCGCATTTTAATTAATTTATTAGACACTTACTACTTATACTATAATGAGATATATTAATATGCATATTTTTCATTAAGATAGAAGTTTATGGCCAATAGAAATGCAACATCATGATAATATTTGATCAATATCAAATATTGCCATGACCATCTGACACATATGAAATTTATCAATTTTGACAGTTCAGAGATAGTGTTTACCTAGTTAAATATCCAAAAATTGAGTACAGTCAAACCAATAATTCAATTTTACCCCATTACCCCATCAACATCAACAAAATGCCATCCACCAATGCTGTTACAATTTCGACAAAAGCGTCGCAGTTGCATTTTAATAACTGTACCATTCAAGATATAACTATAAAACAAATAGAATTATTCTAGAATGTGTGACGTGTCCATGTTTTGTTTGTTATAAAGTTTCCATAAATTTTTCCGTAGTTATAACTCATAATCTTTAATAATAAAAAGTTTAATAACATTTGAAAATGCTTGTTTTTCATTATTATGAGTGGTCGGTAGAAAAAATAATGTATGCAACTCATATTTAATGCCTATTAAGACACTCGTATTCATTACATAATTTTCACACTCGTGCCTTAATAGCTATCATTAAATGCTCATTGCATAATATATTATTATCTACTCCTATTGGGTTATATATTCACTATTCAACTGCCTTGAGGTTGCCATAGTCACTACCGAAGCAATGGTATCCAATTAGCCGATATTCTATGACTAATATTTAACAATTATTGTTAATTTCATGGCGCAATTCTTGAACAGCGAGAAATAATATTTAAAGTGAGTAAAATACTTAAGTTAGTTCGGAGAGTAAATCAGAAATGTGCACATCGCCGAAGAGAAAGTGAGAGAAGCCGTCACAGTAACAACGCTTATTCTGCTACTTGAAAAATAAATTACACATAATTCTACACCTTCCATATAGATCACAAATTTTTATTAATTTTTATAATAAAAGTGATGCCCAAGAAATATCTAGTATTAAGGTGTGTTAAATAGCATTAAATGTTTAATGGCATTTCAATACTCATTGTCACTCGCTTCTTTTTGAAACTTTGCGTTGTAATTTTTTTTGAAAATTGTTATAGTCGTAGATAAAGTATAATATTCAACTCGCTGTAATCGCAATAACTCACTTGGATGATTACTGCACTAGTCTGCGGCTGGCGCTGCAAACTTCATTCGCGTGAGTTATTGCCTACATTACCACTCGATCAATAATCTACTATTATTGGCAATTTTGTTTCCAAAGCACTCGTTTCAAAAATGAATAATTTAACAATTCGGCAAAACAAAAAAGTAACTCATAATGTATATGTAATGCATTGTAATGTATTGTAATAAAAACCTTTATCCAAAAATGCAAAAATTCAATATAGCATTATAAAAACAAAAGCAACTTTCCGAGCTTTGTCAGCACATGACAAACATTATTTAGTTCTAGAATTTTTAACTAACAAAAAAGGTTACTATGGCACGTATGCAATAAATACCTATATATATATTGGCTTATCAATTGGCAGTTTTAAGACTTAATAAAACAACAAATATTTGTGTTAGCACGGCATTTAATTAAAAAAACTACCTTTTGCCTGTAAATTATTGATTATCGAATGGTAGTCGCGTGCCTGTCTTGCGAAAGTATTACCCGCTGTCAGTTTAGTGCGTCACAAAACTATTCATAACTATAAAACTATAGGTTCTAGAACAAATATTTTTTCTAAAAATTTCTGCATTCTCTTGTCTTCAATTGCTTCGCTGTAAGTATAGACAAATTCACACAAATAAGAATTTTTCTAGCATAGTCAAAATATGAATACATTCATGATGAAGTGCTAACTTTAACTGCTATTTAAGGATATCAATAAACAATATTCGGTAACGGTACGGATACTACTAGATGCGCTCTCGTGTGTTCTTTAATTTAAAAAAAAAGTTCAATCCGATAGCTAGGTTACTTTTGAAGATATAACGATTTTAAAGTTAAAAAGCATGATTTTTAAAAATGATCAATTGTTGACGTTTTTTGAAATAGAAAACGAATGTACTGTAATAAAATGTTGTAAATAACCGTTTCGTATGTAGAATTGTTTACTTTATAAAACCTATAAGTCTGATCTGGTTCTACGTGGATTTTTTTTTCAAATCAATTTATACTGAAACGGTAGCGGGGAACTGCGATATGCACTCTCCAACTGCAAACAAGATACTGAGATCTCGGTACCTATACGGATGTCGACTTTCTCGGTACAAAAATACACACAGCGCCGTCTAGATGTCGGCTATACTTTCGGTCACGGTTCTTGGTTAGGCAATTGCGCCTCTTTAAAACTCTTCACTCAACGCTTATATGTACTTTTTCCTTGTATTTTCTCCCCTGATCGATTTTCCTATCAATCCATGTAAATTATATGATAGTTAACATAAACTAATTCACGAAATCTAAAAGGCCCAACTCATTATCAGCCCGGCTATTAGCTCCAATGACAAAGGGGTTGATAAACGCGTTTGCTTTTGCTGGAATTACAGCAAATAAAAGATTATTACATTGATTGTGTTGATTAAAGAAAATAATATTTTTACTTATTAGCATCATAATGTATACAGAAATATATTTGTTCAATTAGAAGTATTTTAAAACAGTAAAAACATACTCCTGGAATTAAAATGAATTAAAATACCATAAAGATTTGCGTTTTAAATAAAACTGTTTAAATCCTTTTACTAGAATTGTGGTAACTTAATTTTGCAAAAATGTTATTAAACTTCGAGGTTAATTTAAACTCATAAGCAACCATCTTACAAAGATTATTGGCTAATTAAGAAATGCAGTTCGACATGTGCACAGTACAATGGTTTTTACCGCAGGTCTGTAGGATCAACACCGTTCTTGAGATATCAAGATATACGTTTACATAAAAAAAACGCAAAAAACGACGAAACAAATATGGCTGCCATATTTTAATTAAAAAGAATAAAAATAAAATAGCAGTTGTTTTGAGCTACTGAAACGGTCGAGCGTATTGAAAATGTTTATTGGGTATTTTCTCAGAAGTCATATAAACGTTACGTTTATGATTAGATTCGATTCTAAGCATAAAGGCAATATTTTTCTCTTATGTCCAGTCAGAAGTGCACGTACCTGAAAAATTTAAATTATATAAAAATTGTTGTTTTTGCAGAATTTTATTTATTTACTAAATTTGTTTTAAACTTTTTTTTACTAGCACTATTTTTACTCCTAATGACAATATTTTATATTTTCAGTTTTTATGTGAACAAAAATGTATATTTGTTATGCAATAATAATTGAATAATTGCAAAAGCATTTTAGGAACCTTTGGTATATTATATATTCACTAAACTAATAACTTGTAACATTTTATGGAACATATACACAAAGATTGCAACAATCGCCTGCCGTTTATCAGCCTGCCATAAAATACTCCAAAGGAATGGTCTTCATATGCGTTGCGTTATTAAATGTCAGACATTTGTCTTTGCAAAGCCTTGTAATATAAATTAAAGTAGAGGAGTACAACGTTAAAAGCAATCAATTACAAAAAAGAATATTTTATTTGTTGGAAAAGTCATTCTTGAATACACATTGTTTCACGTTGCATTTGACAACTAACAAATATGTAAATTAATCTACGTTAGATATTAGCTTGTTTAAGTCAATGTTACTGTTTTTTATTTTTTTAGCTCACTTTAAATGCTATTTGTTTCATGCACTATAGGAGATGTTCATTTTTTCTATTTTAGTATTTTCATTAGCTTCAATTAATGCGTTTCACAAAAAGTAGGCAGCTGAGTTTTCTTTTTTTCAAACAATATATAAAGATAAATGAGTGCAATCAGTACATTTTATGTTTAATAATCTTTCTGTAATTTTCATAAAACACACTTCAACTGTTTTCAAATAACGATTCAATAATATACATAATTGTAGTGTGCAGTGGTAGAAATCACTTCCTAGTTCAAAATTTATCTCCAACTATGTTCAGTTTATCTTTTTCCCACTTACAAGATTTCTTCCTTATTTATACATCAGTCATACTAATAGCACAGTCCGTTTTATTAGCAACATAAACATCAGATATAATTATTGTGGTTTAAGCTTTCTCTTTTACACGATTTTGCTAAAAATTATAATGGAAGTTATGAAAGATTATGAAATTCCCAGGGGTGTTGTTAGAATGATCATCTTCGGTAATTTGTAATATGTAATGTTGTGGTAGCAACAAAAATAAATGAACACACAAAATTTATGACAGGAAGTATAATAAAATAATATTTAAAATGTGTTCTTCTCTATTTGTTTAGTGTGTTTCTTACCTTGTTAACAGGAACATGTAAAAATTAAATATAAACAATGTTCAATAATCTTCCTTACCGGTTAACTAATAAAAATGATGCCAACCTTCACACTATGTCAACTATATTGCCATAATTAGCATTGAATTAATAATTTACACCAAAACGTTAATAAAATATTTTAAGATTAATTTAACTAGAACCAATAAATCTAAAATATGCAAATCGTTCCATATGTAGTACCGGGTGATTTTTTAAATTTCTGATCTAGTAAGTCGTGATTTTTACGCCGTATCGAAGGTCACCGAAACGTAGGGCGTAGCGTTGATCACACTGCTATTCCAAATGTCATTTATGTGACAAATTGACTACTTACTTTTACATTTATTAAACAAATTGATAAATATTTAAACAGTGATCATTTGCGAAACATGCTTTTACCAAAGTGTGCATTTTATTGCGAGTTTAAGTGCAATTTCGATGTGATTATTGACTTGAGAAGTTTAGGTTATGGTTACAACTCGCTTCAATTTTTATTCCTTGGATTTAAGAAATAGCAAGATTTATTTATTTATTAAACGGAATTCAAAACACGAGGAAACAGTGAAGCACAAAAGACGGCAAAAGCGAGAACAACACTGGAGTAGGTTATGTTTATGTCAACATTTTTGAAATCTGACAGTTGTGACAAATCGAACGATTCAAACTACGCCCTACGTTTTCCGCATCTTTTGTTTTAAAATTATGTCATGGCTTTCTAGATCAGAAATTTAAAAAATCACCCGGTATTTAAAATATGTACAAGTTGCTCGACCGGATTTTACTCAAAAATTTAAATTTAAGGATGTTGTGTAATTGAATTTATGCCATTAAAAGATATGTTGTTCTTCATCAAGGCTAAATATTTAAAAGACATTTGCAATTCTACTGTCTGTTTTAAATATTCAATTCATTTGGAAAGGTTAAAAGTGTAGAATTCTTATTTAATATTCTGTAATCTTTATAGATATTTCCTGTTTTATCTCGCTGTCTTTTAAGAATATCAGAAATTTTTCTAAATGCTTTATCAAACATAAAATTTATAAATATTCTGAAATAAAAGTATGACTAGATATAGGGTAAACTTTCAAATTCGAAAGTGATCAAGTTATATTCTATACTAAAAAAAAATTTTTTTCGTGACTAAATAAACGTCTTATTTGATTTCTATTTCTATATCATTGCCTCAATTAATGGGTAAGTAGGTATGTAAATGCTTAGGTATATTAATTGAAGAGAGTGATTTCAAGATCAACGCATTTCAAGCATTACTATCTAATTTGATGTGAGGTTATAAACTTGTAAAAGTGATTTAATTGGTTTTTCTAAGCTAAATTTTAGAAAAAAAATATTTTGCAATCTTAAAAATTTACTTGATTATTAGAATATGCAAATTTATGATCACCGTCGAAATATTACTCATTTCTATATAACTTATTTTTATCTGTTTTTTATAAATATATGTAACTATTAATCGACCTATCTTTAAAAACTTAAACAAATATCTTGAAACTTTTTCGTATTACTTTTTTCCAAGATTTCTTAACTGTATTCTTATGTAAATTTTTCAGATAAGTTTCAGGATGCTATTTGTATAGATTCTATGGTATATATTCTCCAATAAAGAACTAATGAGCTCTAATAACGTATTATGTTTCTATCCTACAGGCAACACCTTTGCAATAACTCATATCTTAAAACGTAAAAAAACCTCAATACAAAAAGTTACGCTTACTCATAATTTACTAGCTTCAAATTATGCAAATCTAATGTTGATTCTTAAGAAATCTGCTATTTTCCTTGTAAGCAATTAGCAACCTTGTTTACATTTCTAACATTTATAATATTGTCAACAAACAAAATAGCACATTGAACACAATTAAATTATCACAAATTGGTGTCATTACACTTTACTAAACACTTTAGACTTTCCGAATCTGTAGAATCGTAAAATATTTTTTACTTAAATTTTTGTTACGATTTCCAAGTTGCAGTTTCATTTTTAAAACAAAAACTACAGTGTACAACCTTTTGTGGTTGTGGAAGAAATTACGTTATTTCTGATAATATAAACTAAATAAAAAATCGTGTTACATAGGGCACATTTTTCGACTTTTAGGTGTTTTTTGATTTGCCGAAGATAGTGTCAATTTTATAATTATCTGTAAGATTACTATAAATAAAGTTAGTGTGTTTGTTACAAAGTTACTGGGTTTTTATTCTAAATATCCTGGATTAGTTGATGTCAAAATTTAAAGGTCTCCTAAATTTACTTTCGAAAAGGACCGCAAAAATACCAAGAAAATGAAAATAAAAAATTTCTAACCCCCCTGTACATACCCCATGAAGTTATGCTCACGAATGAAGAAAATATACGGAGTTTGCAACACAAAATTATAGCTAAAATCGGTTCAAAGTTTAGGTAAAATGACTTGAAAATGACCACAATGTACGTAAAAAGTAATTTTAAATCGGTCATTATGGAATAATATTTTCACCCAAGGTGTTTCAGTTTGTCTAAAAGTAACATTAAGTATTAGGGTGGAACGAATTTTGTTATTTCGGAAATGTTTTGTGTAATAGATGTCAAAATGTGCCTTTATATAAAAAAGTAATTTCTGCAAAAACTGGATAAAATATTTTATGTCTTGAGGTTCCTCAAGGGCCTAAAAATCATGATTTTAAAGGGTTTGTATTATTTTTGTAATAGTTTCCTAAAGGTGCAATTATATAAACTATTGATTGAACAGAAAAGTTCCGGCTCCAGAAAAAAATTTCTTGGAAGACCAGCGTACTGTTCGAAAAATGGGTATTGGCGCAGTGGATGTTAAACTGACTAAGAAATTGACTGCAGCCGAGAGGAAAATGAAGAAAGAGCATATATTTTGTGCTTCTAAATCTAAAGAAAATCCAAGTAGTATCTCAAATACCCCAAACTTCACTCTTAGTAACAACTCCAGCACTTCCAGCAGCAGTGAAGAAGAAGTCTGTGATTCTCCATTTGCTTCAACATCTGAAGAGCTACCTTCAAATGTTACCGAGACAAGTTCTTCTTGTGTCGATGAAGATCGTCTATCTACATAATCTCAGATGAGAATTCAACTTCCTTCTGTAGCTCTTGCATGCGATAGGACTGGTGTTTCAGACCGCTCAGCTGCTATGATTGCAAGCACAGTTTTGGTAGATTTTGGTTTAATATCAGAAACAAATCCAAGCTTGACAATCGACAGGATGAAAATTAGAAGGGCAAGACAACTTTAGCGTAATCATTTAACAGCAGGAATATCAAAAACCCCTGTGTTCGGAACGTTTTTTGATGGACGAAAAGATAAAACGCTATTAAATGAGAAACAAGGTTCTGAGTCTGCATTTCCTAGAAGAGCGATAGTGGAAGAACATTTTACTATCGTAGAAGAACCAGGATCCAAATATTTGGCACACGCTATGCCAAAAAGCAGTAGTGCTCCTGATACAACAAACTCTCTTTTTAATCTTCTCGGAAAGAACTTTAACATCGAAGATTTGATTGTGGTTGGATGTGACGGTACTGTTACCCATACTAGTTATAAAGGAGGAGTGATTCGTTTAATTGAGGAGAAATTAGGTCGACCGGTTCAATGGCTGATTTGCCTTTTTAATGAGCTTCCCTTGAGACATTTAATGACACATTTAGAACACAACTGGGCCAAAGAGATTCAAAGGTATTCTTGGCAAACAGTTAGAAATCTGCGAAAGGCTTCCGGTTACTGATTTCAAAAAAATAAATAATAATCTACACTGATGGATTCCAACAACCATGATCTAAGTACCGATTAGAAGTATCTACTTGAGATGGTAGAAGCGATACAAATTGGTAATGCTTCGGACTCCTTAGCTGCCAGAAATCCAGGAAAAATTTCACATGCCAGGTGGATCACTACGGCGAATAGGATTCTAAGGTTATATGTGGCTACTCAAGAACCATGTGAAAACTTGTGCATTTTAACAGAGTATACAAGAAAAGTATATGCCTCTTTTTGGTTCAACGTAAAACTTAAACCCTCATGTTTTGAAGGAGCCAGACATTTATACAAAATAGTAGTTTTCCCGGTTTTTGCCAGAAAGAATAAAATAAATAATCAATCCTGTAATTCAACGGAACGCTTTCTTCTCCCACTTAGAAAATTTGTTGATTGCTCTATCAACAGATGACAATAGTAGCTATAGAGAACTTGCTTTACGGAGAATATGAAAAGCAAGGGCAAATGTACAACCAGGAATTCGTATATTTACTGTGCCTGAACTAAATTCTGACGCCAATCACTACTCCGAACTAATTTCATGGAACAAGATACGAATCTCACGAAACATTTGGAATTTGATTTACGGAATATAAGTGGGTTTAATATAAATGCAGCAGATTTAACATGTTTTCCGTGTCACACCTAAGTTGTGAAAAGGTGTGTGCGCCTTGTTACTGAAGCTTCTGAGGCTGTATGTGGACATGATCGTCGTGAGGGTCTATTCATGCAAGAATAAAGTCACGAGCTACTCTACCAGCATTTTAGACAAAGTCGGATTATTTTAAACCTCAATGACTTTATAAATTGTTTGCAGTATTTTGCTATGTACTTCTCTGTTGTATGTGTGTTTCTTAATTTTTAATAACCAATGTACTATCATTAAACGACCTCTTTATGTAAAATTCCAATAAGTAGAACTCTTCGAGAACAGTAAATTGAATCTTCTAATTGCTATACGCGTTTAAAGGGAAACAAAAATTTTTGACGCTATTGAGGAACCATAAAATACTAAAATAGACCTTTGAAACTTTGTGAGCTCTTCTAGGACAATAAAATGAATCGTTTAATTGCTATAGCGCCCGCGTTTGAAGGAGTGAAAAAAAATTTTGATGCCTTTTTTGAGGACATTGAGAAACCACAGAACACTAAAATAATCGTTTGAAACTTTGTGAGCTCTTCTAGAACAATAAAATAAACCTTTTAATTGCTATAGCGCACGTGCAATTTTTAAGAAAAAATTAAAAATATTGTTTTTTCGTTCCACCCTATTAAGTATACTCGTCCGCCGAATTAATTCAAATTGTCCAAATGATTTAATGATTGCAGTATTTTTGCAGGTAATGTTCCAGCGGTAAATCTTCAGATTATCTGCATACACTTTTGTTGAAAGATTTTTATGATCTTTCTTCAGTTTAAATATATCCGACGTTTTTGATTTTGAAATTGAAATATCCCTGGCTTACGGTACTTCAAGCTATCGACGCTTGTTCCTTACTACGTCGTCAATCAGAGGGTCTTCAGTGTTCAGATATGTTTCCAAATCACTGGGGTTAGTGAATGGGCCTCTTCATGAAATACTCTTCAGGGAAGTCAAGTCTTTGTTTCGTTGTCGTTTCACGGCAGTATTGGCGATAAGCTTTCCTTTTGGGTTTTCTTATGCGAATATGCGTTTATTAGAAATTTTTAATAAATATATGCACTTTCATTATTAAAAAAACACCTATTTAGCGTTATTTACATTTTATTTACAGAAATTATTTTAATTAGACATCATATGCAATAATTTAATTAATTATATTTTCTAAACATAGAGCGTTACAGTTCACAATGACGTACATTTTTAAATTTTCAAAAGTAAACATATACCTATTATCCCTAAATATTGTTTTATATTTTGAGAAACTCCGTTCCACATCGCAAGACGTAATTGGGGCATACTTAAAATTGTTTAATTCTGCAAGCGAATAATGGTTTGGCTCGTCTAAAATGTCTTGGCCAGATAATGATAATACTTTATTATTATTATTATTATTATCATTATCATTATCATTATCATTATCATTATCATTATCATTATCATTATCATTATCATTATCATTATCATTATCATTATCATTATCATTATCATTATCATTATCATTATCATTATCATTATCATTATCATTATCATTATCATTATCATTATCATTATCATTATCATTATCATTATCATTATCATTACCATTACCATTACCATTACCATTACCATTACCATTACCATTACCATTACCATTACCATTACCATTACCATTACCATTACCATTACCATTACCATTACCATTACCATTACCATTACCATTACCATTACCATTACCATTACCATTACCATTACCATTACCATTACCATTACCATTACCATTACCATTACCATTACCATTACCATTACCATTACCATTACCATTACCATTACCATTAAAAAATGGAGGCAACTATGTTACCTCCATTTTTTGGGGTAAATTTACTTCAAAGTGTAACTTTCATAGGAAGTGGGAAATTTCAATATTAGGTTAAATTTGCATTGTCATGTTTCCTTTTTAAATAAATTTACAGATTAAAATTACGATCTCAATGCAATCTTACATTTTAACATTAAAACACCTGCGTAAAGTTATAACTTTATCTAATATTGACCTAGTATTGAAATTTCCCACTTCCTATGAAAATTACACTTTGAAGTAAATTTACCCCAAAAATGGAGGCAACATAGTTGCCTCCATTTTTTAGGGTATAATTCACCGGTAATTTTTTAGAGTGTACTTATCGAAGTTATAAAGATATCAAGTCTCCTTTAGTCATTTAAAAAAGGCACGTACAGATCTCATATAATAATTTGCACTATTTTTTGTGATATATTTCTTTGTATTTCATGCTACGAATAAAATTTTTTAGTAACCAACAAAGTAACAAATTTAGTTTCATGCGTCTAGGCGTCAGTTTTATAGCATTGCATTTCCGGTAGAGCAGATAAGCCTTTCTAAAATATTTAATATGATTCGAATTTTGGTTATTTTTTTGTCAAGTTTGGTTTGTTTGGACAGTTTAAAAAACTCCTCTCTTAAATTAATAAAGTTCATATAGTTTTCGCATCCCTGTAAGTCAGTCTCGAACGGCTTTGAAACCAGGAAGTCAGCTTGCAAGCTGGCGTGTATGTTTATTTTATAGCAATAATATAAAATTGGTATGAAGTTATTTAAATGATCCGTATTACCCAATATGTAACAGAATTAATTTAGTGATGAGAATTAATAAAAGATTCAGTATAATGAATATCGTTCGGTACCAGTAGGTGTGAATCTGTGCTTCCTGTGTAGCATAATCTAATTTTAGATTAACAATTTTGCTCTATCTGATTTTGATCTATTTGTGTTTCGATACAAATTATACAGAATAGTCTAGTATTTTGGCTATTCCATTTGATTCTGGTAGCTGTTTAAAGAATTACTTAAAGCTATTAATCAATGGCATTATGTTAAAATGCGTGTTTAAGAATACGAACCGATTCCAACAACATTCAAACATAGTTTTATGTACCGTTCGGTTTAAATTTAGTTTTAGTACCGTTATAGTTATGACCAATAATGAATTTGTTCCGTACTAGAAATTATATGTACTTCTCATAAGGTGTGAGCAACGGAATTTTGATTCACAGAAGGCCTTGGAAATTTTAGGTTACATCTGATATTATTTTTAAGTAGGTAGTAGAACTACTACAGATCATTTAGAACTACTACAGATCATTGAGAACTACTCTGTCACTAACTGACAGACCTACTTTAAATGCATTTTAGCATTTTGGTTCTGATTTCGGAGCTCTCAACAATCTTTAATCAAGAAATTTTTAAATGATTTAATTAAACTAAAAATGTATTAAAGAAGATGAGTCATATGGCCCCCACCTACATCTCTACACAATGCAACTCACCTTTTAACGGAATCGATAACATTATGGAGGATACAAGGTGTGTTATTAATTTCTTCAATTTTGTTGTTAATTCTGTGTTAGATAAATTTCTACCATATTGCTCTTTTGTACTTCATTAAATATGAATATCATTATTAAAAATTGAAAAAATTTTTAAACTGTTAATATGACAGCTCTTTTCAAAAAGTGACAGTTTAAAATGTTTAAATAAACTAATTCATACGATTCAAAACTGCACATGACCGATATGTCTATCTCTTTCTTTCAAGGCCAACTCTGAATCAAAATTCCGTTGCTCATACGTTACTATTAAATTTTACAAAGGCATTTGATACTATTAACCGTAATATCTTATTATCGATATTACATTCATTGACTTTGATGCATCTATATATTTAATAGATAGCTTAAACAAAGAAATCGAAAATTTTAACTACTAATGGTAGCAAATGACATGAAAAACTGGCCACTGGTTGACGTAAATGTCGTTGAATGACGTGGCAATGGCATCCAAATGTCTCAGACCAATGACGTCATATCCTAGACGTTAATTTCACGTCTTACAAACACGTTGATTTGACGTCTTTTTCAAGTTATATTTATTACCTCCCTTTCCCCAGGTTTTTAGGAGTACATATAAAGCTACTAGTACCTTTTAAGGTTATATATTGCAAAATATACAAAAATATAACTTATATAAAATATAAATATAAAAATATTAAAAGGTTATATATAAAAAAAATAATATTAAAAATTACAAACAAGCATTTGCTCATTAAAATGAAAAATAACATAGTTCGCAGACCAGTTTTATTGGCCACTGTCTCATAAGTTCTGACAAGTTTTTGATCACAAGATGTTCATGTTTCAAATCAAAAATGGCGGTGGAGGCAAACTCTACATAAACGACAGAACAAAGACTGGCACTGACAACCAGGATGGACTGCGCACGTTCATCGCGTAAGCGGCGCCATCACCGATTGGTTCAAAGTTTGAAAGTAGCGATATTGTATTGCAGATCATGAATTACTGTTGGAATTTCTCAAATATTAAAAATGTACTAAAAATAATAACATTTGTACGAAAATAATATAGGTAAATGTTTGTCTTCGTCGCAATAACAGGCCTTAAACACAATGAGTCTTTGCAATAGCCTTACTAAAACATATACCATTATGGAAAATATAACACAAAAAACTGAAAAACTTATCTACGAAATAATGCTAAGTAATATTACTTACGATACAAAATGCCTTATCGAAACGTCTAGTTTTTGGCTGTGGAAACCGGTAAAATAATAACAGTCTATAAATAAATCGGTATAAATGACTCTATTACCTAAAAAAGACGACGCTATGACGTGATATGTGTTGTTTTACTGGACGCTATAATATCGTCGACTTTTGGTACACTGATGCCTTATGACGAGGTACTACCAGATATTGACGTCATTATGACGTACCTTCGCTACCCGGGTAAGTATTCGCACAATTTGAGGTTGTGGTAGAAGATAGAGAGTGTGGCGTACCACACGGTTCAATTCTCCAGCTTACTTTATTCAGCATTTACACAAGTAAAATGCAATTTTCTAATTATCATTTATATAAAGGTGATACACAATTCTACATAAAAATAGAACCTTCTAATATAGAAGATGGTCAAAAACAATGAAGACGAAGTCAAGACTTCAATAAATTTGTGGATTTGGTCTTACCCAAATACATACTTGCGAAAATTATTTCTCGATATCCGTCAATTATTATTATTATTATTCAAACTTCTAATAATCAATGAACTCAAACATTTAATGGTACTTGTGGTAAGAATTTGTAACTAATCGCCCACTGACTATTTGATAAGTCTACTGTAAGAAGTTTTTCAGGTGACGTTAAAACACTTCTCCATTTTGTAGACAATCTTCATATATTATGTTGATACAGGAAATCGCCAAGGAAACAGTTGTGTTAGCTTGTTGATTCATTTATTATATAAGTAACTAACTTTAAGTAGTAACGGGTTACAACTAAGAATTAGCACTAACTTTGTGTTGGATTGTAACTAATCACAGATCATGATTTTCAATTCTCAAATAACATATAAATATAGTGTGCTATGGCAAATTACTATAAACAAAAATAACGAACAAGAAAGAGTACGGAACAGCATTGTAACTTTTTATGAAATATACAGGGATAAGTAAGACACAAACTAGTTGTTGAACATTTTGTCAGAAGGGTTGTGGAGAAGAACAATCTAAATATTATCATGAGAGGTAGTGTAGTTAAGAAAAGTGGATGATCTGCAAGCAGACAATAATGACAAAAAGAATAATAAGATTTGGACATCTATTGAATTCTACGCACTTACTTGTTCATGTGGGTAGCATTACTACTTACCCAGTTATAATAAATCTAAGAGATCATCACTCTTATTTATTTGTTTTGCGGTAGTTAGAGTTGTTTTCCAATGGACCAATCTATTGATCCAGTTTTATAGATCAGATCAGTTTAACATCAATTCATAACAAAAAATAATAATTTCCAATGGTACAACTTTGGATCACAAAAGCTAACCTAAAAGTACAACAAAACAAACAACTTTTTCATTGCTGAGTGTGAAATTTTGATGCAATGATGAATAATTTTAACGTAAATAAATGAAAAAATACGTTACAAGTCTCTTACAAGAAAATCTAATTTTTATAACAACCACAACCAGCTGATATTATTTTCCCCCAGATCGTTAAACGCACTTCAAAAATTAGGTGTTTGAAGGGCAAGGGGGGAGGTGATACACATAAGATTGGATCATCAAGCTTCAGGGTCAATGGAAAAAGAAATAGTCAAGCAGATGATCCCAGGTAACACTAGATCAGTAGATCAGTCCATGGGAAAGCACCTTAGGCACAGCATACTCAACAAAACCATGATGTAGGATTAATTACAATTCAAACGAATTTAGTGCAAATTTTTAGTTGCAACCCGTTATCGTGTGCAACGACATAAAAAAAATTGGTAAATGGCTTTCAAGTGTTTTACAAACTGATAAACTTACAGGTAACTAAATTTTACTTTTACTGATCAGACTTTATATCTTCGATGTCTACAAGCAGAATACAAATACATACAGTTAAGAATTATTAAAAATCTTAATATTTAAAGAGAGGAAAGCCATTGTAACATTATTACAATATTAATTATAATTTTTAGCATGTTATACGTTTTCATACTTTGAATTACCACTTTGTTATTTCTTATTAAGTTGTTTCCGTGAGAGGAGTCGTTACTTCTTGTGACGTGAGATTTTGTTTAATTGTAGTATATGTAACACCATTTTTGTGGTCTGTTAGTCAAACTACTAGTATTCCCCGTTGATTTATGAAAACGCAAATTAGGCTTAAATAACATTTATTTTGTTGTTTTAAATAATTTAGTTATGGAATAATTATAACTATAAGTAGGATATAATTTAAGTTTTTGTGGTATTTTTTTTGTTTTACTTCATAACTTAGTTATTGGCGTTGTCATATCAACTTGACAGCATCGTTATTGCTCAGCTTAACCAGTCTCTTATAATAAATAAATTACTTTTTTCCTCTTGAACGATTTTGCTGTTACTTATATACATTTAATTATGCATTTTGCCTTTCTTCGTGAAGAATGCCAGGAAAGTAAAATTTGAGTGCATTAGTTATTTTCTGTATTTATCTGTTTTAACATGAATTACATGCATGGTGCATTAAAACTTCTTGAACTAGCAATTATTTTGTAAATGATGTTCATTGAAGAATATTTTAAGACAAAAAGTCTTCAATTTTATAAAACCACTGATCCCTCTTAAGTATTCTGAGGTTATTGATGTCGGTCGAGAAATACCATTTAGAATAAAATTCATGTAATACCTTGCAAAACCGGGTAGTGGAAATTAATGTATGTATTTTAAAGTAGAACTGGTCTTGTAAATCTCGAGTGAAATACCTCAATTGATTTAGGCTAGTAATAGTGGAATTTCGTTTAGAAGTCCTTTCCCTTACAATTATTTACAGTCCCCAGTGTCGCTCTGATTTCATTTATTTTTTTAATTAGTCTTTTTTATTATACTATACGTTTGGAAATTAAAAAAATTAAATATTTATTTCTTCTCTGATGTATTTTTTAAATCTTATTTTGTAATCATTTGTGTCTATATGTATAAAAATGATGCACCCTTAAGAATGCCACTTTTGACTATATAGGTAAAGGTATAGATTAAAATAATAAAATATGATATGATATTCTCTATTTAAAAAGAATCGTAGTTATTTTAAATAAATGGGATTTTTTTATCAAAGGGGAAGCTTGCCCTCATGTTTAATATACACCATCCAGTCTACTGACTTCTCATTCTTGCGTGAGATCGGTTTGATGTCAAAACATAATTAAAATGGGATTTCCAACAATCTAATCTTCTGTGTGCAGCGACTATTAAGAAGACTTAGTGGAATTTCTTTAGTATCCAACAGAATCCTCGAGTGCAATAATCGCTCAGTAATGAAATAAGAAATATCTAATGGTCGACCGGATGCACGTCTAACGCGAACATTCTCCTTCAGAACAATCAACAAAAACAAGTCTCTCGTATGGCAACATCCGCTTGTCATGGCACACTGCGGTTCTAACTACAGCATCTACAAGAACTGGAGATGTAGAGCTTCGAGACTGCAGCGATGGGTGTGGACCACTGCAGGTTATAATAATAATAATAATATTCCAGCTTACACAAATGGATAATAACAATTTAACAACAATGTATATTCTGATGCTTTTGTTTTGTGTTTGTTAAGTATTTACGCCCACTGATAAGTAAAACAATAAATCCCATTATGCTACAAATTATAAGCACCCCCTTTTTAATTAAAACTTATACAAAAACAAAAGTTACTCTTCTGCATATAGTACTATCTAAAAATCATCTTTACGTTATTGTTGTTGCATTCAGTTGTGAAGATTATTATAGTGGGATAATTTTCGTTCAGCAGTCGATGGAGCCCGTCTAGGGAAAGTTGTAACGCCGCAGGCGTCTACCTACTTACAAGTTCTTATAATACGTACTTCTAGACTTTATTAAAGTCTTGGAAGTTTTGGTTTACACATTCTTTCACGTGGTTTTATAATTCTCTCAAGTGTAATTTCAAATGAGAAATGCAAATAGAATAATTCGAAATACTCCTACTTTCATTCATATTTTGTCGTTATCACTAATTTCAGCGTTACTCGCAGTTTTTTTGGAATTGTAACTACCATATACTTCTTATAAGAAAGTAGAAACTTGGAGAGATGATTGACACTAATTACAAAGAAGATTATTTGTATGTACATAGAAATAGAAGAAAAGCAAACAAAAATGACAAAATATAACAAGAAGGTCAATAGAAAATACTCTAGAAATATGAAAGAAGAAAAATTTTTAGAATATGATATATTTATCTTGTATAAAAGTGTATAAGAGTAGCTTTTACTGCTCGTTGCTTCAAAAATAAGTAGAACTATAATAAGAACGTTTCTGTACTGATAATATTGAAAACAGTGAAGATAATATAACGCCTTGAACCAATTTTAACAACAAAAGTAAAAAGTAAAAGGAATGTGTTCGGAAAACTATACAGAATTATCAGCGATATAACAATAATAATAAATGATTTGTTCTAATGGATAAACTTAATGATAGTTCAAAAACAAAGAAGGTTATACTCAAGCAATGGTGAAAACTCTGATTAGTTTACGCGAAAGTTATTTAGAATAATGGACACATTCTATAGGTTCCATGCATATGTGCGAAGTTTGTGCAAAAAGTAAAAATATGTCTTATCCTAAATGTATACCAAAAAATAATTTGAATCATTCCTTCAAAGAAAGTGCAAGCAACTTCTCCAAACTTTCTAGGTTAAGAAATCCTTGAATTATCTTCATCTTTGTTGATCCTCTTAATCCTAGAGTGAATTAATGACCTTTGTATAAGGTAAGGTGATGTAGACAGAACATAGGGAATAAGGAGCAGTAATTCATCCACTTAATGCAAAGCTAACTTTAATTTCTTTACGATTTTTGACTTTTAAAACTAACAAAATCTTTCGACTAAGACGCACTTACGACTGTAACTACTTCTTTATTTTGCCAGTGTATGTTAGTCCTAATTTTAAAGTTTATATGCATACAAAAGGACTTTCTTTGTTAGTGTTACTTTGAAAGGATACCTAGTGTCTTAGTTATCAAATCCCTTAATTTAATTTTCCTTTTCATTAGGTAGAAAGAACCACAGATAATAATTGGGGAAGGCACACGATCGTCAGGCTATCGAACGATCATATTAACGAATCACGTTCTTCCAATTTAAGGAAACTTGAAAATGATTGAAGATATGTGAGACTTTTTAACCTCAGAAGATTTGTTCTTTAATTAACTATATAGGTGCCAGATTTCAGTCCAGCACAAAAACACAGAACATGTACGGAAAACTCCTCAAAACCAGGAATTTTTAGTCAACTTTGGTGACCTCTGGCATAAAGGGTCGCAGGCGTATAGCTCACATATATGGAGCACGGTCAA
Source organism: Agrypnus murinus (assembly GCA_929113105.1). Lineage (NCBI taxonomy): Eukaryota > Metazoa > Arthropoda > Insecta > Coleoptera > Elateridae > Agrypnus > Agrypnus murinus. The sequence goes on from OV816025.1 coordinate 102,077,586, forward strand.
ATGTGTAAACCCTGGAAACTTGATGTGATCGGACCTTCGGAGACATGAATTCTTGTAAATTTCTTTCTAAATAGCGTCAAATGTGTCAGCAGTAAGGGCTATTGGAAGCTATGAGATCAATAGGCCAGCTGGCTAGTATTTTAATAACGGAAACTGTTGTTCGTAATAGCAAATAAAATCCAGCACATAATTGAACATCAAGACAGTGTACGATCCATATGACGCCATTTAGAATGCAATATTCAAAAATTAATATCTTCGAAGGTAGCGCTTGTGTCGCTTTGAAATGTTGGGGGTTTGGGGGAGAATTGGGGGGTTCACAGTTTGCTCGTCAGACGATGATTTATATAAGTGTGCAAAATGAGCTATTCTATTCTTGCGACTCGTATATGAGCTGGGTACCAAAGTTGGACCAAAACTCCTAGATGTGTGGAGTCTTTTCCATTATATGTTTTTTATGTTAGACAACTGAGACTTGGTATATACATATGTGTATCTCTACTTAAAGAACAGATGTTCTGTGTATAAGAAAGTTTCATATATCCACCATCCTTAGTAAGTATCCCAAATACGAGGCAATGTGAAATTTTCCATCACGAATGAATAGGTCACACTCCTAAGACTGAAAATAGGTATATATTGTGATGTTATTATAATTTTATTGATTCTTTTTTAACTGTTATTTTGATCTCAGGGTCGCACAAATTGTGTATGTATGTATATATATATATATATATATATATATATATGATTAGAAGTAATAATGCGCGTAGAGATGATATACAAGAAAGAGTTATAATAATGGGATATCGCGCAACAGAGAAGAAAGAAAAAACAAGTTGCAGCCGTCTACACGTGTTTCACACTTATTAGTGATCATCAGGACGGCATAGCAGATGGAATAATATAAAAGCAACTCACTCAGAAAGATGTAACAACACAAGGTTTCACTGATAGCAGCCAACCGCACATTTGCAGTATCGGCCTGAAGACACTGAGTTTTCAGTGCAACAACAAACGTCACTACGGAGGCAGCTAAAGCCACTACCGTGAGACAACCAATCCCAAAGTATAATATCAATGATTAGAAGTAATAATGCGCGTAGAGATGATATACAAGAAAGAGTTATAATAATGGGATATCGCGCAACAGAGAAGAAAGAAAAAACAAGTTGCAGCCGTCTACACGTGTTTCACACTTATTAGTGATCATCAGGACGGCATAGCAGATGGAATAATATAAAAGCAACTCACTCAGAAAGATGTAACAACACAAGGTTTTTATGAAATAAATAAAGATTATTAAAAGTTTCACAGTTTTATTAAAATATACCTGACAATATTGTTTCGACAGCTATGCTGTCATTATCAAAGGTAATATAATTATAAACAAACACGTCGCTAAGGTAGATACAAAATAGGTAACTAGATAAAATAATAATAATAATAAAAATTAATAATAAAAATCATAATTAAACATCTAATACTTCCAGTAACGGAGAATTACTGAGCTCAAGTTGTTCATTCATTAAAGGTACCCTGAGTTTGTGTTTGTATATCTCAAAGGCTTCTAAAATGTCTAATTTGCGTTTGTTATTACAAAAATGTAGGAATTTAATATTATTTTGAGGAGTCATTGTGTGATTTTGTTCTAAAAGGTGTTTGGCGTAATTCGATTTTTCAGGATGTTTATTTTTGTAATGACGTACGTGTTCTTTATATCTTATGTCAAAATTTCGAAGTGTTTGTCCAATATATACCGAACTACAAAAAGAACAATTTAAACGGTAAATGCCCGATTTCATGATATCATGTGTTCTGTCTTTAGCATTAAATAAGAATGAAAAAGTGTTAGTGTTGGTTTTAAATGTTATTTTATAATTGTTGGTTTTTCTTAGTATATGTGCAATTTTTTCTGATATTTTGCCAAAATATGGTATAGATATGTAATTTGTGTCTTCTGTTTGATTGTCAATGGGATATATTCTTTTGATAGCTAACCTATAATCTTTTTGTTTAATTAAAGTGTCAATCATGTTCGGATTATAATGATTTGCATGTGCTAGTTGTTTAATGGTTGATATCTCTTTGCTAAAATCTGATTTTGTTAGTGGAATAGTTAAAGCTCTGTGTACTAATGATCTGTATGCTGCTATTTTATGTGTATTGTGGTGACAAGATTCATTTGGTATTGTTATGTCTGTTTGTGTTGGTTTTCTGTATATGGAAAATTCAAAAAGATTGTCTGCGTTAATCTTGATATTTAAGTCTAAAAAGTTTATAGCCCTGTTTTGTTCTGTTTCTAGTGTAAATTTTATATTAGGATGGATATTGTTTATAAGAATTAAAAATTCATTGATAACCTCAAAAGAACTGTCAAAACAAGCTAAAATGTCATCAACATAACGAAACCAGAAGATAATGTGTTTAGAGAGGTTTAATTCAAATATTCGATCTTCAAACTTGTCCATAAATATGTTAGCTAATAGAGGACTTAGAGAATTACCCATAGGTAAACCATCTTTTTGTAAATAAATTATGTTATTAAAAGTGAAATAATTTTGACTTATACAAAGGTCAAATAATTGAATTAACTCTAACCTTTTAACTAATTCTATATTACTATTGATCAAGAAACTATCTAATAAAGGAATGCATTCCTTTATTAGATAGTTTCTTGATCAATAGTAATATAGAATTAGTTAAAAGGTTAGAGTTAATTCAATTATTTGACCTTTGTATAAGTCAAAATTATTTCACTTTTAATAACATAATTTATTTACAAAAAGATGGTTTACCTATGGGTAATTCTCTAAGTCCTCTATTAGCTAACATATTTATGGACAAGTTTGAAGATCGAATATTTGAATTAAACCTCTCTAAACACATTATCTTCTGGTTTCGTTATGTTGATGACATTTTAGCTTGTTTTGACAGTTCTTTTGAGGTTATCAATGAATTTTTAATTCTTATAAACAATATCCATCCTAATATAAAATTTACACTAGAAACAGAACAAAACAGGGCTATAAACTTTTTAGACTTAAATATCAAGATTAACGCAGACAATCTTTTTGAATTTTCCATATACAGAAAACCAACACAAACAGACATAACAATACCAAATGAATCTTGTCACCACAATACACATAAAATAGCAGCATACAGATCATTAGTACACAGAGCTTTAACTATTCCACTAACAAAATCAGATTTTAGCAAAGAGATATCAACCATTAAACAACTAGCACATGCAAATCATTATAATCCGAACATGATTGACACTTTAATTAAACAAAAAGATTATAGGTTAGCTATCAAAAGAATATATCCCATTGACAATCAAACAGAAGACACAAATTACATATCTATACCATATTTTGGCAAAATATCAGAAAAAATTGCACATATACTAAGAAAAACCAACAATTATAAAATAACATTTAAAACCAACACTAACACTTTTTCATTCTTATTTAATGCTAAAGACAGAACACATGATATCATGAAATCGGGCATTTACCGTTTAAATTGTTCTTTTTGTAGTTCGGTATATATTGGACAAACACTTCGAAATTTTGACATAAGATATAAAGAACACGTACGTCATTACAAAAATAAACATCCTGAAAAATCGAATTACGCCAAACACCTTTTAGAACAAAATCACACAATGACTCCTCAAAATAATATTAAATTCCTACATTTTTGTAATAACAAACGCAAATTAGACATTTTAGAAGCCTTTGAGATATACAAACACAAACTCAGGGTACCTTTAATGAATGAACAACTTGAGCTCAGTAATTCTCCGTTACTGGAAGTATTAGATGTTTAATTATGATTTTTATTATTAATTTTTATTATTATTATTATTTTATCTAGTTACCTATTTTGTATCTACCTTAGCGACGTGTTTGTTTATAATTATATTACCTTTGATAATGACAGCATAGCTGTCGAAACAATATTGTCAGGTATATTTTAATAAAACTGTGAAACTTTTAATAATCTTTATTTATTTCATGATTATGGAGTTCCACAAAATAAGGCTGGAAACAATAAACAACACAAGGTTTCACTGATAGCAGCCAACCGCACATTTGCAGTATCGGCCTGAAGACACTGAGTTTTCAGTGCAACAACAAACGTCACTACGGAGGCAGCTAAAGCCACTACCGTGAGACAACCAATCCCAAAGTATAATATCAATGATTAGAAGTAATAATGCGCGTAGAGATGATATACAAGAAAGAGTTATAATAATGGGATTTAGCTGCCTCCGTAGTGACGTTTGTTGTTGCACTGAAAACTCAGTGTCTTCAGGCCGATACTGCAAATGTGCGGTTGGCTGCTATCAGTGAAACCTTGTGTTGTTACATCTTTCTGAGTGAGTTGCTTTTATATTATTCCATCTGCTATGCCGTCCTGATGATCACTAATAAGTGTGAAACACGTGTAGACGGCTGCAACTTGTTTTTTCTTTCTTCTCTGTTGCGCGATATCCCATTATTATAACTCTTTCTTGTATATCATCTCTACGCGCATTATTACTTCTAATCATTGATATTATACTTTGGGATTGGTTGTCTCACGGTAGTGGCTTTAGCTGCCTCCGTAGTGACGTTTGTTGTTGCACTGAAAACTCAGTGTCTTCAGGCCGATACTGCAAATGTGCGGTTGGCTGCTATCAGTGAAACCTTGTGTTGTTACATCTTTCTGAGTGAGTTGCTTTTATATTATTCCATCTGCTATGCCGTCCTGATGATCACTAATAAGTGTGAAACACGTGTAGACGGCTGCAACTTGTTTTTTCTTTCTTCTCTGTTGCGCGATATCCCATTATTATAACTCTTTCTTGTATATATATATATATATATATATATATATATATATATATATATATATATATATATATATATATATATATATATATATATATATATATATTAATTTCAGCTAAAATAAATAAATAAATATATTGTTAATAAATTAAGTTGAATAATGATTTTACATTAATTAATATTTTGAATGCAAATTAATATAGAAAAATTTATCGACTCTGCTGGGACTCGAACCCAGGACCCTCCACTGTCTTGGTGGTATCTCTACCAACTGAGCTACAGAGAACGACTATCAGCATAGCGAGAAGTTTTCCATATGAATTAGATATTTTAGCAAACATACAAAGTAACTAGATATTTTTTTGAATATTATTAATGAAGATCAGCAAGTCGCATGACAACAACATCCATATTCAAAGTATCTAGATTATTACGAATCATTCCGAAAGGAAATTAAATATATATAAATTTTAGCTGAAATTAATTTTTGTTAAGATGAATAATGATTTTACATTAATTAATATTTTGAATGCAAATTCATATAAAAAAATTTATCGACTCTGCTGGGATTCGAACCCAGGAGCCTCCACTGTCTACGTGGTATCTCTACCAACTGAGCTACAGAGAACGACTATCAGCATAGCGAGAAGTTTTAACAAAAATTAATTTCAGCTAAAATTTATATATATTTAATTTCCTGTCGGAATGATTCGTAATAATCTAGATACTTTGAATATTGATGTTGTTGTCATGCGACTTGCTGATCTTCATTAATAATATTCAAAAAAATATCTAGTTACTTTGTATGTTTGCTAAAATATCTAATTCATATGGTTATTGAATTTTATTAAATAAAGTAGGGTTAGTGACCATTGACACATATACCCGCAATGTCATACATGATAGTTCCCAAATTTGAAGTATATAAGATCAAGTAAGCATAACATAAAATAAATATTTGTTTAATCTCTTTATTTACCACTCTTTTGTTTAGGATGTTAAAAGAAAGAAATCTTACCCTGTCAACTTACAGTTATTCCTTCCTTTAGTTAAATCTGCAATGTATGATTTTCCAAGTAGGTTAACTGATAGACCACTCCCTTTTAAACCTTCTATAACTGCACTTTCGCAGCACATACGCTTCTTACACTTTTCAATCTTCCTCCTCTGCACTCTATGATGATGGACCACCAAACCTTCCAACTCTTCAATCTTTCCCTGCTGGATAGGCAACTCTATACTTCTTTCATATAAGCCACCCGTTACTATCTTCTTTGACAGGACTATTATCACGGCCACACTTCTTCAGCACCTCCGGTAAGTATCTTATGTGAAACTTGAAATGGCCTCTCATCCTATTGGTACTCCTCCGATACAGGAACTGCTGCTGACTACTATTCTTCCACACCTCAGTAAGTATTGATGATGATTTTCTTAAATTGTCTCACCCTGTTGGTTCTTTACTTATTCCTGAACCACTTAAAAATACTGTTCTTCCACTCTTCTGTATAATTTCTTTATTACTTCTTATTTGTGTTAACCTTTTCCCCCTTTTATGTTTTATTCTAAATTTTCTTCTATTTTCTCCTTTTCAGTAGTATTTTAATAATTTATATTTCTTCCTTCAATTCTTACACTTAACTCTCCTTTTTCAATAAAACACTAGACTTTCATTTAATATATATTAACTTATAATCCTTTTTTTCAAGAGCTTTTTACAATTACAACCATCTTTTTTCAAAAACAAAAACTTATTATTTAATCTCTCTGAGAAACCTCTATTTCATTTATTTTATTTGTTATATTTATTTTCCCCAGAAATATCACCTTTCTATGATAATTCTTACTGCCCTTTCAATAACAATGCATATTTCTATAGTTATGAAAAACTAAATTCTTTATTTAAAATTTCAATTTTGCATTATTATTGAAGGTGCAGTTTTGATTTTCATATGATCCTTTAATATCCTTAACTAATATACATAATTTTCTTTTTCAGGTTGACCTTTGACTAAGATCTCCTTCCTCCTACCATCCTAATTTGTATTTAATATTGTAAACTGTTATACTTTAATAAAAATATGCTATTCCAACTTGATCTATCGAATTTCAATTTTATATTGAGTTTTCTAATCTTAGTATAACGTTAAGACATTATTTATGTTTTATTTAATGATATCCAAGAACCAGAGACTTGGTTGGAATCATTGTTCAAATGAACAATGAATCTCCAAAGTTTATAATCGAATGCACTTTCTCATATTATTTGCTCTTTAGCTCAAAAGTGACCATTGTAATATGGAGGGGCATCAATCAATTTTGATAATATTTGGGATTTTTGGCTTCAGCCACCAGTCTGTACATCTGTCAAGATTAGTTGGCATGTTTGATATATAAGTTTTGAGAACAATATTTTATTAATTATAATGGATTCATGACAGTTTTTTTCCTATTGGATTGGAACAAATATATTATCAAAGTTTTATCTTACTCTTTAAAAAGATAAGCGTTTTTAATTAGATAATTTACACACTTGTTCTGATAACGTTTTTTAAATGGAGTGTTCAATAAAAGGGAAAATCTATGGATGAACATTCAAGAAAACTGCGTGGATATCTTCTACTACTAGACATAACTAATAGATACAAAACTACTAGATATCACATTTCCTTAAAGTATTGAGTGTACAATTTTGTAACCTGACAAGATTTTCTATAATTCAGTCTACTCTTTCTCCAAAATAAATTCATGTATTCGTTTCAATTTCGACCAAGGTTTATCTACTGATTATAATGCGTCGAGAAAATAATATAAAGTCTATTGAAGGATGATTTCCACATTCTTTACTCTCGGGGAGTATTTTATTTCCGAAAACAGTGTCATCAAAGATCACTACTACTACGTAGAATATTTCCTGACAGAAAATTGGTGCATTGTCTACCAGCAAAATAAGGGACATCAACAATTACCGAACCAAATATTTACAACATTTCACATTAACTTGTGCACATTTCTCACAATGCAACTGAGAAGCAAAAAACATGAAGAATAAATCAATGCAAAGAGATTAAAATCTTGAGGGGTATGGAACTGTTGTTTCATTGTAGTATGGGATATGATGTAACTATGGTATTCAAAAAGTAAGAATCCACCATTGGACATTCAAATGTATAAAATTATAAAAATTAATGTACATTTATTTCATTGATTACCACTGTTACCATAGTGATATTAAGGCAATTTCATATAAATATATTGTCATGTTATGTACATGCTCTCTCAAAGATATTATAATTATGTTTAGTTCGGTTTACTATAGGCAAATTTCATGCTTAATTACAAGTTGGCTATTTTGGGAGGATACATAACTTCGAATTTAAAAATAAATTTCGAAAAGGGGTTCTTTAGTTGAATAATAATAAACAATTAAGTTTAACATGCACACAAATACACTTAATTTAAACAAAGGATAAATAATTGTTGCTTCGTTAGTAGTATGAAATGCAGTCCCTACAAGCAGTTCTCAAAGTTGATAAGTTTTAACTTGTATTCTGGAGTAATCTCATCTAGAATTTGATAAGACAAGTTGTTAGTAAGGTGTACGCAGAAATGAACCGACTTACCTTGAATAATGATATAATGATGTTGATGTCTAATGAATTCCATAAAAACGCCAATCGCTTGTGTTGTAAATGATGATTTTTCTTTTAATTTATAATTCTGTGGTTTGATGTAGTGCTTAAAATTTGTGGATAATCATCTGGCCACATGATTTAGAAATACATATTATATTGTTTAGCTTGTGTTCCTTTGCAGCTATTACTGATAAACGTATTTGCAGACATGCGGTTTCTCATCGTCAAATGAATTTATGTAAATTTTGTTGCATAATCAGTTGTTATATCTAAAAATTTGGATAAAGTTAAACAAGTTCTAATTTTTAAATCTGGTCGCTTGTAACCAACTATCGATTCATTTCCTTAATCAATAATTTTACTAAGATAATGGAAATAATGTATAAAAGACTGGTTAGAGGAATTTTTAGATAAACAAAATTTTTTCTCGGAAGCAATTTGGATTTAGGAAAAATTTACGCACCGAAGATGATGTCATAGAATTGATGAAAATGATCACGAGCAACTTGAACTCGAATCTTAAATGCCTTGTGGTTTTTCTCGACTTAGCCATAGCATTCGATACAGTCAATCACGAATTACTTTTGCAGAGACTTGAAATAAACCTAGTTTTAAAGTTTCTTTGTGAATATTTAACTGATAAATATCAAAAAGTAAAAATTAATGATTGTTTTAGACTCTTGAAAAAGTCAGTAGAGGAGTACCGCAAGGTACTATTTTAGGTCCTGGTTTATTCTTAATTTACATCAATTTTTTATGACATAAAAGAAAACTTTTATTAGAAAAGTTTTATAAGCTGATGACATTGTGGAGGTATTTTGTGGTCACGACTGGGACGAAGTATATAATAAACCACCATCTGGTCTATCTATTATTAAATATTGCCTGGATTGCAGCCTTCTTAGCTTTAATATTGCTAGAACAGAATTTGTTTCATTTAGTTTAACCACGGCTAGTCAGTGAAGTAGGGACATCTCCTACATACATGTAGATGAATGCAGAGGCGCCAGCTGTAACTGTCCTTCCATTAACAAAGTTGAATCTATAAGATGTCTTGGAGTTGTGGTTGACCAACACTAAAATGGAATTTTCACATTGGCCAGATAGTGTTCAAGCTAAGACTGCTTCCAACATTTTACACCCTAAGAAATATACTATAAGCAAACAATTTTTTGCTGACTTACGATGCCTGAGTCTATTCTATGATATTGCATTGTAGTTTGGGGTAGTGCATTGGACACCACTTTAGAGGTCTTAAAGTTGCGCAAATTCTGAACGTAATGTTTTTCAATAAATGGACATACCCTACTGATAAACTTTATAATAACAGTAAAAAGTACTATAGCGGTTTACACTGGTTGGAGTGAAGTGTTAGGGCTATATTCATTAATTCTTGTAGAAGGAAATAAAACGCAGATTTACTTCTATGAATTATTTATTTGACTCTCCTAGTTTATTGATTCGCGTTGCCTAGTACCATTTCGTATCTATGCAAAAATATATGAGTTGTGAGTCGTTCACAACATTACCCCGCCCGATCTGAAACGTGGGTATTACACACATGAAAAAGAAAAAATACGGAATGGTATTTTAGAGAAAAAAAATGGAGTATTTTAAGGGAACTTGAACAAAGTTGTAAAATTCTCCAGCTACAAAAACTCTACTAGGCAGTATAGGTAGTTACAATAAAAAACTTAAGCTAAATAACACTACGGAACTGGCGACGGCAACTCTTGGAACCTGTAAACAGAAAGAAAAAAACAGAAAAGTGTTCAAATTTTCAAAGTCAACAGGTAAAAGGTTTTCAAAAGATGCCTTCGCGTAGCATTTGAAATCAGCTTATTGTTGGCTTAACATTAAATGGTAACTAATCTAAAAAATATGCAGGCTTTAGCCTATCTAAAGAGATAGGGCCAGTGTGATTTTCTAAAGTGGCGTATTTAACTGTCCGTTCTAACACTTTATAGGGGCCTAAATAACTGTCTTTCATGCCCAAGGTGTGCGTATCATTACGAACGTATACGTGTGTGCAGTTGGTCAAGTCTCTGGGGACGAAGGACTGACTGGAATACGTTTTTGTAAAAAAATACTTCTGCTTCCTCATACGACGTTTGAGATTGGCTATGAAATTAGGGAGGTTCATGTCGTTAGCCAGTTGTTCTTCTTCGAAGAAATCACCAGGTAGTCGTAAAGGGGTAGCATACAGGATTTCTGCAGGAGAAACATTAACTTGTGATTTCAGGGTTGCACGTAAGCTCAAGAGAATCCAAGGGAGATTTGTTAACCAGGAAGAAGTTCCTGTGGTTTGAATGGATTGCTTGAGTGTCCGATTAAAACGTTCGATAACGCCTTGACTAATCGGATGGAAGGCCGTGCATTTGACGTGTTTAATTCCTAACATTGCCATGAAGTTGATCCATGTATGCGAAAGGAATATTCTTGCATTGTCCGTGGTGAGGTACTTGGGAATTCCAAAGCGGGACACCCACGTGTCGACAAATGCAGTGATTACTGACTCCACGGAAGAATCCTTCAGAGGAGTGGCTTCCGGCCACCGACTGTAGCGGTCAATAATGGTAAGGAGGAATTTATAACCTCCCGAAGAAGGAAGGTGTACTAGGTCGAGATGGACCTTAGTAAAACGTTCATCTGGTTCCACAATAGATTGTAATACTCCAGCTATAGTGGAAGACGAACTGTCTGCAGCTATACTGATAGGGTTATTAATTCGCGGATGTACCAATAAAGTAGCGGTAATCAAAGCATTCTTCGCGTGCCTAAAGGCTTCTATTTGCTCATGATTTAACTGGACCGGCTTTGGCGAAGCTTTACCAGGAATAACTATAGAGGTTAACGGTGCCAGAATTTTCGCACAGTTTGGTACAAATTTATGGTAATACGAAATTAAACCAATGAAATTGCGGAGTGCTTTCTGACTTGAAGGCAATGGGTAATCAATTATAGCTTGGACTTTGGAAGCCATTGGTCTGATACCGCGTGTATTAACGTAATGTCCTAAAAAATCGAGCTCATTGACTCCAAAGAGACACTTTGGTAGGTTTATAATTAGGCCATTGTCTTTTAATCGGGAAAACACTTGGTGTAAATGTTCAATATTTTGCTGCGAATCAGCACTAAAGACTAATATATCATCTAGATAAGAAGAACAAAATGGGAGCCCTGATAATACAGTGTCCATGAAACGACTCCAAGTGCTGGCTGCATTTCGTAGTCCGAAACACATCCGTTTGAACTCAAAGAGTCCCAGAGGTGTGATAATAGCAGTCTTGTGAATGTCCTCTGCTGCTATTGGTATTGCGAAGTAGGCTTTTTTGAGGTCTAGCTTCGAGAATATGGTTGCACCAGCAAGTTTTCTTGTAAAGTCCGTTAAAAAAGGAATTGGATAACAGTCTGGTACTGTCACTGCATTAAGTTTTCTATAATCGCCAACCAAGCGATAACTGTCTGTTGGGGCGATGCGGGCTGAGATGTCTTGGTCGTCACCAGGAGGTAGTGCCTCTGCTGCGCCTACTGCTCGCTTTCCGATGATCTGAATTGGCGTGGCGTAGCTAGATGATGACCGCTGTACTACGTCAGCGTCCAAGAGCTCATTAAGATGATCTTCTAGAAAAGAAAGATGATTAGGGTTCAGTTTGCGACAGCGTGCTTTAACTGGGGGTCCGGTCGTGTCAATGTGATGGACTACAGTATGTTTTACTGGTTGATGGTAGTCGAACTTACGTAAAAGCTCTGGGAAGTGTGTGTTTAGCATCTTGCTATAAACATCAAGATCGCTAGACATGTTGTTAACAGTACCTGAAGAGTGTACGTTAATGTTTGAAGGTAAGGGAAGAAGAGGGGAAGAAATCGCAGGAGTAACGATTGACTCGGAAGGAGGAATCAAAACATTAGCCTGTGCGGAAAATATTTTTCGTTTAGTACCAGTCTTAACTTGGTGGGTCGTTCAACCTCGACTGCTAATTCGGGCGGGCTGAACATCTGCTGTGCAAATGACCCGTTGAGAAGAGCAGTCAGTCTTAACTGGGGGGGTTGTGGAACCTCGACCGCGAGTTCGGGCGGGCTGGACATCTGCCGTGCCAATGACCCGCTGAGAAGAGCAGTTAGTGAGAGGATTCACTGTTGGAGCTGGAAATTGACAACCTTGGCTGCGGTTTCGTGCGAACTTGACATCTGCTGTGCAAATGACTCGTCGAGAAAAGCAGTCAATAGTTAGGTTGTGCTGCTGTAAAAATCCAGGCCTAGAATGGCTGTAGATATGTTAGCAACATAAAATTTCCAGGAGCATGGCGGTAGGCCAGGAATTGGGAAATGTAACCTCAAAGTTATAATACCTGTCACAGGAATTGACGTGTCGTTCACGGCCAAAAATGAAATGTTGGCAGGCGTGATTTTTTGGTTACAGGAAACTGCAATGTGGGTTGGTAAAATGGAAAAATCTGCACCACTGTCAACCACAAAATTAATTTTGTAGGTTAGGTCTTGTAAAAATATTAAATTAGAAGTTGGAGGGATTGAATTAACCCTGCATGGCCGTCCCTGGAGGCCAGGAGAGTGCGAAGTCAGTTTTTTTGTTTGGTATGAACAATTTCCCGTACAATTACGTGTATTATTTTGAAAGCGTTTGTGAAAATAACACGGTTGTAATTGGGAATTAGTATTGCCCGAAGGCATGGAACGCCGTTTATTGAAATGCTGAAGATTTTGGGGGTTCGAAGAGATGCTGGAAGTCATAGTGGACTGCCGTTTGTGCATAGTAGAAAGCTCATTGGAAATGATTGTAAGATTGGTCGTCAAACTGTCTAGTTTCGCTTCTAATGCAGTAGTAGTTATAGGTTGTGGTGCCTTTTGCATAGAATAAATTAAATCTAATTTTTCTACAAAGGATATTAATGGCAAGTCATTGAAATTGAAAGACTGAACTTTAAGTTCTGTAGGCAGTTTAGCTATTAAAAAGTCTTTGGTCAATTCTTCAGTTAGATCAAGATCGATAGCTAACTTCTGAATGTTAAAAAGCAATTCTTTGACACTACCAGAGAATTGAAAAGTCTCCAAAAGATTATTAACGCGAGATTCTCTTGGGCCTATAATAGATTTTATTACTGCCCGTTTCAAGGTAGTGTATGGTTCTTGTCTAGGAGTTTTAATGGTCAAGTTGCGATGAGCGCCTAAAACGTCGAAAGGTAAGTTTAGTGTTAACAAGTTATATTTGTCGAGTTCGTCGTTGATCAGCATACGAGTAAAGTATCTTTCTACCAAAATAAAATACAGGTCGATATCGTTACTCGTAAAAACTGGAAATGGAACTTTGACAGTCGCCATTTGAAATATTAAATAAGTAAATAAATGATTTGAACTTATCGGATCAGAAAGAGCACTAGTTCCGGTTCCAACGGTCACCCTCAGCCAGCCACGACAAGTCACGCAAGCAGGTTCTTCGGATGACAGGAGTCGAGTAGCAGCTGATGACAGATAACGCCGGAGCAACTAGATGCGGTTCACCTGGAGAATTCAATGCAGCAGGCAAAGACCAATACTGCCAAATTCTTCTTCAGGAACGTGGGGATCACCATATATAGCGGTTTACACTGGTTGGAGTGAAGTGTTAGGGCTATATTCATTAATTCTTGTAGAAGGAAATAAAACGCAGATTTACTTCTATGAATTATTTATTTGACTCTCCTAGTTTATTGATTCGCGTTGCCTAGTACCATTTCGTATCTATGCAAAAATATATGAGTTGTGAGTCGTTCACAACAGTACTTCCATTTAAAAATATTTTTGTTTATAATATTTGTCTATGGATGTTTAAATTTATTAACAATTTTCAAAGTCCACTGAATACCTATGCAACTGGAATAGTGGCGGACGACGTCGTTTCTCTAGTTTCGATCAACTTAATTTATAAAAAAACTATGTTTTTCTATGTGGAGCTAAATTTTACAATGTCACTCCAAGTAATATATAGCAATTAAATCAAAATAAACGTAAATTTGAATTAAAAAAATGTATTAGTCAAACAGACAGAAATTACTTCTATAGTATCATTATTTAAAGTATAGCCGTTCATGTTTAATTGCTCTCTGAATATACGTTTCTTACTGCCTTCTCATTTAGCCCATGTAAGACATAAAAATTTATATAAAAAAGATTTCACTATATATTAAGCACGTACCTTAGCTTTATCTCTTTAATAATTACTCAATATAATATTTTGTATGTTAATTAATTTTGTTACCTACGTTTCATTATAAAAAAAATATATAGAAATTTTATTCATATATTCATATATATTCATTTTATGTAAGCAGAAGAACAAATTAAAAATGTAATAACTATTTTCCAGCAGCACAAATATCGGTTTAGGCGGGTTAAGTAAAAAAAGAATGTATTTGTTCTTGAATAAATTTGATTTGATTTGGTTTGAGGTGTTTAATGATATAGAGCAGTTTGCAATTATGTTTAAAGTATATTCTGTTAATTAATAAAAAATAAAAATAATCGTTTTGAAATTTCTTATAGACAAATGTGGCCTAGAGTATATGGATAGGTTATATGTCGTGGTGACCAGGGAATTTTATCTGGTCTGTCTTTTTAATTTTGAGTTTATCATTTTTATAATCATAATTTGGTTATGTTGTATTTCAAAAGTCAAAAGCTTTTTCGTTTTTTGTTTTCTTGAGAAAATTATTTTGCTTTTGTAAAGGGTATATATAGGGTGTAACTAATATAACCAAAAATCTCATAATGGGGGGTAGATGTGATGATTTCAAACATATTTTCCGTATGAACATGTGGTCGCTTCCTGCTAGTTTTCGAAATAATCGCATTTTAAGTTGTAAGTACTCCCCTTGTACTAACATTAAATTAAAATTACTAAATAGGCAAAAACATTTTTAAAAAAGAAGTTTTTTAGGTAGATGGGGAGAGGGTGCGGACATATAATACAACAGACAAACTTATTATTAAAGTTTCGGGAGTCACGTACAAGATAACAGATAATATAGTTGAGAGATAATGTATCATCTCCTACTTGCACTTTTCAAGATAGTCACATTGCTGACTAATCTAATATGCACTTTTAGATGCCTTCTTTTTAATCTAATTGTTTAATATTATTTAAATGTAAATTCTTATATTGTACTGTTAGGTGTATTGATTCAAATCTAACTATTTAAACTCGTCTTAACTCATTTAAATAATTACTTATAAAGTAATGTAATACACAATTATATTGTGAATATAAAAAGTCTTCTCTTCATTATAAAAATAATAATTATATCGACTGCAAACAAATATATAAATAAATAACTAAATAATAATTTTAATTGTTTTATTATATAAAGTGAACAAATAAAGTTTTTAAAAAACCTTCAGCCACAGCATATAATAAAACACGGTACTGCAAAATAGTGGAGTACACAGCAAACAGGGGAAGCATTGAACGTAAGCAAACTAGTAAGGTCGTGTAAAAAAGATCAGGAACTTGAATGATCAGAGCCAAGTCGGAGAGGGACGCCCAAGAGTTCTCAAGTCGGAGTGAGGGCAAGCTGCCGGGGGCTGGCAAGTTGATCGTGTTAGTGGGGGGGAATCAAGCGGTTAGTTAAATCGAGGCAGGTAAGTCGGGAGTGTTGTTTGGAAAATAACGCGTCCAGGAGTTTGCGTGGCAATGCTATGCTTAACATTTTCTACTGCTTTATACTTTATATATATTTTTTGTTTTTAGGTATCGCTTGTTTTCGAAAAGCTTGTTTTCACTACACGCCACTTCCTCCGTGGCCACTTAGGAAAGGGGTCTCTTGGTACATCTGAAACAAAAAACAATTGACATAAAAGAGTATGATATCATAATATCTTAAGTGATCGGTGTTCCTACATTTGCCGAGTCCAGTTCATACGAGCAAGTGAGGAAATTGATTATCAGAATGTGATCTGCTTAAAATCAAAGAATCCTGATGAGAAATAAAAGTGGGGTTCATTCGACAGACAAGATAAATTCAGGAGGTCCTCGGGAAAAGCATCTGCGGAAAGAATGTACAATGAGAAAAACACTACTTGACTTTACCACGTCCAAACGACAGGAAATAGGCTTACCTATTATTTTGCGTTTTACAGGAAATTTAATTTTGTATAGTTATGTTTCAGTACATTTTTTCACATCTGTCATGGTTTTCGCAAGATTTTGTGAAAACGTCCGTGGCGCCTAGCAAATGCTGCAGAAATCTCATATACTATCGTAACTTCATTCGTTGCAGTTCTAGGCTCGTTAGCTATAGAAAGCTCTGTCTCTAGGGCTGCTAAAGGCTGATATACATTACACAACGACCTATATGGGTAATTCTTCAAAAATATTAATTTTATTGTCCCTGCTTAATTCATATTATATTACGAATATCTTTTTATCTGTTAGTTCAGTACAGCGAAGAGGTAATGGCAGGCTATCTAGTCAGGTATACACTGTGGAAGTAAAGTAGCGGATAAGTTTGGTTACAACATGACGGCGCTCCGCCTCATTACGCACTTAATGTACAACGCTATTTGCACCAAGTTCTCCCAGGAAGGTGGATAGAAAGAAGAAGTCCGATGGAATGGCCGCCGGCTAGATCCCCTGATTTAACGACATTAGACTTTTTTCTATGGGGGTACTTAAAAAGTAATGTGTATAAAAATTGACTCAATAATTTAGAAGATCTCAAGCAAATAATTCGACATGAGATTAGATTAATATTACCTCAAACTCTTCAGAATGTGAGGAATGAATTTCATAATCGCCTTGGGTATTGTCAGATGGTACAGGGTTCATCACTTTGAACATGTAGTGCAATAAAAACTGTTATTTCTGTGTTTATTTTTGTAATTGATGTTATTGTTATTAGATTTTTTTTTCTTGTTAATCAATTTAATTTCTTTTTAGTCTAATTAAAATTTAGAATGTTTTTCTCAACTTTTATAAACATAACGTTTTTTATACGTCTACTAGATTGTCTCAGTTCTTTTCAAATGTAACATATTGAAAATTCTATACGGTTGAAAAGAGAATAAAAAGTACTACCGAAATCGACAATAAAAAATATAGGTTGTCATTTATAAAATATAGCAATGACGTCATTACTTTAAAAGCAAATTGCTATACCCCTTCGAGATTTTTTTACAAAAAAACTAATTTTAACAAAGTTATCGAATTTATCCACAACTTTATTCCTACACTATATATTACCAACTGAACTATTTTTTTAACAATAAAAAGTAAAACTTTATTATGTCATATGTCATTTATGTGTCATGTCCCTAGTATGTATCCCCAAAGTAAAAAACAATTTTTCTAAGGCATGATTATCGTTCTAATTAAGGATAATATTGTAAAAGGGTATAGGACTCTCGTCCGGAATCAATTAACATATAAAATATTAAGCATCGACTATTCTGTAATCAATAAAATATTGTCCCTGATATTTTTGTCATTTGCGTGGACCTAACTAAAAGAGAACAACATTACTAAATTTCACGTATATTATCAGCATTTCTACAATGTCAGCATTACACATGTATTGCTTGCATATGCAATTTTAATGAAATCAATATATAGTGTCTTGTTCAGTTGATCTATAAACTTTATAGAGTTAGTTTATTTGGTTTGATGTGAGAGTACATTTATTCCGTGTCATTTGCATGGTTATCATAATTTCTTACTACTAGCAATTTTTTTCTACAGTCCTCTGACTTTGATACGTATTGCTCGAAAGCTACTGAACCAAATTAAATATTTTAAAAACTAGCAAATAGTAAATTTATTTCTACATGTAACAGTAAAATATCATATGTCTAACTGGTATACTTTTATTTTTATCGGACGATACATAATAAAAGATACCCATTTTTAGGGACAATTTCATTGAGAGTGAGTTAAATATTTTTTTCTCAGAAAGTATATCTTATATATCTATGAAATTTTTGTAGGGGTTAGAAAGAAACCTTGCGGTTGTTATCCTATTAATTTTCGGACAAAAAACTGTTTTATTTAAGATATATATGAAAAACAGCGAACTATGCGTTCTTGTTTATTAATGGAGATTTATGTTTTTCTTTGATTACAAACAGTTATATTTAAAATCGTAAATTTTGCAGCAAATGTATCGATGACGGCACGCTCGTGGGCCAGAAGTGTATTGCTCCGACTGTATGGCGACACTAGACACAGAGGTGTTGTAAGTAGACTTTTTTATTTATCTATAAACAACATACTAAAACGGTGTTAATATTTTCAGTTCCTGATGCATTGTATGGCCGCTGGAGACCCTCTACCAGACTATCCGAAGCTTGTCGCGGCCAAGGTAGCAACAGGCCATTTGGAAGCTGGCGATATTACGGTAGTTGCCCAGCTGTACGTGCGACTCGACCAGCGAGAGGGGTGGATTATTTATGTACGTTTTATCAGTCTATATATGATGGTGTAAATATATGTAGCTTTACTTTTTTTTCAGGATACATACCAACTAATGATAAATAACTTATAAAATAATAAATGCTTTAAATCGCTATCTGTCTTTTTAATTAGTATCCAATCTCTCTTTTTTTACAAATAATTGAAAAATAGGTGAAAAACCTTCTCAATAAAGCTAATCTAATAAAGCAATCTAGAAGCGATTTTTAGCAAGAAACCGCGCGGTTAGAGAAGGGTAGAATTATGTTTCTGACTGGAACAGCGCTATTCAGTGCAGTCCATTAAGACTGCTGGTGTTGTAAATTGAAAAGTAACAAAACACCGTACGTAAATGTAAATAACGTAAGCATTTCATTGTAATTAGTTTTTTTATTATTATATTGAAAAGGACAGTTATTTTTTAGTGAATACTTAATAAACTAGAAACTACTTAATTAAAGGTGAAAAGGTTTCGAAACAGCACAATGCGCAGAAACCGAAATACGTATGAGCGTTCGAAATTCCGTCGCACGCGCATATCTTTCTTAATGCAGTAGCGTCAGTATATTTCCATTCTGTCTTGTTGCGTGTGCTTATATCTCACAATTATCTTTTTGCTACTTAGGTGAGTTGATTTAAGCTCCAACCCCTTCAATTGAAAGTGGTTATTTAAAGATTATAAAGTGTACTTTGAGATTTTCATAACATTTTATGTGCACATATTTTTAACCCCTTTTAATGAACAACATACGCGCCGCCACTGTACTCGCAGGTGACGTTCGCGCAGATCTTGATGAGTCATTGTGATGTTTCGAAACTACGTGAACTATATAACTTAATATTATTAAATATTATTAAACATTTTAATAAAAAAGGAAAGTAGCGTCAAATTTTTTCGCTAAATTAACACTTTTCATAGGTAGACATTATTGTCTATAAAAAATGTTCCGAATTTTAACAATAAAAGTGCAATAACAAAAAAAACGTTTTTTGTCAAAACCGCTTGTCATCAAAAATCGTTTAATTTGTTTCCGCATTTTTATTATTAAAATTAGGAACATTTTTTTGACAACAATAATGTCTACACATGATAAGTGTTGATTTAGCGAAAAAAAATTTGACGCTATCTCTGTTAATAAACAAGAACGCATAGTTTGCTATTTTTTTCACAAAAATCTTAAATGAAACGCTTTTTTGTCTGAAAATTAATAGCATAAGAACCGCAAGCTTTGTTTCTAACCCATACAAAAATCTCATAGATATATGACATATACTTTCTGAGAAAAAAATTAGTGAACTTACTTTCATTGAAATTGTCCCTAAAAATGGGTACCTTTTATTGCGTATCGTCCGATAAAAACAAAAGTATACCAGTTAGAAATATAATATTTTACTGTAGTATGTAGAAATGAAATAGAAATAAAAATTACTAATTTTTATTTTACTTGTTATCAACGATTATTAAGCATTATCTTGTTAGAGACATCTTTTTATTATAATATTAAAGTTCAGTTTTTCTATTAAATATAATCTTTTCTGTCATGCCCATGTTATTTGAATCATTTACGTGGATTCAAACACTGTAAAGATCGAGAATGTACAGATTAAGCTCTACTAATCAGCAGTATGTGTTCTAGACAATAAATTTATCATATTCTTTTCTTAGAAAAACAGATTTCAACATTTTTCTTTTGCGAGAAATTGTCACATCCAATTTTTGGATTTCGGGAGAAACAACCATATAGTATACTTTTACACTCCTCGAAATCACCATCATTTAATAAGTTGCCAAGCGCAATACCAATCCGTCCTGCTGTTAAAGTCTTGGTAAAAATATCTTTCTATTAAAGAATCTTAATATTTAATTTAATTCTTTATTTTCCTCTATCAACGAAAAATTTAAAATTGATTTTTCTTTTTCCATCAGTTTTTGTATTGCCGACACTTAAAAGAAATTACAATTCCACTCACTAGAAAATGTAAAAAACCTAATCAAAAATAACTCTCCTAAATAGCATGAAAATAGGGTCAACAGTAAAACTTTTGTACAATCTTCGACTCAAAACCGATACCTTTTGTTTTTCATCAATGTTTTTTGTTGTTCTTTCTTTAGTAGGTTAAGTTAAATGAAATGCACTTGATTGTATATGATGATGTTGATGATGATGATGAAACTTGATTGTAGTTGTGCATTCGACTCTAACGAATTACTAGGAGTGTTGAAGAAGTCACTTTCATCCTTTATTTTATCAGTTTTTAAAACCTACATCATCAAAGTTTCCTGCTTGTAGCAAATGCATATTAAATAATTAATATATTAATGAACCATTTTAATCCTGCCTTGCTATGTATTTGCATTTGAAGGAATGCAGCAACTCCAAGGTCTGATATTATGTACAACTAATTTCTAGACATTATTTTATCTTTGTTAATGAATCTGTCAGATGTTCATGAACCGTGTAGTACTACATAACCGGAAGTAAAAGAATTTTTATATTATTTTATAACAGGTGGAAGCAACTATAATGAAGAAAAAACTAATTCTTACAGCAAGTACATTGTCTTTGTCATTGAAAAATTTAGTTTACACTTGTTAATTTTTTTAAGAACATGAAAGTGGCGCGTTGTATGAATTGTACACACTTTTTTTATGTTAAGGTATTTGAAAGTAAAACGCTCCAAGACGTGCAAATAATACCCACAATCGAGTAATATAATTATCAAGAATTTGCACGCTTTGTTTGTGTTATTGAACGAGATTTTTTATTATAAGGGGTTAAACGTGTTTTCCATACTCTTTTTTCAATATTTCTTGATACACTTTTTATGTGTCCGTTTGAAAGCTTTACTATTCGTAGGTTCAAATAGGTTAATTTAACTTTTTAATTTATGATTACTTCTATAAAAGGGACACGATTTTATTTTTTTTCTGTTGCTACGATTTAAATTAAAGAGATCAAGGCTCAAGTCCAAATGTTAGTGAACAATCTGAATAATAATGTAACAACAAGCAGCCACAGACTACAATGAGTGGGAGTGTCGGAACTTTTTTTGTAGATTTGTTATCCCATTTAATTTAGATAATTTGAGATCCACCCATAACGTACTTCCTGAGTTTGTTTTGAGGGAAGGAAATTAAACCCATTAAGTACCTGTTTCAGGACGATTTGAAAAGACTTCACAGAAATGTGTTTTAAATATCCTCTAAAGAAATTCAGCTCCCAGATGTAAGACACACAAAATTCAATTAGTGAGAAATGTACATAATAGCACTATTGTTTACTTTCTATACCTTATATCTTTATTTAGTTGCATGCACATATAAGAAAGCTGGTCAATATACAATTCCGATAAGCACTGTTTTTGAAAACTACACGAACTAGTAACAAAAGACTGAAAATTGTATCCTGCATTATGATTGATATAGGAAACACTATTTTGCTTCCTTATCCGTGAAGAAACAGTTTCTTTGACTTTTTCCCGATAATAAAATTTTATCACTTAAAACTAAGTTTTAACCTGGATCTCTAAACATAGAAACACCTAAATTTAACCAAAACATTTACTATATAGTAGGCTGTGAATCGAAAAGCAATAGGTTGCTTAGTAAATTTTGATATTTATATTATTACAGAATTTTTAACATCAATTATAGCAAATGTTGTCAATGAGCACGAATACATGCTTACGTTGCTAAAATACGATGAACAGGTTGTTAAGGTTTCATACTATGTTTTTGCGGTCTCCGTTGCAGAAACATTTAATCAATTCCCTGCATGATCGGGAAACCTCTGGAATTATCATCCAAACTGGTACCCATGACCCTGAAACCTTATTCCAAGCCAAATTCTGTGGAGAGGGAATACTTGTGTTTGTGTGCCGGTCGTCCAGATACCTGCTTGATAAACTGCCCTTCGGACATGTTGAAGAAGCGCATTCTCAGTCGGTGGGAGTTTGACCATTGTTCGATTCTTCTGAAAAAAAAGCTCCTTTCTTATCTGATTGATACTGCTGAAAGGACTGGTTTTATCATATAGAACAACAGTCAGTCGTTCCAGCTTCTTGCAGTGTCCCGAGTTGGCTTTCAGCAGTTGGAATGGATGAGTGGCCAAATAATACAAAAATGTATCAGTGACGTCTTGAAATGCTTGCCAGGCTTCCCAAATGGACTTCTTACCTTTGAAGGCGGAGGTTGTGTCGCAACCAGAGAATGAGTGAAACACGGGTAGTGCTCGTGAATTTTTGGGTCCTCCAGGCTTGCACAGATGGTGTTGATGTGGTAAAACCTGTAATGCTTGCCCATGCCAAAGGCCACCCAGATATCGGTCAAAGGCTGAGCCACTATTAGATCATAGAATGTGCCAGCAAGGATGACAATCACATCTGTGCATACAGTATGCACAAAGATACTCTTTGCCCCTTGCTGTAGTGAATGTGTACATGAACCACAATTCTCGTGTCTGCTTCTTCATGATTGCGGTTTTCCATGGGTGTGTTCGAACCGATTTGTGCAACTGCTTTCCCTGTTCTGACATATAAATCTTTGCCTGGTAGTCAGTTGATTTCTACAACCTTGGAAGTCAAAAAGTTGTACAATTCCTTCTTGTTCATTGAGTCACGGAGAAAGTCCATACAATTTCGTGTCAGTTTGGTGTTGCCAGATACATTCATTCGAATCCCCTCACCTCTTTTTTCCCGGCTATACTCCTTTAAACTGTCTGAGATGTAGGAGTCCCCAAACAACATCTAATCTTTGGGCATTCTCCAGCTGCTGATGAAGGTAAAGTAGAAATATCTTATCAACGTACTGACTGAAGGTGTCGACACTAGTAGTGGTTAGGCAGTGGACGATGACGGCACCGTCCATAAATTTGGAGTCAAAGGTTGAAGGGGGCTCTGATTGACCTGGCTGCTCAAGGCATTGCAGTATTTCAGCCTTGTTGGTTGGCAAATGAAGCTTACCAAAGTCTGGAATGGAAGGGGGGAATGACTGTATCTCATGCGCAAAAACTCATCCAAATCTGATTTCCGGTTCTGCATAGATATAGATAGTTGGCCCAATAGTGCCACATTGTTCTGAAGCATTTTCAGCTTCTTCCCCTGCTGAGATGTTGCTTTATGCTTTGGTCTCTTGAAGAGTTCAAGAGAATTCCTCATGATTGGATCATGTATAGAGAGGGTACGTGAGCTACAAAGTGAGCTACACTACATAAATAGAAATGAAATCCAAGATGGCCAACATCTGCAACACAACATCACAAATCCCACTTTCTATGGCTTTTGCATTAATTACTTTTTCATATAATTGGGTTCAAGATCGAAAAACTAACCAACTTCAAACCAAATTTAAGTAACCGTCAATGTTTAGCTAAACAGTGACTTTACTTTAGTACTTACCACCTAGAATGATTCTGGCTCTAAAGTCGTCACAGATAAACAAAATCAACTAACCCTAATCTTCGTATTTTATACCGTGGCAACACTATTTGTCGCTACAAAAACCTAGTCCACTAAAAAGTTCTTTTGTAATGATTTGTTTGTAGTGAAAAACTGTACTGTTTACTTCTAACCAACACGTTATTCATACACTGAGAAAAAAGGTGTTGTTAAAACAACAGATTTCCATATGTTGAATTATTTTTGATTGGGTTGACAAATTTTGGTTTCACACAACAAGACATTTATTTATTTTAAGAAACTGGAGGTGGTTCCGTCAACCTATAATATTTATTACACTAATTTCGCTTGACTCAAGTAATTTCAAGCTTTAATCAAAGACCATACAAAGATATGTGTTGTATAGACAATCACTTCGCTCAAGGAATGTGTTTAAATTGTTTGAACTGACAGTTTATTTGCTTTGAATCAAACAATAATAGATCTTCAGCTTTAAAAGACACTGAAATGTTGAAGAAATGAAATGCTCTATTTGTAGTAATGTATTAAATGCGTACAGATAAAACTAAAACATGTTAGTGCAAAATATAAAAAGTTTAAACAGAGTGAGACAGAGTGCATAGAATCAACAAAATTAGGGAGTTGATTTAACATCGATATATGTTATTTGAACCCTTATGGTTACTACTGTTAAAATTTATGTTTGTTAAACCGAACGACATTGAAATTGAGAAGAATGAATTTTTGCTGACTTGGTGCTGATTTTGATGGCGCCTGTGAGTAAATAGTTGACGTACAATGTGGTGTATCGTGTAATAGTTGTAAGTGTTTTGCATTTGTGTACAATTGTCAGGTAAGTAACATCACAAGCTTTTACTATTCACGGTTAATATAGTAATTCTAATTACTTTTCGCCTGAAATGATGATACAAAAATGTTAAATGGATTTTTTAGTTCCCCTTTATTCTGTAATATTAATAAACGTAACTAAAGTAACATTCAATTAGTAGTAGCTGCATATTGCTATATGCTTTTTTGCAATTCCTTGGCAGTGTTGAGCGATATTCTAGTTTTAAACTGATTGTTTTTATGTTTATGTGTAATATACTTTATTGATTTGATATTGGTATTTTATTGATATTGTTTGATACTGTCATTACATCCCCCATATCCTTATCATTCAACAATTTAATTTCTTAATTCAACACTAGGAATATTTAATTCAACACCCAGGCGTTTTTGTATTTACATCGTGTTCGGTTGGTTCAACACAGGTGAATGCATTGATATAAAGTATTATTTTATTTTCTACAATGCAAAAGTATACCTTGTTTTAATTGTTTCCATGCATTATGTGAACCAACAAAACTTAATGTTTATATAATGTTCCTTCAATGCACTAAACTAGTTGGCCGTATTTAAAGTTCGAAAAGTGTTAAATGAAAGTTTTTTTTGTTTGGTACAACGAATTTTTTTTCTCAGTGTAGCTTATATTATAAACGATCAACGATCGATAGATAATTTTATTGCAACCGTACTAGTTTTTTAAAACACTTTAGTGTTCATATCTTTGAGACTAACAAAATATATTTAAGTGACAACAGCTTGCATGACTAAGAAATAATTTTACTTAAGTCTAACTTACCAGTTATTGAAAAATTCATATTTCTACCTCTCAAATGGTCTAAATAAGAGCAAAATCTACAACATTTTCTACGCCATATAACAGAAATATGAAAAAACTTCCACTTTTCCGTTCTTACCCCTTAATTTGGTTATATATAAGCCACAGGCGTCGCACCTAATTCATTTCAAAGCTAAGATTATACTCTATAAAATGAACGACAATTCATACATTTATTAGTTTTAAAGATATGAACACTAAAACCTTTAAAAAACTTAAGTAGTCTGGAACTTTTGGTCAGCAGAGTATGAAGTAATATTTTAAATCATAATTTATTTTGAATGGTACAATAGGAATAAAAATAGTTTTCTTTTTTATGAATTCGCTTGTACTACATGTGTACATGTCAAAATAAACGCTCAATAACGCTAAAACTGAAGAAAAGTTTTTAATGTGTGTGAGAAATTGTTTGCAATACTTTTTTTAATACGGTCCTGTTATATTTTGCTCCAATTTTGTAGTAAAGAAAAGTCGTTGAGATAACCAAAACATTTTAAAGTGATATCTATGTGATATGTATTAATAGCCTGCAAGGATGATAGAAAATTCCGAGAACGTCGAATTAAAACGAGAAATATTGGTCAATGTGAAGTCTTTGTAAACGATGACATCAACGTAATACGCGCTGTCGTTATCATAAAATATTATCATAAACTGGTTATTTTTAACATTGAGTTTATGCAATGATGTTTTTTGTTTTAAATAAAATTGATTAATAGTGAAAATCGCTCGAACTTAATAATTAAATTAACTAACTAAAGATTGCCCTTTAATTTTAAAATTAATTTACGTAATTTCCATTTCCCTAAATCTTTCTACTGTTCGTAAAGTTCGCCGCACATTCAACCTGGATTTATATTTATTAAAATGTTTAATTATTAAACTAATTAAACATTTTATAAATTAAAAGTAGGATTTATTCTCCTTAATTCTTCTGTGTATTTTCGAATGCCATTAAAGAACGTAAAAATGCATTCATTTTGTGTATACACATATACTTGTGCAGTCTGATTTTAGTGTATTAATCTAATAACCGCAATATGCTTATTAAATTAAATCTTACATTAATAGGAAGTTAAATTTCTTTTTAAAAATCAGATTTTTTTAATTTTAAAGCTGTTATTAAATCTTGAGTTTATATCAAGTTCAACAATCTTCAATCTTAGTATAATGCAGCTTAAATCAAATCGTGCTTTATTGATAAACTATTTCAAGTTCGAAAAACCACAATCCCCAGCATTATGCAGTATAAGGAGAATGTCCAGCAGAACATGCAGGAACGGACTCAAAACTTGAATTTTGAGTAACTTGAAAAGTGAACGTTTTAGAAAAAAAAGTTTCAAAAAGTTTTCTTTACATATCATTAACTATTATCCATTCAAGTATTGTTCGTTATTTTTGAGACGCATTTATACGTAATTTGTTATGCTATATATGTTATGATGTTATTATGTTATAATACATATTGTGCAGAGATCTTCTCTGGCGTAGTACATTTTAGGTGAAATAACGAAAACGAATACTCCTTTACTTATATTTTTACACTTCTTTAATGCGATATAAAGCGAATCCTGCAAAATTATACAAATGTAGTAAATCCATTTTTATGTCGTGTGTCGTATGTGTATGGATGTGATTTACGACTCATTAATCTGACATCCGTTGAAATATTGACTTGTTGTTTTATGCTTACTAGTACTATTTGAAATAAATAAATAATAGCTCTTAAAAAGATATTAAAGATAAGATATAAAAAGATAAATATAATATATGAAAAAAACATATAATAAACGTAATTGAATAATACATACTTGTATATCAAAACATTTACTGTTATCCACTACATAACAACTGCAATAAAATGAAAAATTTTATTAGCTGTGATATTTAACACTATTTTCTCCAAATAATTACAATTTGGAATTATGGCGAAATTTTATAAGCGGTTATTGAGTTAATGTAATAAAATTAATGTAAAAGGTTAACTTTTCCTTCTTACCTATCTTCTCATCTTTACTTTCTCTTAATTTATTAATATGCATTTTTTTCACTTTTATATATCAACTTATATATCATTATAATCTAATCCTTCATTATTTTCAATCAATTTAACGATCAAAGCATTATTTATAATCTACCATAAGAAAACGCTCATTAATTTTTCCTTATAAAGAACCAGCGCACATTTTGCTATAAAACAATAATTTAATCAAACACTTTGTTAAACGATTCTCGCTTCCTTTTTTGCTGCTTTCGAAATTTGGTCACGGCTATACTCAATTGCAATTTAAAGGTCTTTAAAGTAGATTTACATAGTTTTGTTTCGTTTCACGGAGTCTTGATGAAATTTAATTCTTAATTATCCTTTAATAAGATAAAATTTAAAGACCCGCAATTTTAATTGCTAGTTAAGTTTTTAAAGAAAATTGTTGCTAAACGAGGAAATAGTATATTAAGTATCAAGAACAGTAAGGACAGTTTACCGATCGACGACAATATTGGAGGAGATCGGTAAACTCCTTACTGTTCGAGATGCTTATACTATTTTTTGTACGATCACTATAAATACAAAGGTATTAACTAAGGAAATATCCTAAAGATGGTAAAAAAATAGATTTAAGATAATTTATTTTTGCCCTGTATATCCACCAAATATTAAGTAGGTTTTGTCGTTACCATGGATACGTTTGTAATTTTATTTTTGAATGTCACGATATTTTTGTCGTTACCATGGATACGTTTGTAATTACTATTATTTTTTAATGTTACGATATTTGTCAAATTTGTGAGAAGGAGTGAATCTGAAAACGAATATAATTAGGATATTGAAAATGCCTAAGCAAATTTAAATAAAAAACATAAATTTTTTTAATAGTCCAATTATTTAGAAAATAATGATTTTTTCGCGATCGCGAAAGAAACATCTAAAGATTATGCATTTATTCTATAAATTACATATAATTTACTTACCGTTCTGTTTTTGACAGAACTGAACGGTAAGTAATTACTTACCGACGCGTTTTTGCTTAGCAACCAGTAAATATAACCTACTGTTTTAAAACCAAGTATGGTAAACACGACCTTCTAGATTTCACGAGACGAAGTCTCTTATCCGGCCTGGGCACTTTTACGATTTCCCATATAAACTTTGTTTCTGAGAAAACGCAAAATTTCGCCGTTTTGGCGCTAGCTGACACGCTGATGTTTATTTGTCACTTGATATATAGGTTAGATAACCCTTACAAATGTCAAGCATTGCATGTTTACGTAAATATTTTGCGAATTAATTAAATAAATTTATATAATTAAATTAATTATGTTATTAAAATTAATTTACAAGTTCAATAACATTATTGAAATTACAATTTTATAACTTCCCGTGAGCTGGATTTAGGATATAAAGATACTGAGCAGTAAGTACATTATCTGTTCACGTTTTTGCAATGTTTCTGTTTGCTAAACAAGGTTTTAGCAATTTTTAAAGAATTATATTACTAAGTTCCTGCTTGTGGTCGTGGCAAACCAAAAACTGTGAAAAAGCAATTGGAGTTAGAAATACCTAGTGATGTTAGAATATTAGACGGATTACATTCTCCAGATAAATGTTCTACAATATGTATTACAAGTTCGATTATTTGGTTGATTAAAAGTGTAAATCTTCTAGTGGAGTATTTTAAGGCACCTCTGCTTTGAAGATTTACAAATCCTATCAGTGAATTTGAACACGAGGCAGCTAACAGAGAATCTAATAGGCTATTGACATTCAATCCTTTCTTCAGTTTTTTTGCAATGTATACTGCCAGAAGGGCTACAGATGCTGAAAGAATTCGCAATCGAGATGCATAGATAAGGTTTGGAGTTCTTTTATTAATTCTGTTATATTTTTAGGAAGTTCGATGTAGAAATTGACTCTTTCAGGTATCTGTAATTGTTGATCTGTCGAAATAAAGAAGTATATATTATTTTGCTGTTGAGTGTTGGTGTCCATAACCCCAAAGTAAGATTTGAAACCATTTTTCTCGTAAGGTAGGTATAATTTGAAGGGAATTCATGAAATGATATTGTAGGATCAGTACTATTACACATTGCATTGCGGCAGTTATACTTTTTTCTGCTAGTGTTTGCCATTACTAAAGTGAACGAAAAAACAGCAACAAAACTACGAAAATTTAAACAAATAAGGAAATAACGTAATTATATTAAAAAATAAAGAAAACTGCCTTAAAAGATTAGGAAAATATAATTTATTGACGATGCGCGCAAAACTGACAAAAAGTATAAAAGCGCGCGAAGTTAGCGTAGTTTGAAATTGGCGTTTACGTGTTATATATCCGTTTCCGCATTTTCGTGTTTGGTGGCGCCAGCGGAGAAACACTTGAACTAATGGAGTGCGCAGGCCGGATACGGGATAAGAGACTTCGTCTCGTGAAATCTAGAAGGTCGTGATGGTAAACAATTCGAAATAGCATAGTCGTACAAAAAAAAATATTAGATTAGTTAACAAATTTGTTTATTATTCGTTTTTTGATTTATACAATTATACAATAATATTTACATAACATATACATATAATTTTTATTTTTTACATATGCAGCGTGCTTTAGAAGTATCCATTAAGAATTTATTTCTTTCAAACACTCTGTATATATAGTCTTTTTATATTATTGAAATAACATAAAAAACAAAATAATAACAAAAGATGAGTTTATGTAGTTAAACACAATAACATATTTGGCTTTATGTTAAAATTACTTTCTATTATGCATTTTATTGCAACATAACCAATAATTTTAACAGACCTGGTTAACCGTTTGGCGAAAATATTACAATGTTGCCAGTTTGTTAAAAACATGGGTTATATTCAAACTAAAGACTAATATTTATAACAAAACAGAAAATGAAAACTAAACAACTTGTACAGTAGTGTAAGCGCTAAATGTTACTTTCTTTTCGTTACTCCTTCTTTTATTATCATCTTTTTTTATGACACTTTTTAAACTTCCCCCACTGCTATTAATTTTGTAAGTTAATTCCCCTAAACTACCCCTTCTAACATCAGTTCTGTTTTCCCATTCGTCATATCTTTTCCTATTTATTGTACCATCATTACTGAAATCTTTTAATTTTGACGACATGCCAAATAACCGATTAGAAACATTATTTGTGTTAGTATTTAAATGAAAATCGCTCTTACTTCCATAATAACAATTTTTATTCGTGGTATCAATATACCTATAAGCCATAGGTGTAAAATTTCTAGTTTCACTTTGACTTCTTGGTTTTCTCAAAAAACGTGGCACGGAATAAGTCCAAGAAGAAGACGAATTATCTGGGATTGTTTTAAGTTGTGTCGGTTCTATCCGTTTGGGTTCAACGTATCGAAACTGTTGAAACGATTTATTAGGTTTTGAACTTAAAGTTAATGAAAAGTCTTTTGTGGGTAACATCTTGTGTAATTTAGAAGAGGGATTGTCTTTTGTACGAAAAAAATTATTTTCAACAGGTTTTATATCTGACGAAGTAACATTCACGCGTACATACTGACCTTTAAGTACATCTTGTTTATCTTTATTATGTTCTAAAGGTGGCGGAGGAGCTTTCGCTTTAAGTTTTCTTCTTCTTTCTGGACGTTTAGGTGAAGAAACATCTAATAAATCTTCAGCGGAATTCCAAATCTTTTTATTTAACGAATGTTTCACAGTTTCTGATGTTCTAGAATTCGTCGGCGGATCGTTAATATCTAAAATATTTTCTGTAGACGCCGATCTTTGGGAGGAAATACTCAAGCCGACTTTCGAACTGTGTGAATTTTTGGTATTAAATTCTTTTCTAGATTGTGCATCATAAAGTGTAGGACTTTCACTTCGTTGTCTCGAATTAGCATCTTTTAAACTGGATCTACTTTCTTTATGAATATTATTGAATGGATGAACGGAATTGTGTGATGTTACGTTTGCGTTAGAAATGTTCTTAACGTCTTCTTTAGTTTCAAGATTTCCACACTTTCCGTAATACGCATTTGCATCCGTTTCGGGCGTATTCAAACTTATAATGTTGCTTGTTTCACATTTTTGTGGAAATGTTAACCTAGTTTCGGGTTCCTTAGTTATTTCTATATGAGTAATGCCATTCTTATCAGTTCTTTGTAGAAGGTTAAATTTTGTTCCGATATTATTACTATAAATTTTTTGATTCGCGATAGCTTTAAACGTACTAAAATTTGTATAGAAATTTTTCAAATTATCTAAATTTTCAAACCGGAAAACTAAAGCATCGCCTTTAACGACAAACACTAATATATTAGGAAATTTTATATCCGTGTAACACATACAATCGACTAGATGATAACTTTCGTTTGTAACGTTTGATATTCCCGACTTCACAACAGCTGGTGTTTCGACGACAACTTTCGATGAAAGGGTTTCGGCCGTAGGCGCTTCCGTATCCGAATCTGAACTTGCTGAACCATTTGCACTGTCCGTTTCTTGTATCTTTGACGTGTTATCTCGCAAATTACCGGACGTGAAACTGTCATCACTTGATACTATCGAAAGGGTGTCAACATCCGATTCGAAACCTTCGTCGGCCGATGATAATTTCACTGCTGTGGCAGGTTCGGGCGGCTCGGATATTAACACAAAATCTAATTGGCATGAATCCAAGCGGAGATTATATTCCGGAAGTGGAGATTTACGTTGTTGAGATTTTTCCACGATTGAAGTTAATGATGTGACGGCCGGTTCTCGTAGAAGAAGCGTCGCTGTTGGCATTGTAGTTTTGCATTATCTGAAAAGAAAGAGAAATGAATGTAATATAAGTCATCCATGTTTACATAAGTAACATAATTTTAACAAACTTTTTAGTTTTATAATAATACTAATGACATCTTTCTCTCCATTAGATGATAGACATTAGGAAGTAACTTTTAACGTGAAGATTCTTACATAATCACAATTATAAATTTAGTAGATTATTATTCTACTTCATTAAAATCCCTCAATTAAAAAGTAAACTGACTTGTACAAGATTTTGTATTCAAAACCTAACCTAACAAAACTGTAGCTAAATAATCCGCTTCAGAGAAGTTTACTCATTCTAATGAATATGTAATGAAATCCAAGAAATACGGAAGGAAGAGCGTTTGCTTAACTCCCGGAATCATAATATTTAATTGTGTTCTTAAAGGATGATGGTATAAGAGATAATACACAGGTGTATTTAATAAACTACTCGGAAGTACTTGAAATGATAATGAAGCTAATTGGCATCCCATGGTTGTTCATTTGAAAACCTCTCAGAAAATATGATATGGATTTATGTTTTTAGATAATAATTTAACTAACTTCATTTACTTATCTATGTATATTCATATAAATCTTTCCACTGCATAGAAATTAATTTTGTACCTCATACTCAGGCTATATTATTCTCTAGGTTATTTTTACAACTTTTCTAAAACAAATTATTACATGTTGCTCATCGTTATCAGTTCTATGGTTGCATCCGATTGCCAGTGCAATGTTAAAACGCAATTGAATCCATTTTACTTTTATGTTAATTATAAATTTCTTGTTTGAACTGCAAATGCGTTCTATTAAATGCCGAATCTTTTAAATGCAGATATATTAAACTTCAAGAGGTGTGGTATTTGAAGTAAAAATTTTTACTTCTAATAATAATAAAATATATGCTTTTAAAACAAGGTATGCAGTATTTGATTTTGTTTGGAAATCAAGACTTATTAGGCATATTTCTCACACATTATAGACATATTATAAGTTGCATTGCTTTTATTTATTTATAAAATCTTTGAATTCAAGTGTACGTGCTCTTGTTCTACATAGAAATGATAACAATCTACATTTAAAGTAAATAGGGAGTTTTAATTCAAGTGGGTGTGGTTTTAAAATAAAAGTATAAATTGTTACATGCACAAATAAGTCTTTCAAAATCAGATATTTGGCTTTGTTTCGACAGCAATTCTTTTAATTTGAGTTAATTCGGGATTTTCATTTATACCGTTAAAAAGTGAATACGGTTCATCGTTGTAATGCAACAAGTGGTTTATGTTAGTGCAAGTGCTATAAAAAATTATATAATGGTTATAATATAAAATAATAGATATGATCTTAAACAATTGTAATAAAATTTTTGTAATAGCTACAGAAATTAGTATTAAATGTTTTAATGAGCATTACTTATCTATCCTATGAAGTAGGATCACCATCAAATAATATACATATTATTATAATATAATCATTAACTTCTTTCACAAGGCCTTCGATGCATTAATGTTACTGAAAAATCTTTTTTAAGAAATAAGTATAAGCAAACTGTTTATGTTCTGCATTTTTTATAAGTTATTGTTTTATTTCAATAATAAGATATTTTTTCCTTGTGTGATGTGATGTCAATAAAGCATTAATAACAGTAAGTTGTTTTTTTATTGAAAGAGTATAAAACATTCAATTCAACAGTGTCCTGCATCAACCAATATTATAATAAAATAGCGAACGCCCTTTCAAATTAATTTTTGTAGTTGCTATTTTGGACAATAGGACTCTACTTTTCTTTAGAATTTTCTTTTTATATAAAAATAAAGTCTATTGTCCAAGAAAGCACCTATACAAGAACCGATTTGAAAGCACGTTCGCTATTTTATTATAATATTGGTTGATATACAATCGCTTGTGCTACGTTAGATTTCAAAAAAAGCTCTTCAAATAATTTATAAATCGAATAAAACAAAATTCACGAGATGTTCCTAGCCCCCTTAACGCCATTAACTTAAAAGAGCGTTGCATTTGAAAGGAAAACACATATTATTAATTTAAAAACAACCTGATATTCATATAAAAAGCACTGCATTCAAATAACGTTTATTTTACTTTTAAATTAAGAAAAATACTATTTAAATCAACCGCCGAAATAAGTTTTTGATTTAAATGCAGAGTACATTGAATTAAAAATTCGTAACACTCTCAAAAGTTATAGCTACTTTTAAATTTAAAAAATACACTGTTGGCGCATTTTTGAAAGTAAACAATTTTAAAGTTACCTGGAATTTTTTTAATTTAAAAGCAAAAAATTTTTTATTGCAGAATAATAGAATCAGAAAGGCCCTTACTTTTATATCGATCTTTAACACTTGTTTTAATGATAACTAAGTGTCAATAGATTTAAATAAACAACAAATTTTTTTCAGAATAGTAGGATGGGAATCCCAAAGAAGTTAATTGCCGGTGGGTAGGTTTGGAAATAATTACAGAAAACTAATAACTATCTTTTGGTGTACTATTGGTTTCATAATGATCTAGGACAGCAAGGCTAATATGATGCTATTTTTAATTAATTTATGCTATACATTTACACAGAAAATAAAGAATAAAATAGCGTCATATTAGCCTTGCTGTCCCAGATCATTATGAAATCATATAAAAATTAAATTTATAAGAAATGGCACTTCGCCCATTTAGAACTCCCCCTCTACGAGTGGCTGTAGCGGCAGAAGTACTTCGAAAATTCTCAAAGTAATATCTTCAGCAATGGATCGGTCAGCAATCCTTCATTAAGAGCAAAAGCCGACCAAGCTCGTTAAATAAATAACGACACTATTATTAAATGCAGTTAGTTACTTACTACAACTAAGAGAATTGCACTAGATTTTGTGTTATTTAAGAAGTCATTGCCATCAATATTTCCCGGAGGTAATAATGCGATAACGCCCCCATATACTAAACTGCTATTTTACAAAGAATACTTGTATTTATTGTGTTATTTGTCTTCATATGTATGTTCTGATTTATTTATTATTTCGTGTTCTCTTATTTTTCTGTAATAAACTAAATTTTATATAATAACAAACGCTCTGCCATTTTAAATAAGAAGGCAAATTATTATGTAATCTCATCTATTAAAAGTAATTATTTATTGCATATTCAATGTTATTTACAATATTATTTAACCACATATAAACGTATATTATTTCTAATTGATTTCTAACCTCAAGGGGAATAACTTCCTTATTTTTTATGTAAATCCGAATGTTACAATTAACTACAAAAGAATTTCAATGTTTATAAACATCAATATCCTTAATAAAATTAATAATTTAATCCTTGGATGTAATGTTAGCCTAATTTTTATTTCAGATTTAAAGTTAAATTAAATATATTTTTTTCTATTTATGTAAGTATTTGCTCACCATGGTAGATGTTTGTAGATTTCTACTGTTGGGTTCTTAGCAAGCTACGATATGGGTATTAATATAAAGAATATTAAAGATAACAGAATCACCAATTATTCGATTTATACAGTGCTTCCAAATAAAAAATATTCATTCCGAATAGTCTTCTTCTTGGTAACTTTCTAGAAAAATTCTTAAACACGGGGGTAACAATACAGCAAGAAAATCATTGACTTTACTTAACCTCCTTTCTCTGGCAACCACCCCTAAAAAAATCAAATGGTACATATCGTCTTGCAATAGCTCATATGAAACGTCTTTCAATTCTATGCATACATTTTCAGTTAATCCAAAATATAACTAGCCAACGAAATTTTAGCATAAATAATAGTATATTATATACCAAGGTTGTGAAGAGTTTTTTCTAGAGCCGAGCATTATTAGATCCCGAGATGCGCAGCATCGAGGGATATAAGATGAGAGGCTCTAGAAAACACTTCACAACCGTGGTGTATATATTATTTTTTTCACTACTAGTACTTTTATTCCTTTTATTCTTCTCACATAAAAAACGTACTATCGCGATCACGGATTTTTTTCCGGATGCCAGTGTATAATGGGATGAATTTTTGCCCCGTGTTACACTAAAATCTGGATTATTGACTAGTAGTCAATAATAAAAAATTATTTACCACTAGGCAAGAAGGCTAACTTCACAAGGTGACAACAGACTAGATAATAGTATGTTTTAAAGCTAGTAGTGAAAAAACGATTTAATTACCTACAATAGTTATTTTTCGAGATGTTCAAAATTACTTCCATTGACCTCCTATATACAATAATACAGTGAAATTAGTTAGTTCAATAATTGAATAAACAAGAACATGGTCCTCGACTCCATTTTTGTAAATTGTTGAATCAACGTTTTATTAAACATTCAAATCTACGTATATAAATATAACATTGGGTTTTCCAATAAGTATACATTTTCACTTATTGGAAATATTAGGCTAAGAGTGATCCACATGTAATGCGGCAATGTAATACTTAAAGGTTCCAAATATTTTAGATAACCACATTTTTGGAGCTTTAGATTCTATTTAAGTTTGAAGAAGAGGAGCATGTCTGCATTTTATTACTCCTGTTCTTCACTTCTTGGATCAAACATTCCCTATCCATTGGATAGGAAGAAGAGGTTCTATGGATTGGCCGCCTAGGTCCCCAGATTTAACCACTTTATACTTCTTTTTGTGAGGTTATTTAAAGACAAAAGTCTATGCAACTGAAGCCAAAGTCAACATATGATTTACGGCAAAGAATTAGTTAAGAAACACCACAAGCGTTTCTTATGTTAGGCAATCGTTTGAAAGTAGATGTATGGATGTCAATGGAAGTCATTTTGAACATCTCACAAATTAATTTTATATAAGTAAATCGTTTAGTTATGCTAAAATTCCATTAATATTTAATTATTCCTTGAAATATCAGCGTTTTATTTCGGATTCTCAAAATGTTCAGTAGGTAGAATAAAACAAAAAAAAAACGGAAATTAAAGTCATACTCAGAATTGAAAGATGTTTAAAAAGTGAGATATCACATGACTAAAAGGCCGCTTGGAATTTTTTAGTGGGTGTTTACCAGAAAATGAAAGGGCTTAACCCTTTAAAGTCAATGAATTCTATGTATTATTGTGTCCTCGTCAATAGGAGCCCCGACCCATATCAGTTGGCTGAAGAACTGAAATCCTTTAGGTATTATTAGTTTTCTTGTTTTATTGATATATTTAGTTCGGCGGCCACGAATTGGACGCTAAGTACCTGGTTCCTTTTAATCCTACTCTTGAACTGGACGCTGAGGAAGGGATTAACATCTATTTATTGTCTGTTACTGATAGTTCAAGAAATTGTTTTTATATTTGAGGAGGCCACGGAATTACGGGTAGAGTGTAGCAACAGCATAGAAAGATCACTCTAGATTTATTTATAATTTTTATTCTTCCCAATCTAATATATTTGCATTTATCGAAGTGCTAAAGCAATTTCAAACGGATATGTATGTGAAACTTCAAAGTTTAAACGAAAAGGTTCGAATTCGGGACCCCGCAGAACTATTACGTACCAATATAAAACGGTATAGTTTAGGCGAAATTTCGAGATTTCATTTTGTAAAACTTGTATCTCATATGACATATTCGAATGTAAATAATTAATTAATTAATTAGATTTGCAGTTAGGTATTGTACTCGCTTATATAAGGTATCAAAAAAAATAAACCCTCAAAAATATATTAAGTTAGTTTTTGTTCTGAGTGAACACCCAGACAACACTTTCACGTTCAGCAGTGGGTTGCGTCCAATTCGTGGTAAGGATTTCTAGCGTCCAATTCATGGCACTCTTCACAAGTTTA
This sequence comes from Agrypnus murinus, assembly GCA_929113105.1. Taxonomy (NCBI): domain Eukaryota; kingdom Metazoa; phylum Arthropoda; class Insecta; order Coleoptera; family Elateridae; genus Agrypnus; species Agrypnus murinus. The sequence goes on from OV816025.1 coordinate 102,116,176, forward strand.
CTAAATTTTTAGCGTCCAGTTCATGGGCGCTCATTTAGTTCGTCTTGTATTTATTTTTTATATTTTAAAACAAAGTACACTCATATTTCTTTCTCTTCTTACCGACCCTTTGTGCCCGCAACTAAATAGAATTGAAGTGGCGGTGTGAGTTTTATGAAACTTGAGATGGAGTCAGTGCAAAGGCAGTACTTCATTTTAGCAACAAGAAACACCCACTGCGTATATACTAAAAAAGACGCACGGCGTCCTTAGTTGTATGAGACTCGTATTAAAGGTGACGTGTTTCAGGATTTTTCTAAATACTTACCAAGAAGAAAAATATATTTGGTGAATCGTTTTCATTGGAAGGCACTGTATAAATAAATCGTTCAATATAGAAAGTTAAATACACATAACAAATAATTCAGAACCAGCTTGAAATGATTAGACCTTGGATGTAACGTATGATTGATAGATGGGTTTTGAAATGCAATTGTAGCATCAAACAGCTACTGGTCAACTTATTTACTTTTAGAGAGTTAAATATTCACTGGATCGAATAATCTTGGTGGATTATGTTGCACCATTAAGAGACATTAAACAATATGGAAAACTGCAGAACATATTTGCATGCTTTTCAAACATTTTGATATAGTTAAAACAGCATAGTGATAGTCAATGTAAGGTTATATGGCTTATGATCGAAAATAGAAATACCTATACATTATGCGTTGAAGTTTTGAGTTGAATTAACAGAATTTTACTCAGATGTATAAAATGTTCTAAAACGATTTTAATAAGATTCCTATATCTACTGCCGAAGTTTTTCAGAAGACAAGAAAACTGCATTTGTTGAGATCGACGTTGGAGTGATAACTGCCACATATTTTGATCTGAATAAGAAACTTATGTGAAAAAATCTATAAAGAAGCCTATAAAAAAACTGTGCTGAGAAATTTTAATCAAAAAGAACTTCAAAAATGAACTGAAGAAATGGACCAGTTCAAGGCTGGTCTGATTTACTCAATCACACTCAGTCAAAGTCACACTCAATGAAGCAGGCGATAAGAGTTGTTTTTTTAAATATGAAGCTGAGACAAAGAGGCAACAAATAGAAATTTAAGATAATCATAATCATATTTATCATTGTGTGGCACATAATAACAAATTTGAAATGTGTTATTGAGATTGTAGAAGTTTTTGAAGAGGGAAAGATTAAGTTCATCAGAAAATTTAAAAAACTTGATCCTACATTACAAATACGCGTCTGCACATTTAGACTGTCAGTGTCGATACAAATCTCTTACAGTAAAATATTCTTCAGTGCGGCCGTAACTTCGTTACTTATCTTCTAACACAACATTATACATATGCATATACATGGTATATGGCATAATAATTATTATCGTATAGAACAGCTTTCCAATAATGACCACAATATTTCTTGCTAGGGCACAAAGTTTGGACATATCATCACGTGTCACGTTGCTCACTAAACGTCAGCCATTGCTAAGAGCTAATAATTCGGTCTAAGTATTTTGGGGGTTTTTAGTGATGGACTCGACTCGAAAAAAAATATTCAAGCTCGACTCGAAACTCGACTCGAAATAATCTGTTTCAACTCGACTCGAAACTCGGCTCGAAATCGAGTCGAGTTTCGAGTCGAGTCGAGCCGGCTCGTTTTGGAATCATAGTTATTTTCCAAATTCATATAGCAGTCGCGAAAACTTCTTTCTCCTCTTAGTCAGAAAACGAGCCGCTTGAGGCGACTAACTGTCGTGACTGTCAAAGTCTGCCATATTAAACATAAAAATCAAAATCTCAGTAAACAAGAAAAAGATTAATGTTTGCACTGATTCACCACTAAATCTATACGTTAAAACAAATCATTGTTAACAACTTGAAAGAAATCTGTAGACTGGCTACAGGATATTTACTACATATCTTTCTAAACTTTTGTCGGTTCTTTTTATTACACTTTAAACCAAAAATGTGAATTCTTAGCAATTTTTAGGTAGTTTTCTTGTGATTATGTATTTAAGGTGCCTAAATAAATAATAAATGTGTCAGTAAGTAGCCGGTGATAGTAAACAGGTTTCAAAGAAAGGATTAAGGGATGATTCATTGCGGCTCCTTTTCATTGCCCATCCGGTTTAAAACCAAATGTTAAACAAATTTATAGAAAATCCCTAAATAAGGAGGTAAACCTTTTTAGATAAGTGATTTGTTGTTGAAGAAGATTCGGGAATCCGGTTTGTTTCTTTGATCTTGTCCGTGTACTTACACCAAGGTGTCATTCACAATTTTAAACAATTTTACCGTAAACAAATTGTACTGCAAATGATAGAGCACATGGACAACAGCTTAAAGCAATAAATGTTCTCGATGCTGTGCGTTTGATACGTTTGTCATGGAGTCAGATTAAACAAAAAAAAAAAAAGATTTAAAATGTAATTTCTGTAAGAAGTGTTGTGAATTTAATTTAATAATTACAAAGTATTTACAGGAATGTTCCCAAAAAACAAATACTTCCTTATAAAACAAAAAATAAGAACACATATTTTCGATACATATTCGATATAGATAGTAATAATTAAGATTAAATAGAAAATAGGTGACAGTACAACTTACTAATATATAATATACATATTACATACATCAATATAAACAACACTATAAAGAAAAACATAGAACTAAAAAAATGTAACAATCAATTAAAAACGTAAATTTCAACTGTTGTGACACATTACTTTTAATTTGTTTTTGAATGAAGCTAGAGTAGTAGAAAAAGGGTCTAGCCGTGAATAACCGACATTATAAGTTCGGGCAGCCCGATTGAGTGGAGAATTATAAAAGGAGTTAGTTCTGGAGAAAGATGGTGCAAAAAGGTTTCTGTTTCTAGTAGAATATGACGGCACGTTAAAATTGATTGATTCCAATAGGTTTGGACAATCTACTAGACCATTTATTAGTTTGTAGAGAAAAAGCAAATCAGATATTTCTCTGGTCTTGCTTAACTGAAGTAATCCGATTTCTACGCACGATAACTCGTAGCTAATTGTAGGCATATGAAATTTCTTATTAACGTAATTGACTAACCTTCTCTGTACAGCTTCCAACGCGTTAATATAAATATTGTAACAGTGATTATAGACTATACTTGACCAGTTGATTATACTGCGAACATAAGCAAAATATAGACTCTTTATGCTACGTAAATTTGTAAATGGTTTACAAAATCTTATTAAAAAACCCAGATTACGAAAAGATTTATTAGAAATAGAATCAATATGTTTAGCGAAAGTTAATTTACTGTCAAGTATAATACCTAGATCTTTGATAGATTGAACTGATTGCAGTTGATGACTAGAAAGAGAATACGGGTATGTGTAAACATTGAAATTTCTTGTAAATGATATAGTAAAACATTTCTCAAAGTTTAAAAATAGTTTATCATCAGAACAGTATTTATAGAAATGATTAAGGTCTTCCCGTAACAGGCGGCAATCAGCTATAGTCTCTATTGTGCGGAAAATTTTGATATCGTCGGCATACAGGAGAAGATGGCTGTTTTTAATATTATTGATTATATCATTGATATATACTATAAAGAACAATGGGCCAAGATGTGATCCCTGCGGTACGCCTGACGTCGTCTTAACAAAATCCGAAATGAAGATGAAGATAAAAGAATGTGTAAAATGCAAAAGTGTTTTTCATCCGGGCTGCTATAAAAGGCATACGTGCTCCCGTGATGATAATGTAGTGAATAAAGATAGTGATAGTTCAGATAATGTAACGTGTTTGTTAATAGAAAATAAATTATTGAAGAAATTAGTTAACGAAATGGAAGATAAAAACGATCGTGTTAATTTGTTGCTAGAAAAAATAAAAAAATCTCGAAACGAAGCTAGCGATAAGAGAGTCTAAAGTTGGCCGTTCTGCGAAAGTACAGGATTACAACGCATGCTCCACATTAAGTAAACATAATTTGGTACATGCGTCGTACTCGGAAAATTATGTTATTAATGGAAGAAATGGAAGCCAATCGAAGGTTTCACATACAAGCAAATATAATAGTATGGAGAATTCATCACCAACGGATGTTCATATTAACGTAAACAATAACAGTCAAGTAGAAACGAATAAAGTCGATGCAGTGAATAAAGTCGAAAATATTCATGTTAAGAATTCTAATTCAAAAACAGCACAAAATGTCCATAGTGTAAAGAATATCAACAAAATACGTACAAATACTGTTATCGGTACGAATTCTGATAATAATGGTTCCTTTGCAGGTGTTGCTAGTAAATATTGGATTTATATAGGACGAGTCAACTCCTCCGTTTCTTCAGGGGTAATCATTAATTACTTTAAAAAGAAATATCCTGATCAATCATTTGTTTGTGAGAAGTTACCGACCAAAGGGGAAACAAATTCCTTTAAAGTTGGCGTTCCTATACAGCTTTCGGAAGAACTATTAAAAGCAGAAGAATAGCCTTCCAATGTTGTTATTAGACGGTATAAGTTTTTTCGAAGAAAACCCTAAAAATAAAGTGTCTCGCAATACTACTAACAGTAAGTTGCCGAAACCATTAACAATATTTTATCAAAACGTAAGGGAACTCCGAACTAAATTAGATTTACTTTCTAGTGCTATGAACATATCGCGATTAGACATATATCTCCTATCCGAGTCTGGTCTAAATAATGATATTTCTGATAGTGAACTGGAACCAGAATACTAGTGTCTATCAGAGTGGTGGTGGTGTTATAATGTTAATTAATAAACACCTTAATTCCAGAAGCATAGTTTTGCCTTGTAAGAATATTAAAATGGTTGCTACGTACATTTCATTTGATAAAATATCCATAATCGTAACACTAGTCTATATTCCACCGAAATCTGATGCTGAGGTTTACAACAGTTTTAGTAATAACATATTGCATCTCAGGAATAATTATCCAACTAGCTCGTCTGCTGTATTTGGTGATTTGAATCTTCCAGGAATCGTATGGTTAAATGACCAATATGGCGCTTATCCAGATGATATCAAATCGACACAGTGCGAAACAGTGGCGGATACAGTTGATATTTTAAATTTGTTTCAGGTCAACAAATTTTATAATTGTATTGGCAACATGTTAGATTTGTGTTAACATCATAAATACAGACGTGGAATTAGCCAATGAAGTTTACCTTCCACTGGATGTATATCATCCTGCGCTACTTACCAAGTTTTCGATCAAGGAGGACTTCACACCGATGCAATTTGACTATCTTAGTTATGATTTTACAAATGCTGATTTTTGGTCTATTAATAATTATTTAACTGCCATTGACTGGGATGGTTTTGTTTAGTAAAACAATTTTTGTCGATAATAATAACCAATAAAAATAATTAAAAATAGAAAATTCGCGGTCTGGTTATCCCTTGAACTTAAGGAATTAGTTATACAAAAAAAGATTGCTGATAAGAAGTATAAACAATCTAGAGATATAGTCGATTACGTATATTTTAGTGAACTTCGGGAAAAATGTAAAACAGTTTCATTAGATTGTTTAAAATCTTATAATAACAATATTGAAAAAGAATTATCGGATAATCCAAAGAAATTCTGGTCTTTAATTAATAATAAACGCAATGCTGCTAGCATTCCTAACAGCTTATCTAATGATACTGTTTCTTCAACTGATCCACAACAAATTGTAAATATGTTTGCTGATCATTTTGCTCATGTCTATTCAGCTTCAGATGTTAATCTCCCTGATACTTATAATAATGGTAATGCTTTATTAGATCCTAATAATGTATGTATAGAAACTGTAGATGTTTTTAATAAGTTAGTCAATTTGAAAATAACAAATAATTGTGGTCCAGATGGCATTCCATCAACATTTTTGAAATACTGTAGATTTGCGTTAACTAAACAGCTTACTGTATTATTTAATATGTCCTTATCTTCAGGCCAATATTATGATAATTGGAAGATAAGCTATATTACCCCTATATTTAAATCTGGCGATAAACATATGGTCGCTAATTATCGACCCATATCGATATTATCTTGCATACCTAAAATTTTAGAATGTATTGTAGCGGATAAGATATCCTATTGTTTTAAAAATATTATTAACAATAACCAGCATGGGTTTACGAAGGGTCGATCTGCGGATACGAACCTTTTATGCTATCAACATGATATTCTCGAGGCTTTTGAGAATCGGTGTCAGATTGATGCCATCTATACCGATTTCTGAAAAGCCTTCGATAAAGTTAACCATCAGTTACTTTTGTTTAAATTACGAGGTATGGGCATAGTGGATCCATTTCTATCTTGGCTAAATGGCTATCTCAGCCTGAGAACTCAGATTGTCAAAATTAAAAGTTACACATCTAAGGAAATTCAAGTAATTTCCGGTGTCCCTCAAGGAGGCCATCTCTCCCCCCTCCTTTTCAATTGTTTCATTAATGATATTACTAAATCTACACAGTATTGCAAAGCGTTGTTATTTTCCGATGATTTGAAATTATACGGTAGGGTAAATTCCATTGATGATTGTTTTAGAATTCAGCATGATATCGACCATCTGATTAGTTGGTGTGACAGAAACGGGATGGATTTAAACTTTAAGAAATGTTTTATTATTTCATTTTATCGTACTCAGGAACAAATCACATACATCTACAAAATAAATAATTATATAGTCCAGCTTGTTGATAGAATAAAAGATCTCGGGGTTATATTTGACAGAAGACTATCTTTTAATAATCATATGCAGACTATAATTAATTCAGCGTTGACGATGTTAGGGTTTATTTTTAGGCAGTGCAAGGAGTTTGGGGTCTGGACTCTTAGAATGTTATATTGCGCATTAGTTCGATCTCGTTTAGAATATTGTGTTGTTGTTTGGGCTCCATATTATCAGAGTTATGTATCTAAATTAGAAAAAGCTCAAAACAAATTTTTAAGGTTTGTAGCCTTTAAACTAAATATAAATTATAGTGACACAGGTTATAGTTATGTATTAGCTGTTGTAAATGTTGCCTACCCTGGAATTCAGGAGAATCATGTTATCTCTGTGCTTTCTATATAAAATAATTAATGGTGTTATAGACTGTGCTGTTCTTTTATGTAAATTAGATTTTCAAGTTTCTCAAAGAATTACACGTTCTAAAGAATTGTTTAAATTAACTACACATTGTACCAACTATAATTTAAACAGACCCATGCAAACAATGATGCGCTATGCCAATATTTATTATAAAGTCGATTTATTTAATAATTCTTTGCAATCTTATAAGCGTGCTCTAATTAGTAATATTACCGCTTAGAAGATGTTTATGCCATCGTTATGTTTATGTTTATTAGTCGGTGCCTGTATTTTATCTTTTATCTTTACATTATTTTATTTATACTTTAACTACTTAGATTACTTTATGTTATATGTATATTTTTAAATCGATATCCGTCAATAAATTATTATTAATATTATTATTATGTTTTAAGTGTTATTGTAATGAAGCCATTTACAGAAAAGTAATTGCGCAAATTCTTAGTTATAATCCGTTAAAGTACAAAATAGGGCAAATACTGTAAACTGTACAATTTTCTCGAGCCGGCTCGAAAAGCTCGAAAAATTCGAGTTCAAAAACTCGACTCGACTCGGGCTCGACACACGTGAAGCTCGACTCGACTCGAATAAAGAATTGTCGAACTCGACTCGAACACGACTCGAACTCGACGACATTAAACTATAGAACACCATTTGTTTAGTTTGTTTAGCGCAAATAAAACACTCACCTGGACAAAGGCTTAGGGACAGCCATTGGCCCCCTCTATGGCTGTTAAAAACTGTATTACAACTATTACTTTCATTTTTTAGGTAACTATCTAATTTAAAAAGTATTAATTTGCTAAATAAATTTAAATTTATTTAGGATTAATTAATTTGAATGGTCATTTATTCTAACTCAAACATTATATTCTAACAATAAATTTTTCTGGTGATGAAGAAGTAATTTGGTGTGGAATAAAAAAATTAAGTAGTTTCATTGTTACTATTTTTGTTAGAAATATAAATTAAATTTATTAACTGAAAATTGGGTAGAAAGATTGTAGGTCATTTATTTAATTTTAATTGTATAATAAATATTTCCAGAATTGTGTACGATATAAATTCACTAATGGAAAGTGGTTCCATTGTTTATATTTTTAAAAACACATTCGCAAAGCTTAACCAGAAGAATATCACGTTTATTAAAAATATATATGTATGCCAATAATAATAACAATAATAAAAATGTGTCTTCTATTTTCTATTAAATTAAAAAAAACAATAGTAACTTATTTCTTGTAAACTAGACATTATTTCTAATTAGTTACGATAAACAATACATATTGAAAAACTACACAATAGCAAATAATAATATATTCTTAATTCATACGTGCTACGAAAGTAATAATTTGTTTACGATCCTTCAATCAAAAATCGTAATAACTAGTCATAATCGTAAACGTGGCCACTGATGCAATTTATAATTCCGTTGTATTACTATTAGTTTATTCCACATTTCAATAGATTTTTCTAGTCTCTTTTGGTTTTTGTTGTTTTCACGAATGGAATGTCTGCATTGAATGCTTTCTTCGCAAAAATTCTCTTTAAAAAATTTCAACGAGATACATAACCTACAAATGTATAAAAATTCATATGTGATGTACAAAATTAAAAATAAATAGAAAGCACCATAGGGAAGTTTTATTTAGAATCTAATAAGCTTTAATTTTTGCAGGATATGTCAAAAATATGATAATTGTTTAATTTTTATTACGCGGATGCATGGTGATATCCGGTATCCGTCTAGATCTTATAATAATGTACAAGACATAATCATAAAGCTTTGGATTCGATTAGTTGCATTTTGTTTGTAACCAACTTTCTCATAATTTAATTATCAAAAGAATGCGATAAAAATACAAATTCTTATTCAGATTACGGAAATTAATACTTTTTGACTGCTGAATATTCTCACTTCCTGGTTGAATCGCTGTATATATTATGCACTTTATTGTCTGTAAATTTAAAAATATTGAAATTACTTCAAGTATATTTAGTTACTAATACGGAAATCAATATTAATTAATTAATTAATTCGTTATGGTTAGATTTTATGACCAGAAAATGGCTTAAGGGTATGCACCAGATCGTTCTATTTTTTTTGAATTCTATCCGTATTATATGAATATGAATAAGTATGAATAATTCGATCGTTTAAATACCAGTTTAAATAATGAAGTTATTGACATCCGCTTTTATGACGTACACATACCTCGTTTGTTAGCTTACTTATTAAAACTTAAAAAGATAAATTACCGTTAATATAGATATTATACTTGTACCTATTATTTAACCCAAATAGTAAACAGTAAGAAATGAATCTATTTCTATAATTATATAGAATAGTGTAAACATTAAATGCAAAAACTGAAGCAGTAGATGCATAGAAAGCATGATGCAAATGTAGGAAAGAAGAAACGTTAGTTTTATGCATGACTGTTAATGCAAATTATAAGAAGGTCAAGAAATTATTATTAGAAATGGAGACAACGTCAATAAGAATGTAAAAAATTATGTAAGATAGATAATCTAAGGAAATGAGTGACAAATGATGGAAAGGAATAATTGCAATTCATTGGACCAGTTATTTCTAGTAATTATTAGTATTATTATTACTATTATTGCATTTAATAATCAGCGCTAAGTTATGCTATTTCTGATATAACTTAAATAATTATTTTTAACAGATATACTACTAGATTTGTACTTTGGTGATATCTGGTGTGGTCCAGAAGCGAGCGAACGGTACATTTCAAAAAATTAAAATTTATGAATAATACATAATTTCTGTGAAGGATACTATCCTAGCAACCAAGAATATTATATTTACAGATTATCATAGCATTTTCATCTTCAAAATATATGAAATTTATCTCGAAACAGATTTTTGTTATCTACGTATTTATTATCACATACAATTTCAGGTTAGTAAGAAGTTCAAGCGGCGACACCTGTCTGCTATTGTAATCTTCAATGAAATTCCTAATGTATGTCGATTACTCAACCGTATATTAACAATGTATATTAAATAAAAAAACACAGATTGAGAAAAGTTAATAATAATACAATTTAAGAAACACCATACAGAGACACTGCAAAACCGGAAAGTAATACAGTAACAAATACACATACTTATAAATGTTTAACACTGCAATTAGTAAGTATACTTCACTTCACTTCTTACTCACTTCTGCTATACCGTCTTGCACTCTACTAACTCGGCTGCCCCCCCTTAGTCTCTATATACTACCCTGCGCTTCATTCTGGATTACTCTAGAAAATACAGAATTTTCGATAGAAAATTTAATACTCTATTTTTATCTATGATACAGAATGCAGCATTTTAGTAAAATTGCAAATATGTACATAACAATTCACATTTCATTCTCGATTACGCTAGTACATTCGAGAACTATCTGGACCGTAATGACAGTAGGTTTAATAGTACAATAGGAAGCTTCTGTGTATTATATTTTATGTAAACTAGAAACACTTACAAGCTCATTGGTGTTTTATTTTAGATAACTTCTAGAATGTTCTAAATCATATGTAGTTACAGAATTATCAGATTTTGATTGACAACGATATATTCAATAATAGTTACACACCTTTAATAAACTAAAATCCTTTAGTCTTAAAACCTTAAATTATTATTAAAAAATTTTTCAAGATTTTTCAATTTGCTGGATTTTCTAAGGAATAAGTAAACTACAACACGCTTATTGTTATGCAACCTTATGATTTCTTTGCATGATCATAAAGGGAAGAAAAATCACTATCGGACTCCACTACTAAAAATCTATATTATTTAAATTTTTTGTGATGACGTCATAACTAACAAACATTTACAAAGTTCAGCTCAACTTTTCTCAGAATCTTTCTTATGTAACCTTATGATTTATTTGCAGGATCATAAAGGAAAGAAAAATCCCTATCGGATTCCCCTATTAAAAATCTATATTGTCATTTAAATCTTTTTGTGATGACGTCATAACTCAGAAACAAATGAAAGTCGGAAGATGAATCGCACATATTAATGTGTATTTTTAAAAAACAAAATCGACGTGCTTCAGCGTTTTTAAAAACAACCTGTTGAGTTCGCTTTTTTTTTTAATATTCGATACTTTAATCCCACACTGTATATATTTCGTAATATAGCAAAACTTAAAAGGTAAAATCTTTTTCTTACTTCTATCTGGGCTATTGCAGACAAATATTTTAGAAGTAACAGCTACACAAATTAGATAAGTCAAAAGTTTGTTTCATATACCTCAATATGCTTATTCTAAAGCAGTCTAGAGCATGTTCTTAGAATATTCTAGAATTATCAAAGCTCATGTATGTATTTCCTACATACATCAAACCAAAAACAATTACAAAAATGTATTTATTCCTGTGCCTCTATTGCCTTTTTTTAATTTTAAACTGTTTAATTTGTTTTTTCACAAATCAAACGCCTAATATGTCTTAACAAATTTTATGCACAGATACATTATAATCAGCCTATTATTGCTAGACTCATCTAAACATAACCGTCTCTTTATGGCCCAAGGGCATCTTTATGGTCCGACGGGCAATAAAGAAACGGCAATTAAATGTCAGAGCTGTTTGTTGTAGAACTTGATTGGTTCCAAATTTAATTTTTAAACTTATCACCAATGAAAATAAACTGAAATTAAATATTTCTGAATAGTAACTATAGCAACGTACTTCGTATAAGCACATAAGTATACGCACAGCGGCTTGATGTACCTACGTACTGATTTAATTATATTTTTTACACAACAATAGATTTGAGATAAAAACCTAATCTGTGGATAAAATAGTGTATGTATAGCGGGCATAACTTGCTTTTATGACCCTACAGTCTTTTCCTAGCCCTCGGCTAACGCATCGGGCTAGAAATAACGCTTCTGGCCATAAAAGCTTCTTTATGCCCTTAATACATAAATAACTATTATGTTTCACTTGCATATTATTTGTTGTTTATACCTGTGATACGAACTACATAAACAACTCCAAAATAACCAATTCTTTTGTGACGACAAATATTTCTTAGCTTAAATTAACTTATTTTTTAGATTATATTAGTACTATTAGGATTTTTTGTTTTTAAGTTGGTAACAACAAAAACCATTTGAATTTAAATTCAAGTGTTGAATTAAATTCAACAATTATAAATTGTTGGTTAAAAAGTAATTTTCTACTTATACATATTCTAGTGGAAAATAAATATTTGTATGCACCACAAGCGTTACTAGATGATAATACCCATCGGACGACTTCCATCCCTCGGGCCCTTCAGTCCTCCGGCTGGAACATCGTCACCGTCCTGGCATTATCATCATTCTAACGCCCTTGGTACATAAATAACTATTATGCAGAGTTAGATTACAATTAGACTATTATTGCTACACTCATCTAAACGTAACCGTCTCTTTATGGCCCAAGAACCACTTTATGGTCTAACGGGCAATAAAGAAACGTCAATTAAATGTCAGAGCTGTTTTTTTGTAATCTAACTTGTAAACTTATCACCAATGAAATTAAACATTTTGGAATAGTAACTATAGTAACGTACTTCGTATAAGCACATAAGTATACGCTCAGCGGCTAGATGTACCTACGTACTCTTTAATTTAATTCATTTAATTATATTTTTTACACAATAATAGATTTGAGATAAAAACTTAATCTATGCATAAAGTAATGTATGTATAGCGGGCGTAGCTTGCTTTTATGGTCCTACAGCCTTTTCCTAGCCCCCGGCTAACCCCTGGGGCTAGAAATAACGCCTCCGGCCATAAAAACCTCCTTACGCCCTTAATAAATATCAAATGTACTCTAATTTCTGTAAGCAACAACTAGAAAACGTAGATCGATACATGATGTATTATTTGTACTACCAAAAACAATATTTCTATAAGATTAGAAGGTTTAAACTATTTGCCAATCATCCGTTTGTCAATGCCAAAGGATTTTTGTTTAAAAATAATTATTTTGCACATTTCTGTAAAAGAATATCTGAAATTGCTCTCTATGATTTGAAACTGCTACTCTAACTAGTCAAGCTAAAGGAAAATTTGAAAAATATTAGGACTTCAGTTTTCACAGTGTGTGTTTGTGATAGTGAAGACAAAAAGATTTGCAAGATGTGAATACACATTGAAATTATGTCTTAGACATAACTGTTGATATTCTTAACAATGCAATGTGTATGTATTTGTAAAGGGCATCGTTTCTTACGGAGTGGTTTTTTGGTCTTGCTTATGAAAGTAACATAAATGGAGAAAAATTCCCGTATTTTATTGTAATCTGAAGATAACAAGTCATGGTGGACATATTTACCGATAATATAATAATAATTGCTACTACCCATTGCCTGACGAACCAGACCCCAGAAGCTACGAAGTTTGTGCGGGAGGAAGGGGCGATGATGATCATTACGCAGGTCCAACTCCGACTTACAGATGTATTATAGAAATACATATATTATGTTTTCACATATACATTCTATACACATGGTAAAATTTATGATGCAGTATTTTATATTTTCTTATATTTTATATTAAAGTTTTGTTTAGCGTTTTGTTAAAGTGAAGTATTTTTCATACTTTCTAGTTAGGGCTCGACCGATGGCAAAATTTCGAGGATTCATTAATTCTGGCGAACGTAATGGGCTGCCACCAATTACTAATTTTTTACTTCAAGATAACGTTTGAATGTTTTTTTTTCGAACAAAGAAACTAAATCGCCATCGGCCTACATTTCGCCGATGGCCAATGGCGGTGTTTGAATTTTTTGGATAATCGTCGCCCTTGCCGATGTCGAACCCTATTTCCAGTTGTCCTTCAGTTACTACATTTTTAGGCTAAGTTTTCCATTAAAATTTTCTACGTGTACCAATTTACCAAGATATAATACAAGATATTTATTAAACAGTTTTGCATCAAATATTGAATTCCCTAAGAATTGTTTTTGATATAGCGTAAGAGGAGTGAATTAGACGGTTTTGGCTCATAATTTTTTTTTAGACATGTAATCACTTATTTACACACTTTGATTAGTCTACATAATACAAGCATAACTACATTAAACTTTGTTATACCTTGACAGTAGAAATATATTATTTTTCTTGCTGCTACAGTGAGTACTGCCCCTACACCTACTCCACGCTTCTCCACGTTTTGTAATTAGTTAGTAAAGTTTTTATAATTATTAGTAAACTTTTAATTATTCTATTCTAGGGGATTACATCGCACCAAACCTTCAAAGTTTTTCGGCACTCTGTTAATCTGTGAAAGCGAAATGATGCGGTGTGAGAGAACTTACCAATAAAATTTAATAAAACTTAGCATGGAGTAGGTCCAGAGGTACTACTTCACTATAACAACCAGCAACAGTCACCTGGTAGCCAAAAAAAGTTTAGAGTGGGGGAAGGTTGTAGTGTCCTTTTATTTGAAATGTAAAAAATGAATACACTATAAAATATATAAATAAAAAAACTAATATTGTAATACAGCATAGTAATACATAAAATATTATATTTTTATAGTAAAATGCGAAATTAGGTTATAAACCATCCTACTTTACAAGACGTGTTTCTTCTAATTTTAAATAAAAGATCCCTGCAATCTTCCCTCAACCCAAAATGTTTTTGTCCCACCAGATTGCGTTTCTGGCTGTTAGAGAGAGCTAATGTCTCTGTACCCACTCCATGACACGCTTCATTAAATTCTATTGAGTTCTTTAGAATGAGGCATTTAATTTTTTCCAATGATTTTCAAGTAAACTCAAAACAATGCACCGTTGAACTAGTGTTGCAGTGATGTAGAATGTCCCATATATTTCTTTTACATAAAAGTAGCATCTATGCCCGTTAATTCCATAAAATTAAGAACCACTCTATTCAATATATCATGTATAATGCTCTACGCGTCTTTCGGTTTGTTAAACATTTTCCAAGAGCGTGCTTTTTAGCGACGTATTTGTTAATTTTTGTTAACAATGCTGATGCTAACAAATACTTTTATATCAGGCGGGTAATGGATAGTGGAACACCTAAGTAAATTTGCAGTACTTAGATAAGAAAGTGGTCACAAATCCTAGCCTTAAATTAATAATCATCTAGAATGTTTTGAAGGAACATCAATGTAGCACATATTACAGAACTTAATTATACATATTAGACAAACTTTGAATATTTGCATAAGGTTCTGGATTCCTATCAAAAATGGGATAATACAGTTCAAGCATGCATTCAAGTTGTGCTTATTTTACTATATGCAGTGATTTTGTTTTGGTTTTCTTTGTTTATATCCACTAATATTAAAGAATATAATTTATTTTCCGAGAACAATTTCCAGGAATCGTAGAAAATTAGGATGAAGGATGTACTATGAGAAACTTGTGGAATTTGGAGGTTATTTTCTAAATGACAAATACTTTCATTTTGACCACTTCATCAAAATATCTTGTTTAAAAAATATATCCTAATTGTTTAGTATACTATTGAAACTGTTGCGGAAGCTGAAATTTATGTATTACAAAACTTTTTGAAACATGTATGTTTTTTGTTATTAAATATGTATTCAAATTTTGATTAGTTTATTTATTATAGATAGCATTTATAGAGAAGATTTGTTAATTATTATTTTTAAGTAGTTAAGTTAATTATTATACGGTAATAAAATAAATCCAATAAAATTTAATTGAAATTTAACAAGACTTTTGAATTTGATACACCACTGCAAGATATTTTTAACCTAAGCACTAATCCTACAAGTGATTTTAAAATATTGGAAAAAATTTACATAAAGATTAAATTGAAAATGGAGATATAAAAATAAAAGATGAGATAAACTTATTCTAACCATAATTTTTATTTTTATAACTTTTAAGGTCGTTTAGTTTCCATCTTTCTTTTTTTTATATCAAGGTGTATGGATACCTTGCAAGATATTTCTTAACCAGCAATTACTCTAACTTTAATTATCCTAAATAAACTTTAAACAGATCCTACAATTTTCACCTAAAATATACCGTACAGAGTATGAATGTTCAATCACAGATACATACACAGTGTTTGGTTTTTCTATTAGAAAACCGTTATTTCTCAGTCAACCATCCAAACAGCCTATACTTTATTTAATCTATAATTTGAAATAAATACTAGTAGTATTTGTGACAGCACCTACAACTCGTACTACATGACTCACTTGGGATATCATAATACGAAACAAGATACTCAAGTATCACGTAATACCTGGTATTTAGTTGTTGAATATGGTATACATAACGCACGGCTGCTCTTGCTAAAAACAAGTAGGGTGAGACCGTGTGACAACCTTTTTACCTAGTTACAAATTTTATACTATGTGAACACTGCGTTAATAACATTTTTATATCCTATTTATGTTAAATAGGTAAAGTAATGGATGTTTTAAACGTACTATCTTTCAACAAACTTAAAAAACGTACTATCTTTCAAAAGTATTACTATTGGGTAACTATATCTTAAATTTTATCCTTTAATCTATTGCCATATTATTATAGGCAGATCTACAATTATTGTTTTATTGTAATTCGTAACAAGCGAACTGTAACAATCTAACATTTCTCTTTCAGTAATTATGTTTTATGCCTTAAATCATCTGCTAATATTTTAAATTCTGTTTAGAATATTTATTAAATATTTTTAATACAGATGTGATTGTAATCTATAATGTCTTTTACATTCCATCATATACAGCCCAGTTATCATTAATGTTTACAATATTTACAATACAACAACCAACGAAGTTTCAATTTAAAAAGTTTAGTATGTACTTATTTATATTACCCATTTTACTTTTATTAATTACACATAAAAGAAATATATTGTTCTATATCATTTGACCAGGACTGTTTATAGAATACACACTCTTTGAAAAGAAAAATACTGAAAATTTTAATAGGAATTGCTACTCATATTAGCAGGAATTGCTAGTGATTAATGCATTACTGAAGAATTACAAAAATAACACAGCCACACAAAAAAAAAATTTTTTCAGGTCTGGGGATCAGACTATATGTTTTTTATATGTTTTTGGGGTCGCTGAAACCGAATCCGTTTAAACTTTAAATAATCTTAAATAACCTTAAAAAATCTTATAATCCAAGCCCAATTAACCAGTTATACCTAATGTATTGAACATCATAATCTGTTAACCGCATAAATAGGTATAGGATTTGTATGCACTTAAAAATGCTGAAATATGCATGCACTTATGCACTATAAAAACGTGAAATATGCACTTAAAAATCATGAAATATGCGTTTATTAGAAATTTTTAATAAATATATGCACTTTCATTATTAAAAAACACCTGTTTAGCGTTATTTACATTTTATTTACAGAAGTTATTTTAATTAGACATCCTATGCAATAATTTAATTAATTATATTTTCTAAACATAGAGCGTTACAGTTCACAATGACGTACATTTTTAAATTTTCAAAAGTAAACATATGCCTATTATCCCTAAATATTGTTTTATATTTTGAGAAACTCCGTTCCACATCGCAAGACGTAATTGGGGCATACTTAAAATTGTTTAATTCTGCAAGCGAATAATGTTTTAGCTCGTCTAAAATGTCTTGGCCAGATAATGCATCGTTTATGCTTTTAATTAAGTGAAAACCAGGATTTTTGTCTATAACGGATTTAAATTTTTGTTTTATAGTCAAACCCTTTGGCCCTTTTACTTTATCCAAAGAAACACCTAACAATTTTACATGCTCAAAAGATTCATCTAATGAATTTCCCTGACTTTCTAATTTCTGAATTACTTTAGCTAAACGCACAAAATTTGTCAAAACAAACAATAATTCTGCCCTCACCTCCTTAGTATTAAAAGCATCCTGTGCGCTTTGTATGCATAGTGCATCGTGTTTATTAAGTTTATTTACAAATGCTTTAATAATATCAAAATAAGTTGCATAATATTCTGCTGCAGAAAGCCAAGTACCCCACCTTGTTATTACAGGCTCAGGTGGGAGAGGCACTTCTTGAGCAGTTTCCCTAAATATTTGTATGCGATATGGAGCTTTAAAAAACAATTTTTTTACATCTGAAATTATAGAGTTTACGTTAGGATATATTCCCCCCACTTTTTCCGCAACTCTATGCATTGCATGAGTAAGACAAGTTAAGTGGATCATTTTTTCGTATAGAACTTATAAGCCTGCTCCAGCCTTGATCATGTACGGTGCCGCGTCGGTGACGAACAGGAGTACTTTGTTGTACTGTATGCCGTCCGGCCACAAAATAGCCATCGAATCATTAAACAATTTTGCCACAGAACAATGATTGGTGCTCTTGAAAACGTCCATTGCTAATAGATAGGATTGTTCTCCGAATTTAAAACGCCAATTATAACATTAGCCACGTACCTGTAAACAAAAATTTGATTTTTATTTTATCGAACTACATAATTAGTCAGTCGGTTACAAACAATTAGCGCAAAACAGTTATTTAAAAAAAATTATATTTTAATCAAGCAAAAATATTGTGATTAAATATGTAACTAACAAAATAGAAAATAAAACATCCGTAAATTGCTCTGCTGTCTTTAATTAGTTAAATTTTACTAACAAAACGAAGGAAATGAAGTTTCTACGCATCTTCCAGTAGTGTCAGTAGATTCGTCAATGGAAACCCACATGTAGTTATTCGCTACATGTTTTCTAATTCATTTTATGGTTTCTTCGTATAAACGAGGTAAATAATTATTCCTGAGTGTAGACTCGTCGGGTATTGGCATTTTTGAAATTTCTTCCAGAAAATTACGAAATGCTGAGTGATTAATTTTACTTAACGGGATATCTGCAGCCACTAATGCACTACATAGTTTTTTATTAAATTCGATCGATTTGCTGGACTCACCGCGCGAATTATTAAGGTACCCTGGAAACAATGTTTGTTTTTTTTTATTTCAGGGCAACACACTTTTGATGTCGAACCGTGTTCAGATGTTGTGTAACTTGAAAGCGTTTCGTTGCAGTCACTTTGTCGTCGTACACTGTACAATACAACACCTTATCGTCAGTTGTAAGAACACTGAATTCCTTAACATAACTTCGAAGTGTAACAGACACAGACCGTTTTTCTTTACCCATCTTTACACTCTAAAATTTCAAACTGAAATGCAGTTTGCAATTTCTGAACTGTCTTAATTGAAAGATTACAAGATTAGTAAACAAAAGTACAGGCAAATTTTTCTATGAACAGGAAGTTGTCAAAGGGTCTTTGGAATTTCCTAATACCTATTTATCACAATACCGCAGGATGTAAGTATTTAAATTTTAGTTGAAACATTTTCTTTCTTAGAAAATATTAACAAGTACACAGATGGTTAAGGTAGTAAAATATTTTAAAGCCTAGTATTTAACAATAAGCTTAAATTATGGGTTTCCCCTAGACTCAACTAAGCCGCCCTTTGTTGGTTGTCTAAAATGCTAAAATTATTTAAAAAATATTAGAAATTACATAATTAAAGCATGTAAAACGCTCAAAAAGTGGTAAAATATGCACACTCGTTCAAAAATGCTAAAATATGCATGCATTTATAAAAAAACACCTAAATATGCATTTATATGCACTTTCAAATTGACATATGTGATTCATATGTGGCTTAAACATGTAGAAATATAACTCTGCATATGTTTGCTATAAACAGAAAAAACATGCAAATGCATAGAAATCCTATACCTACCCATAACGATTCGACCCCTTCACATCTTGACCCAATAACCTCTTTACCCTATAACTATAAATTCCTATTTTGGGGCTAATTGGGCTTAGATTATAATAAGATTTTTTAAGGTTATGTCAAGAACCTAACATGATAGGATAAAATGGACTTCGAATTCGGTTTCAGGGACCCCAAAAACATATAGTAAAGATGGCTTGACCTCCAGGCCAGCATTGTTGTTTATTTTTGTGTGGCTGTGAAGACTTTTTGAGGTTATGTCAAAAACCTGACGTGATGGGGTAAAATGGATGCGGTTTCAGCGACCCCAAAAACATATAGAAAACGTGGTCTGATCCTCAGACCCGAAATTTTTTTTTTGTGTGGCTGTGTAATCTATAGCCATTAAAATTGATCAACTGTTCTTGATAATGCTCTTGCCGAATAAATCCAGGGTCTATTTTACCAATAGGTGCATTATACGCGTGCCCAGGGCCCAATGGTAAGAGAGGACCGAATTAGAAAACATAAAATCATAAGAATGCTCAAAAAAGTCACGCGTGCAACTCAGTGCACGTCACAAAAGTAAAACTTCTAGTAATACTACGTTTTTCACTGGCACGAAATCACCGCCTTCATTACAAATGGAGGATAGGAAAAAACTTGATACTATATTGATGTATAATAATATAATATGCTGTATATTTTTTTGGGAAAAGTAAAAATATTTACGGTTACCGATAAAAAAAATTAAAAAAAATAAATAAAAAATTAACAAAAAGGACCAAGAAATTTAATGATCTACACAGGTATCGAACCTAAGGTAAAATATAGAACATTTTTATAATGTGGATGTCGATATTAATGATGATTTAGTGGATGAACTTGTGCAATTTAAAGAACTTTGCAGATCGAATAACATTTCTATAGACCCACAAAAAATGCTAAAGTTATTAATTGACACTAGTATTTTGTCTACTTTTTCAAATATTGAAATATTGTTACGTTTTTAACAATTCCTATATCATTTTCTACGTTAAAACGAGTAAAATCCTATTTAAGAAACTCATGAACTAAATGAAAAGATCTCTCATCCTTAGACAAGCTATATGCTAGATAGGTTAAACATAAATAAAATAATTAATAACTTTTCCGAAATGAAAGTGCGCAGAAAAATGTTTAGGTAGGTACCAACCTATATAGTTGTTAATAATTAATCCACAAAAATAATTAAATTCTTCTGTTAAAATGTGTTATGGTTTTAGTTCCTTCAACAGGGCAATTTGAGAAGTTTGTTTATTTTATTTCATTTTTTAACCTTGCTGGCTGAGCCTAGGGTCCAAGTCAGTTAGAAATAGGCCCTGAATAAAGCAGGTCAGTCTGGTTCAATACAATTCTGATTATTTGGGCAATACCTTTTTCAGAAACACATTTTCTGTATGCACTTTCATTGATACGCAGCGGAGTTAAACTATAATTTTTAAAAATACTAGAAATAAAGATTAAAACGAAATTCAACAAATGAAATCCCATTCCACGAACGAACTACAAATGAATTTCAACATTTTCGCTCGTTGATCCATCACGCTTCTGAACTTTATGAAATAATCTTGGAGCTGGGATTTAGTTTAGTATTTTAGTTAGGATTTACCAATCCATTTACCATTTAGTTACCAAGTAACTTCTGTACATAAATAATCTAGTTGTGTAAATTTTTATCTAACAGTTTACAGTCAGATTTAAAATTTTTAACCCGTCTTTGATTTTTGAGTTTTTATAAATCACGTCATTTCGGTCGGTTTTTATTTGGTTAAGTTTTCCCAGAATTTAGGACCTATAAAATATAAAATATCTAAACCTATTACAAGAAAAAGTTTACCAAAGAATTCCAAAATGTTTTGGCATGAAATTGACAGGGACGATTAGAATTTCCCAGTACCACATGCAATGTTATTTACATGTTGCTAGAAGAATAGAAGCTAAAAGTGTATTGTAGAATTGCGCCGTTTTTAAGACTCATTGAATTGCTCTTGAAATCTCTATCAGCATATGAATCTTAAGTCTCATCGCATATTTCGGGATGACTTGGTCCTAGTTTTGCCACAGTGAGAGCGTGTGAAGTTTCCTCCTTAAGCTCTTCCACTTAAAGAAAAAGAGTTTATAATTGTGATCTATTTATGCAGTCTAATAAAAAGCATATAGGCATAAATAGTGAAGATATTAACGAATTATCGCCATTTTGACGCATCATCGCATCGCCAAATACTAATGTCTATAATGGAAAACGATACTTTTTGCCTAATTTGTTAAAAAAACATCTATGTAATTTGAACTAACATCACAGATGTTACTCATTCATTCATAGTACACATTCACAAATATGTAGATGCTTTGAGAATCTAAAGGAATTTAGTCGAATTAGAGTAGTGGAAGCCTAAATGAAACTCTGCAGAAGTTCTAAGTAAATTAGAAATCTTTTCTAAATGAGAAGTTTAGACAGCGGTTCCTCTATGAATTTTGATTTTCTAAAAATCGCTTACGACAATAATTATTTTTTAAGGTCATTAAATCTCCTAGCTGTTTATAGCTCTTTCTAATTGTTTAACGCTAGTTTAGCTTAGTTTATTCTGACAGCATAATTGACTTCATAATCAATGAAAACATAAGCAAATTCCATGGTTCTTATTTGTCCCAGAGTTTAACATTATGCTAGAGTTGTCGTTTCACTTTTGTGTGGTAAAAAACCTTCTAAATGAAACCACTCCCTGTAAGAAGTCATTCTACAAGCTTTTATTGTTTTGTAAGTATATAAAAAGCATACCTTCCATCACAGGCAATAACGCAACTTGAAAGATTAATTAATGTTGGATAGTTCCGTTCGCCGAGACTAACAAATCATCCAAAGTTCAAAGTAAAATTTCAGTAAACAGAAGTTTTATTATGATAATTATGGAATCTGGCAGTTTCAAAACAACAATTTTAACAAGAATCCTAATAAGAAAAGTAAACAGTTTTTAAAACGTCACAAAATAAATAATTACTTAAAAAAGATAACTGTAGATAAATAATAACTACTGCATATTTTTTGAAAATATAGCCAACGTGAACAAATGGGCATCCTAGAGTCCATATACCAACAAGTATCAAACATGACTTGTTCTTTACGTGCCGTGCTCTGTTGCAGAACGTTGGCACATGACTCCTAAAGATTTAATTTGTTCAGAAAAACCATTATCGTTGTGGTTTTTAATGAAAATACACCCCTTTTGGTTTTTGCTTCATTTAAACATAATTTATTGTTAATAAATCACTTTTTAAAATTTTGCAAAGATCTTTCGAACAATTCATTTAAAACTTTTTCTACTATTTTATACTTAGACTATTTTCGCCATGGTTATTTTTTTTTCATTTTGTTGACCTTTGTTGGTATGTCAATGTGGTAATATTACCGTACAGTATCGCAGTACAAATAAAGTTTTGTACATAGTTACCGGCGTATTTTTGTATATAAACTATAGCCCCTCTATTTCAAATAGTACCAAAGTTGTTTAAAAAGTACAATTAAAATTGCCCCAGCGGCGAGATCAATCGTTGTCGCTACTATTTGAAAATAAAGGGGCTATAACATAAACAAAAGCTTAATATCCTGAAACCGATAATTAACTGACAGCTACTGGATTTTATCACTAGAGTAAAAAGAGACCAGCTTAGTGTCGGACTAGAATCAGTCAAAATAGACAAACAACGATACAAATTTCGGGAAAACTCGCATAGAGCTGAAAATTGGTACATACCTTAAATACATCATTATAAATGAAATGTCAAAAGTCTTTATCGATCCTACTTCCGCTAAAGACTTTTATTCAAGGTCAAAGCTCAAAAAATCGGTTTTTCGCAAATATTTCTTAAACGGTAAGTGTTATCGTAAAAATAGTTCATACAAAGATTTGTAGATTATGCGAGTATCTACAAAAAAGGTCTGTATACTTAAATTCCTAGGAATCATCATTCAGGAGATATCGCGATTTCAAAAATTGGAAAGGTCATATTCTGCATAATATGCACTCTTTTCCACATCACCTTCTATTGATTTTTAAAAACTGTGTTTTGATGAATAATCTTCAAATTCTTTTTCAACAGTCATATGTTCTCATTCGCTTTCTTCTTCCTCCTCCTCTTCTACTTCTTCCTCTTGTTGCTGGATTGCTATTGATTGCTCTAAAAAAGAGGTGGATCAGATATCTCTTCATTGATATCATAAGCATCATCATCTGCTGCATTTAATTCAACATTGCAACAGGAGTGGCCTTGGCAATTACTACATACTGGTGAACAAAATAATCCGACTTTTTCACAGCCAGAATTATAATTACCCCAATTATAGTTTTTATAGCCCGTCTTGCAATTACAAAAAATGATATTGAGCAGTTTTTCTGGACGTAAACTTCTGGACCCATAACTAACTGTTTTTTTTGTAGTAGTTTTATTACGTTGCCTAACTTCATCGGTCAACTTTGACAGGGGTATTTCAAGTATTTTTAGAAGCAGAGGTGATTGCCCCACAAAGTTTTTTTCTAATCAAGATATTAAAAAAATTCCCATATGGAGCCAACTTATTGCAGACACCGAACAAACTACAATACACCACCCAACACCATTGACATAATACTAGTACATACTGTATTTTGTATGTAACGTCATTGTGATGTTTACAATATGTTGTGAGGCCTTAATTATATAGGTGTTGCCCAAGGTCCGTTGATGCATGCATAATTATATCCAAAGTAAAGGTTATCTCGCCCATTTCGACTATTGGCTTTTGAAATGGGTACAAAAATGGCGCCTTTCTGGTGACAATTTTAATTTGTCATACATTTGTCAAATCAAATATTTACATAACATACAGAAAAGGTTACGAATATTTTAATTAAAACAAATCAATAATATTAACTTATTAACAAATAATATTTTTAGGTATTCGAATTATCTTCTGTTATTGAAGTAATATTAACTACTACTACTGAATAAAACCACGAAAACATTAAAACATTAAAAAATGATGGTCTAAAATGGCGAAGATTTATTAGTTATTTGAACAAAACAACAATAACAACTAAAGCAAATATTTAACTGTGATATAACTAATTTATTAATGGTATCCGCCTCAAACCGTATTTGAGTTTCTCTTTTTTGTTATCCAAATATGTCAAAAAGCCATATAAAAGCCGTGAACGGAAATCTAACTTCTGTAAATGTCTGTACAGAATGGAATATGATGCAAGTGGATGCTACAACTATTTTTTAAGTTTTTGTAACCTCCCTAACCAGCTAAGAAATTAAGAATATATTAAGCAGGTAATTGAAAATTATCCTACAAATCGTATTTCCAGCGGCCGCATTGGGATTTCTAGAACCTGAAGTGAATAGTGTCTCTATTCCTTTTAGTATCTGCATGAGAATGTACTGTAGTATTATCTTTTAAAGTGTATCGAGGCTCTATCTTTCTATCCTTCCACACTCTTCAATTATTTTAGGCTTTTCTTTCAAATATCCAATATTATTTGATGATAGTGTTTGGCAATTAGATGGCATGTTTCCTTTATTGTCTTTAAAAGTTTAATTTTTTTTAATTAATTGCAACTACATTTATATCTTCATTTAGTCTTTTACGTTTCTTATTAACTGTAACTATATTAGAAACGTTAAATAACGTAGGAATTGCGTTTCATTTCAATATTTGCCATTCATCTTTCTTTTTGTTTCAAATTGCGTTTCTTCAAAATGGAACTAGGGGAAATGTAAAACGGTAATAAAAGAGTGTGTAATCTAAAAACTACCCTTTGTCTATGCTTAAATAATTTATATTATTTCTATATGTAATCTTATTAAAACTCAAACTTGCTTACTTTACAAAATCTTGAGTATTCAGTAATTCGCAATTCTGACTTCTACGCATATCTAACAAATTTGTCTTATTTTCCTATCGTTTGGAAAAAAAACAAACGTGCACCCTGCTAGAACAGTTTGGTGCACTACAACCAGTCATTTTTTTGGGAAAAGACTTCGGCGTTTTACTGATGTCAGAAACTGACAGATCGAACTTGGGCTCAAATATGGCTGTCTCAACTTTGATGAGATGACCTATGTATGTGTACTAGGTATACATACACATGCATGGACCTTGGTGTTGCCTAAACTCTAAAATAACACCGTTCAAAGTATTCATTCAGGAAACGTAGACTAAGCTAATATACGAGGGTGGTTTGATAAGTCCGTGCAAAAGTTTTTGAGTTGGCATCATTGCACTTGAACTATCAGGGCTCTGTTATCTAGCATGCCTTGAAACAACACATGTCAAATTTCATGAGATTTGACGCATAGTTTATATGTGAGAGTAAGTTTTTGTCGTTGATGTCTGGCCTTCTATCACAATGGAAAAAGACGAATTTCGTGTGTTGATAAAACATTACTTTCTAAGAGGCAAAACGCCAGCAGAAACTAAATCCAAGCTAGACAAATATTACGGTGAATCTGCACCTTCACTTAGAATGGTTTATAAGTGGTTTTTCGATTTTCGTTGTGGCCGAAGAAGCACGAAAGATACCGAGCGTTCTGGTCGCCCTGTTGAAGTGATTACGCAAGAAATTGTTGATAAGATTCATGATATGGTCATGGAAGATAGAAGATTTAAGGTGCGTGAGATTTCTCAAGCGGTACACATTTCGACAGAGCGGGTACATCACATTTTGCATAAATGTTTGGGTATGAGAAAGCTGGGCAAGGTGGGTGCTGCGTTTGCTCACAATTCAGCGTGAACGAGTGAAGATTTCAATGCAGAATTTGGAGCTGTTTCAATAAAATCAAGTTGAATTTCTGCGACGTTTTGTAACTGTTGATGAGACGTGGATACACTATTGTCAGCCTGAAACAAAATCACAGTCAAAACAGTGAGTTGCAGCAGGTGAACGGGCACCGAAGAAAGCGAAAACGGTTCCTTCGGCAGGAAAGGTGATGACCACTGTTTTCTGGGACGCCCATGGAATAATTTTTAAGGGTAAAACGATAACCGGATAGTATTATGCATCTTCACTAGATAGATTAAACAGCGAAATCAAGATAAGACGGCCACATTTAGCTAAGAAGAAGATCCTGTTTCACTAAGACAATGCTCCAGTTCATTCATGTGGAATTGCCGCGGCTAAACTATTAGAATTACGCTACGAAATTCTTCTACAACCCCCATATTCTCCGGATTTAGCACCCTCGGACTATTTTTTGTTACCAAACATGAGAAAATTTTTTGCAGGAACAAAATTTGGGTCAAATGCCGAAGTGATAAATCAAACAAACGCTTATTTTGCAGAGTTTGATAACTCTTATTTTAAGGAGGGGATAAAAAAACTTGAACATCGTTGGACCAAATGTATCAACTTTCAAGGAGATTATGTAGAAAAGTAAAATAAAACTTCCTCAAAAAAAATACGTTTTCTTACTTTTTGCACGGACTTATCAAACCAGCCTCGTAACTCACGATCCAGTGGGACATGCGGCTAAATCTTTAGGTGTCCAAGACTAATATAACATAAAGATTTCGGGGAGTTTAAAGAGGGCCTGATCCTTTTTAAATTTTTTTTTGATCTAACATGGAATTCCCCAAAAGATGAATATAATGATAGCACAAAAATAACTTTAGTTAAAGTAAAAATGTTCTTTGAAGTAAAAAGTTCTTGTACTTCTGGTCTCAAGGTCTGCTTATCTATTATCACTGACTTAACTATATATTATGAACACAGGTGGCTTCTAGGTGACAAACAGTATCATCAAAATTTATTATTTTACTAAGCGATAGTGATTTACATTATTACTTGTTTACTTTGAAATTGTAGAAGTTTAATAATAACACTGTGCGTAAACGTTACGTTATAATTATGTTTTGTATTGGAAAGTGATACAATACGTCGTACTTGTCTCTTGTGCTTGTTACGGAATTAGAATTAATAAAATTGCTTATTAAATTTTCTGTGTCAAGCAAAGTTATTCAAAGTGATGTGGCCATACCAACAGTGAAAAGTGAAATACCAAACTTCAGTACAAAATACAAAGACAGATTGACTGTTCATCCTAATAATCTAGTCAGTAATCTAATGGACAAGTCCGAAGAACCAAAACGGTTGAAGCGGTTTAAACAATGTGATTTGATAACGCGTTTCAACTAAATTAATACAAATGTACAGAACTAACCTTTTATTATTATTATTATAAATTATTTTAAGCTAAATAATGAAGTGGACTCACTGGAGCTTTACTTCACAATTTTAGGGGTATAGGACAGCTTATCTGTTGCTTACGTAAATTTAAACATAACAAATACTCACTGCGCTTCAAACAGGGTAGATTGTATGTTAAGAGGAGTTAATAAAAAAAATCCTGATTCTGTCAAGTAATATATTTAGAGTTAACACTTGTGCTGTTACTTAAATCAATATTGGAGCCCGTAAAGCTCAGTACCAGTGTAATACTCGTTAATTGTCTTTCAATAAATAGCAGAGTATTTTTCTTGTTATTTCAGAGACATGTAATATCAAAAAAGCATCCCAACTCAACCATGTAACAAGAATGTAAAGTATTATTTTCTAGCCTAGCCTGTACGCCTGTAGAGGCCTCATATTATCTGTTACTGGAAGCCATCTTATATAGATTACCATAATTCTTACGATAGTGTTAATATTTTTCCTTAGGGACATTTTTTGAGTTTTCTATCTAAAGTGCATTTATTTTTCATATCTGCCACTACATCCAATCTTTATTGTTGATATATTATTCTGATTTCCAATGGTAGATTAAATTTTAATTTCGTTAATGTTCTCAATTATCTATTATCGAAATCTCTTAATTATCGTAGATATCTTAAAAGAGGATGAATACGACATAAGTAAATCAATGTATCAACAGTTCCAATGCATTCATTCCATAAGAGGAAAGCATCCAAGTAATGCTAATAGAAATATTCTTTTAATATTAATATGCTTACAACAAGAACAACACAAATGAAATACGATCTGTAACACATAGCTCTACGGTTTTTCTGTACATAACCTAAAACAGCGCCCACCTACTTACTAATTTTGGCTATACCGCATTAATATTATTCATGTTAACAATCTTTACACGCAGGTTTTGCAAGAAAATACTACAAGTAAAGCTTTACATATTAAACTATTAGGAGCGGAAGGAAAAATAATAAAATGTTTATAGATAACTCTTGGAAAAGAAAAAAATTGAACAATTAACCTAAATTTGTTTTATTTTAATTGCTTATTATTTATTCTTTAAACGCAGCCAGAGAACTGAACTGACACAGAAATTAAAGCGTGTGTATTAGCATTTTAAATACTGAGAGGTACAGTTTGTTTGCTCTCTTAAATATTGAAGAGTGTAGGAAGTTACTCAACACTCTGCATACTGCTGTTTTATAAAAGTGGAATAGTGGTTTAATGGGAGTTTATTTTATTATTATTCTTTGCTTGTAATGTTCGCTTTTGCAATAAAATGCATAATGCAAAAAGTGTCACTAGACGTTTACATACATTCATGGAATGCGAAAAAAATGGGAATAGGGAGCAGATTAGACGGATCTTGTGATTACAAAGAAGAAAACAAAAAGCGGAATTTTTATTTTAATTATTTTTAATTTGTTTAAAAATGTTTGTTCTCTATAATAATAATTAATAGACATTATAGTAATTACTACAATCATTACCGATACTTATCCTTACCTAAATTTACACAAATCGTAGTCGCTGTCATTCATCTATCTAGTTCCATTAAAATTTTAGTTTTGTTTTTTTTTTCTTATAAACAGTACCGTAACAAATTAAATGAAAACCTATCACGTTCACGGTAATTCTAAAGCTTACCCAACGCACGTAACATGTAACAGCTTTAACATGTGTAATTGAAGAGTTAACATACACTACGTGAACGTGATGTGTTCCAGTTAAATAATATCAAATCACAGAACACTGTAATACAATTAACAACGTCACACTTCTTTATTAGAGATTATAACTTTAATCCAACTGACCTATAATCAGTATATTTATTTTCTATAATTTGATATACTAATAGTACGTCACGGTTTATATGGGTCGTTCTTGCGAAATTTTGTGAGTCTTGGATGGTTAAAATAAAGGAATATAAAAACTGGCTCTTTGGCTTGCTTTTCATTATACTGGTGTAATGAAGTATCAAATATAGGATGTTAACAATGGCCGAACTTAACAATTGATTTTTGATTTTTTCTAAACAAAGCATATTTTGTTATTAACAGAGGTGAGAGTAACGGTAATGAGGTTTTGTTTAAAAACTCCCGCGCTTACTAACTAACTAACGCTAAGTCTCTGCAGCCTACTAAACAACCGTAGTCAGCAAACAATTTTAATTATACATGAAATAATAATGCAATGAACCATTAGACAATTTTTATCCACGACCACTATAGAAAGTTATACATTTTGCACAATCTAGTAACCGTGAAAATGACTCATTGCTCACAATCTCTAAACTGAACGGTAATCAACGTGGGTAATGATTTCCCACAATCAGTAGTTCTACTAAAACGCCATAGATGTCCGCACATGCAATATTATATTATAAATTATTTCAATTAAAAAAGATATAAATTTTCGATAAAGGTAAATTTATTTTGTTTAATTAATGATTTACATTAAATTATATTTTGAATTCAAATCCATTTGGAAAAATTACCGCTTCGACGGGGAATCAAATCTTGGACTGTCTAATTGCTAAACCAGGCCTTATACCGTTCACCTATCTAGACGACTTAACATAATTTAGTTATTATTACTATATAAAGTTATTAGAAAATTGTTATTCAATTAACGTAAAATTGATGAATTTTTTACATTATTATATGATTGTTAATATAATATTATTCATTATTATTGCTAAATTACATTAAAAACAAAGAAAGTTTTTATAATTTGCTACATAATTCACAAGTGCAAGCCCGATGGGTACACTTAAAGCTACCTTCATTGTCATCATAATACCTGCAATGCCAGAATATGTTTCATTTCGCAGCAAAGGGGTTAATAACCTTGAAAATTGAATTGTGATTGTTTATAAAAAAATACTTTCTGAAAATGAGTACATACGTATACATTGTGTAGCTGTAATTACTAAATAGTAGATTTACTGAAATTATACAGATTGTAAACGTATTATTACTATTGTCTTTAAAAATTTAATATTATATTATTTAATATTAATTCGATTTCGTCTCATGCCGCAACTTCTTCGGTATTGTTAATAACATGAATGAGGATTGTTGCTTAGCAATATCTAGTTTTAGTCAACTATTATTATAATTTCGCCCAAAGCCGCCAAGAACCACAATATTATTGAGATCGCAAATCAACTGTTGATTTGTCAAAAACCTGGACCAATAACACCATTCTGACGCCAACTGTAATACAGAAAATTAACTGATATCACTACCAACGGAGGTGAGCAAGGTAGTGAGGGCATAAGAAAATATAAATAAAATGAATATATGATATTTTTTTGCATTGCATTGCATAATCGGGTATCTTACCTTCCGAAACTAATAGAAAATAATCTTTTCGTAAACATTTTACTGAAATCACGTATTTTATTTACATGCTGAATAAGACAATTGAAGTTGGGGACAATTAACAAATGTACGTAAATGTATGTAAATATCTAACACTTCTAGCAAAACCGAATTACTGAGCCTAATTTGTTCATTCATCAAAGGTACCGTGCCTTTGTGTTTGTATATTTCAAAAGCTTCTAAAATGCCTAGTTTTGTGTTTTTTGTTACGAAAGTATAAAAACTTAACATTTTTTGGGGTGTAATTGTGTGGTTCTGTTCCAAAAGCTGCTTTGTATAATTAGATTTTCTCTGGATGTTTATTTTTGTAACAGTGTACATGTTCTTTGTATCTTATATCAACATTTCAAAGTGTTTGTCCAATATAAACCGAGTTACAAAAAAGTTAGGAGTTACGTATGATGGATATTGTTGAAAAAACCTTTTGTGGGGATTGTATGCCTAAATCCGTTGCCTGACATGCTGTCTGGGCTTTTAAAGAAAGTTACTTTTAATATACAAGATCTCTGATGTTAAAACAATGGGGCACCGCTTGATTATTATCACAGAAATACTGCGTACGTTATAAAAATGTGAATAAAAATGTAGAAAAATAAGACAGATGAAGCAGACTAGAGATCAAGTTCGAAGCCGTTGCGTCCGAACCCATCACAGCCGTCCTATGTTATAACATATTTAACCTTCCTTAACTCAAACATCCAGATCCGTCAGTATCGCTGCCTGTTTTATCATTATGTTATACAATAATCAATCTAATTTACCACATCCATCGTGGCTAAGTTTCTTAAAGTGATAGTAAAAGTTTAGCGTAGCTGTTTTGTAAAATACCCGCAACCTGGTAGTACTCGAATGTCAACGAATACATACCTTTCGGCGGAAAGCAAAACTATGACCAAGGTGAATGACAGATGACAGACAAAAATACAAATTTACGTCAAAATTGTTTCATTTAAATTAAAATAATATTGTATATACAATACACTATGACTTAATCAAAGCCGAACTTAGACCATAACTTCGATGTTACTTGAAAATGACCTTTTTGACCTAGTCACAAACAATTGTATATTATTTGTCCATACGGACTTCGTTTTTATGTAAAATTATTTAGCAAAGTCATCAGTTATTGCGCTCTACTTAAACCACTTTTTAGAAACTGTTAACCTACAACTGCTCAAGTTAAAACTGTAGATATTGGTTTCTACCATTCCACTAAACTATTTACATAAATATGTATTGTCTACGTACCGTGGGAAGAATTCAGATCAGACAATAATCGCCGAAAATTGTAACGAAATCATTTTTGAGCAGACTTATTTCGTTTTAACAGAAATACTTAACAGTTCACGACCCCCTTCTAGGTTAATGGATCGTTATTTCGAGTCAAATTTCTTCAACATTAAAATGTTCACAAAGAAACGAAACGTTTTTAGAATTATAATTTATATTTTACTAGATATCATTAGAGCTAAGTGGAGTTGCACGTTGATGAACTGGTTTCGAGTCTCGATATTTTATTGTGTTCTAGTAAAGAGCAAACGTTCATAATTTTTTTAGAAAAGTCATTAATAATCATGTGGATTTAAATTTGTTTGTAATAAGTTCCGATCACCGTACAGTATCTAGATAATTAAAAATATAAATAATAGCAAAGTCGGAAAATACAAAAGTAGAAATAATTGAACCATCCGAAGATTTTAAAAAGGGGTTCAGAGCTCAACAACAACTGTCTAGATTCCGGCATCTTTAATATGTGAGTGTCTGATTTTTTGGTTATTGTGATTATTAGTTTTTACACCTGTTAGTGCCAATGTGGATTAAGATTTTAAAACAAACGTACAAGAATAAATGGATTATTGACAAAACGTGCCTTCAGTAAATACACTTTGTAAATAATTACTTTTAAAATTTATTTACGAAATTAATAAAGTAAATGGGTTCTCGATTTAAAAAATAGCAACATTGTATTTAGAATCGGATCTCTAAATAAGTTAATGTGTAATGCCTCGAAATGTTCGTTTGTTTAATACTGTAATTAAATGTACTTGTTTTATGTACACAAATTGTGTCGTGCACATTTTTCTAAACAAGTTTCATGAATTGGAATTAATAAACAACGTTAAAAATCATTTGTCATTGGTTATAGTTTGGGATGACAAATTGTTGTGGTCTATTTAACAAAAATAAAGTATTAATAATAAGAGAAAAATAATTTAACAAAGTCTTTTACGAATTGTAGTTTCCCAGCATTGCTTTTAAATAATAACATCAAATAATTTGGGTGGCACCCTCTATATTGTTCAAGTATTCCTGTGTCTTATTTGAAATCAGTAAGGCTTTGTGAAGACGCTGAAAATAATTGGAATAAGTAAGAAATTTCTACGAGGAGCTATATTTTGTGTGAGTATAAGATTTGTATGCTTTATTTTTTTGTTGGGATTGTTCATGTTGCAGATTGATGTCCATGTGTATTTTGATTAGGTTTAGTTTGTTACAAAATCAGCATTTAGTACTACGATTTTTATAAAACATTTGATTTGTAAGAAATAAATATTATTTAATTGCATGAAGAAAATGTTAATGAAAATACATATATTATTTATATTTGTCCTACATAGTATACACGCGTAGAAACTTCTTTCTCGCTGCACATAACATAAGAATAAAAAATTCCCCAACGAAAGCTAATTATTATTAATAACTCAAATCTGCATGATATGCGTATGATCACAAAAATACAGTTAACTTATACATTAATCAAAAGAAATTACAACACTAATTTACAAAAAAAGGAAGCGAACGATGATTCATAGTACACCTTGATGATTCCTATATACAAAATTATTAGAATTTCACGGTATTTGAACGTATTCTTTTTATCTTGCTTAGATCATAAATTAAGGTTAGACAAAATGATGAGTATGGTAAAGTACTATGTAGGGATTAGAGAAAAAAATATAAAAAAATTAATAATTTGTTGTTTGAAGAAAGAAGAAAAGATATATCATGAATGGTGGCCAAGGCTTTTTTAATTGTTGATTATTAAGCAAACGCACATCCGTACAATTACACGTTATTATTTCCTCGGCATTGTTCTAAGCGCGATTCGAGAAATTTTCTTGTTTTATTATTTTTTTAATTATATACTAAAGATCGACAGTATTTTTTTGCTGACGTCGAAATCTCATTGAATTCAACAGTTGAGAGTTTTTGTTGAATTCATTCACTCATTAAAAATGTCACGCAACTATTCAGGGCAATTTTGTCATACCAACATAAATAATTCATATTCATTAATTCATTACCTCTTTTACATATTTATTACAAAAACGAATAGATAGTGACCGGTAATAATTTATTACTAAAGTTTTGTTTTGGTTTTTTAATTTGTTGATAGTAAAGAATTTCGCCAATAAGGTTTGGAGGTTAACCAGAAAAATTGTTAGAATAATTTGTTTCGTGAAATTCTTGTTTTAAAAATGACGCAATTATTTATCCATTATAAAATAGGTAGTTGTAAGCAAACTGCATTCGTCTAGACTACTAGACCTCTCTGTATATAGCATTTGTACTACTCTTTAAAACATCTAGAACGGAGCGTTGAACTTGTCTAATTACAAATTTAATTTTTCAGAACGTGCCGTATTTTATTAGTGCGTTACAACACTTGCATACATTTAAATTATTGATATACTTTTTATCCAGTTTTTTTGTTTAAGTCTTATTAATAGTATAAGATTATTGTGCAGCAAAAAATATATGAAATTGAGCAACTCGCTTCTAAAAGTTACTACTACTTGTTTTAAAGGATATTACAGGCTTGTTAGAATGGTAAATGTTTTGACACTTTTTATGAAATCAAATAATGTAATAATATAATTAATTCTCTTATACATATTTGGATGTGTAAATATGTTGAGCGTTGTCGTGGAAAGAGCCACTGCACTACTTGTGACGTCCTCTTGGTGAATGTGTGATGTGTCAATCACGACAGTTTTACCTTCTTTAGCTAAGTTCGTCATGATATTTAGTATAATTACGGTAAACTACTGACTTATCGGTTTTTTATCCTACGCAGTTCTTTATGGTCATTATATTATATATGCAACTTTATACCTATTATACCATATCATTTAATTTAACCCATTTAGATAAACATTCAGGCCTAAATTTCTTTAAGATCTGAGCTTAATATATTTCATACAATCATATAGGGATAAATTTTACATGTTTGAGATAGTAACTTTTGCCTATTAGAATTACTAGGTATAGGATTTCTATGCATTTGCATGTTTTTTCTGCTTATAGCAAACATATGCAGAGTTATATTTCTACATGTTTAAGCCACATATGAATCACATATGTCAATTTGAAAGTGCATATAAATGCATATTTAGGTGTTTTTTATAAATGCATGCATATTTTAGCATTTTTGAACGAGTGTGCATATTTTACCACTTTTTGAGCGTTTTACATGCTTTAATTATGAAATTTCTAATATTTTTTAAATAATTTTAGCATTTTAGACGACCAATCAAGGGCGGCTTAGTTGAGTCTAGGGGAAACCCATAATTTAATCTTATTGTTAAATACTAGGCTTTAAAATATTTTACTGCCTTAACCATCTGTGTACTTGTTAATATTTTCTAAGAAAGAAAAGTTTCAACTAAAATCTAAATACTTACATCCTGCGGTATTGTGATAAATAGGTATTAGGACATTCCAAAGACCCGTTGACAACTTCCTGTTCATAGAAAAATTTGCCTGTACTTTTGTTTACTAATCTTGTAATCTTTCAATTAAGATAGTTCAGAAATTGCAAACTGCATTTCAGTTTGAAATTTTAGAGTGTAAAGATGGGTAAAGAAAAGTTATGTTAAGGAATTCAGTGTTCTTACAACTGACGATAAGGTGTTGTATTGTGCAGTGTACGACGATAAAGTGACTGCAACGAAACGCTTTCAAGTTACACAACATCTGAACACGGTTCGACATCAAACGTGTGTTGTCCTGAAATCAAAAAAAACAAACATTGTTACCGGGGTACCTTAATAATTCGCGCGGTGAGTCCAGCAAATCGATCGAATTTAATAAAAAACTATGTAGTGCATTAGTGGCTGCAGATATCCCGTTAAGTAAAATTAATCACTCAGCATTTCGTAATTTTCTGGAAGAAATTTCAAAAATGCCAATACCCAACGAGTCTACACTCAGGAAAAATTATTTACCTCGTTTATACGAAGAAACCATAAAATGAATTAGAAAACATGTAGCGAATAACTACATATGGGTATCCATTGACGAATCTACTGACACTACTGGAAAGTGCGTAGAAACTTCATTTCCTTCGTTTTATTAGTAAAATTTAACTAATTAAAGACAGCAGAGTAATTTACGGATGTTTTATTTTCTATTTTGTTAGTTACATATTTAATCACAACAATATTTTTGCTTGATTAAAATATATTTTTTTTTAAATAACTGTTTTGCGCTAATTGTTTGTAACCGACTAATTATGTAGTTCGATAAAATAAAAATTAAATTTTTGTTTTCAGATACGTGGCTAACGTTATAATTGGCGTTTTAAATTCGAAGAACAATCCCAAATCCTATCTATTAGCAATAGACGTTTTCAAGAGCACCAATCATTGTTCTGTGGCAAAATTGTTTAATGATTCAAGGGCTATTTTGTGGCCGGACGGCATACAGTACAACAAAGTACTCCTGTTCGTCTCCGACGCGGCACCGTACATGATCAAGGCTGGAGCAGGCTTACAAGTTCTGTACGAAAAAATGATCCACTTAACTTGTCTTGCCCATGCAATGCATAGAGTTGCGGAAAAAGTGCGGGAAATATATCCCAACGTAAACTCTATAATTTCAGATGTTAAAAAAATTGTTTTTTAAAGCTTCATATCGCATACAAATATTTAGGGAAACTGCTCAAGAAGTGCCTCTCCCACCTGAGCCTGTAATAACAAGGTGGGGTACTTGGCTTTCTGCAGCAGAATATTATGCAACTTATTTTGATATTATTAAAGCATTTGTAAATAAACTTAATAAACACGATGCACTATGCATACAAAGCGCACAGGATGCTTTTAATACTAAGGAGGTGAGGGCAGAATTATTGTTTGTTTTGACAAATTTTGTGCGTTTAGCTAAAGTAATTCAGAAATTAGAAAGTCAGGGAAATTCATTAGATGAATCTCTTGAGCATCTAAAATTGTTAGGTGTTTCTTTGAATAAAGTAAAAGGGCCAAAGGGTTTGACTATAAAACAAAAATTTAAATCCGTTCTAGACAAAAATCCTAGTTTTCACTTAATTAAAAGCATAAACGATGCATTATCTAGCCAAGACATTTTAGACGAGCTAAAACATTATTCGCTTGTAGAATTAAACAATTTTAAGTATGCCCCAATTACGTCTTGCGATGTGGAACGGAGTTTCTCAAAATATAAAACAATATTTAGGGATAATAGGCATATGTTTACTTTTGAAAATTTAAAAATGTACTTCATTGTGAACTGTAACGCTCTATGTTTAGAAAATATAATTAATTAAATTATTGCATAGGATGTCCAATTAAAATAATTTCTGTAAATAAAATGTAAATAACGCTAAACAGGTGTTTTTTAATAATGAAAGTGCATATATTTATTAAGAATTTCTAATAAACGCATATTTCATGATTTTTAAGTGCATATCTAAGTGCATATTTCACGTTTTTATAGTGCATAAGTGCATGCATATTTCAGCATTTTTAAGTGCATACAAATCCTATACCTAGTAATTACTATTGCTAAATTATATAAAGTACTTTTCATCTTTGAGTTTATTAATATACTTTATTGTAAGGTAAGTAACCTGTTACATGCTAATTTCGTAGCACCCTGTATTGCTATGCTTTTGTGTTAGTTTATATAGCGTTTAGGGATTTTCGCATTCTCTCTCCTTGTAGTTGCCATTTTGTTTTGGAACTAACTTCCTGTTGATAGCAGAACACTCACTTGGTTTTGTACGCTCGTCAAGCTAGTCCTTTTATAAAGAATAGTGTAGTGGGCATCGCCGTTTAAGTAATCTCTTCCTTTGTGTTGTGAATTGGGAATTGCATTGGTGCAGATCTTGGTTGATTTTTATTTTTTGATTTGAATTCCAAGTTTTTTGGAATCATTTGGGGGATTTTTCCCATTAGTTCTTTTTAGAGGTTATAGGAGCACGTTCTCGTAAGTTTATAGGTTAACTTTTCTATCATTCAGTCTCTTATACTTAATTCTTTTGATAGATTTCGATGTATAATCGTCGTTTGCCGCCTTTGGAGGCGATATAATTATCTCTTAAGGTCACATTACACCGAAGGTATTTATAAAGTGTTTGTTAGGTGCATTCTGGTAATTGATTTTATTTGTTACAGACCTTTTCTTTGCTGGTTTATCTTGCATCTTATATCTTCCTGTTTATCTAACTATAATTACATCTACTTCATTGTAAGTGTGGGTTGTTAAAACACCACAGCGTTCGAACTGGTTGGTGGCGTTCCCCTTCGGAGTGAAAGAAGACACCTGTATCGTGAGTCAGTTATAATATAGCAACTGGTTACATCAAAATTAACGTTTGACAATCTTTATTTTCTGTAATTAAAGCTTTACTGTATATATTTGTATGTTATAATATTATGTGTAAAAAGGTTATTACTTATATCTAGGTATCTATTTCGTATATATAATTTTGTCACATATTATTTATTCTAATACATTGTTAGGAATATTTGCGAGTGAATACGGATGACTTTGCTCCGTAATGAATTGGTTTAACAATTAAAATCTGAAGTTAACGATTGCGCAATCTCAGGTATTCGCGTTAATTTACCGTGCCTGCTACATTTTTGAGACTTGAAGTCAAGTCAGATTTAGAGTAAATAAATCGCTCGCATCAATCCGCACCCAGATCAAATTTGTAATTAGAAATC
Source organism: Agrypnus murinus (assembly GCA_929113105.1). Lineage (NCBI taxonomy): Eukaryota > Metazoa > Arthropoda > Insecta > Coleoptera > Elateridae > Agrypnus > Agrypnus murinus. Next base: position 102,155,632 of record OV816025.1, read on the forward strand.
CATAACTTGCATTTAATTTTTGCCAAAGCTATTTGTCCTTGATTTAGATATAACCTTACTTGATTGATTTATGTTAATTGATCTACCTGATAATTTGTTTAATTGATAATAAAGCAGTGTAAATCTCTTACTTGAAGACTTATTATTTACATGTTTGGTATTTGTGGTTTATATTTTCAGCCATCGAGGATTCAAGATTGGGAAAAGTCGACCACATTGGTAGTAGTCGCAAATGTGTTGTTCTTTTCAGATTTTGTCGGCAAATACTGTAGCTATTTTAGACGATTCTTGGCGCCCATTATAAAAGACCTTTAATTTGACCCACGACCTCACACTAGTTAGCTGGCAGCCGACAGATTTAACTGCGGTTAAAGGTAGTTACCGTTTCCCAATAAGCGGTCCCCATTTTGTGGGTAACAAACTGTTTCTAACGTGGCTGCTTAGGGTATCTATATACGTTAGTGTAATTGAAACATGTCTTTAAAAAGAAATCTAATAAGAGTTCCAGACATTGATTACAAATTTGAGATAATCTCGAAATGATCTCAAATTTGCATTCGTTTGTAGCTGATATAATATTAATTATATATAAAGGTGGAAGTGTTGCATGTTTCACAAAGGCCATTTATTTCAATCCAATCATGACTGAAGCTATTAACAAAACAGTCTATCAGTGCAGTCTTTGATATAATTACATATTATGGTTATTTTGTATCTACCTTTACAGAAAAATAATAAGCGAAAAAACCTTTTTCATATTTTACCATAAAGCCTAATAAATTGCATATATCTGTAATGTAAGTGACAACCTCCTAACGACCTTAAATTAAATCTTTATTCAGATGAAAATGCTTCGATACTTTAGAACGAAAAGCTCTGGTTTTCGTCATGAATAAGAGTAATGACTAATAAAGTATTTATTATAATTAGACGATTTAAAAACCTGCACTTTATTAGCAACATACAATTTTTAGGTTAGAACTTTGATTGAAACTCTAAAAATTGGACACTGTACTTTGATACGGAAATACGGGTATTTAAAAATTCGAGCATTTTTTATAGAAATTATTAATATATTTTATTTTTTAATGTTTTAAATATTTTATATAAAAATAAACTGTTTTTTTTTGTTTGAAATATCTAGAATATTTCTTTAATGCTTGCAGATATCATTTTGTTAGAAAACTCGATGATTTTCCTGAAGAATTAAAAAAATAAGGATTCTTTTTTTAACCGTTTTTTTACATTTCAGAATCTCTTACTAACCTCGAATTTTTGCTCTCATAGAAAAATGGGTTTGCATAAAAAAACGGAAAAAAATATACGAGGGCGTATCGTAAAGTTTTAATTATCACCATGAAGTTATTAAGCTATCCGGATGTAATTTCATTAGCATAATTATGAATCCCTGTAAATGGTAGCTACTTCTGTCAACTTTTTCCTTTCCGGTAGATGTAAAAGCAACTTTCACATCAGATGTTGACTTTGCTGTAACATAATGAAAAGGATCTCTGTGTGTGTGTGTGCGTTATCAACGTTATTTACGCAACGTTATTACCCTGCAAAGCCGGATATAACCCGCTATAAGCTTTTTCAGCAAACGGTAGATAATTCGCAACCTTATATTATTAACTGGATATTCATTCTTGTCCATACGTCCAAATTTAGAAGGTTCTCCAGGTCGTACTAGATACTTGATCGATTCCAATGTCGGTCTTTTTCACAGGCCCTTTTATTGGAGTGCTACTATCTCTCACCCGAAGTAGGAAAGGAGGATGTTAGCAAAAGCAGTCGTTCGCTGCTGGTAGCTCTTTTGTAGCTCTCAATCCCTTGAAAATTACCTTTTTCCGCAGCAAGGCTAAAAGGAGGATGATGGCTCGAGTAGAATAGCGCAGTCTTTTCCCCTGGGCTCCCAACCTAGAGGTAAGAGACGCCGCATTTGGGAGCCAAAACGAACAGACAGAAGCAGAGCAGCTACTCTGCACGAAGTTCGTGCATCCTTCCGAGGCACTACCCATACGTAAGTTCACTACACAGACACCAAGCACTTACTGAAAAAGATTTATTTGCACGTCTCATAGTTATGAATGAATGCTACATTTAGCTTTACAATTTAGAGGTCAAAGACCTGAGTAAGGAGTGAAATCACATCCGCAAGCAAGCATCCGCTGTGGAAGTCAACAGGTGTGGTTATGAAGCTTTACTCCATCCCCTATTGGCTTCTTTGTTGTTCGCTGAGATAAAGAAGCCACTGAGAGATCGGCGATTTAACAACACAGTCATTCTGGAAGCGGAACAATGGTCCTCGGGGAAATCGAACTTCTATAATGATGGGTTGTGGAAACGCTGCCAAAAGTTTGTAGCTCTGCAGGGCAACTACGATGGCGGAGAAGTTCTGTCCAATGTGCTAATTAAAACTTTGCGATACGTTCTCGTATACAGTAGTACATAAAAATCTATGTTTTATTTGGCAAGATTTATTTGACTAGTACTATGCAAAACAAAGCTGTGATGTTAAATAATTATGTAACTTACTTTTTAAGTCCGCTTGTACATACATTACTCAATCCTTTTTATTTGCATTATTATTCAGCTCCCCTGATTCGCAGTTACAGAACATACAGTATGAACGTTCATCTGAATGACAACAAGTACACTCTTGATAATACTTCTTGTAAAAGCAAGAGGCAAGAAAATCTGGAGAGTAGACAGTCGAGGATGTTATATTGTTGAAGACGATGACATTAAGGGCTGATTAATGGTACATTTGGCCCTAAGCTAAAATTAACTTGGTTCTAGGTTCAGCGTCAGAAGTTTTTTGAGACTATAATATGTAGAATATTTTGTCGGCTTGTAAAACAAGTCATGTCTGCTAATTTTAACGTAATACTTTAACTAAATGCTCGTTACAGCGATACAGTTTAGTCGGACCCGGAGTTTTAGGGGGGTCCGAAATTGAATTCGGATATGAGTCCGCAATAAAAAGGTTCTTTTTTTGGTTGTCGTCAACAACCCCCCACCTAGTTTAGGGCCCCTAGGCTATAGTCTACTCTACCTAATGGATAATCCGCCCCTGGATAACATGCTATGATACTTTTTGACTTAGGATGTACAATGCTACAGCTTTCTGTGCTTTCCCAGGTCCATACAACTCCAAATCTCTTTTAGTTTTTAAGACATTCAAAATTATTTCAAAATATGTTATGCAATAAATTATGAAATATCCTTGCAGCTGTTTATTCACTGTGGGTGCCCAGTAATCTTTCATCCTTACTGAATGAAACCGGATGGGTTGTCTTTGGCTAGACATATAGCTCGATCGGATCAACAGATAATAAAGATCAAACATGAAGCTTATTTGAATACTTTTAACTGAGAGAAACAAGCCATAAAATACTTAAAATGCATAAAACAGAAATTGATCTTACAAATAAAAAATAAAAGAAAAATCGGTTTATAACAGTTTCGTGAGGAATGAGTTCTTGACAAAATAAGCAATAAAGAACTATTTTGAATTCACCACTTTCAAAATCACGCGAACGTAGTGTGTAAAAATGCCATTTTACCCATTTAGATATTAGAAATCACAAAAGAAGGATAAGTAAACGCTAACAATTCCACTGACATATAGCCCCTTTATTTTCAAATAATAGCGACAACGATTGATCTCTCCGCTAGAGCAAAAGTACCAGAACGATGTTGGCGACATTGAATGTTACCAGATTTGACTTTCTGTGTTACAATAAATCTTAGCATAATCATGCACAAAAATATTCACAGTTTAACATTAATTTAATAATGGACATTCATGTTTTGTAAAAACGACCATATTAATATAACATATAGGTACCTCCGTAATTCTAATTTTTGAACAACTTTTTATTAAATTTCCGCAACACATGCATGTAGTAATTTTTTGTTTATTAAAGTTTGTATCAGGTTTGCTCCACGATGCCACTACTATTTGAAATAGAGGGACTATACACTGACAAATGTGCGAGCGCCATCTATTGGGAACAAGAGAATACTATTGCCTACTTGGTTTTATGTTTACTTTGAATTCGAAACAGTATTAAAGATTTTGGTTAATGTTCGTTTCAAAAAATTTTTTGGTAACGCGATATGCGAAGTCATCTTAGGCGCATTTGCGCAAGTGAATCAACCGCTCCTTCGTCGCTCGTGCTTCAAAAAATGCGCTCGTGCGCGAATAAATACTTCGCGTACTTGGTTCGTAAATAACTATTCTATATCTTTCAAACAAAAAAAAAGAGAGAATGAAAATCGGTTTACAAATTACCACGAAACAAAGATGAAAGATAACTGACCCCGTTTTCCAGGAAAACTTTCGCGTTTTCTGACAAAATGATAATCACAAGAAAAAGAACTGTATCAAGTAACATCAAGTAACAAAAAAAAGGCACAAACAATGGTTTATAAATGGTCCAGAAGCAAGCGATCACAAAAGGCAATTCCGCCATGTTGATTGCAATCTGGAGGATAAACGATAAAAATGCGACTGATGTGATCAATGGTTTTTACACTCCTTGGCCTCTTACATGAAGTATATGAAATCAATCTGAGGGTTCATAAAAGAGCAAACAAACCAGGAGGTAGCTAAAATTGCCCATAGAATTGCGTCAAATAAAAATTAGAATACTTTCTTGTAAATATATTTCTTCGAGTCCCAACAATATGATAATTTTAATAGTAACTATATGCATACCTAACTAAATAAAAAAAGGTACGAGAGTCCCAAAACAAACATGTTTTTATTCATACTTAAACCAACAGTAGTAGTAAAATAAGCAAATTGGCAAGACGGATCTAGTAGATTCAGTTTGTGGTTACACAAATACGTCAAACTACAAAAGAACCTAATAATCAAAGATAGCAACAAAGCACATATCGAGTTAAGATTTATGACGACAAAAACCGGAGGTCATGGTTTATTACCTATACATGTCTCTACGGCTGTCAAAGTCTAATCTATAAAGTGGTTATACAATTTTGTTGTAGATTTAAGGAATTTATTTGTAAATTATGCTAAATATATTTTATTATACATACTTATTATGACAAACATTACTTTATGTTTTTGAAAGATGATCTATCTATTCAATATCAAATATCATATTAAGAGCTATTATAGTAATCTCATTGTTGATAGTATTTAAATTTGTTATTATCAGTAAACTTAATGATCAATCTAGATCTGATGTAAAAACGTGAAAATCCACATTCTTTTTTATCTAATTTTGTTTACTATATTTTTGTTCACTAAGACGTAAAACAGTGTAATATAAAATAGAACGAAAAACAGTATAACTTCTAATATCTGTGTCTAAGCCTTATCAAAAGAAAGTTCATGTTTATAGAAATCTAGCAACGAAACCAACTTAACATAACTTGTAAACTTAATTTTAATCTTACAGGTAATCTCTGCATAACTATTGGAATTTTGTTGTGAGGATAAAATTTCTACATAGACAGTATGATGTTAAACATTCTTTTTCTTTAATTTTTTATTCTTTCCTTACTACCAGATAGCAAGAACGAAAAAAATTGATTCGCTCGCAAAAGAACAATCATTATAAGAATTTAATTTTTCACTTGTTCGCGAATTTTATTATTTAATTTTCTGATTAAATAAATTTTCATTCGCCAGCGAATCATATTTGTTAATAGTTAAAAAATATTTATCGTTTGCGAATGTATAGCGTATGGAATCATTTGTGAGTAAAATAACAACGCAGGTTTATAATATAATAATATGTAAAGATGCAGTTTTGTTAATACCGGCGAATTGCAAATCTTCATTTAAAGAGATTTTTTGTAAAAGATTGCTGTTTAAATTTATTAACAGTACATATTTATGAACTTTTTCAATAGTTTTGAACTGTGCTTAGTTAATGGGTGGTATGACTAAAATGCCTTTACTCATAATAGCTCTCGTATTACCACTAACTAAATATCATATTTTTTATCCTTTATTAAAAGAAGTAAAATCGCTTGCTACAATTTATTCATATGGTCCAATATTATGGACAGGGCGCTGTATCAGTGCTATCGAATTTTGTTTGATAATTCTTCATTAATTGATACTCGTTTTCGATTTATTTGTTTTCATCAAGAAATTTTAATTTCTTTTCACACTCTAAACAAGTGGAAGTATTTGTTTCTTTATCATAGGAAATATATTTGGTTACATTCAAATTTTTGTGTCGGTTCATATTGTATGAAATTGGCTAATAATTTATTAAATTATAAAATAAATAAAACAAAACGGTAAGTTTACTGCTCTGCTATTTTAAGTAAACAGGAATATAATACGAAAAAATTCGCAACTATAATACTACAAGTGATCAACTACAAGCAAAAGTTATCCTAGCAACGACTGAAAGAAGCGAGTACAATCGTTATTAAGAAGTGGCAAGAACCGAAAACGAATAATTCATTTCCACTTGTATTCATTCGCGAATGAAATACGTTCACAAGCGAATAAAATTGCCTCCGATAAAATTTCAGTCTTAAAAAATGAATAATAAACTGTAAACATAAAATTCGTTCGCGAATGATAAAATAACAAATGAATCAATTTGTGAATGGGCGCATTCAGGGACGCTCAGCAACTAAGATGCTGAATTAGGGATTTCCTAAATGAATTAACTGCCGAATATCTTACTAAGAACTGGTTAATTTGGTTAGCTTAGAATATTTACCGCTTACTTTGAAAGCTTACGCTCTACCCTTACGTTTTAAATAACAATAGGGGAAGGTTAGTGACCGCTAATGACCTGATAAATTATTGAAACATCATTAAATAAAAATTCTAAAATTCAAGTTTCATTAAATTGATATTATTATATAGGTTAGGTTACACACAACTGTGTCAAAACGGCAGCAATTCAAGTTAATATCAAGGGGTTCAATAACTATTGTCTAAAACGGAAGAAGTAAACAAAATATAGGGCACTTCACTTTAATAATACATTTTCAAATTTAAGTAATGTCTCCAGAGCTTCATCGTTATTTACAAGAGTTCGCTTACAAGTCATAGTCGTATTTCTCTGTCCCTTGTATTACTCAATACACTCAATTAACGCATCGAGTTCAGCATTTCTTCGGTAGAATTAAAATAATTCTACTGATAAGTAATGTCTTATTATTTACCAAACAAAAGGCTGAAAACTGTTTACTGCATGCTTTTAAATTTACCCACCGCATTCAAATGTCACCGTTTTCTGATCATCTGAAGCTGTGATTTTAATCAACCTAATACTCCCGTTAATGCAAAAACTACAAAATTAAATTAATTTTAGATGACGTTTTATGTTTGTAATTTTTATGGCCTTGAATTGATTTATCTTAAAAATGTTGTGAACTATCTTAAACAAGAAGACGGCTTTGTTTCCTTCAAACTTAGTTGGAAGCATTCTTTCAAGAACTTTCTATCAGTCTGTTTTTGCATACTTGTACTTATACAGGGTTTACTATTAGGGATTAGAGTTTTTGACGACGTAGCTACGAGATCGCGAATCGCCATCGTCGCGAAAAACAAAGTGTTATTCTCAATCTGTCAACTTACTCAATTGTTATCATGGTGTCGTACAGTACAGAACAGCGAGTAACAATCGTACAAACATTTTTCGAGTCGGGCTCATCTGTGCGTGCTACACATCGTGCATTGCGTGCTACGTTTGGTCAATCTAATCGGCCAATTGAGCAGACAGTTCGAAACATTATCAACAAATTCAGGACTACCGGGTCGGTGCTGGACGCCTGTACGTGCTCGTTCTGGCCGATCGGCCGAAGACATTGCTGCTGTCAGCCAGAGTGTCACCGAGGACCCGACGCTCTCAGTTCCTCGTCGTTCGCAGTAGTTAGGCCTTTCATAAATGACAACTTGGCGTATTCTGAAGAAGGATTTGGCTCTCCATTCTTACAAAATTCAGCTGACACAGGAATTAAATCCCCCAGACCATGCCCAGCGTCGTGCGTTGGGTGAATGGATATTGTCGCAAGTGAGGGCAGATTTAATCAAAAAATCATACTGAGTGATGAGGCACATTTTGATCTTCATGGCCACGTTCACAAACAAAACTGCCGCATTTGGGGACTGGAGAAACCACATGAGATTGTTGAGAGACCGCTGCATCCAGAAGATGTTACTGTTTGGTATGCATTTTGGGCCGGGCGCATCATCGGTCCATTCTTTTTTGAGAACGACGAAGGAACAGCGATTACGGTGAACGGTGAAAAATATCGCACCATGATTAATCAGTTTTTATTGCCTCGTTTGAAGCACATGGACTTAACAGACATTTGGTTCCAGTAGGATGGTGCAAGGAGCCACACTGCGCGTGCGACATGGGATTTGCTGAGAACGCAATTCCCCGGCCGTGTTATCTCTCGAAACGGCGATGTGCATTGGCCACCGCGTTCGTGTGACTTGACGCCGCTAGATTTTTTTTGTGGGGATACGTGAAAAGAAAGGTCCGCGCTACCCATTCACAGAATATTCAACAACTCAAATTCGAAATCCAACATGTCATCGGTGAAATTCCGAGAGTAATGGGCGAGAATGTCATGGTGAATTTCATCAAGCGGGTTGAGGCCTGCCAAACGAGACGCGGCGGTAATTTGGCCGACATTGTGTTTCACACATAATTGAGATGTTACATATTTCCATATTTAATAACCATTTCCAAATTTCCTTGAATATTTTGTGTTTTACTCCAATAAAACTGTTACGTCCATAATTGTGGACCCAACATTTAAATCAAAAGAAGTGTTGAAACTTAACTATTTATTCTAAATTATATGTTACATTTGTGTTCTTGACTGTTTGTGTACCACTACTGATGCACACTTGTCGACTTGCTTGTCTGTTGTCACCAAACGGTAAACTACCCCAAAGTGGGGGTGTGAAAATGGAAGGAAGCGTGCATGCATTAACAAAAACTGTAGACAACCCGTATTGGTAAACACTATAGTTACAGTTACGTATATTATCTGGCACTCTTAATTTGGTGGTTGTGCTTTAATTTTAATTTTCATTACTAACTAATTTTCACTTTTAAAGAATTCACGTCTGTTTCGTTACATTTTTTTTAGTTTATCGGTAAATGTATTATGTGCTAGGAAGTACATAGTTCGGAGCATAATGTGCAAATGGTTGAAAACAATAGAAACGTTTTGCAATTCTTCTATATCACCTAGTTGATAGCATATGTGAGATATTATTCAAAAACTTAAAATTGTTAGTATGGCATAGAAACTTGTAGGACAGTAAACAAATATTTCAAAACATAATAATTATCAATGTTGTAAGTATTGTAACGACAATCATTATATGGTACAAGCCGTGAATATTGTCAGACGAGGTAGTCGACTATGATGACACAACACGTACCACCATAATGGTTGGGTACAAACGGAATTGCATACAAAGTTTTAGCTGCTAACCTAAATTAATGAAGAAATTAAAAATAAATTATATGGTTCTATACTAAAAATTCTTAAAGTTAAGACATCATCTATGCTCTTTTAGTCGTTTATTTAATAACAAACTATTGATGAATTTCATTACGGAACTAGTGTAATAATGGTACTCAGTCCGAAAAAGTCATTTTGATATTCAAATGGAAGTTCATAATGTTGATATTACTATTATGTGTCATACACGGTCATATACTTTATCAACACAAGATTACAGTTAACACATTGAGTTCTAATTAACTAACAGTTGGGATTGATTTTTAAAGCCCCACTGCAGAAATTAATTTAAGACAGGTATAAAAGTAGATTAAAAATCCCTAAACTGCAGTTGTTGCCCCAACTTAAATATTTTGTTTGTTTGGTATCGCCACTATAGAATACTGAGCTTTTCATATGACTATAAAGCTACTGAGCTTTTGCCTATAAAAACTACTAGTATAAGAAATACACTATTTATTTTCATTAGAATTCTTCGTGTTGTCTGGCTAGAAGATTAACATAATCATAAATTATTATTAGTAAATATTTAGAATTTCCTCTTACGAGTACTGAAACATCTCAAACTGGAAAAAAGGTAACGGAAGACTGAGAATCCTTGAAATATTTTCGTTTCAGACATTGCTTGCAGTTATTAAAATAATTATTACTGCATTACACTCTTATAATTACGAATACAATTTTCAAAGCATCGGAAGAAAATTACAATAGGTTTTAAACACCTGCAGTAAATGAAGCATCGAGCATTCAAAGGATGCACACCAAGAAACAAAGCGCGTAAAACCCGGAACAGTTAGGAGGTGTTAACTTTTATACTACGTGAATTGCAATTTCTTCGGTTATCTCTCGATATTTATTGAATCCAATCGAGATGATCATCATCCATACTGTACTTGCGTGATTATTATCCTTGTTATTGTTCTCGTTATATTCTTCTTCTTGTTTGAATTAATAAATTTCTCGTTTTTACTTTTTATTGTGTTATTGTCATTATTATTTTATAATATAATAACACAATGCTAAATTATCATTTGTGATGCATCATGATGATCATCATTAAACAATTATCAATTTCTAGATGTTAAATACATGTACCATGAAAGAAAAAATGTCTGGTTTCCATAAGCTAATATAATTAAGAAATGTAAAAGTTTTCAATAATGAAAGTAGGTTTAACTTTTTTCAATCAAAAATTTACCAATTTAACTTCTGATTTCAAACATAATTGGGCACCTGATAGGTAGTCCTACTTTTTGGGAAGTGATACAAAAGCTCGAACCGTGAAATATTTTGACACACTTGTATCAAGAAAAGACTCGCTATTCATTTATTAAATTACCTTTTTTCTCATTAAAAGTCGTTTTTCAAATCTGCACGGCATTTATTTCATAATGTTTATATTTTTATGAATTTTATTAAAAGTTGTGAACGCTGGAGGCTGTGGGCAGCGAGCGCAATGCGGATGAATCCGCCTACTGAGATTGAACTTTCAGTGATCGTGAACCCGAGCGTTCTGAGCGTCTTTTAACTGTATCGTCTCTTTAGCTATTACACAGGTATTATCAAGTATTTAGCTATTGCATTACGCTATTAGTAGTGCTATAATAAAATCTGCAAGCCTATCTAAAAATCTATAAACTAATCATGTACAAAGTTTCAGGGAATTTCATTAAAATGCTTTACATCATGAACCAAATAACGCGTTTCAATACTTTATTTAAATGAATTAAGGGTGTGTACGCGTATGTGTGCGTATACTTCCAAGGTTTTTCACCTTTTAAGAAACGATATACTTATGTTAAATACTTAGATGATAGATAAAATTTCTAATCACACGCTTACAGTAATTTATTAAAATGAATTTTTTAAAAATGTACGAAATCTAACTCGTTTAATTAACTTTAACAAGTTGTTCTACATATGCTAAAATTAAAGTGTTCATCGCTTTCTGGGCTAATAATAAATTTGTTGATGTACAAAACTTCTTCTCGCGATGATGGGAAGAAAACTTTCACAAAACAACTGTACTCTTTTACTTATAACACATTGGAGCTCATAACAAGCATTTATCATTTGAAACAAACGTGCATTTCAAATTAAACGTCTTCATTTTTTCTTTCTTAACTGCTGTCAAAAATTGTCATTTTAATAATGATTATTAATTTTAATAACGAGAGAAACTATCATTGTCGGTATTCATTAAAACGGATAAATTAAAGAGGTTCGTTTCTTGTTCGCTCATCAAAGTTTCCAGGTTTGTATACTCTTCTCTCATTGAAATCTCTGAACCCAATTTTTACTGTATGTAATTCTTGAGAGCTTTTATTATAGAATTAATTAAAAGACCGTAGAGATTATTATTTATCCTTTGAGACTACCCCTAAATAATGCTAATTAACACTTTTTTTTGTTGTTTTAGAAATAGATCTAACACTTATAGGTAATTTATAAGAAAGATCTAAACAACCTCTACAATCTCTATTCTTATTTTTTAATAATAATAATAATCTAATCTATTAACTTTAATATAAATTTATAATTTACTAATTACTAACCTCAACATGTATCCATAAAAGCCCACCCTTATTGGCACATGACACTCAATTATTTTTATAAATTCACTCAAATCTTCTTAACAAATAAACACTAACCCATTGTTTTTAGTATTTAATTGTAATATTAACGTACTTTAATAGAAAATACTAACAACATTAAGGACCGATTCACCGGACAACTTATACGCGTCAATGCAGTTTAACGTTTTGGAGCGGCACCACGGCTCAGTGATGCTAACTCTTTGAAACACCTGTTGCTACTAAAAGAGGGAAAACAAGTAGGCTGCGTATAGTACTGCAGGTGAATGGAATGAACGGATGTCTATTTACAACTCATGTACGGATGTATTCTGTTCGGATACGTATTTGTTTAACGCGCATAGTTTCAGCGCTTTTTGTTTATTTTCTTAGGATGCTTCAGACATTTCAAAGCTTTAGGAAAATTCAGATAGTGATGTCATGTCATGTAAATTTGAAAAATTTATGATATTATTACTGCTTACTGTAATATTATATTTCTGGAGTTATTTTAGTTGTAACGTTTTTTTAACTGGTATAAAATGTAAAGGTATTCTCACTCTCATTTCCTTAGTGTAAGATACTCTAATAACAAGTATAAAAGATGCTTACAGCCACGAGGTCTTTTCTCAGGATTTGCAAGATGAGCTCCATTCTAATCTGAACTAATATATACTATGAGATCTTTCAAATGAGACTTACAAGATAAGTCCTGTACCAAATACAATTTCTCGATTGTAGCGAGCATGATCTGAACATTAATCTTAAAGGTTACTCTCACATAACATTGTTAATACAGACTTTAGCCGTTAACTATATTTAATGAGTAGTCGAATATCACTCTTTCTTTTCTGTCTCAAATGAATGCGATATTCACAAATATTGCTTCATTTGACATTGGTTTATTGTATTAAGACACTATTATCGTCAGTATGGCTTGCTTTTTATAATTCTTCAGTATAATGTAAAAAATAGAATTATAAAGTCAAACATCTTTTATTTTTATTGTAAGGAGCTCGTCGCCAAATTCAATGTAACACATTGAAGCTGTAAATTATGCCCACAAGGAAAATACTTACAGTTTTCTTAATTAGTGTAAAAGTCTTAAAATACCCTAAACTATATAAAAAAATACTACTATCCATTTTTTTTCTAGAGTCCTCTGACTTTGAAAGCTATTGCTCGGAAACTACTGAACCGAATTAAATATTTTAAAAACGAGCAAATGGTAAATTCATTTCTACATACTACAGTAAAATATTATATTTCTAACTGGTATACTTTTGTTTTTGTCGGACGATACGCAATAAAAGGTACCCAATCTTATGGACAATTTTATTGAAAGTAAGTTTACTAATTTTTTTTCTCAGAAATTATATGTCATATATCTATGAGATTTTTGTATAGGTTAGAAAGAAACCTTGAGGTTTTTATTAATTTTCAGACAAAAAAGCGTTTTATTTAAGATTTATGTGAAAAAATAGCAAACTATGCGTTCTTGTTTATTAATAGAGATAGCGTCAAGTTTTTTTCGCCAAATCAACACTTTTCATGTCTAGACATTATTGTTTTCAAAAAAATGTTCTTAATTTTAATAATAAAAATGCGGAAACAAAAAAACGATTTTTGATGACAAGTGGTTTCGACAAAAAACGTTTTTTTTGTTATTGCACTTTTATTGTTAAAATCATTTTTTTAAAGAAAACAATGTCTACATATGAAAAGTGTTAATTTAGCGAAAAAAATTTGACGCTATCTCCAATAATAAACAAGAACGCATAGTTCGCTATTTTTCCATATATGTATATTTTAAATAAAACACTTTTTTGTACGAAAATTAATAGTATAACAACCGCAAGGTTTCTTTCTAACTCCTACAAAAATCTCATAGATATATGAGATATACTTTCTGAGAAAAAAAAATTTAACTCACTCTCAATGACATTGTCCCTAAAAATGGGTACCTTTTATTATGTATCGTCCGATAAAAATAAAAGTATACCAGTTAGAAATATGATATTTTACTGTTACATGTAGAAATAAATTTACTATTTGCTCGTTAAAATATTTAATTTGGTTCAGTAGTTTTCGAACAATATGGTATCAAAGTCAGAGGACTCTAGAAAAAAAACTGGATAGTAGAATTCAACAGTCTAGTCAAACGCTATAAATATGACGCAGATATAAATTATTCTGGAGAGGGAGAATAAAATACGTACAGTGCAGATCATACCTTCCGACCTCCTGCTTTCTTCTCAACTGTTTGAAATGTTGCGGTGAAGTTTGGAGTCAGTGATATGGATGCTGCTAACTAATGTAATATGACATGCTAAAGTATTCTTTATTTCATAACAAACAGTTGAGAATAATGAATTATTGAATCGAAGAAACAGTAAGATTTAAAAAGCTGCCATATTTGTTTGGAAAATGTCAGTACTTTCAAATAAGATGTTACTGGACCCCTTTCGCATTTAAAAGAGTTTAAGGTTTAAGCTAAAGCCGAATAGCTAACTTTATTCTTTATTCTTCTACCTAAAAGATGATTTTATATTTAGTACAGTCAAACTAGGTCAAAAATTTACCAAACCCAAACATCCAAAAAAAGTTCTACCCCGCGCCAAATCTATACCCGCCTCGTAGTAATTGATAAAAAGTCGCACAACCCAGAGCGTCGGGTTTGGAGGTGAGGGGGATGAAAAGGGGATAAAATTGTACGTTTCAACAGTTTTTCGCAAATATCTCGATAACTATGAGGTCTAGCGCAAACTTTACTCTGTACAAAATTAATGTCTATTAAATTTCGAACAAAAATGGTTTTACGCATTCTTGTGCTGAAGGCAATGGTTGCAAAGATATGGAGGCGGTAAAAATATCATTATTTTTCAGTTTGCTTGGAATTTCTCGAAATATTCTAATAATTGTTTCCGGAAATGTGCGCGTAATCCAAAGCACTCGTATATCAAAGCTAATTTCCCCATAAGAAATAATGGAAACTTAGATGATTCGTGCCGCAATTATTTCGTATTCGTATAAAAATGATACACAAATACAAAATACAGTATTGTTTCAGAACAGTTGGACTCTGTACACATGAAGCGTTAGCTAACACGCGATTACTAACGCATAGCATTGACTGCGTAGCATTGCATAAGTTGCGTACACATTCAACCGCGCGATTTTCATGAAACGAGTTGCAAGTAAAAGTTGAGTAGAACTAACTCAATTATTCAATTGACCTAGCCCAAACAGCAAAAAAAAGTTCTACCTCGCGCCAAATTGTTCTATACCCTTCTCGTAGTGTTAGTGACTGCATAGCATTGCATAAGTTGCGTACACATTCAAACGCGCGATTTCATGAAGCGAATTGCAACGCGCAATTCGAGAGTAAAACTAGCTGAACAATTGACCAAATCCAAACAAAAAAAAGTTCTACCCCGCGTCAAATTGTTCTATATTCTCCTAGTAGTAAGTGATAAAAAGTTACGACCCACAGCGTCGAGTTTTGTGTGGAGGGGGGTGAAAAGCCAGGAGGAGTTAAGGCTTGGTTCGAGAAGATGGAGGGGATGAAAGGCGGTGAGGTAAGGATAATAATAAAGAGGAGGGGCCGGCTAGACCATCTGCACTCCCAAGTTCGCTCGATCCAAGTTCTCTTTTATGTTCAGTTGCTTTTGTATCTGTGTTCCCTAATGATATTTTTACCCCTTCCATATCTCGGTAACTATTGCCTTCAGCACAAAAATGCATTGAGCCATTTTTATTCGAAATTTAATGTAGATTAATTTTGTACCTAGTGGAGTTTGCGCTAGACCTCATAGTTTTCGAAATATTTGCGAAAAACTGTTTAAGCATACCATTTTTTCACCCCCAACTCATTCAGAAAACCCGACGCGCTGGGTCGTGCAACTTTTTATCACTTACTACGAGGAGGGTATAGAACAATTTGGCGCGGGGTAGAACTTTCTTCTGGATGTTTACGTTTTACGTTGTTTAGGTTTATAGGTTTGACCCTAGTTTTACTGTTCTATTAAGTTATAGACCCAGTGAATTGAATGTAGTGATGGGCGACGGGAATATTCCCGGTGAGGAATATTCCCCGCCGAGAATTTATTTTGGTAATTTATAAAAATCGCCGATAAATTCCCAAAAAATGGAAATTTATGTTTTATACTCCAGTATGTGAAATGCAAGTAAACACGCGTCAAAGCGTACACTGCCTAATACAATTTTGTAAGCTAAGACCTGTTAGCAACCATGGTAGCTCAGTGGGTATGGCACTTGACTACCAATCTTGAGGTCCTGGTTCGAATTCGATTTCCATTGTTTAAACCTAAATATAAATTCCCGATAAAGTGGGAAGTTCGGGAATATTCCCAGATATATTTCCAGGAATATTCCCCAAAAAATAAATTCACTAATTGAATGTAACGCATTTTTTGCTCACCCTGAAAATTTGCTTTTGAGTATAATTGTAGATGAAACTAGCTAGCTACTACCCAGACGAATTTTGTAGGCACAAAACACAGCTCCTAAGGGAAATACAATTAGGAGCTTTGTAACACCAAAACGTAACTTCGCTGCTACAGAGTACACAGAAATGATTCCTTGGTGTTCGTGCAATGTTTCGCCGCCCCCATTGCTTCGAAGAGTAAGTGATGAGGACATTACATCAATTATACAACCAGGCACAGTATCTAACTGCAGTTTCAAATTGTTTCCTTCTCACATTCAGTTGAGTAGTATGTCAAGCGTCACAGAAAGTCTGCGGAGCTAAGTGCTGGGATATATTTATTAGAACAACTCTCCTATCAAGATCTGCAATGCCCAAGTTTTTCAACAAAGCAAACTTTAAAGTAGCAAGTAGAGAAAACAAGAAGTAAAAGAGTATTGTCATGATGCTACAGTTCATTATTATTTACTCCATTTAATGACGCGGTATAGTGAATCAAAAAGAAAAAAAAGATTTTCGGCACATCACCCTAACGTGCAAGAAGTTAATTGTATTATAAATAGAAAAGTATTTATTGCTAAAATTAAATGTGAATGTATAAGAAATTATTGACATAGTAAAAAGTACTGAAAAATAAAAATGAGGACACGAAGAATTAGGCTCTTATTAGGAGTATAGAGTATGGCTTAAAGGAAAATTTATATGTATTGATATATATTGAACTAGTGCAGATATTGGGATTAGGTAAAATTAGAATAAAATTATTATTAGATAATACGAAGAACAATTTACACGCCCATATTGAGGATAAAAGGGAACGTTGAATTCACAATTAAAAATGTCAATATCTTTATTTTAGTCAGGGCATGTAATTTAATATTTTCCAGTTCCAGTCAGTCGCCCACCAAAAAGTATCTCGAAAACCAGTAGACTTAGTAAGCTGGAATTTTACAGAAAGGTGAGCCTTACCCCAACTGGGTCCGTGAGTATATTTCTACTCCTAAAAAACCCCAGGGGAGGTCGCTATGGGGGTAAGCAATGAGCTTCGAATATTCACAGATTATACTTGCAGTAATTCTAAGGTAAAGAAATATTGAAATTATCGGCGTTTCATCCAGGGGCGGAGCAAGACAACATTCCATGGGGAGACGAGTTCCCTGAAAAAATTATTATTATTGTTGATTGTGAGTAATCTTTAAGAGACACATATATGCCAACAGGAACTCTTTTGTAGACCTTCTCAAGACCTACAATTCTTTAGTTTCGTTTATCTGTTACCAGCTTCGCAGCGTAATGCGTTTTGTCTCTTTTTGAGCCGGTTTTCCTGATTATTCTTTTCACACTTTACTCATTACTCAACTTTTAAAAGACCCTCTCAACAATCTGTAGATATACAAAAACATTCTATAAAAATAAAGTTTGCCAATGGTGAAAACAGCATTAAAATCTATTCAGTGGTTCTCTTAAAATTCATCAATTTCTACAGAGACGTATGATAATGGTATTTGAGTTCCCGTGTACCTACGAAGACAACGACGAGTCAACAGACGTGTACAACGATGGGCGTTTTCTACTGCCGTGCCTCCACATGCCGTTGATTTTCCAACGGACATAAAGTACATGCTATAAAGTATAAGAAAATAACTTCATATACCTTATAACTACAATAACTATATCTTCTTTGAACACGCATGTCATTCGTTTGAATGTATGTTTACGATGAAATGTTCAATTAAGGAATCATGTCCATTCGTTGGTCTGTATGTTGGTCCGTCCGTCAAGGCTACTCAACAAAAGTATGTATGCATATAAACCAGTAATTCTATACGGTAGGGGGTAAGTTAAGGTAAGTCATAACCAGAAGGAAACTGTTAATTTCTCAACGGGAATTATGCAAATATAGAATATTGCCATGTGAAATAAGTAGAATACGTTCGAGTTATGATAAAAGAAAGATTTGATCAAAATCAATGAAACACTCTATATAACGGTAACGAAAGACGATGAATCCACTAATAATGGGTGATTTGGAATCACAAAAGCGCCCTTTATACACAGTTGACGTATATATATTTAACTTTTGATCACCCTGTATACTACGCTGTTTGTTCGACATCTAAGATAAAAGTCTCCAAAACCACTAATTTCTTTTTCGGAATTGTTTCTCGATTAGCTTGGACAGCTTTCCTTTAACCTATCCACAGCTTTTCTTGTCAGACTATTTTCAACAGCCGATCTTTCCAGATTGTTTGGTAGTTCGTGGTTATGTACCGTTTTTTATCTGTAATTTATATATTTATAATTGGTGGCCTGGGTAGAATAGTGAGCTAACTCCCAAATGTAAGGTTGCGGTAAACATAGTACTTCTTTGATTATAACGCTTTAATTTATGCTGAAAATATCGGTGAGGAACAGTAGATAGCCAGCTACATATTGTGATGATTCTTTAGTATTGAGATAGTCAATATAATGCAGTAGTATCAAAATGAGAAGGTAGTTAACTGTAGAGGCAGTTTGAACCATTCTGTATTTGGGAAGGTTACATAAACGTTTGTTAACAAATAAATGTACTAAATGAGATAAGTTCAGTTTAATCTTTATTAAAAGGATATACATTTCTATACATTTTAAAAACATGGTAAAACCAAGGCAACAAATAGAGGTCTTAGCTATCTTTAAAACAGGAAGAAAGAGAACGAGCATCCCTTATACTAGGGTAAACACTGTGACACAAACAAAGAAAGGGTTATAAAGAATTAACTTAGTTACTTACTTGGTTACAAGACTAAGAGTAAAGTGCTGGTGAGTATTTACTCCACATAGCTAAAAAAAATTATCATTTTAAAATATTATTTCACATTAATTAAGTAGAAGCTTACCTGTGTGCATATAATCAAGTGGCTTAACATCAATAGATGTTGACGTTTAGTATTAAAGTCTATTTTGATAGATCTTAAATAAAATTTCCCATTGTGTCAAACAATTTCTAACACATGGATTCATAGCTAGATATCCAATTATTACGGGCAAGCAAGGAGAGATTTCAATCAAAGAACCAGACATTGATAACTCTCCAAAAATAAAAATAAAACAATAATACAATTGTACTTCAATTCATAATTATTATATGATTCAATTATAATAAAGCACAGAAACCACAATTTGGAAAATAGTCAGATATTAACCACATTTAAGAAACTAAATAGTAGATATTTATTTTTGAATATAATTAAATGAATGAGACAGGTGGTGGAGTAGTGGTGTCAATACATCACTCGTGTTCCATGGGTCGTGGGTTCGAATCCCACTTGGGGCGACGAGATTTTTCTAATTGGAAAATCCCGCCACCTTAACTATGGGTGTGTGTATTTGCATGTTGCATGTTCGATGGTGGATATATGACCCTCTTTCATTATAATTACTTAAGACATTGATCAATCAATAAGTTTTAAATGAAGAAAAATTACACAATAGAAGTAGAATCGTCTGAATAATTTGGCACTGTTCTTCTACTGTACCGTTGGATTTTCGTTATGATTTCAGTTTTGGGATTCGCCATGTTAAATTTCCTGCGATGACAAGTAAAATTTACGAGTACGCGGATTTTGTTTTAGTTTTATTTGTAGACCGTCTTGGATGGGAGCACGGTTTGGCTATAATTTGTTTTTTTCTTGGTGAATTTGGTTTGTTAATCCTCCGCACTTGTCCTTGGGACAAATCAAGAAGACCGAAGATTTGGGTAAGTTTAATAATAATAACAGAACAGATTTTTAAACTATGCGAAAATACGGTGCTGCTCTAATAAAAATATTTTGAGACAGCTGGGTGCTCACTGTTCATATATATACCGCATCTTCTATATTTGTAATTTTCGCAAACAACTAATAACAGAAGCAAATAAAAGTATTCAGTTTGATTAAATTGCAATGACTAACTAACTACAAGGGGAATGGCTTAATTATTCAGTACGGTAATAATACTATACTGATATGTCAAAGAAAGCCAACAAAATGAAAATAAAATAAAATTAAAAAAATAACCACGCCGTTAAATCAATCCATACACTTGATAAGAGAATTTTATTTTCTGAAACCGATAAACTATTGAACAAACCATGGATGTTATGAATCATAACAAGCCTAAGACAAACCGACATCTGCGGCAGTTATGATACTCATAATATTCTTAGGTATGTTAATAGCTAGAAATACATCCTGGGTCTAATAAATCGAAAAAATTTTCTGAATGGGTGTTATTGAAAATCCCTTTTTTAATCTAAGAGATTAGTAACAGTTATATAAACAGGTATAAGACTTATTTTACAGAAGCGCAACTTGTAGGTGCCATAAAATATCCCTTTTTATTTAAGCGATTAGCAACAGGTATAAAACGGCGCAAAAGGTATTCGCTCGTTTTCACGGCCTTTATTGTCAGAACATCAATGTGACAAATGAATTTCTTGAATAATTCCTTTTTATAATAAGTGTTTATGGCAGTATATATAAGAAGATAATATATACATAAGTACCAAGACAAAGGTATAAAGTTGTACAGGGGCTGTATTGTTTTTGTCTTGTATATCGAACTCGAACCATCATTACTTGTAGATATTTATAGCACCGTATTAATAGTTTGTTTACAAGCATTTCATCAATTACACATTTAAATACTTTGAGTGCATTATTAATAGTACAGTTTTAATTACGTTTTAATACTCATTGTTTCATTACATTAAATGTTCATGTTACGCAAAATATTATTCAAAATAAAAAGAAAATAATGGTAAATATAAAATTTTCAAAAGTAAATTAATTAAAATGGTTTTCCTGTAAGAAGATACTGTTATAAATTGTTCATATCATTACCTAGAATCTGGACACTTTCTAAGGGGAAGCTACCTACGTGCTAAAATTTTAATTGTCATTCTATTCAGATGTCATCCCCAACTGTTCCAGTAGATATCATGTGCTTATCCATAAGGTAATAGTCTTGTGATTGTAATCGAACAGCAACAAAGTGTATGCATATTCATAGAAGATCAAGCAGAACAATCCTGCATCTATAGTCTGCTCACACACAATATGAGCAACTTCAACTAGGAAGATGATTGGATGACCAGATCAAAAGATGGAATCTTAGTCATCTAGACCCTGGACAGTTTAAAGATGACATCAAACTTTGAATTTTGAACTGCAAAATCCTAACTATTAATCTTTAAAGTTTAGATATTAAGTAGTGAAACTCTAAATATTTGCAAAATTTTGTTAACTGTAAACTAAACACTGTGAATGCCTCTTTCACAGTAAAAAAACTAGTGCAAAATTCGAACACTCTAAAAAGTGTGTGTATAGGACCAAACATTTAGAGTAAAATATCTAGCATGTACCTTTGTGTAGACCATAGAGTTAACTTCAATACAAGGTTAGTGTAAATTTATCTAAACTAATTACTATATACCTTTAATCATTTATGGTAACTTTTTACACTAAAACAGTCAAATTTCTAATCGTTTTAGAGTAAGATTTTACTCTTGACTTTTAAATTTTCTAATTTAAATGGGAAGAGTATTGCCTATTTAACGTATATTGCTATAAAACTTTTGTATAGTTTGTTTTCTATTTAGTTTGAAATTTTAGGATGTACTAAAATTAAGAGTGAAAGTACTGTAGTTTTGTACTTTATTTTAGGGTTGGGAGTCAATAATAAAATGAGTGATTTATTTATTTATTGCAATGCAAACATATTTACATAAAAAGCATACATAATTAAAACATAAGAATCTATGGAACAATATGTATGAGTCGAGGCTATAATAAGTTCCACACTTATTTTAGCTTATCTATACAGAGTTAATTAATAATATAAACATAAAGAGAAACTAACTTTATTAGTTAGTGAAGAATTACTTTTGTTGATAAGAATAGAGTGAAAAAAATGTTTTCTACTCTAGATTTTAACTCTAAAATCTTTATTCAGTACTCGAACAATTATTCACGAGGCTGGTTTTTTACTGTATAGAGTTTATATACTTTAACCAATTGAAAACTTGATATTTGAGTATATTAAACGCAACTTTTTTATCTGTCTTAAATCCGAAACTCTTATTTTTTTAATTATTCACTCGGAATTTGTGTTTTCAAAATATCAGAAACTGCAATAATCTTATATACAGTATGTTAGTTGGAAAACTTCCTACCTTGAATATCTCCTAAACTATACAAAATATCGATTTCAGCAAATCACGTTAATTTGTTTTTTGAGAGAGACCTTTAAATATGGCATAGTCAAAATTTTGCATATTGCTCCCTCACCTCCTCCCGCCGCCAACTTTAAAATGTTAAATGACCTATACAAACGTTGTTGAGCATCGTGGTTGAGCATCATGTTTCCTTCTTGACCAAGTTGATTTTTTAATTCTTCAGTTATCAGTTATTAGTGGATCTTTTTTTTTAACAAAAATATGCCAGTAATGGCATTACATAGAATTTCCGCCCAAACATTGACCTTTTGTGGATATCGATCATTATCCTCGCGGAAATATGAACGTTTTCGATGCGCCAATGCCTATAATACTATGTGTGTTCAAAAACCCATGTAGAAATAATGCCACTAAAGCATTGTTTTAAATTTGGATCGCTAACGAGCTTAATTAAGGCATGCCTTAAGAGCAAAAAGTGATCAAATGTCTCCTATTAATAAATTAATTGCCAATGACTCCGAATAAAGATTATTATTTTCTTTTTTATCTTTCCCACATACTTTTTAGTGGTCCTTCATTATCTATAAAACCCCACCCTTAACAAAATGTACGAGATACTCAGTATGTGTTTTTAACACATTAACTGAAAAGAAATTTTTAAATGTATTTAGTAATGTGGGACAATTTGTATAAAAAAATCTTATTAGTATTATTATCTGGGTTTTGGCAGAGGCGGCAAACAAATTCTTCATTTGAGCAGCGCGCCCCACAGTGGATCGAAACTGCTAAATGATGGACATTGGCATTTATTTTGTAACATTTAATGCATTTTCTATATCTTTATAGATAAGCTTTTTTACATATATGATGTTTGTTATATCATTAGCAAAATATGTAAAAGTATACGGAATGATATCATACAACATGTTACAGTCTTTGAAGCTTGTCTTTGTAGATAATAATAATAATAATGGCTACAACCCATTATCTGGCCAACCGGTAACCAGGCCCCATAAGCTAAAGCTTGTGCCGGAGGGAGGGGGCGATTAATACTATTATGCAGGCCCATCGCGTGGCTGCAGCCGACTTACAGATGGTATAGCCCAAATCTCGCATTTGTGTTACAGATAAGGAAGCACTGCAGAAAAACCTTAACCAGATTTGCCGGTCTCGGCAGTCGAAACTCGGGCCGCTCGGGCGAGAGTCTATAGCATGCTAGACACTACACTACAATGATTGATGCATGATATATAAAACTTTGTTTGTATACACATTTACATACCATATTAACATCTTGCTAAAACAATAGAAAACGTTCAAAATAACGAAACGATACGCCCAGTTATACCGGTTACACTGAATACAAAGAGTAAACACTGCAACACTTGTACGGGTTACTTTTGTGGATAGTAACAATATAGTAAGTATTATTTCCAAATTTCTAAAGTTCTAGGAAAGGTACAACATCTGGCTCTTCAAAATGCAAATACAGTCGAACTTCTTTTTAACGAACTGCCGGTTTACGAAATTCTCTATTTAACGAATTTTTTAATGGGATTCTGCCGTTTGTGTAATTTACCATGTTGTGTAATTTACCATTAATTTGTCCTATTTTACGAAATAAAATTCCATTTAGCTAAATTGAATTCTTGGAATTTCATCCCTATAGTTTTCAAACGACCACAAACTACTACTGTTATAATCCAACTTACAAAGGATTATAGACCTTTATTAATGCATCTTAAAAGAAGACACTAGAAGTTTTTGTCATTGTCTATTTATTTATTATTAGGTCTAAAAGACCAAAAAAGTACTATTGTCATAATCTTTACAGCTACAATAATCCCTTAATGAAATATTCAGATGTTTGCGAAATCAGCAAATCTTAAAATATTTCTTTGTTAGAAAATTTTAAATCAAAATAAAATATCTACTTAAAACGAAAAAAATTATTTAGGAGATTCTTAAGTGGACATATACTATATATACCCCTATTATAGTAAGAAGTATCAAGTAGAAGAGCATTCACGATTTCTCCTATTCTGAGAATATACCCCTTCACATTCTAAATTAATAATAATAACAATAAAATATCTTTTACATTTACATGCTAATAATTTCTCTATAAAAACCACTATTAGCCAAGTATATAAGTAAATTCATCCATATACACAGAAAGTAAAAGTATCATTTTTATTTTGACTATCACTATCCCCTATCACAATTTGAATTTAGAAAACCACTGGACATTAAAATGAACCTATGTCAATGTCTATAAGAATATTTCTAACTAATACATAATAAGTAGATAGTCATTATAATATTTGCTAATATGGATGCCAAAACAGGGAAGACCAAATTTAATGAATTCGTTACTTACAGAGAACACGACAGATAATTTTCTTACGTGCACTAGATTCTTTAATATTTAGCCACCGCTCGTCCCCAAATCGCATCCGTGGTGATAACGTAAATTCCAAGCAAATAAATTTACATTTTTATATTCATTATTATAAAAATTTTTAATGATTTTAACAATTTGATCGTTTCGTCAAATGTCCATGTTTTTCCCATTTCGATCCAGTGTGCGCCCCTGCAACCAGCAGTATCCAAAGGCAATTCAAACGTTAATAAAGTGTAAAAAATATGTTTATTCTTAATTCTTTTTAATATTTTTGTTATTTTTTATTATTAGTACATGTGTACATTATTGATACCTACTTCTGAGAAAGAATTGCACGAAGAACAAGCTTGACTATTTTGCGGATGGCACTGCATTCTAAAACCAAATTAGTGAAAGCCATAATACAACTGCTGTGATCATTATAAATAATTTCAAATAGTTATAACTCTATAATAAGATTAGCTTGATAAGAATATTATGAAATAAAAGGTAGTTGGCCTAGGTGTTATCTAGATATGAACTTTCCAGAATTTTTAGTTTCTCCTACTGCAGTTGCAGCTGTGTAAATTACATATATTTAGGAATCTGTTAATTTGATATGAAATTTTATAAATTCAAATTTCCTAGACTGAAACTTTTAAAATAAGTATGATATAATCTGGTCAATAACTTCTAAAGATATTTCTACTTGAATAAATTTTCAAAAGAAAGTTTATTTTACGTTATAACGTCTGTACAAACAAGAAAAGTAAACATATTTCAATATTTAACCGATTTCTAAATAAATATTAGTAATTAATTTAGCGGCCAAATCAACCTTCTAATTGTTTATACAATTATTTCATAACTTTAAAAAGGACTGTTTTATAGTTAACACATACACGTAACATACACATGATCGTTTAAAAAGCGAATAAAAGGCGGAAATTTAATGAAAATTCCCATATAATTTCTTCTCTTACCATAACTTTGTTTTATAATAAACTACATATATATAAACAATTTCTTTCGTTTCAAAAAAAATCAATCATTCATGCAACATACAACCTTGACATCAGTTTCATTATTTTTTTGCGTAAGAATCCTTTAATTAATGATATTCTTAAATAATATTTATATATGGAACAAAACAAGAATTTTTCGTATTTATTTATTTCTTCCTGGTGTTATTATTACTATTATCTGCTATTAAAGGTCACAACAGGTAAAGATCCAGAAAGGTCGACGAATTCGAATATTCGAGAGAATAAATCATTCAACACCTTGAATTAACGTGAAAGCTATAATAATTATAGATTGTTATCTATAAATGAGTAAGCTCTTGTAAAATTCTTCATAATATTTTCAAATTACTCTTTAATTTATATATTTAAAATTTTAAATAATGCAAATACATGATGATATTTTAAATAATACCATTGTACAAAAACTTTCTTATGTTTATTTAGTTTGGTATTGAACAAACAAATAAATGTTTAGAAAAGGCAGGAAGGATGAGATAGATACTAACTAAATAAATTAATGTTTAATTTAATAAGTATAATAATTGACTTCTTGCTAAATAAACAACATATGAGATTTAACTGAAAATTGTTTAGCCTTGTTTGGAAGAGATAATAAAAAAATAGAAATCATTTAATAAAATCGTTTAGAAAAAAGTACACAGATAATGATCAGAAATTTCATATTAGGCTGCTGCAACTTTTGTTTTTTAGCACAAGGTAAGGTCTTCATATATATTAAGTAGCCGACCTACATATATACCTGGTTTTTGTCCATTTAATGTAATTATTATTCGTTATATCCCCCGGCAAAATCTTACAACTAAACCTCAAATTTAATTTGAAACATATACTTTATGATGTTAATATGACATTAAAAAACACATAAATTGGGCTTGATTAACTAATAATCTTAACTAATAACTTTAGTTTTCTTGTTAGTGGCTCTTTAAAAACAATATTTAATTATTATTCTTGCTGTAAATGTATGAATTTATATTTGCACATTGCCTGACTATTGAAGCCTGTAGGTGCTTCTAAATTCAAATCACAGATCAAGAGAAAGATATAAACACTATATAAATAACAATATAAATAAAAAAGTTATGTCTAGATTATTAATGTATGGAGCAGATTTGCTTTATCTTATTTGTTTTATTAGCAGCTAGACCATAATTTTAGTGTCAAAATATGCAAAGACACTAGTTAAGTATACGTACCTACAAGAAAACATAACGTACGTATTATTACTAATATTAACATAGTTTGGTATTGTAACAAATGTAGATATAATCATTAATAATAACGGGTTACATTTAAAGTTTGGACTTACTTTGCGTTGGGTTGTACTTAATTAATCAGAGATCATGATTTTCAATTTTTAAATAATATTTTATAATAGTGTGCTATGGCTAATTACTGCCAAGAAAAGGTGTTCTCTCAAATTTATTATAAGTAATAATGTCATCCGAACGAAATATGATACATAAGGTCATTCCCAAGCAGCATCGAAGTAGCAGTAACTGAAATCGGAACTTTGGTTGAGTAGTTGTTATGTAACTACAACTAAATTTATGACTTTATAGGTTGATTACTTCAGTTTGGAATACTTTAGTCATTATGTAGTTGTGTCCACTATTTATTGGAACTATGTAGTTCCATTACTTCTATCTAAGTAGCTTTTAAAGTATGTGGAATGCTATTGCCACTTAGCATAATTACTTTAAAGTTGCTGCAACTTCAATGTGGTATTCTGATTGTAGAAGTAACTCGTCTGAAGCTACTTTAAAGTTTTTCAAACTTTAAAGTAGACTAGAAACTTCTGCCACTTGTCTGAAACCATTGCTTAACAGAACGTAAGTAAAACTTACGTTCTTTGCTACCCAGCAGAATCACTTGAATTACCAAATAAATTAGCCTAATCGATCCATCCAAATATTATGATAGCCAGGTGACCACAACCTTAAAATATTTTATATGTAATTATAAAAAATATAATGTTCATGTTCATTGTTAAATATGAGATCAAACCTGAACGTTCTTAAAGTTCCAATGGGAACTGTGCAGTGACATTAGGAAGTGGTTACGAAAACGTTGATATCGTTAATCAATCAATAGCTATGAATTAATTTGCAATTTCTTATAATTGTTAATAGATGTTTTACTATAACCTTCAATATAAATAAAAAAATTGTGCCAAATAGTGCCTTAGGAATAACATATAAATTGTTTCTATCATGTACATATATCAGCTTAGAAGTATTTTTGTCATATTTTATTAGAGATCTTTTATTAAAGAATATATTTAAAGAAGGCGCGTTGTTATTTGTCAATCTATTAGCATCACATTTAGTAGAAAAGAAGTTTCAGAAGCCAAGAAGAAAAGAAAGTAGCAATAATACGCCGCTACGTAGTCTAAACATAACTGGATATGTTCCAGAGAGGTCACTGCAACGTATCTGCCACCCAAAAATTGTTTCCCATTTTGGTTCCAGGCACGTAATAAAACCGTAGCAATTACGTGCTTGTGACTAGTGGCAAAGACTTAATTGTTCCACCGGTAGTTACTGGTACGTAGCGATGACTAAAAATGCCGCTTGGGTTTGTAAGTTTTCAAGAAATATACAGGGAACATGGTAAAAACTATGTTATTATTATTGTTTTATGTTAGAAGGGTTGTCAAGAAGAACAGTCTATATAAATATCATCATGAGAGGTATGATAACTAAAAAAAGTAGGCGCAAGGCAACAATAATGAGGAAAAAGGACAACAATTTTTTTAATGGTTTACGGACTAGGCTACCGGAGATAAAGTCAGGAATTGGATGTTTTAATTATGATATTATAGTTAAGTGGAAGAATGATTTTAATCAAACTTCGCTAGCTTGATGTAAATTACTTTTATATGTCAAATAATGTTTTTTTATTTATCTATTTATTATTATACTTACCGAACGTTGGCTTTCAGATGATATCTCTTAATGATAATCTTGATGTGTATAGATAATAATAATAATAATACTTTATTTATCACATAGATAATACAAAAGATTAACACAGAGATATAGTGATTAGTATGTACAATATAACTTTGTTTTTAATATATCACAATATTATGTAGCAATGACAACAATAATTTAATAATTAAGTATTATCAGTTTTCGCATAACTAATTAATGCTTTTTTAAATTGATTTATACTTTTGCTATTTTTGATATGATGAGGTAGATGATTGAAATGAGTGATGCCTTTGTGGAACAAGCATTTCATGGAACTCGATTTGTTACTAGTCTTAACATAAAAATTAATTTAGTCTGCCGTTCTTGTATGCTGCTCGTGCACAACTCTGGTACAAGCCTACCACTTAAGTAATCGGGCAAGGAATCATTTAACATTTTAAAAATAAAAACCATTGTTTGGACATATAAGAGTTTCTCTACATTTAACCAATTTAAAGTGTCTAGCATAAGTTGTATTCGGGTGTACCTGTTGCAACTTAAAATTACTCGCATTGCTTTGTTTTGAAGTATTTGCAACCGCTCGAAATTAGAACATCCTGTATAAATCAATGAACTGCAGTAATAGAAGTGTGGCACAATAAGTGTGTTGTAAATTGTTAATCTAGTAGATATGGATATGAACGGTGACACTCTTCTCAAGAAACCTATTTTTTCCCTATTTTTCTACATATAAATTTATAAAATCTATGTGCATACCGTATTTTAGTTCCCTATCCATGATAAATCCTAAGTATTTCATTTCCCGAACAATCTCAATTGGTTTGTTATTTAATTTCACACTTAAATTCAAATTTAAAAATCTATTATAAAGAACAGTACTGCCAAAGAACATATATTTTGATTTTAGGTCATTAACTTTTAACTTGTTGACTTTAAACTTATCTGTTAACAATTGCAATTCAGCATTGACAGCTTCAACCACTTCCACGAAGTTTTCACCGTGATAGTAAATTAATGTGTCATCTGCAAAGAGATGAATTTTACATTTATTTAGGGCATTTCCTAGATCATTAATATAAAGTATGAACAGCAGCGGCCCAAGGACACTGCTTTGAGGGACACCGATATCATTTATCTCCGGACTTGACACCGCATTGTTGACTTTAGTGATTTGATACCTATTTGATAAATAATTATGCAGCCACTTTAAGACCACACCACTAAATCCATATTTTTCTGATTTTAAAATTAGTATATTACGGTCAATAGTTTCAAATGCCCTTCTGAGGTCTATAAAAATTGCGCAGATTCCAACTCCCGGTGTAGCTAGAATGCTTTTCATATCTGACATAACCAATTGCAGTGCTGTCTCACATGAGTGGGAATGTCTAAAACCAGATCGGTAACTACACAATAATTTGTTCGAAGTTGTATATTTAATTAGCTGCTTGTAAACAACTACTTCTAAGAGATTTTCACAGAAAGGTAACATATTTATTGTGTGATAGAAATTTAACAACAAGCAGTAAGAAAAGTGGTGGAGGGGTTTTGATTACCATAAATTCCAAACAAAACCTATACAGCCTCTAAACAGCGTGATAGAACAACTATATCTGGAACTAAATTTGAGTAAAACAAATTGATAATAGGCGGAGTTTATATTTATATATGTTACAGACCGTATATAAAATCGGTCCGTTTATATACGACCTAGACCGTATGTATACAGTCTAAAATACGCAGACCGTATGTTAACAACTTGATATTTCATATACGGACTAGACCGTATACATACGGACTATCGCATTTCAGACCGTTTGTTTAAATCGGAACCACTGGTCGGAACGTTACAGGTGATATTTTTAGTTTTTCAACAATTTACTAAGTATATTGTAGAGCCACGAAATGAAACCACGAAACCTCATCAGCATGTCACATTCTAGTAATCCAAATGCAGTATTTGTTTAAATGAAACGAAAGTGATTTCATCAGACAACACTCATCCAAAACGTGATATTGGATCAACTGTGAGAATTCTTGTTCCAGATATCGATCATGGTAGAAGAGACTCTCGCTCATTTTTAGCGGTAGTTCTAGAAGCTACAGAAGATCATTTCATAATATTATAGACGCTCAGAATTTGGACTACTGTATCATTTTCTGTTGCAAATATCAAGTTGCCCTCCCATCCATAGGGTAAACTACCGTAGCAGGTAGGATTATGAGGTGTTGCTTCTACCTACCTTGGGTATTTTTTCCAACCGTCTGCGTCTTGTGCTTGACATTTTAAATACTAGTAAGTTTTTTAAGTAAAACATACTTTAAGTAATGTGCGATTATATGTTTACAGCTGCCGGCTTACATGGACATGCAACGCTGTCGAAATGCCACTTCTAGCATGGAGAACAAGTGCATCTTTCATCGCTGGTGCATCCGCCCGAAACCGTTGACCATGTAATGTCCTATTGGTCCAGGTTCGTGTAGGGTATTTTACTTTCCCCCTAGCATCCATATCTAGAAGGCATTTCCTGATCCGCCACCTGGGACGCATCCGATAATAATAATGATAATTGTTATTATTAACACCATTCTAGTCAACAAACATGTATTTAATGTTTCAGTTTAACTGAATAAAAAAAATGCAGATTAGAATTGTATTTAACCAACCTTCTCAAAGTGATACAGTACTACATCAACCTAAAGTTAAGAATTTTGTTATTCTGTATGTCATAAATATACATCTTGATCATGCTGTTTGATCACAATATGATCATAAACCTGAAAACTATTTCAAAAGTAACGAAAAAAATATTTTATTCTAACAATTAAAGTATATTTAATAAATTAGAATAATGAAGCAAGTCTTTCAATTTTAGAACATAGTTAAACATAAAATTCACACAAATAGAAAGAACCAAACCGTTGCAAAATATTTTACAAAAGATATTTAATTTTGAAGGTTACAATGTTGTAGCATGCTCATATTGATGCTTTTAGTAAGAGCAATCTAAAAATACCAAGAAAAAACGCATTCTGCTGAAGCAATCTTCTTTTGTAAAAAATGTCGTTTCGAGTATTATGATGTGTACCTACATATAAGTTAAAAAATATTTTTTCACAAATACATATACTACTTTCATCAAAAACGAACTCATATAGAACTTGCATTTCTATTTGGAATGCCTTCTATATATCTCTCGAAAAAACCTCAGCTGCTTTTATTATTGTTGTCGCAATTTCGACTGAAATTATTCATTTTAAGCCGTTAAAATTATATGATTCAAACAGAGAATTATTTTTTTAGACATACTAGAAGTAAAAAGAAAAATTCTCGAACATTGCAAGTAAACAACTTAAAAAGAACAACTGAACAAGCTTAAGCGGGTCTGACATTTCTTTTATTTGTAATATTTACTTTAGAACAAAGACTGCATCAAGTATAATAAAAGGGTTTTTAAATATTGATTTAAAATATTTCCGTCTTGTAGCTTTACCTCGTTTTATTTTACAAAACTTTTGTTTGCGAATCTGAAAATAACAGCTTTCAGGCTTAACATTGCTCAACCTTTGATGTTTGTCAGTTATCCTGAGATAAGAACGTTTGGATGGCACAGTGAATTAGCTTTACGTTTTCTAAGCCACGGGTCCTGATTTAGTATTCTTCAATGGAGTTGGTGCTCCAATTTGATATTTTCGTTTTATTAGATAAGGATATAGCTGCATTTAACTACTTACCTTTACCATCAAAGAAAAATGCTCCGGCTATAAGTAAAATTGGAAAACAAATTCCTTACATAAATGAGACTTCTCAGACGGGTAGCTTCAATAGGGCACTAACTAAATTGGATCTATGGAAGATTGTTAACTGATCACACATAAACAAAATAAAATAAACCCAAGGTTACTTTTAAAAATATTCAAATGAAAAAATTATCCAACGCCACACAAAACAGAAAAAATCAAACTAAATTAAAATTGAAAAACAAAACACTTAAAATTAAATAAACAAAAAAGAAAATTGGATACCATATAATGAATGAAAGAAAAATAAATTATAACAATTTGCTAACATTGTAACAATTGATGATTCCCCAAAGAAAAGGAAATTTCTTTGAGATCTGTGGCTACAGCTACGTCTACTGGACATTCGCAAGGTTTTAAAAAGTGTTACTATAAAACTAAATTTCAATCAAACAAATGTGTTTGTAGAAAAAATAATGTTTTACGTAATTCCAAATATCATATAGCATAACCTGTACAAATACATAAATAAAAAAAGTAGACATTCAATTAATTATTTAACATAGAACTACCAATATTAAATTCATGTACGGTCTAGATGCAGTTAGGCCGTATATAAATTGCCTAGACTTTTTGTAAACTAACTAGTCCGTTTATAAAAGAAGATGCTTTTTATACATACGCTTCAGTCCGTTTATATACGGACTAGTCCTTTTACATACAGTCTGATTTATACATACGGTCTGTAACATATAGATATAATGTTGAATTAGCAGTATCACAATTTTATAAAAAAATTGTTCCTATCAAACGCATAAGAAATGTAAATTATCCTATATGAAACAGTCCTGAATTCAGGCACTTAATTGTTTGTGAAAAGATAAGCCCACCCAAAGCTATATTGAATTTAAGAAACAGGATTTAATGATGAGTTCTCACACTTGAAAGAATTATGTAAGATTTTGCGAGACCAATGCTATTGGAAATAGGTGCAGGTGACTGAGACCAATTTAAAAGAAAATTCTCGATTTTGAAAATTTGTTAACGCTAACAAAAAAAATCTGAGCTGTCTGGATGTATGTTCTTCGACCC
Source organism: Agrypnus murinus (assembly GCA_929113105.1). Lineage (NCBI taxonomy): Eukaryota > Metazoa > Arthropoda > Insecta > Coleoptera > Elateridae > Agrypnus > Agrypnus murinus. Next base: position 102,189,544 of record OV816025.1, read on the forward strand.
TGGCGAAGCAAGTATCGGTCAAGAAATTTCTGATTTATCCACAAATAATTTCTCCGTTGTGTATTCTACAATTAAAAGACCTAAGTACCTGATTTGAAATGTGATTTGTATAAAAATAATAATGTATGTTCTATTTCTGATAGTGAAGCTTTTAATGTAATTGCTAAAATACCAAACAAGCTCATAGTGGGGCTTAATGGCATTCCTAGCATAGTTTTAAAAAAGTTTTAATTACAATTCAAAACAGTTTAACTTTTCATTTGCAACCAGTTAGAAGTTTAATAATAAATGGACTGTACTTTTAATGCTATAATAAATTACTAGTAATCAACTAAATACTCACTTTAAAACCATATTTAAACTTGAAGTTTTGTGTCTTGTTTTACATAAAACGAAGCAATAACAAACATTTAAAAAATTTATTGAATTAGGATTAAGTGAAATTCATGTATGTAATAGAAAATAGACATACATTCAACGAAATTACCCTACAATGTTCAATACTAATTTATTACTTAAAATATTTTTATAACAAAAACGAAAGTTATAAATATACTAGCCTTCAATTCTAAATTAGCATATTCTTTTAATTTAGAACCAAGAACAATGTGTGAGAAAGACCTAAAAGGGTGGGTGGAATCGAGATAATTTATAGACAATTTTTGAAATTACCACGGTACAACTTCTTCCTTTATAAAAGAAAGTAAGAAAGTAGTATCTTTAAAATATAAATATACTACCTACGGATGCTCATACGACGAACGATGGTGTAAGTGAGTTTATACTACCGTTTTTGAAAATAACAATTAGCACATCCGATAAATACTCAACCCAATACTCAAGTCTTCCTATGTCATTCTAGCTTAGTAAATCCATTAAAACAAATTTAGCACGTTACATCGTGCAAATCGAATGTGGAATGACAAAAAATTTAAGTTTCTTTATAAGAGTCTATAATAATAAATAATTATCAATATTCAAAAATAGTAACAGCTACACAAGAAAGTTCAGCGTTGGAGGATAAAATAGAAGTTTGTAAAAACATAGAAAGGTCAATTTTGATAAATTTTTGTTATACAATTTATTTCAAACGGATGACGCATAGAAAAGTAAACCGGGATACAAGGCAATTTTATAAGTAAATATATTTGAACCATAGATATGTAATTACACATTTATGGTTCAAGAATATTTACTTTTAAGATTATCATATAGCAAAGAAGGAAATGCTGCATCCTGGATGCATCCTATTTAACGATAACGATAATAAGTATTTTTGGTACAAACCCACAGTGGAATACATGTATAGTACAACGTATAGCTGTCATCACCCTTGTGTTTCGAGATTTGTTTTAATTTGCGGTTTATATATAAAATGGCGGTTCAAGATGGCGACCAGAACACAGAAACTATAAGAATTTTTTTTTAAATTGATTGGGAAGCGAAAATAAGTTAGAAATAGATCCATAGTACAGCCAATGTGTATTATTGAGTGTATAATTAATCCTGCACACCATATTTTTTGTTTTTGAGAGTACATTGACCGGAAAATGAATATTATCTTAAAATTAGCTTTTTACGTTATATTAAAGGATCCAGGGCCAATTCTGACTACGGGATCGTGTTCAGCTCATTAAAATACGTCGAAAATGATATGCCTGACCTTTGTATTTGGACTTTTTGAAATTCATGGAATTTTTGGATTTATATTGGAAAAACAAAAAATATGGCGTGCAGGATTAATTATACATTCAATAATACACATTGGCTGTACTATGGATCTATTTCTAACTTATTTTCGCTTCCCAATCAATTTTTTAAAAATTTTGTCATAGTTTCTGTGTTCTGGTCGCCATCTTAAACCGCCATTTTGTTTTTTCTTCAGGAGCCACATTGCATTTGAAAGATAACGTTTCAACGAAGAAATTGACATCCTGGAATATTTTTTTCGTAGCTTTAATTTTTGGGTATTCAGGTGGCCCAGTTGACGTGGAACGTCCCATAAGTAAAATCACATGTAAGAGCTCCATACAGGATTTCAAACAAAACAGCCCCAACTGATGGCTCAAGGGTAGTACGAAACAGTTGTCTATGGGTGTTTTGTTTGAATTTTAAGTAAGCACTTAAATAATATTATTAAAACAAAAACGTAATAAAATCGGTTCGAATGATGCACTCATTCATCCCACTTTACTAATGAATGTTTTTAAAACAAATAAAAAATATTATGTTACCCAGCAACACAAAGAACAACAGGCGCACGATGCGGGGTAGTGCCCAAAGCGTGAAATTGAAATTAGGTAAGCTTACATTGGTTTCTTTTTTTTTCTAATATGTCTATGATTATCGGTGACTACAGCATTAAAATGTGAATACAACACATGAGAGCGTTTTCGCTTTGACAAGCGGTAACACAGTAACAGCCTATGTTACGTTGACAGGTAGAACTAGGTCCATGAAAAGTTTTACTCGAGAAGTTCTGAGCTGCAACATATGTAAGAATTAGCGGAATTAATCGGGTTACAATCTTTAACATACAAATAAGTCAGTGGCGCGCGGTCAATGGAAGCAATGCTTCCCTTAAGAATTTATTGAAAATAAAAACCAATGCTAACAAAAATATTTTTATTAAATTATGGTTATCGGTTATTTAAATTTGTAATATTTATTCAACTTAAAGCTCAATTCTCTACAGCAAAAAGTATAATTATTTAGAGTACTATTTTAAATTACGATTAGGCTCATTAAACTTACGCGAAAAGCTAATACCGATTCAAATGTGTTACATACACTGCATATAAGCACCGATTTCGTTGCTTATTGCACTTCTCTTCGCCAGCTGGCCAGCCTCGCATTCGTTGGTGGGTTGTACATCGTAGTAAGCTAGTAAGGTCACATTATTTTTAATGTGCTACATGATCAAATGTTTATTTATTATAATTTGGTTAGTTGTTCGATTTAGTGTTTGTTAAATATTACTTAAGTAATGTAAATCTGCGAATGAGACTGAATTTTGAAACATTTTATTATTTCAATTTATATAAGTTGGAATTTCTTTAAAGACAAATAATTCTATTTAGTTGGACGTATATGATGTATGCAAACTAAAAATTCCATTATCGTCGTGACTGCAAATTTAACTGCTTCGGTGGAAGATTCGGGTACTACCGACACATACGAATCGCCTCAATTTTGTTCTTCAGTTTGTAAATGATTTGATAAATAATTATCTGCATGTTTGGAGTAACATTACAAATTGTTGAGAAAGGCAGATCAAAACCAGAACTTTCAAATTTAACAACAGAAAACCAGCATCAGGTATTTTACTAAAAAAGACCGGAAAATCGAGTTGCATTATAAATAAATACGTAGTAGTACTTTTTTAAATAAACAATAATAGTTAATAAATTCTATAAGTATAAAGTATAAAAGTTCTTCTTTGAAAAACTTTTAAGTTTAATAATTATAACACTGTTTTTATTGTACCTAGCAGGGGGGTACCCAGCATCAAAAATTGGTGGGAATTCCCGCCCCCGCCCCCGTGGATCCGCGCCTGTACCTAGGTATATTAAAATTAAAATTGTGGTTGCTTCCCTAGCCTAAATTCTCACCGCACGCCACTGAAATAAGTTCTGAATTCATGCTTCAATAGTTGGGGGAATACAGGTCTTTTTTGCTCTTCCTTTATTTTGTTACTTCCTAGTATTTTTTTTTCTTCTTTTAGTCTATTCTTTGCCCTTTTCAAAGCCACTTATGTGCTTATATGGAATTTGCTGGTTCTATTGTAGTTTTTTTAATATTTGGAATTTGAACTAATTCACTAACTCCCGTATAAACATAATCGTCTCTCGAATTATATTGGGTGTGTCTAACACCATCTAGTGCTAGAACAGCTGAATGCAGCGTAACTTGTTAGACGACACGCAGCAATTGCAGCGCTGCTTGCCAAATTTAGCGTAAAAACGTTGTGCTAGATTTGAAGCAGCCGCTTCATTATAAAAGTGGGGGTAAGGTAACACATGTGTTTACTCTAGTTTACTTGAACATAACCTGTAAACAGTAAAAAATTTAGTACAGCATTAATATATCTAGTGCCTATACATTCGTTTATAATTAAAATTCTGTTAATAGTCGTAGTTAAATTTAAAATGAGATTAAACTTTGCTATTTCTTGATTGATCTGTTGTTTGAGGTTAGTTTAATTTTTAAATATAATTAATAACATTATTTGCGCTAAAGCAGCACGAAAAAGGCCGTCTAATGTACGCTATCTAGCGCTTAAAAGCTGCATTCAGCGCTGCGCTAACAGCTAAATACGGTTGGACACACCCATTGTCTCTTATAAAGGTAGCGGGAATATGAACGAGGTCTTGTTTTTTTTTGAGCACAACACTACTAAATAATAGAAATTTGAAATATAAGTTAGACAATATACTGAACGTTTTTTAATATTTGCTGTTCTTTCCCGAACGAGACATACCGATGTCGCTTTCCTTGTTACTTATTGTTAAATTTTAACTAGATGAAATAAATAAAGATTAATCAAAAGTTTCACATGATTTATTGAAATTATAACCTGCCATTGTTTCAAAGCTGTCATTATCAAAGGTAATATGAATATAAATAAACAGGTCGCTAAGGTAAATACAAAAAATAGATAACTTGATAAATAGATAAAAATAAAAAGAATTAAATATCTAACACTTCCAGTAACACAAAATTACTGAGCTCAATCTGTTCATTTATTAAAGGTACTCCAAGGAAAGCTTCTAAAATGTCTAATTTGCGTTTGTTATTACAAACATGTAGGAATTTGATATTACTTTGGATAGTCAATGTGTGATTCTGTTCTTAAAGGTGTTTGGCGTAATTAGATTTTTCAGGATGTTTATTTCTGTAACAACACACGTGTTCTTTATATCTTTTGTCAAAATTTCGAAGTGTTTGTCCAATATATACCGAACTACAAAAAGAACAATTCAAACGGTAAATACCCGATTTCATGATATCGTGTTTTCTGTCTTTAGCATTAAATAAGTATGAAAAAGTATTCATGATAGTTTTAAAGGCTATTTTGTAACTGTTGGTTTTTCGTAATATATGTGCAACTTTTTCTGATATTTTGCCAAAATATGGTATAGATGTGTAATTTATAATGTAATGTCTTTTGGTTGATTATCAATGGGATATACTATTTTGATAGCTAACCTATAATATTTTTGTTTAACTGAAGTGTCAACATGTTTGGATTATAATGATTTACATGTGCTAGAAGTGTAATGGTTGAAATCACTTTGTTAAAATCTGGCTGTGTGAGTGGAATACTTAAATCTCTGCGTATCAAGGATCTACAAGCTGCTAGTTTAAGTAATTTGTAATTACATAATTAATTTGGTATGGTTATGTCGGTATGTATTACTTTTCTGTATATGGAAAATTCAAATAGATTGTGTGCGTTAATATTGACAGTTAAGTCTGAAAAAGTTAATAGCCCTGTTTAGTTCTGTTTTTAATGTAGAATTTATGGTTTGGTGGAGCCTATTAATAAGAATTAAAAATTCATTGCTAACCTCAAAAGAACTGCCAAAACAAGCAAAAATGTCATTAACATAACGAAATCAAAATATAAGTATTTACCCATATAGAATTTTCCAAACGGACCAATATTGGCTCGCCATTGGCACCGTTATTGCCAATATTGGCAACCAATATTGGGACAGTGCAGAAATGAAAACACCGGTAAGTACTTGGGCCATCTTACATAGCCGATATTGGCAGCCAATATTGGGCCAGTGTCGAAATGATAACACTGGCACATGATAACAATTAAAAATAATGTAAAGTTTCGTTGTTCGTAAGAAAAGGTTCCTTTATGAATATTCTTGTACCACATTCCTGTCTAAAGGCTTATAGGAATCTAAAACAAATAAAATTTACAAACAAGTAAAATAAATATTTACGATTTATAAAAATGAATGACAAAATGTAAAAGATAACAAAATAAGATTACGAATATTGTTAGTTATTGAACGTTTTGTTGACAAAAAAATGTAATTAACTCCCAAGACAACATAATACACTCAGGAAATAATTACATAAGAATCATCTCCTACACGGAAAAAACAAAATAAAGATTAATAAATTAAAGATTTGTCATGTATAACGAAGGAGACATAATAAATTTTGTAACAAAAAATTTCCTTCCAGAAATCCAGATTTCTTAAAGAAATTTCACATCTTAATTTAAAGGAGCGAGCACAAAACAAATGGAAAACGGTGTACAGTCAGATTGAGGTGAAGCCAGGGTAGGAAGAACGAAAAAATTTAATTCGTTTGCAAAATAATAATTCTTATAAGAGTTTAAACATACTATCATGATTCAAGCAACAAGAGTTTGGATTATCTATAAATATATACAGGGTGTTCCAAAATGCTGTTTACACGCAAGATCTCCCTTATTTGAAAAGATAAAGAAATCAACCAAAAACTATTGTGAATGACTCAAAATGGACCTTCAAAAAACATCCTTAAACGCTGGTTACATAGCAACGTTTAAGAGATCATGCCAACTTGATTAATTTTTCAAACTGCACCCTATGTTTTTTTTTACGGAAATGTAATCTACGACGCCAATGTATTATGTAATAATAATAATAAACGCCTTTATTAATTTTTATATACAAAAAAACACTGCTTTATTTTGCAAATAACTAAAATTTATATTAGTATAGTTTTCTGGCAAAGGGCTACTCTATTTAACCAGGAAACCATAAGAATAAATACTTACATATAAACATTAATATACGAGGGTGGTCCCAGAAGTACCCGACCCAACAAAGAAAACACAAAAATTTTAGAAAAAGATTTATTTATTTTTCAACGTAATCTCCTTTCAGCTCTATACACTTGTCCCAGCGGTGTTCAAAAAGTTCGATACCCTTTTTATAATAAGAACTGTCTTGCTCCTCAAAATAGCCATTAACTGCTGACATCACTTCTTCATCGTTGGAAAATCTTTGACCACTGAGCCATTTTTTCAAGTTTGGGAACAGAATATAATCCTAGGGGGCTAAATCTGGCGAATATGGTGCATGAGGTAGCAATTCACACTTTAATTGATTAATTTTGGCCATTGCAATAACGGATTTGTGAGCTGGCACGTTGTGATGAAACAACACTTTCTTTTTAGCCAAATGCGGCCGTTTTTGCTTGATTTCTTCGCTCAAACGTTGCAATAAGTTTGCATAATACGGCCAGTTGATAGTTTTTCCTTTTTCGAAATAGTCAATAAAAATTATTCCACGCGCATCCCAAAAAACCGACGCCATAACCTTGCCTGCAGATGAAACGGTCTTCGCCTTCTTTGGAGCTGGTTCTCCCTTTTGAGTCCATTGTTTCGATTGTTCTTTTGTCTCGGGTGTGAAATGATGGACCCATGTTTCATCCATTGTTACGAAACGGCGCAAAAATTCTGCTTTGTTGCTGTGAAACTTCGCTAAACACTCAATTGAAACATTTTCAGGGCACTGTTTTTGCTCGAGTGTGAGCAAACGCGGCACCCATCTTGCACACAGCTTTCTCATGTCCAAATTTTCAGATAATATGCGATGTACCGCACTTTTTGAAATGCCCGTAATGTCTGCTAGCTCGCGCACTTTCAGTCGACGATCATCAAGTACCGCTTTGTGGATTTTCTTCGCCATTTCTGGAGTCGTCACCTCATTTGGTCGACCACTGCGATGTTCGTCTTGGCAGCTCGTACGGCCTCGTTTAAACTCAGCTACCCAAAATTTAACTGTTGTAAACGAAGGAGCAGACTCACCCAGAGTAGAATCCAGTTCAGCTTTTATATTGGTTGGGCTGAGGCCTTTCAAATAAAAGTATTGTATCACATAACGATGACCAATTTTCTCCATTTTCACAAATTCACTGATAACGTTCACTATTGATGGCTGCCAAACAAATACTGAACAACGTGGCGCTTTCAAACTTGAAACATATGCTTTATAGACTGAGTAGTTTCCAATACAGTGATATTTTCAAACAACTACCGCCGCCTCTTGGTCAGGTCGGGTACTTCTGGGACCACCCTCGTAAAATGAGGGATTTAGAAGGAAAAGGGTTTATGTGCATTTTTAGTAATTCTGAGATACTTAGCTTAAAAGTCAATTTCGAAATGTAAATTACAGTAATATCAAAAAGTATGCACAAATAAATATTTGTAAAAGACACGTGAAGGTTATGCCGTCATGTGTTTATATATAAGCAAGATAGGTTACTTACCTTTTTAGTTCGATAGAAATTCTCTCTTATAAAAAAACTAATGTAATATACTGTTATCATTACGCTTATAATAATGTAACTAATTATTACACACACTTATACAAACAAAATAACTATGAACACCAATATTACGCATTACTAATAGCATGGCATGTTGCAGTGAACATGTGACGCTAGCGGCTAGTAGAATACCTTATCGGAAGCCTGACTGCCTACTATACCGACCAGGTTGAACCAAACGGTAAAATTTTAATTAATAACATTATTAATCAATTTATTAAATTCATAAATATATATACTTAGAACTTTCATAAAAAAACAACAGTAAAAGCCATTTTTATACAAATAAATTTTAATGTAATGTATCATTTATAATGCGAAACACGGAAAATATGTTCAGCCAATATGGAACTAATGCAGATTGCCGTACAACGGCCGCCAATATTGAGCCAATATTGGCTACCGTTGTATACATATTTTCCGTGTGTTTCGCATTATAAATAATACATTACATTAAAATTTATTTCTATAAAAATGGCTTTTACTGTTGTTTTTTATGAAAGTTCTAAGTATATATATTTATGAATTTAATAAATTGATTAATAATATTGTTAATTAAAATTTTACCGTTTGGTTCAACCTGGTCGGTATAGTAGGCAGTCAGGCTTCCGGTAAGGTGTTCTACTAGCCGCTAGCGTCACATGTTCACTGCAACATGCCATGTTATTAGTAATGCGTAATAATGGTGTTCGTAGTTATTTTGTCTGTATAAGTGTGTGTAATAATTAGTTACATTATAAGCGTAATGATAACAGTATATTACATTAGTTTTTTTTATAAGAGAGAATTTCTATCGAACTAAAAAGGTAAGTAACCTATCTTGCTTATATATAAACACATGACGGCATAACCTTCACGTGTCTTTTACAAATATTTATTTGTGCATACTCTTTGATATTACTGTAATTTACATTTAGAAATTGACTTTTAAGCTAAGTATCTCAGAATTACTAAAAATGCACATAAACCCTTTTACTTCTAAATCCCTCATTTTATATTAATGTTTATTTGTAAGTAGTTATTCTTATGGTTTCCTGGTTAAATAGAGTAGCCCTTTGCCAGAAAACTATACTAATATAAATTTTAGTTATTTGCAAAATAAAGCAGTGTTTCTTTGTATATAAAAATTAATAAAGGCGTTTATTATTATTACATAATACAGAGGCGTCGTAGGGGGGGGGTTAACGGGCTGGACCTCCCGATTCTTTTTTATTATCAAAATCTAGGATATGTGAAAATCTAAGTAGTATTTTGATTCGGAATTTTTATAGAGTAGCTCCCCCCGAAAAAATCCTAAATACGCTACTGACATAATACATACTATATATTTACGTTTTTTAGATGCCTCGCCGATGTGTTGCGCCTAGATGTAAGTCTAATTATGACAGTCAGTTAAAAAATGAAAAAGTCAGGCAGTAACAACAAAAACCAAAACAACAGAGCCTTGTGGATGCGAAGCGGACATCTGCATCTTCAGCTGTATGTACCTATCAGTACAAGTAGTGGATTGTTAAAATTAGAAATTGGTAAGATTCAAATTACATTTTTTTTCATACATCATGCACTGTGGTCGTGGTGTATTAACCACAAGCATTATTTATTATAAAGGTTTTTATAGATTAATAAAGTTAATATTTTTTATATAAGAATGAATTTTAAAATTAAAAAAATCACTTATCTGGTTATACAGGGTGTCCCAAAATGCTGTTTACACGCAATATATCACTTATTTGAAAAGATAAAGAAATCAACCAAAAACTATTGTGAATGCCTCAAAATGGACCTTCAAAAAACATCCTTAAACGCTGGTTACATAGTGCAACGTTTAAGAGATCATGCCAACTTGATTAATTTTTCAAATTGCACCCTCTGTTTATTTTTCACAGAAATGTATTCTTCACTTTATTCTGCATATGGTAGTATGCCTTACTTAATTGTCTAATGTGCATTCAGGGGTTTTAAAAAATATTTGTTATAAATTGAATTTATCTTAAACTTAAAGCAAATGCTCAAAATGCCCTCCTGTGGACTATACACGGGCTTTAAAGTGCCTCAGGAGTTCCCTTGTAGACACGGCTCTAATCATAATATTTTTTGAATAAATAATATAGTTAGTGAATATGAAGTGTACAATTTATAAAAAATATTTTTTCAACCCTTAAATGCACATTAGATAATTAAGTAAGGCATACTACCATATGCAGAATGAAGTGAAGAATACATTTCCGTGAAAGAAAACATAGGGTGCAATTTGAAAAATTAATCAAAATCTCTTAAACGTTGCTATGCAACCAGCGTTTAAGGATGTTTTTTGAAGGTCCATTTTGAGTCATTCACAATAGTTTTTTGTTGATTTCTTTATCTTTTCAAATAAGGGAGATCTTGCGTGTAAACAGCATTTTGGGACACCCTGTATATATTTATAGATAATCCAAACTCTTGTTGCTTGAATCATGATAGTATGTTTAAATTCTTATAAGAATTATTATTTTGCAAGCGAATTACATTTTTTCGTTCTTCCTACCCTGGCTTTCACCTCAATCTGACTGTACCCCGTTTTCCATTTGCTTTGTGCTGGTTCCTTTAAATTAAGATGTGAAATTTCTTTAAGAAATCTGGATTTCTGGAAGGAAATTCTTTTGTTACGAAATTTATTATGTCTCCTTCGTTATACATCACAAATCTTATTTATTAATCTTTATTTTGTTTTTTCCGTGTAGGAGATGATTCTTATGTAATTATTTCCTGAGTGTATTATGTTGTCTTGGGAATTAATTACATTTTTTTGTCAACAAAACGTTCAATAACTAACAATATTCGTAATCTTATTTTGTTATCTTTTACATTTTGTCATTCATTTTTATAAATCGTAAATATTTATTTTACTTGTTTGTAAATTTTATTTGTTTTAGATTCCTACAAGCCTTTAGACAAGAATGTGGTACAAGAATATTCATAAAGGAACCTTTTCTTACGAACAACGAACCTTTACATTATTTTTAATTGAATATTTACATAATTTGATAATACTTTAATTAGATGGTATGACATTAATGGCTGTTTTTAAATCAAATTGGTATATACCCTTTATGTTAATGAAGTATCTATATGACTGCCGACATTATAATGTATTATATTATTAATTGTTACAAGAACTTTGTTTATTAAACACAATAAAATTTTGAATCAAGTTATTCTTTTCTATGTGCAATTAGCCAATATTAACTCAATAATGTTAATATGTTGGTATAACGGGTCTCATACTGGCACAGTATGGATGGATATCGTTGGATATGGTTGCACACTGGTGCATAATAATCATCGTTATTATATTTTTTAATTATATTATATTATACACTGAAAAAAAAGATTTTTCGAACTATGTTTCTCAGTGTACAATATAATATAATTAAAAAATATAATAATGATCATTATTATACACCGGTATGCTACCGATATACAGCCAATGTTGTACCAGTATGAAACCAGAGTTATAGCAACATATCAACAACATTGGGCCAATCTTGGTTAGGTAAAATTGTCCAAGTACTTGCCAGTGTTATCATTTCGACACTGGCCCAATATTGGCTGCCAATATCGGTTATGTAAAATGGCCCAAGTACTTACCGGTGTTATCATTTCTGCAGTTTCCCAATATTGGTTGCCAGGATTGGTAATAACGGTGCCAATATTGACCCAATATTGGTCCCTTTGTTCAACATCGGCAAATTCTATATGGGTAGAAAGGTTAATTAAAATTTTGGATCTTCTAAATTATCCATAAACATCTCAACTACCAGAGGACTGAGTGAATTTCCCGTAGGCAAGCTGCCTTTTCGTAGACCTGTTAAATTATTGAATGTAAAATAATTTTGACTTATACACAGATAAAATAATTTAGTTAACTCTAACCTTTTAACTAATTCTATATTACTATTAATCAAGAAACTACATAATAAAGGAATACATTCTTGTGGAGGTATTCTGTAGAACATGCTACAAACATCAAAGCCAGTGGCGTGCGGTCCATGGAAGCAATGCTTGCCTTGAGAATTTATTAAAAATAAAAACAATGCTAACAAAAATACTTTTGTAAAATTATGGTTATAGTTTATTTAAATTGAAATATTTATCAAATTAAAGCTCAATATCAACTCTATACAGCAAAAAGTATAAATTATTTAGAGTACTATTTTAAATTAGGGTCATTAAACTTGCACGGAAAGGTAATACCGATTCAAATGTGATACATACACTTGATATAAGCACTGCTTACACATGCTCTTCTCTTAACCTTGTCGTGAATCAGCGAGCGTGGGGTGTTATAGTAGACAGATGCTGTTAACATTGTTTGGTCGTTATTTTTATTGTGCTTCGTTCCCAAATGTTTATTTATTATAATTTGGTTATTTGTTCGATTTAGTGTTACTTAAGTAATGTAAATCTGCGAATGAGACTGTATTTTGTCGCATTTTATTATTTTAATTTATAAGTTGGATTTTTTTAAAGACAAATAGTTCTATTTAGTTTGCCTATATGCAAATTTAAAATTGCATTATCGTCACGACTGCAAATTCAACTGCTTCGGTGAAAGGTTCGAGTACCTCCGATATAGCCGAATCGGGACGATTTTTTGTTCAGTTTGTAAATTATTAATAAGGAATTTTTCGCATACAGTTTTGGAGAGAAATTACAAATTATTAAGAAAGGCAGATCAAAACCAGATCTTTCAAATTTAACAACAAAGATTAAAACCTGTACCGGTATTTTGCTAAGAAAGACCGGAAAATTGATACGTAGTAGTAGTTTTTTTTAAATAAAGAATGATAGTCAACAAATTCCATAAATATAAAGTGTAAAAGTGCTTCTTTGAAAAAGTTTTAAGCTTAATAATTATAACACTGTTTTTTATTGTACCTAGCAGGGGCGGATCCAGAGAAGTATTTTGAGGGGGAAATCTTTGGAAAAATAATTATTTTAATAAATAATAATTAAACAAACATTATTTGTTTCTATTCTATGTAAACTTATTTCTAAATTGGGGGGGGATTATTCCCTCCCCGTTAATCCGCGCCTGTACCTAGGTGTATTATAATTAAAATCGTGGTTGCTTCCGTAGCCTGAATTCTCACCGCACGCCACTGATCAAAGCTAACGAGTTTTAAATGTGGTGGAAGATGGAGAAAATGCGATTAAATAGGTGCATTGATATATGATACAGGTAGTTTAACAGGCACATTCTGTTTATGTGTTTTCATGAGTCCATACAGTTTAGGTGGTTGTGAGATTTTATTTACGATATGTTGCTTTTCTAATGCTAAAAAGCAGATATTGAAAACTGCAATATTTAACAATAAATAAGGACCTTATTTAAATTTTCTTTATTAATCTATTCATTAACTTTTTATATATACATATCTTTCGAAAGAATTACCAAAGTGTTATCCTTATCTGATTTAACAGAAATTAGATTGTTTTCTGTGATTTTGTGTTTGATAGATTGAAGCAGTGATATGTTAGATGTCTTGTTGTGCATTTTATTAATCTCTATTTATTTCATAATTATGGAGTTCCACAAAATAAGGCTCGAGACAGTAAACACTTTTAACTAGATTCCATTTCCAGATTTCTTCTTTGAGATCAGGCCCCTAAAAACGAATATGCTATAAATATATATATATTTTAGCTTCTGCTATAATACGGCTGTGACAGTTCTCTAATGTACAGTAGACATAGAAAGATATAAATAGACTCTTAGCTTTTAAAGTTTCACTATTACACGGTTCTATATAACGTTATAAATCACATAATCAATGAAATTAAGAGTAATTTAACTGACAGTATTTTTTTAAACCATGCAGATTTATTAAAGTCATTATTCTTTAAGTATTGTATCTACTTCTTTCTAACTGTGCTAGGACTAACGGAATTCCTTGTCGCATTTCTGTTTACTTGGCATTATTATTTGTTTCACTCTTTAATTTAATTGCAAAAATTAATTTAACGCAACTTCTAGAATCCTCCTTTCACTCTTTCGTTTCAATTACTTGCTTTATAAACATTTTTATAAACTAACTGTAATTTAAATAATGTTCTAACTTTCCCATTTACTTTTTATTAATCTACTCACTTATCATTTAGTTTTATTCGAATATCGTTCGTCATATTTGAATGCTCGTATGAAACTTTTTGTTTACTTATAAACGTAAATGCTTCTGAAGGATAAAATCACACATATTCTACTAGTTGAGATCTTCCAAATTAATTCCATACAGCAGGTGGAAACTCAAAAGGTCGAGGTTAGTGTGGAGGACCCCAAGGGGGTCAACACTTTAAGTCACCAAGGTGCGTCAACAACAGCAATGTCAAACCGCATATCAGTGTCAGATTTTTGTTTCCATTCTTGGCACGCATTATGCTTTTGACCTGGTTTTTGAAACTATCGTAACTGTGATACACCCAATGCTATGATTTCTTAAATATAAGGCTCTTCCTTATTGGATATTGATGAGACACTAGCCGCTGCTTCCTTGTTTTGTATGCGAGGATGTTCGGTAGTACTGCTGCCTTGTATTCTTGTGTAACTGTTAAACAAGATGTTAAGTAGGTAGATTATATTTTTGCAAAAAGTACAATTTTCTATTTATTCTAACTTGAGGAATAATTAAAATGTTAATGAAATTAATTTTATACAATTTACATTTGATTGTCAGTTTTCTAAGAGATTATGGAAAACAGAATTGACTTTAAAGGACACTTCTGTCCTTAATAGTAATTATCACTCTTGTCGCCTACGATTTTATAATAATTTAGATATAATGTTTTTAAGGTTTTAGCAGAGCATAACGCAATGAAATAATTATCTAAAAGCTAAAACCATATCTATGTAAAAATAGAGTAGCGAAATTTCAAGGACGCGCCCTCGTATGCAAAGCAAAATATTTTCCATTTTAACTAAGGTATAAAGAAATAAGAACAGCATCTTCATTTCTATAATTAGGTCTTCAAAAAGATATTACTGCTACCCTACTTGTCAATGCACATCTTCTTCTATCTATATATATAAAAGGGAAAGATTGTCTGTCTGTCTGTCTGTCTGTATGTATGTATATATGTATGTATGCGATTTTCTCCGCAACCACTGGACCGATTTGGATGAAATTGGTATCATTGGAAAGGTCTTGGCCCAGAATAGAAAATAAGACCAAATTGGACTCTGATCGGCCATCGTGGTCCGAAATAACAGCGAAAAACCCATATATGGAAGTTAAAAATGGGTACTGAAATTGATGTGAATAGATATGTTGTCAATTGTCAAATTTGGTAATTTGACAATTACAAAAAGTAAAAACATGTAATTTCAATAAAGCGTAGCAAAGAGCGCCGGGTATTTGCTAGTAATAATATAAAAAGCTACAAGACAGTTCATCTAAATCGGCCCGCAGTAGATGATATTTTTCATTTTCATTAATTGCTTATCAGATAAGATATCGCACATTAGGCAACAACTCAAGAAATAACCAATCCGAGTTGATTAAAGAAAAGTAGAGATCAGCCCATCCTTGACTGTCGAACCTAATTTAACTATTCTATTTAAGGTTCAATTTCTGTGTAATTTTCTGTAATGGATTGAATGTACGGAAGAGATTTGACACCAACCAATCCATAATAGTACTTCAAACACCGCCTCTAGACGCAATGAACAGTCAATCGACTGATTGATTCATTCGTCTAAATACTTACTAAGACTTTTTAACATAGAATAAGAATAACTTCTACAGTCTACTCTCGAAATGAGTAGTATCTAGAACTGAAGGATATCCAGCTCGATCAGCAAACACTGGTATTTGTCAAATTGCTTCGAAAAGATTTGTTTGAATGATAGTGGGAGCTGGGAGCAGTGAAGTATGTACATAAATATGTATAACTATATTTTAATGGATAGAAGCCAAACCAGTGTGTTCAGATGAAAAACTTTATTTCAGGTCTGATGTTTAAGGCCCGATCTTAGTATATTCAGAAGTAGCTGTTCAGTAATTTTTTTATATGTACAGTTGGAGCTGATACGAGAGTTTCTATATTACACTTAAAATGGACCCTACTTACTAAGAACTAAAAATTGAAAGTGAAAAGTAGCTTTGCAAGCAATAATACTATTATTTGCTTTTTAGCAACAATATTGATAAAAGTTCTGCGATTTTTAAAATTTTTTCCAATATAAAGTAGTTATCACCACGGCTATCACCGATAAGACATCAAGCTGTAAATTTGAAATTAACTCTCCCTAACAACGCTTAGCCTAAGTCTTAGTTTTTTACCCTAATCAACCATACAGTATATAGCAATTAATGGCAATAACCTAAAATAATATAATAAAACCCATAACCTGGAGACCAGGCCCAAGAAGCTAGAAGCTTGTGCGGCAGGGAGGGGTCAGTATTATTATAAATGCTCTACTTATTTATTTCAACTATTTTTTCAAGTATGATTATGTATAAAGCATGTACTCCTATTATTTAAATTTGACTCTTCTGGGATATGAACATCTGATTTGTTTTGTCCCTACAATAGTTTAAAGTAGTGATGGGAACTTGGGTGTCGAGTGTCGTGATACGTGTCGTGGTCGTGACACTTGAAGTGTCACGACTCTGAGTGTCGAACAGTATCGCTCTTATTAGAGTGTAATTTGAAGTTGCTTGATCATTCTTACAAAGAAATTAAAGGCAGATTTGTTGGACTGGCCAACAATCATTGAATGAGACGTACATATAAAACTATTTTGTTGTGGATTTTTTTCTTTTGTATTAGTATAATATTGACGGTGATAATTTTATCTTGGGTTTTCAGCAAAATAAATTAAAATCAATAATTGAAGTTGAATAAGTTCCTCATGTACCTAATTATTATTTCAGCTTGTTATATTTATACCTTATAATGTATTTTGAAGAAAGACTACTGTCGAAACACGTGTAAATAAATACAATGATCATTAATTTTAATTAATTCAATTTATTTTGCTGAACACCCAAAATAAAAGTATGTATCATCTTCAATCTTAACAAAAACACGTTCTCTAAAGACCAACGTCGTCAGCGAAATTACATTTTTAAATAGTTTTTATAATAAATCCAACGAATCAAGTCTATTCATTACAAGTTCTTTATAGAATTTGTTTCTTTTCTTTTAAATTTCTGTTTCATAATATGTATTTGCTTTTATAAATAATTTAATGTCTTTTAATGTACTTAATGCATAAATATATAACCATAACAGAATTTACTCATATAATTGTTTTTTAATCCATAGTTTGCTTATGATTTATGTAGCTATGAATCTTGACTGCTTTTCGTTTCAATTGGATTACATTTACACTAGCGCGTGCATGATGTAAAGGCGAAGTGTCGTTAAAGTATCATGAAGAGTCGACACTTCTGACGTCATATTGTTTCGACTCTCAAGTGTCGCGACACGCGGGTAGTGTCGAGACCCCATCACTAGTTTAAAGTTTCTATTTCACATCACAAGTACCTATTACTAAGTCTAATCAAACTAAGCTCAATCAAACAATTATAGAATTATAGAATGTGTGGTCTTTAAGAATTTGGAAAATGAATCATAAAAGAAGGGGCAAATCCAACTTGACGGCGGTAAAGTTTATAAAATCTCAAAAAATTTATAAAGCAGCGTAGACATATTTGAAACTTAACTTTCCATATTGAGTATCACAAAGATTTTAAACATAGTAAGACTTCAAAAAACGCTAAAAAAGCAACTTTTTACTGCATAATTCTTAGACTCTGAAAAGTCGCTAGAATTAGAAATTTATTAAACTGAAACTATAAAAATGAAATTTGAAAAATTTCAAATCGGAAATTCAAAATTCAATTCGAAAGTCTTAAAGACGCTTTGATCAATAAATAGAAGTATTGTAATTATGGATCCAAGAAATTTTTAAAACTCCAAAGTTTCAATAGTTTGAATTTTCCAATCTTTGAATTTTTGCAACTGCAAGTCTTTAACACAATTTAACTCTAATTAACTACATATATAGCTTTCAATGTTTGAATTGCTTACCTGATTAGGATGTTACTAAGTAAAACATAAAATAATAAATTATCTATCTATTATCTTTCTCCTGAATCTGTGACCCTGTTTGCGTAGGCTATCGACACCAATCTTCGTACTAGTTACCATTTTTTCTTAATCGGCTCAATATCGATTCATTGTCAACTAATAATCAATTGATTACCTCATTGAGTAACAATTAAAGATAGTTTAGTTTAGTTAAAACCTATATTCTTTTAACTAAATAAATAAACTTGCAAAGACTTTTCCCACAAACAAATGTGTGTATCCAAATTACAGACGATACTTCGATACAAACTGTTTCAAGCTTATTTGCTCTCGTCAGTCGAGGATAATTGCCTGCAATTTATACACACCACTCAGGGCATTTATATATGTACCCTAAATTACCATCAATGCCAACAAGTATTAATGGTGACATCTGCGAGGGACCACTCGTACAAAACGACTAGGTGCGCGTTTCACATCGTGTGTATCTTTGTTTGACCAGGATAGACGTGTCCATCTGTAATTTTTGTAAGAGTCTTTAAAATAGTTTATTTATTTAATTATTACCATAATTTCCACTATGAATTTTTATTATTCACCTACATATATATTCTTTATTATTAATTGACAACTTTGAAGTGTTTTTATTAAGTTCCGCCATTTTACACTTGTAAACCCTGATCAAGGTCCAAAACGAATCGAAATAGGTTTATTTTAAACTAAACTAACTTTAATTGATTACTCAAAAGAGAAAAATAACACATGGAAACTTTCCTTTATTATTAAATTTGGAAGCGCCCAAAATACAGCCTAATTAAATTGATTTAAGTCTTTTACCACTTACTCCCTAGTTTAAATTTATTGAGAACATTTGTTTCAGTTGGAAATCATGATTGCAGTATTATAATAACCAGTGAGTGCACTCTCGTTAATACCTTCAGCAGGCTGCGACTTTGATGTATTCTCGGGCTGTTGGCGGGATACGAAACAACAATTATGCTGTAATATCCGCTGCTCGTTATTACCCCTACTTTATATTCTGAAATTATTTTCTTCTTTAACGAAGAATATTATATTGACTCTTGTTACTGAATACCAAATGGAATATCCATTTCTTTGTTTTAACTTGATCTTGTCATCAAGGGCTGTAATGACGCAAACATGTCACTCATAATAATTTGAGAAATTCAGCTTATCCACTTTTTTGTTTTATAATTCGCTGATACATCTTTATAAAAAAATTACTTTACCATATAACCTAACATTTGTTCCTGCTACAATGTAAAACTGCTTTATTGCAGCAACATATAGTAACAATGTGTAGATATTCACCCAATTTTTTCTGTGTTGTTTTACATTTTCTTAATGGTATACTAAGATTAATTAAATAATTAATCTATAAGTAAATTACAATATATTTTCTTTAGAATTATTAGAATTTAAATTAGTAGAGTACTTAATATTTAATTTTTTTATTGCTTGGGTACCGCGGACCTACACTACCGACCAAAAGTTTAAGACCGCCAAGTTTTTTTTAGTTAAAGTTTAATTAATTTTAAAGATATCAACACTAAAACTTAAAAAAAAGGTAGTCATAAACTTTTGGTCGACAGTGGGTCTTGTAAATTTATGATTTCTTAGCTTAGATAATTCTAATTAGTTAAGAGCAGTATAGCTTAGTGATTGATGAGTTTTCTAAAAATGCTTGCTCTAATTTAATATTTATATATTATTTAACTACATGTTTTACTTTCTTTATCTTTTAAGCTATTTACTAATAAAATTTGATTGACAATATACAGGGTGTATTACCGGTTTTGTTACTTTGGGGAATAACATGTAAAAACACAATTTCTCAAATATTGGCTCCCCTAATTATTTTAGAGTAAAAGTTACTATAGCAAAGTTGTCGATCTTATTGAATACTGTATGAAACACCCCCACTTTTAGTATTCTGTAGTAAATAGTTTTCGAGATATGTGATTTTCTGGTCTAGGAAATTAACATTGTAAATCGGAAATTCACTAATAGCAATTAACACGTTGCAACATTTTCTAAAAATTGCCCCACGATCAGACCTCAATTGTAACGTTATTAACTTACACTGAACAAACGTCCCACGCTTTCGTATCAATTCTCTTTTACTTTAAAACAAAAGAAATATACTTACTGTACTTATACACCGGTAGAGATCTAATTTATGACGAATTATACTTCAGGATAGGTACTGGTTTCTTATAAAATATAGGTCATTAGAAATAATAAGAAATATGGGTGCCATTTACTTGAAGTCGTTACAATACGTTATCGGAATCCTCAAGTGAAAATAAAATCAGATTACATTGATTGAATTGAATAACCTAATCATAATTAGTCAGGTTGACGTTAAAGCTGGTTAATGTAAATGAATAACTTCAACGAATGATTGGTCCAACATTATCACCACCATGTCTAGTTTAATTGTCATTTATTCGTCAAACAATAAAATCTCTTGTCTATAAAGACAATATTAAAACAATCTTAATAATGTTCTAATAGGAATCCCTGGTTAGAAAAGAATAATTGCGTTATTAGCAAAAAGTTTTCATAAGATAGGTACAAATAAATTTTATTTACAGCACTTACTTATAAGATATAGTCTATCAGATAATCCTAGTTAAATCGGTAGATTTTACAGTGCATTAAACTACAAATAGCACTACACAATAATGCCTCTTCATTCACTTAACTTTAGGTACGAAGTACCTCACACATTATAAATGTAGAACTTTGGATCATTGGTGTCGATGCTGAAGTTTTATTCGTTGATTATTTACTAAAATCTGCGGGAATTATGACTCGCATAACTTGGCACCAGCCTTTCAATGATAAAATTTTGAACTCACATAGACCATTAGAAATATCTATTATTTTCAGGTTTGAACGTTAAGACGAATTTAATTTCCAGAAGGTTGCATTATCTTGTCGTAGTAATATTTTGATCCGCACAAAACTCTGCAATCCACAATATTACTCTTGCAACGGAGCTAAAAAAGAAATGCAGTTTATTCAGCTTTAAATTTCTTCTTCTCTTCTTCTTCTCTTAATTTATTATTGAGTTTCCTTCACAAATCATCAACTAACGACACACTGGATTAATTATTAATTTAATACGAAGGGCCAACTGTAATATTAAGTACTTAAACTTTTCTTTTCTATAGACAGAACGAAAAGAACAAAACGATATCGGAAATAAACTTAGTCGCACTTGGCGGATCGTATCAGAATTTCGGGTCTCCTGGGCGAATTATCGGAGACCTACGTGCGTTCCGCTTGGTGAACTGTCTGAGACTTCTTTTAACCCTTATGTCAACATATAGGTCTGGCCAGACCTATAACTAACTACAACGTTAAATAAATATCATTTTTATTTGAAGCTAATATTATATTACATCCTCAACTAGACTGTTAGGAAACGTATAAAATACAGAAACTGAAAATAAAACTTTTGCTTTGTATTTTAGGAGGGAATTCTCATTTTACTACCTCTAACGTATAAGACAGGTCTGCACAGACCTATGTGTAAATGCATGTAAATAAACTTTTCCGTTATCAGTAGCAATTAGGACTGTGCATGATAATCGATTAATAATCGATTAATCGGACTTTTGATTAATTTTTTTAAATAATCTATTAATCGACCAATCGATTAATCGGTTGATCGATTAAGCAATCGAGTTAAGCAATCGAGCAGGTTAATGCCGCTCCTCGAGTGAAGTCTAGCTGCAAAATCTGCTATACAATGAAAAACTACAACGCCAAACGAGGTTTTACTGTATAACTTGCAATTAACCTGTTCGCTTGCAACACACAACAACAAATGTCATAAGTGCATCTATATCCATTAATATTGATTAAAATTTAAGTTCGATAAACTTGTTTTAAATTCTTAAATATACAAAGTATATTATCTTATTCCTTAAAATGCCGTTTTATTTCAATATCCTTGATATTTTATATGAAAATATTCACAGGTCTGGTCAGACCTATGTTATTGGTTCTTGTTAGTCTAAATCGTTGTTGACATAAGGGTTAAATTCAACTTCTACCCGAGTTGCTAATGTTTTTATGAAAGGGGAATATATAACCACCCTATCAAGTGCCAAAGTGACGTACCTTGCACCAATCGGAAAATGCCTTCTAGAATATTCGATGGGTATTTACAAAAGCAAGGATTTGTTTTCCAGCATGAAATCTGATATCATAAAAATATTGCAGACTCGTTTTCTATCTGTAGATTTTTGAAGAATCTATTCAACAAACACGAAAATAAGCACGCAAAGGAAACACAAATTTGGTATAAATGCATTTAGAACATATTTATAAAACAACCTTTATCTTGCTATTTCGTTGCTAAAGACAAATTTGTCTGCGTGAGAATGCTTTAACAGCCTTTTTACAGCTGCTTCTATGTTAACGAACAACATTATTATAGGTTCGGATAAATTCTGGAATTTTAAACTGACAAAAATATATTCATATATACAGGGCCGTACTAAGATTATTTTTAATAAATACATTTTCAAATGTATTAAAATCGATCTTAAAAATTAAGCACGTTACAACGTTAGATTTACACATTCGGTGTAGATGTAAGAATTATTAAACACAGTTTCATGGAGCAAAATCACTCATCAGAATGACAGAATCATATAATTGTTACCGGTGTAGAAGATATAGATGAAAATTCTACATTAAATTTATTTTTATAAAATCTACATAGTCATATTGTCATGGCTAATAAGAGTTTATAAAAACATATTCCTTGGGAGATTTTTTGTCTATTTCTTCTACACCGGTAACAATTGTAAGATTCTGATGAATGCTTTTGCTTCATGAAATTGTGCTTAATAATTCTTGTATTTACTCCTAATGTCTAAATGAAACGTGGTAGTTGCTATTAGCGAATTTCCGATTTACAATGTTAATTTCCTATACCAGAAAATCACTTATATCACTTATATTAAATATCTTGGAAAATATTTAACAGAGAATGCTAAAGTGGGGTTGTTTTGAACAGTATTCAATAAGATCTACAACTTTGCTAGAGTGACTTTTTTTCTAAAATAATAATTAAGGAAGCCAATATTTGAAAAATTTTGTTTTTGCATGCTAATTACGTATGTAACAAAACCGATAATACACCCTGTATGTATTACATCGATTATAATAAATTTTTTTCCTATTTTGGTTTCTCGGTAGTCATCGTGCGTTTTATATTCGATGGCTTCTTACAAGCGCATTTTTAATTTCTAACTTAGAAAAAACGCAGCGTCTTATTATAATCAGTAGCGTTTTATAATTGATGTAATACGTAATAATTTCTTTTGATGGTCATATTTGTCTTGTATCAAATTCTGTTAAGCTCTAAAGTTTAAAAATATAAGAATTTATCTAATTTCCTCCTTTTTATAATACGTTTTAAGGTGTTTGAAGGTAAGTATCAAGTGAGCATCTCCTTTGTTTTATGAATCATGACACCGGTTTCCTGTACACGCACTATATCTATGTACTGACTTTAAATATTCCCATATAATTAATCATAGCAATCGGTGCCATGAGATACGAGCCATGTTCTGCCACCCTGGTTCCTCGTCCAAAAATAAACAAATAAACATACAAATGCTAACAAGGCGAGTTGCGGTTTTAGTGAAGTGGTTATATTTGGAGTTTTAATTATTTAAAATAATTCGTAATTAAAGAAAGCTGCAGAGCAATAGTGAACGATATGTAATGCATTATGCTAGTAGCTCAAAAAGCCTTAATTTTATAGATAATGGCATCCAGAATTAAAAGCTTTAATTTATTATCAATTGATTATATTATTATATATTATACCTGCCCCCCCAATTAGTACAACTATTTCAAATAATACCTGAATGAGTTCTTGTATATGCTCGTTACTAAAATAGTGGTGGAATTAAATTAAAATGAAGACATATCCAAGAATTAAACGTTCATATTTAACGTTTTGAATACTTTATATCCCATATTGATGTCGTTGGTATATTTCGTCTAATTTCTTTACAGTTTTTTTTTTAATTTTATTTATTAAAACTTTTGTAATATAAATTAAAACAATGACTAATCACATTCATAGTTATTTAGATTTAATGTTATATTTGTCTACTAATTTAAATATTAATTAAGATTATTAATGTTAATTTAGTATAAAAACGGATATATTATAATTAATTGTGTTTTACTGTCATTTATTAAAAAAATATATATGTAAATCACATTGTTTTACCTGTAAGGTACCTCGTGCGCGTCATCCATTCGTTATAGTATGGCAATCTCATAACCATACTGCTCTAGGGACATTTTTATGGTTTCGTTTTATTTTAATTTAATGAAGTGAAAAATACAGTTCGGCCATGTCATAAACATAAAAAGGAGTTAGTGTCTATTTCCTTACTTTTAGCGAAAGCATTTTTCTTGTACAATCATAAAATTCCTACACATAACGTTTATAAAAAGATTATACTTTCTACGACGACCCTTTTGTAACCTCACGATAATCCACCGAGAGAGTATTTTATACAATTACAACGAATCCAATCTTTAAACTTCCGATATCGTGATAGCTGTTCTTGCACGATTACAGAGAAATTTGAAATTTTTCATTTTGAACTGAAGATGCAATAATATTTTAGGATGAAAATAAAGTTTTAAAACATTTTATTTTATTACAATTTTTTATAAATAACTTTCGTTCGGTGTAAATCTGCTTCGTAATAATAGAAATAAGCAAAAAATAGAAAGTACTTTTTATTTTTGTTTAAAGGTTATTAAAATGACTATTGCTGATCTATATTTTTAACCAACAATAAGATTAAAAAGATATGTCATAATAAAGACGCGTTCACCCACTGAGTTGTTATTTTACTTTCACACGCGTCAATTTTAAATTCCCTCCTTTCCAATGTCCTGTCATTCTTCTTTTTAAGGCATATAAGGAAACTTTTATAATATATGTTAGAAATCTATGATTGCGGAAATGTAATTGTTTGAGAACTAACTGTAAATAATAATTTATTGTTTTTCATGTTTTCCAACATTTAGAAGATTGTTTATTATTATCGACATTCATTTTATAGATTTAACTATCATTGGACTCCTAATTAGTTGATTTCTATGTATTGTTAAATGATCATTGATAAAAAGTAAGTAATATATTTAGTTGCTATTGCGAAAGGAAATAATTATAAGAAATTAGACTCGAATGATTGTCTTGAAAGTTTTCAAAACGTAAAAGTGTGTTTAGCTTTTCTATTTTCTTATTCTTAATAAGATATTATAATATATAATATTATTCTTACTTAGACTTGCATTAATTAAAGGATTAGACACGAATAGTAAAGCTAATATAACATGAAATAAATAAAATGATTAGGATTAGCAAAAAGTTTCACAAAATTTAATCTACCTGACAATTGTTTTGATAGCTAAGCTACCATTATCAAATAAACACGTCGCTAAGGTAAATACTAAATATAAATAAATAATAAATATTATTACCTTTGATAATGACAGCTTAGCTGCCGAAACAATTGGCAGGTAGATTAAAATAAATTTTATAAAACTTTTTACTAATCAGTTTTAGTTATTTCAATTATTATAGAGTTTCACCAAATAAGGCTAGAATTAATAAACTAATATAACATGCCCTAGACAATAAACCGTAACAAGTAACAACTGTACAGAAAAAATAAGAAAATTATCCATACACTAATCACATGATGACTGACGGTTTAATAGTTTTTAATTATCATTTATCATTTAAGTTACATAATATACCAAGAGAAAATATTTTACAGTGGAGTGAATCAAAATGAAAACCTACACCCCATTTTAAAATCTCCTTTAATATGTAACCTTTTTAGATACCGAAATTATCAAAATGCCTAGGTTAAAACTTAGAAAATGGAATAAATTCAGCAAATTATTTGTGAATAATTGAATAATGTTTGGTACAAACGCAAATTGATTTGAACTGACCTCATAAATATAATGTTTTTTTCGTACTTATATATCATATATCGAGGATTCCTGAAACTCATCGACAATCATCATTATGTACTGTAACGTTCTTTTTAAATAATACTAAAAAACTTTGTTTAATCGTCTATTAACAAGAGAAATATTATTACTAGCACTAATTATAAACACTATAATTATAAACTATCAACTATTAAACTAGATTATTTACATATTATTTATTTACAATACAACATTTATTTTTAACATTTATCTAATAATTCACGATGCGCGCTTTCAACTCCCTGGTTCACTATGACCCTTCTTACATCTATACATCTTCTTACGCAGCGGTATATATCCATACGGCCACGCTCTAGAACAAACCCGCTGAGTCTTGAACAATCTGCCGTTTAGTTTGGAACACCGTAGAAGGCGACGGAACCTTTTCGTTTGTTCACAGCCCATCTATAGGGGTTTTCCCATTTATTACAGTACTTTACTATGTCAACTTACGAGGGTGGTCCCAGAAGTACCCGACCTGACCAAGAGGTGGCGGTAGTTGTTTGAAAATATCACTGTATTGGAAAGTATGCAGTCTATAAAGCATATGTTTCAAGTTTGAAAGCGCCACGTTGTTCAGTATTTGTTTGGCAGCCATCAATAGTGAACGTTGTCAGTGAATTTGTGAAAATGGAGAAAATTGGTCATCGTTATGTGATACAATACTTTTATTTGAAAGGCCTCAGCCCAACCAATATAAAAGTTGAACTGGATTCTACTCTGGGTGAGTCTGCTCCTTCGTTTACAACAGTTAAATTTTGGGTAGCTGAGTTTAAACGAGGCCGTACGAGCTGCCAAGACGAGCATCGCAGTGGTCGACCAAATGAGGTGACGACTCCAGAAATGGCGAAGAAAATCCACAAAGCGGTACTTGATGATCGTCGACTGAAAGTGCGCGAGCTAGCAGACATTACGGGCATTTCAAAAAGTGCGGTACATCGCATATTATCTGAAAATTTGGACATGAGAAAGCTGTGTGCAAGATGGGTGCCGCGTTTGCTCACACTCGAGCAAAAACAGTGTCGTGAAAATGTTTCAATTGAGTGTTTAGCGAAGTTTCACAGCAACAAAGCAGAATTTATGTGCCGTTTCGTAACAATGGATGAAACATGGGTCCATCATTTCACACCCGAGACAAAAGAACAATCGAAACAATGGACTCAAAAGGGAGAACCGGCTCCAAAGAAGGCGAAGACCGTTTCATCTGCAGGCAAGGTTATGGCGTCGGTTTTCTGGGATGCGCGTGGAATAATTTTTATTGACTATCTCGAAAAAGGAAAAACTATCAACGGCCAGTATTATGCAAACTTATTGCAACGTTTGAGCGAAGAAATCAAGCAAAAACGCCCGCAATGGCTAAAAAGAAGGTGTTGTTTCATCACGACAACGTGCCAGCTCACAAATCCGTTATTGCAATGGCCAAAATTAATCAATTAAAGTTTGAATTGCTACCTCATGCACCATATTCGCCAGACTTAGCCCCCTCGGATTATTTTCTGTTCCCAAACTTGAAAAAATGGCTCAGTGGTCAAAGATTTTCCAACGATGAAGAAGTGATGTCAGCAGTTAATGGCTATTTTGAGGAGCAAGACAGTTATAAAAAGAGTATCGAACTTTTTGAACACCGCTGGGAAAAGTGTATAGATCTGAAAGGAGATTACGTTGAAAAATAAATAAATCTTTTTCCAAAATTTTTGTGTTTTCTTTGTTGGGTCGGGTACAACTGGGACCACCCTCGTGTACATAGTACCTGTGCTTTGGAAAGAAACTTTGTATATGTGGAAGGGTTTCTATCCCGCTATAGTTTCATCTCTAGTTTTGGTTATAATTATTTTCTTTTTACATGCGACAGTTTGGTTTTGCAGGTCTGTAATTGATATAATCTCGACTTGAAGTCATTTTGATACAGAGCTTATATTATGTTTATCTTTTAAAAATAGCGCCCCTGTCCTCCCGTTCAAAATATGCCAACCTACAAAAACCAATTTTGATGCAAGCAACTTTGGTTGCTTAACATCCGCGCTAAGTGGGGATCAGTATATGTACTGTAGGCGACTATAGTTACGTGTTGCAGTTATTTGACCTTCCAGTTAGCGTTTACTAAGCATAATTCTCTGAATTCTCAATCGTGTTTTTTTTACTTCAGAACCTAATAAGGATGTTTAAATCGCATAAAAACTATTAGAAGTGGGCGTGTTGTAAAGGATACACTAAAATGGATCAAAGGAACTGCCTGATAAAATGTACTTTTTGATCAGGCTTCGAGAGCGACGTTTCCTTCGAGATGGATGAATTATTATTATACTAACTGATGGATCTCATTAAGTAGTACTTCGTTATGACAGTTTCTACTGAGGGTTTTGATACGTTCATCATCACGTAAAGATTTTATGTTATTCCCCGAGGTTATTTCTATGTTTACATATTGCAACCTGCCATCTTCAATGTAAATCGCCTGATATTTTTCTGTGTTTACATCTAAACCAATGAGTCCATCTAATTTAACTGATAAATTCACCTGATGGGTAGTGCTACTTAAACTACTTACTGTTAATACTGTGTCATTCATATAAGTATGCTATAACAAGGTTCTTATAGCTGGCGCCACTGTGCGGTGAAAGATTTAAGTTTTAGCGAAGAAAAAACCTGGTATAAAAGCAGCTTTATTTTGATATGAAAACAGCGTACTTAATTTCAAGGTTCATACCCACATTATTATTATATTAGTTAAGTGAACTAATTGTTCCTGAATTGACGAATTTGCTTCATCAAAGTTCGAAGAACCGGCTATATTCGCTAGTGTATTATAAAAACCAATCTATTATTTTTTAGTTGACATTCTTATAATTTCCTTAATATTGGTCTATACATAGATCAAATATTAAAGAAGACAAAGGTCTCCTGAATATGTTTTAAAAAGTTATCAAAAAGTATCAGTAGAATAGCTTTACTCAACGTTCTAAATAGTACACGGCACTCCAAAAAGAAGAAAAGCCGTTTATCACACATTCAATGTGTTCATGATTTCATGATGACTAATACCATTAAAAGCTTTTGAAACGTCAACAAGAACTGTTGTTGTTATAATAGTTTTCGTGTTCTGCTTTGCATTATCTGAGCATCTGTTTTGAAACTGAAGAGTTTACCTAAGTTTCTGTCAAGGGGGTGCGCATCCAAAATTGAATATCTACCACAGAAATATGTTGTAGGAAGAATTTACGGATAGTTCATTTAAGGCTTGTTGCCCGATATATAGCTAACACAAATCCGAAGGGGTAAGGATAAATCGGAGATCTTTCCTACTTAAAATTTGTGACCTATTAGCTTCTTTCTGATTCGTGTAGTATTTTGACAGGCAAATCTCTTTACAGTGACAAACCACGATCAGCTAGCGATAGTTACTCGGTAATCATCGTTATTGCATGTTGATAATAAGTGTACTAACGAACACATCGCATCATAACTCTTTTTTCGTAGCCGGTTAACAGCCAGAGAATACAAAGTCTTTAAACTAAATGTGCAGAAATGCGCACCAAATTCAAATGTTTACCACGCCTAGACTCAACCATTTAACGTCCAGGGTTGTTAATTTCGTACGTATACTGGTTGGGATATACAATGGGAGTATACAAGGGATGATTTTAATAAAACTATAAACCATCAATTGTTGTCTTTATTCAATTCAATTCTTTATTTAATATTTACAAATCAATGAATGATAACATTTCACATAATTTTCGGGCTACATAGTCATACCCTAACGGGATAGACCGTACGGGTCGAGATGGGGTGTTGACCTGAGAAGCTTTCTGGATTACTTCTGGAATAGGGAAGCGTCCTACTCAAAAATAACCATATAAAATCATGTTCTAAGAAGTGTGGAAATTATATTGCAAACTTGAAAATTAGAGATAATGCACCGATCCATGTCGAAAAACATGGAACATCATTTTCGGAGTGTGCCGACAATCAATTATATCAAACAGTTGTTAAGAGAAGTATAGATAGTCTCTCTACCATAAAATCAAGAGGTAAATTTCACCAAAAAATTGTACACCAGATTAGAAAAAAAAAACACAGGAGTATACTGATTTCACAACAGAGTACATAGTCTACAACATTGATGTATTATCACAATGATTACACTGAATACACATATGTATATTTCACAGGGAATATACTGATTTCACCGTGATTACACAGATTTTGCAATGACTGCCGAGAATTCACATTAATTACACGGAATTCGCAGATTTCTCAGTGAATTTTACAGATTAACTGATGATATAAATCTAAATGGCATTGTATCTATTTCAAGGATTTTGTAACTTTACACTATAAGTGCATCAATAATATTACTACAGTTGGCTATTATATTATGATTTAAGTTTTGCTTTAAATGTAAGATTTACCTTTTTATCTAGTTTTACCATCAGTTAGTAATAACCCAGTAATAATTAAATAAATACCAATTAGTATACATTGAGAATTATTAGTCTAATAAGTGGGTTCGTCAAATAAATTAATTCTTCCAATAAAATTAATAAAATATTTAAAATAAATAGTTCAATACAAGAAGCATTGTGTCAGTTATAATTATAATATAATCTAATTTGTGTAATGTTATGTGGTTTCATATTCCATTACGTTTTATTATTTAGAAGATAGAATTTTACCCGTCAAACTGGACGATAAGAATTAATTTATTATGCTAGCGTCGGCATAACAAACGATAAGGTGGCATTACTTCATCCCACCACCATTCTAATAGGCGGAGACTAGCAGAATTCGGGTCACACACCACACTGATTAAAAATAACCAACTTTGGGAAAAGATTGTCAATTTGTGTTTTAATATTTTGGAATAAGTTTTTCAGTTATGAAAACTAGCGGACAGTAAAATTCCCGGTACAGACTAAAATTGAAAGAATCTTCAATATTTAACTCCTCATTTAGGGTTTATTAATCTTTATTTATAAAACTTCCTGTACCCAGCTAGATATTTGTTTTATTAATATACTGAGCCCACATATATCGCGTTCCGATAAGAACTAAGCTCATAATTCATTCCCAAAGTTGGCCGCACAGGGCATTCCGCCTTAATTATTCCTCTAATTATCAAGCATAGGTTATTGCCTAGTAATTATAATACAGTACGAGGATTATTTTTCGCCGGAACTAAACATTTTTTCCGTAAATCCATAGCACCTGTAGAACATTTAAAATTCTTCAAATGTCCAATTCAACAAGTCAGATAAAGCCAAGATCTTTTTAGAAAATATGGAAATGCCTGAAGATTAAATTCATTTCCAGTTTTAAAGTATGTAGTGCAAAAACTATGAAGGATGTTGGTAAGGAAAAGGTGCTCTAACAATATGGTGGGATTTCTTAGACGATCAGCAAAACGACTATTGGTTTCTATTGCTTCAGATTACTTAAATAAATAGTTAATTTCAATCAGTAATTGCAGCTGGTTTATGCTATGTAAATATTTAATGATCTTTTAATTAAAATTAGAATTTCATGTTAGTTGTTTGTTAGCAAAAGAATATCTATAATAATCATTGTTTAAAACTAATTAACACACAAGAAGACTAATCCCTAAACGAACCTAAACTAGTTTATTAACACTACGAGATTATTTATATTAAACGTACAATTATTTATTATTTCCATATTTACACTAAAGTCCATTTATTGTATATTACGCCGTTCTTCGTGTAGATTCTCAACGCGAATCTGCAACGCCGCTCTCTGAACTGTTCGATATGCAGGCCGTTTTTTGATCTATTACAATAAGATAGTCTTCCCGAAAGCATCATCTACTGTTATTATTTTACAAGTTGTTATTGGTTTTAAGAAGGAGATGTATAGTTGTATATGCATGAATTGAACCGTGAAATCATCAGTTTTTGCTCACTTTGAGCATACAGATTTTCTTGTATAGCAATAAAAATGTCACTAGCCGAGAAAAGAGTATCAATAATGATCTCAAGAAGATTTATAAGTGTCTTTCTGCCCGAAAAGAATCAATGAAGCAAGCATCCGAAACTTTGTGACTAAGTATGAAATTCAGGGGTGGAAAGCAATTTGTCTACCAATTTTCAGATTTACATTTTTATAGAGTTTTCGTCATTTATTTAAAATTATACTTAGTGCTCTGTCATTACCGTTCATCATTTC
This sequence comes from Agrypnus murinus, assembly GCA_929113105.1. Lineage (NCBI taxonomy): Eukaryota > Metazoa > Arthropoda > Insecta > Coleoptera > Elateridae > Agrypnus > Agrypnus murinus. The sequence goes on from OV816025.1 coordinate 102,222,226, forward strand.
TAGATTTACTGTGACTTACTATTTATTACATTAATAATCAATAGAGTAATTATTTCGTTAGAAACTTATAACATATTAACATATTATTTATAAGTATTGTTTTTAATCCATAATATAGACTCTTGAAAATGATGATTCTGGAGATTTCAATGACTTTTTCTCTAGTAGTAGTCTCTCTTTTTTAGAATATACGGTTATATTCTTCACAGACAAATTTTTATGCAATATTCAACAATTCAACCAGGACACATTAAATATTTTTTTCACACTCTTTCAAATTTAAACCTAATCACGATTTTTTCAAATCATTTATTCCGCTCCATGCAGGGTCTTATTTCGAAGAACCAAGTTTATGATTTTTGTTGATATGCTAAGATCGCAAAGGTATTGCGATTCAGAATTGCAATTAATTTCCCAGAATAATGGTTGAACGAAAAAACGTCAATATTAAAAGCTTTAATTTCTAACAATAAATAAACGGAAAAATCAAATTACTTATTGTTAGTGCAAAAGAATTTTTATTAAAGAAGTGGGTTATGCTAAAAAATGAGTTCGGTAATGATATTAAACAAAACTGATTTTATTGCTTATTTTTTTTCAAACACAAATATTCGGTAATGTTCAAAAATGTAATTGAAAAAATTAGAAATTTAGCAAGAACAGTTTCTTTATAATTTAATATCGATTAAGGTTAGCAGTCACATTTATAAGGCAACATTTATTGTTTGTTTTTCTGGACGATTAGTATTATATAATGATGTGGTTTTTTTCTTAAAGAATTTATTTTAACGTAACAAAAAGGAACTATTCTATAACATAACGACAGGATTGAGAAGTCCAGTTTGTCAACTTAATTATTGCTATCGATCGAGAACACTTCCTTGAACATTTTTGGAAGTCCTATTATTTTTATTATTTTTAGTATCTACAGTATATTATTTTTCCTGTAGTAATTATTGTTAGACAGCTTTCAATTCCAAACTTAAAAATTAGGTGACTACTTCCTCTTCTATAAAAAAATCTCGCCAATATTGGGAAGTTCAAGAACATTTTAATTACTTTTTAATTTTTAGTGTATACTAATCGGAAGTATATATATATGAATTCATTAATTAAACATATCTTTCCTTCTTCTGAAAAATGAAACTGCACAGGATGTCCACACATTCACTTTTAAATATTTCGAAATAGCAACAACATTATTATATTTTATCCTAAATTATATGTAAAATTAAAATTATAAAATCTTAACTTTCTAGTCATTTAATGATTATCTCCCACATTATTCTTAATGCTAGAAATCATCTATTCTTGTTAAACTTGATGAAATGTCAATAATAATATAATTTTCCGGTTTAACTGTAAAGTTCCTGTTCTGATTGATTCGTAAATATTGCATAATGAATACATGGAATTTTAGATTTACAAAAATTCTTATATAATTGTTAAGAAAACAGATATAGGTATTTAAAATTCTTTAGCAAAATAGTTGAAAATCCGTTATGTTTTGCTTGAATTAATGAATTTTATCTTGTCTTGTTTGAAATATTGCACTCGTATAAATTTAACTGTTATTTTTAGTGACAAATATGTGAGATTTTTAAGATTTCTTCGTAACAGAAGCACCTGGACTTCATTAATTAAGATATACAGGCTTATCTCCATCTGGGATAGCTGTGGAAATATTTTTTAATTGTTTCCATACTTATAATAAATATTAAAAATTCCTTTTCTCAAAAAGGGAACAGGATGTTTCAGTTCACAAGTTAAGAATATCTCAAAAATCTAAAAAAGTTAAAAGTCGATTTCTTCGAAATTTTATTTCAGATAAGGTTGAAGAACTAGTTCAAAATAGTAAAAAAAGTGTCAGCAAGTTTATGCAAATTGAAAAGTTTATAAACCGCTATTATTAGATGTTTTATCAGAAAACATAATGGTGTATGCTATTAATATTTACTTTTTCATACTTACTTGGGAACATGTACTTTTTAGTTTTAACTAAGTGTTTACATGATAGTTTTGACTATGGAGCTTTTAAATCAATTAATTCTAGTGGGTATTATGCCTCTGTAGGTGATAAACCTACGCTTGGTTTCTCAATATTTCTTTTTTTAATTATTCTAAATGGATTGGATTTTTTTTGCAGAGCATTATTGTTGGTTGTATTAGAAATTTTTCATAACAGAGTCTCAGATGCCTCACAATGTAATTATGGTGAATTCCCCATAATTTTTTATCAAGACAATTTTATGATTAAACTAATAAATCATTTTGCCTTTAACATAAGAATGAAATTCCCTAATCTTTTATTTTATCACACAAATGATGATAATATTTATACTCGTAAATGTTTATTGTATGGAGATGGAGACCTCAACTTGTTTAATAAATTATGCGATTTAAAACATTAATTAATATTTATATTGATTCTTTTGTGTTGTTAATTGCAATTAATTAAAGGACCCCACAATAATCTTATGGAAATTGGGATTCGGTCAAATTTTCTGAATTTTTGATATGTTGTATATTTTGTCATCTTGAACAAAAGTCTCCATGGGCACAAAGCTCCAAATTCATTATTTTGGCAAGCTACGGAGCTCCAAAGATCCACAGATCCGTTACAAAACTATTCATTTTTAATACTGTTTATAGATGTCAAAAGCATATTTTAATTATTTAAATATATAAGTTTATGTTTTTGAGGTCGCTGAATTCAAATCTGATGTCAGATTTGAAAAATTGACAGTTGACAGCTGTCAATTCACTGTCAAAGCAGGATAAAAAAGTAAATATTCTCTTTTTACATCAAGAGTTTATGTTTTCGAGGTCGCTGATATCAAATCTGATGTCAGATTTAAAAAATTGACAGTTGACATTTGTCAATTCACTGTCAAAGCAGGATAAAAAAGTAAATATTCTCTTTTTACATCAAGAGTTTATGTTTTCGAGGTCGCTGATATCAAATCTGATGTCAGATTTAAAAAATTGACAGTTGACAGTTGTCAATTTACTGTCAAAGCAGGATAAAAAAGTAAATATTCTCTTTTTACATCAAGAGTTTATGTTTTTGAGGTCGCTGAATTCAATTCTAATGTCCGATTGGAAAAATTGACAGTTGACAGCTGTCAATTTTTCAAATCTGACATCAGATTTGAATTCAGCGACCTCAAAAACATCAACTTTCAATGTCAAAAGAGAATATTTACTTTTTTATTCTACCTTGACAATTAATTGACAGCTGTCAACTGTCGATTTTTCAAATCTGACATCAGATTTGAATTCAGCGACCTCAAAAACATAAACTCTTGATGTAAAAAGAGAATATTTACTTTTTTATCCTACTTTGACAGTGAATTGATAGCTGTCAACTGTCAATTTTTCCAATCTGACATTAGAATTGAATTCAGCGACCTCAAAAACATCATCTTTCAATGTCAAAAGAGAATATTTACTTTTTTATTCTACTTTGACAATTAATTGACAGCTGTCAACTGTCAATTTTTCCAATCTGACATTAGAATTGAATTCAGCGACCTCAAAAACATAAACTCTTGATGTAAAAAGAGAATATTTACTTTTTTATCCTACTTTGACAGTGAATTGACAGCTGTCAACTGTCAATTTTTCAAATCTGACATCAGATTTGAATTCAGCGACCTCAAAAACATAAACTTATATATTTAAATAATTAAAATATTCTTTTGACATTTATAAATAGTATTAAAAATGAATAGTTTTGTAACGGATCTGTGGAGCTTTGGAGCTCCGTAGCTGCCAAAATATTGAATTTGGAGCTTTGTGTCCATGGAGACTTTTGTTCAGGATGACAAAATATACAACATATCAAAAATTCAGAAAATTTGACCGAAACCCAATTTCCATAAGATTATTGCGGGGTCCTTTCAACATATGCCGTATGAAATTTCTTTAATTTCAGCCTGGGGTTCTGTTTCCGTCTAAACAAATTCATATTTTCCATTTAAACAAAAATGGTAATCAGATCAGAAATACTCTTTACTGACAACATTGAGCGCCCTCTTAACCTCCTATAACTTATAAACGTTACTTGACCTGATAAGTTTTGCAATTTTTAATTCAATTTCTTTCAGAGTTAAATGGATTTAGAATCATATTTTAGGAAATAAATTACTTATTAAGCAGATTTGCAACTTACTGAACATAACCTTATCGTATCTAGTTATAAATACTCAACTTCCAAGGATTATATAGGTAAGTAATTACTGATGTTTCTTCTGAAAAAAATTTAACAATAACACTTTCACTTTACTCTGTTTTTGTAAAATAACTACACTTATTTTCAATTACATATGCAGGGTGTAGAATAGCCCGACGCTCAATGCAGGTTTACGTCATTTTTTTTTCGAATCTTAATATTATCTCCTCTAATTATTTAACAATAAAGATACTATATAGTGCTGTAAAAAAAAATTACCAATGAATGAATGATGCCATTCGATACGAATTGCCTATAATAGTAACAGGAAAAGTAATATAAATAGGACTTCCGTTTCTGCGACAATCAGTTAATGCCTTGAAAACATTGAAATGATGAAGCTACATATTTTTTGCATAAATGGAAGTTTTCTTTACTTTTTCTGGTTACAATCAATGCAATCCCTAACCAAAGGCATCATTTAATTCGTAGTTCCTTTTTATTGTGAGATAGAGATAATATTAGGATTTAAAGCAAAATTCTCGCAAACTGCGTTGTGCGTGAAGCGCTACTACACCCTGTATATAGAACTTTTCCAATTATTCCTTCGTCTTTTAGAATAGCTGGATAAACACCCTGATCTCTAAAATTGAATTAAACCCTAAGAAAAGTTAAATATTTCTGTAATCTTGATTGAATATTTTATTATTTCCACAAGTAATAATAACTGGTATACTTTTGACGGTAAGTTTTTTTATTAACAACTTTTTTCATTATGTACAGTATTTACATTAATTACAAATATATAATTTTTATTTCTAACTATGTATTTAATTTATATATTAAGACAAATTTTCTTTAACAAAATTAAATTTGTGCTATTCGTTTTTTTTTAATTTTTTTTTCTATTGTGTTTTTCTCCCCTGGGATTTAATTATTTGCCCACCTTTCGAGTCCAGGTTTCATATCTTATCAATCGGCTTAAAAGTTAGTTGTATATTTTATTACCTTTTTAAGTTATTATTAATTATTAAGCTACAACAATTCTCATAACCAAATATTTTCTTTTTTTTTTACATTTTGTCATAACACGTATATAAACCGTAACACTAATCTATTATAATCTTTTTTCTCATTTTTAGCTTGCTGCAAAACCTCAATCCAACAACATCAATAAAGAAACATTTTTAACAAAAACAAAACTCTATATGCATTAATTATAAATGAACATATAAATATGTTGATAATTCCTCGTTAAAATGATACAATATTAAATTCTTTATTCAACAATATCTGATTCAATGTGCATATATACAGGGTATATTTTTGCATTAAGTTCTTATTTTTTACTATCTAAAGATAAAGACTTGAAATACACTTACGAGCAAATAAATCGGCCCACCTGGCACTTTCATCTTTGAGTGCATTTTTGTCAGCCCTTAGACAGCATTTAAAAAATATATTTATGTCATTTGAAAGGCTATTTATTAAGCTTTAAAATGAGCCTACATTTTTTGTGGATGTCTGTTTTTTAACCTGTGTAGAATTTTAAAACCAAAGTTACCTGCATTTTTTTGGTATTGGAGGTGTGCTTACTTTGGCTTCCATTAGATTTTGTGCTTAAAAAATCACGTGTCAGTAGAAAATTTAAACCACATTTGTTATGATTTGTCAATTTTTGATATTATCTGTTGATAAAATGGATACTGCACCAGAAGTTTCCGCTCAAGTTGTTGCTTTAATTCAACTTGGCCATAGTCAGCGATTTGTTGCTCAAGAACTGAATGTAAGCCGGGCAGCAGTTAGAAGAGTATACCAGCGATTTGTGGAAACTGGGTCCTTCAAACGTCGACCAGGAACAGGCAGATCCCGGTGTACAACAGAGAGGGATGATCACTTCATTATGTTAACCTCGTTGCGAAACCGACGCCTAACTGCAGTTGAGATACAGCAGCAACTTCGTGATGCCCGAAGAGTGACTGCAAGCGAGTGGACAGTAAGGCGAAGATTACGGGAGAGGAACTTGACACCTCGTCGACCTGTAAAATGTCCGAAATTGACTGCAGCTCATCGCCAAGCACGGCTTCGTTTTGCAAGGGAACATTTGAATTGGACCCTGGATCAATGGAGCTCTGTTCTGTTTTCCGATGAGACCAAGATATGTTTGTATAGCAACGATGGAAGAGGACGAGTATACCGGCGACTCGGAGAACGATTTGCGGAATGCTGCATTGTTGAACGCGTTAGCTACGGAGGTGGTTCTTGCATGATCTGGGGTGGAATTTCTCTGGAAGCACGCACGGATCTTGTGTTCGTCACCGGGGAAGTGCGTGGTCGCAATAGAAGGGGTTTAACGGCTATAAGGTATGTCGAAGAGATTTTGGATGAACATGTGGTGCCCTACGCCGGCTTTGTTGGAGACCATTTCATGTTTATGCATGATAATGCAAAGCCACACACGGCGTTAATTGTGCGAAACTACCTTGCAGAAGTCGAACTTCGAGTTTTAGAATGGCCAGCGTGCAGCCCTGACCTAAATCCTATAGAGAATCTATGGGATCGCCTTAAAAGAAAAGTTCGGGCCAGAGTTCCTGCTGTAATGTCTATACCACAGCTAATGGTAGCCGTTACAGAAGAATGGCACAACATTCCGCAAGAAGCCATTGCTACTTTGATTAGGTCCATGCCAAATCGTATGGAAGCCGTTATCAGAGCTAGAGGAGGTAACACACGATATTAATAATAGAAAATTCTTGCTCAAATTTTGTTTCAATTTATTGAAAACCAAATTTTTTCCTTTGTACTTTTGTTTGGAAATGTTACCTTTAGGTTCTACACTCGAGAAAAGGAAAAAAACTCAAAAAATGTAGGCTCATTTTAAAGCTTAATAAATAGCCTTTCAAATGACATAAATATTTTTTTTTAATGCTGTCTAAGGGCTGACAAAAATGCACTCAAAGATGAAAGTGCCAGGTGGGCCGATTTATTTGCTCGTAAGTGCATTTTGTAATGCCTTCAGTACTGGACTAATATAAAATGTAATATGTTTAAACTGTTGGCACGCCTTCCTGGGGGGGGGGGTTGAGACCCCATCTGACACCCCTAATTTAGTAACTCGGGGAGTGTACAAACAAATTGTACACTTCCGAGAAAGAATTGTACACAAACGAATCTAATGAAAATTAGAGAATTCTAAATGGTGGACCCAAAATGGCGGTAATTGAGATTGAAAATGCGATTTACGCCGTTTCTATTGATTTTAGAGAAAGATTCAAATAGTCAAAAAGTGTTTAGAATGTGATTTTGCACAGGAATACAGTATATTGGATACCTTATATGCAGCTCCTACACTCTCCCCTAGTGGGAAACCTACTATGTCAGAACCCCTTTCAGGAAAAAATAACGAGTAACATTGTTTTATACAGATTTGGTATTAGTACTGTAATGAGGAGCATCACATCTGTATCCTCTGACCATACAACTGTTTTTTTTGCACTGTCTGTTTGATTGAAAATGGAATTCATTTTAATGGCATATCTGACAATTTTTTTATCTTCATCGCCTTTAGACCGACGACTAAGTATTTGTGCTTCAAAAAAGTTGTTCTTTGACAACTTAATAAATTTATCTTTGTTTTTACTGTATGAAAGAAATATACCTTGTGAGATTTTTAGTGTGATGTTATCTGGCATAATATAAATAGATTATTGTTTTGTCAACGTTCTACGATGACACTCAATAGACTTGATAGATGGATATTTGTAACCATCAAAGACAACCAAATCGTTTGAACCATATTTATTATTTATGTATTGGACATAACGTTGTCAAATAAGAGAAAATGTCTCTTCTAAGGGTCACTTAATTTTATGTAACAACATTCCACTATCCAGTACATAAAAATAATTTTCTTTATCTCTAACGGTTATATCTAAAACTTTAAAAAATCATAAATTGATTACTTTTGAATAGGTATGTCTCACCTTTTACTTACCAAAAAGAGATAGCGGATGTGGTACCAATTCATATTTAAAATATTCTAGAATCAGAAATAGGCTAGACTAGTCAGAATAGAATCTAGTATCAGTCCTTTTTAATGCAACTCTTCGTTGAAATAGTAATTTCGGATCTATCGGAATTTCTTTATCTCCAAGTTTTTTTTTTGTACATGTTAAACATTATAATAACGTTGTCTTTACGAGAAAATTTTATTTCTTTCAAATTTTACCTATTTTTTAGCCATCACCCCTTTTCCAATTTCAAAAGCATTAACGTTATTTATTTTTTCGTTTACTACCATCCCACTTGAAATGGATACTAAATCGTGTAAATCAGGAAAAGGGTTGTGTTCTTGGAAAAACGCCTCGAGTTTTCCCAAGTTTTACTCTATCTCGATTCATTCCGGAATCTGAAGCATCTATGTGTTGCATAGTTTTAAAATACTATTTGTCTAATGTTACTTCACAAAAATCTTCAAGGCCTTCGATTATATCTTCGTAAATATAACTCCTTTGATCTACTTTATTGCAACTCTTTGGGTTACACCTCGTCTAAAAAGTCCCTCTTCAACGCTTAAGAGTCTCATAAAAATTTGCTCTTGGATTTGCTTAGTTCGAAAAGATTCCTGTAAAATATTTATCTGTTCTTCGAGCAGTCCAATAACCGTTATCAACAATATTTTGTAGGCTTCTCACTAGGGAAGAGCGAAGGGGTTACATAATAAGGTAACTGAAATAATGTGTTCCTATGCAAAATCACATTCTAAGAACTTATTGACTCTTTGAATTCTTCTGTAAAATCAATAGAAACGGCGTAAACCGCATTTTCACAACTCTCGACAACTCAATCCCAAAGACCGCCATTTTGAAGTTTGAGATTTTTTATTAGATTCGCTTCAACGTGAATTTCGCTCAATTTGGTTAAAAACTTCCCGAGTTATTAAATTGGAGTGTAAAATTTAGGCCTCCGGGGAGCGTACCTGCCCTCATTTTAAGCATATTACATTTTATATTGGTCTAGTACTGAAAGCATTACAACAAATTTCAAGTCTCTATCTTTAGATAGTAAAAAATAAAAACTCAATGCAAAAATTGACTCTACTATAAGATTTCTTGTTACAAATGCCATCAGAAATGCACTGGTCAAGTCTGATGCGGTTTTTTGCAAAAATTGACTCTACTATTAATAAAGCTTTTTGATTAGAAAAAGCCAAAATTTTTAATAATTTTGACTGACGTTTTTAAGGAAGTACATATAAAATTATAAACACGTTTAAGATGATATTATTAATAACTGTAAGTACCAGTTTTGAACTGAGAGCCAGACAAAATAATTTGTTTATGCTGCATAATACTAAGAATGCAGACTTGAACTTGAAATGAATTCAAGATCTAATAACAACTTTAAAATAAATATGATTTCTATGAGCATATCGTATCTAATTGTTAAAAAGAACATTTGATTTTCTAATAAGGGAAGTTAATTAGATTAAAGAGGATTTCATTAATGCGGGCGGCTTTGAATTTAATTTAAAAAAACTTAACTATTCGGCTTGATATGGAAATTACCTATGAATTCTAATAAACGTTATGCGATACGGGGATCGTCCGAACCAATGACGACCTTAATTAAATATTGTAGTAATAAAAACTCCAAATTTAATGTCCGGTGAATCTTACGCCGTTGATGTCATTGTTTACAATCACTTGACGGCGTTCTCAGAATAATCATTTGAGTAACTGATCTCATAAAATTGTATTCTAAAAAGGATCATGTTGCAGGTTGCGGAATCAGCGACGTAAACATAACAAAAAATAAAACATCTTGTTTTGAAGGTATAATAAATCCTATTATATGTGCTAAAAACATTATATCCTTCTTTATTTGCATTTTTTCGAAAACTACGCTTCTGAGAACAAAATGTTATTTTGGGACTTTTTGTTTGTCTTATCGATGTCTAACTACTTGCCGGTGTTTGATGTGCTTCTTTTGAGGCACCTTGTATATAAAAACAAAAAAAACTTCCAAATATAGAATTCGATCTGAAGAACGATCTGAAGATTACTGCAGTATGGTGTAGGAACTGTTCCATTACTCTACGGAGACGCATGGCTGAAGTGATTTTCTGACTACTTTACATTCATTTTTTAAACTTAATTTAAATAATTTGGTTTTTTAATAGATATCGCTTTCTTTTATTTTATATTATTGTTTACGTATATAATTTTTATATTATTTATATTCTTTATAATTGTGTATAACTGTGTGCTTTGTTTCAATTTATAAGATGTGTTGCATATACCTAAAATCCCATTCGAATCAGACTGCAGTTTGGACCGACAAATCCAAGTTGCAATTATTTGGTTCAAACCGTCGAATTATTATTGTGTCGAACACCTCAGCAAAAAATGGCTCAGAGTTAATATACTCGTTTATACATAAAGCCTTGATCCCATTATTCGTGTATTTATAAAATACGTCAATATTTGTGAATTCGAGAAATATACAAGTAAACACTTGTCTGGCCCCTCCCACTACTTGTGTATTTGGTAAACATTTGCACTTAAAGGTATGGATTTTTAAAGAATATAATTATCAAGTAATAAAAGTTTTGGATTTGTGTTATATTTACCGACAACCGGCAGGAAAGGACAAGTGGCGAATATTTGTACGAGTAACATTGTTCCCACCACTTGGCACCATAGGCGCCGACTTTGAATGAGGGCTGGCCAATTTACAGTTTTACAATCCGCACTAAACACGGTCTACATATATAAGTATTTCCAAATGATTTATTTAATTAAACTTCTATATACAATAACAAGAGAACGTAAAAAATCAAAATACTCAAATCATATTTAGAGATTAAACTTTACTTTTAAACAATCGTCTGTAAGATCTTCCTAAGTAAATAAAGTGTTGCTTATTAGTTTAAACGGTACTCATGCCCTGAAAATGAAAAAATACACTTAGTACCTTTTTTAAAGAAAATCATTTAAATTAGTACAACTTAAAATAAGTGTGGTGTGCTCAAAGCCGTCAATATCCAATAGTTCAGTGAGCCGAAGCGGGGTGATAATAACCGTGGTGATGATAAGTCGCTGTCGTCGCAGGTTCGTTTCTAGCTATATATTATTTTGCACATAATTTTAATAAATTGCATTTCAAAATTGTAGTTCTAATCTAATCTAAAAAACAGGTTTAGTATAAATAGTAAATACTTAATGAAAATTATTAAATTTGTGATATATTGTTTCCAGGAAAATGGTATGCACGGCATTTCTGATTCAATTGCTCCATACCTTGGGCATTTATCTTATCAAATTAAGCAGGGTTAGTAAAATGCACCAGAAAATGCAAGAAATTGTAATAAGCAGTAAAACAAAACATTTAGCAAAACTACCAGCCACATGAGAAATAAACAAAAACAAAACTATGTGCAATTTATTAAAATTATACTAGAAAACATTTTCGCATAGAAAGATTGTATTTTCAATTCTATTTTGTAAAAAAATAAATTTGAATAAATCTGTCAGCTGGAATCGTACCCGAGGCGGAAGTTGTAACGGTATATTTTTATTAGTCCTGAACAAATGTAGTTTTGTCTACATATTTACTAAAAATCTTAAGTACGGTTCTGCAAATTTACGTTCCTTTTAAAATGTAAACTTGTGTTAGCATTTGGTATAAACATCCCTATAAAAAAAACTATTTTGAAAAGATTGGTTTCAAATCCTCTCAGAATTATAAAAATCTCTTTGGTTACTCATTAAAGCGTTTAAAAAAATAATAACTTGAAGCGTTTGCAGTTTTAATAAAAATCAATACTTGCTTTTGAGTTGCGGTGCTCTGATTCGTTTAAGCCAAAACACGCGACTCGTTGATTGGTGTACATGATTTGCACCCTACGAATTATAATAATGCAACCTTCAGCTTTTAAAAAATCAGTACTTGTTCTTGAGTTGCGGTGAAGATACGACACTTCCGTTGAGTTGCTGATCCGAGACACTTCAGTTTCGATCTTTACAGAGTATAGTTGCAAATAGTCCAGCTAAAGTTTTTGTGCGGTAGCGACCTCGTGCCTCGGCGGGGTATAATATTAGTCTCGTTAAGTGAATTTAGTAATTTTCTGTTTGAATATGTTGTGATTACCGTTCGATTTGTTTATTATAAAATAACAAATTAACTATTTAAAGTGCCGTTTAGTTTTTCGAGTTGTTCGAATAAAGATACAGTTTTACAGTACCGCTTAACTACAGTTATTTTGTGATTCTTCATTTATTGAAGAATAGTTTAGTTGCCGGACATTTTGTTATTAGAATTCAGTGTTAATTCCCATGTATAAGAAAAGGGGATTTTCATACCGATATACCGATCTTTTTGAATTAATGAAAATATAACAAATAAAGAATATGTATTTGTTATACAATAATTTCCACAACTATTTTGAGCAACATTCAAGTGATTTCGAGTACCGTTCCAGTCAGAAGAATATTAAAGAATTTAATATCGAAGACAGTTATTGCAAACAATTGTGTCAAAGTTTGATGAATCTCGTTAATAACATTTAGTTCAAAATCCAGAAGACTTCTTCCCGCATCGTTGCAGCTCAGCAGTTTGTTATTGTAGCTTTATTTAAAGCTTTTATGGTGTTTTGAGTGTCAAGAGTTCGAATCCTTCAACTTGTGAAAAGAATTGTACGAACATTACTTTGGATGATAAAAAACTGTGAAGGTATTTAATTTTATTAATATTGTATTATTTAGGTAATATTTAGTCATTTGGGATCCCGAAATTTTATTCATTTTTTTTGAACAATAACTATTTTAATTTGATGTGCTTTGTATTTTGAATTTGCAAATTTTCATTAATGTATAACTTCTTTGATGTGTTTTGTATGTACCATTTTCTTTTGTTTTTAATATACAGATTTCAAATTTAATTGACTACTTGACATAGTTTGGCTAAACGGACTGCTGATGTTTTTTGTTTCTTTGGCTAATCAAGATCTTTTATTGTTTGATTAATGTTTTAATTAAACTAACGTCAAAATTAATAAGGAGGTTAGTTCCTTAGCTGATAACCTTCACATTTTCCAAATCTTATTTATGTTTTTATGAAAAACATCCTCAGCTTTGGTGGCGCCCAACATATTATTATTTATTCCTGAATCCATTATTTAATTAGAAGCTTTTAGGGTTAACACTTGCGACCTGAATTAAAATTTGTAAGAAAGAGCTAAATCTCAAGCCGGCAATTTTGAGCATTTTTATATACAGTAAGTATCGTAATTTGTGTCCTAAATTTAGTCTAAGTAATGTGAATTCTTCGTTTGAAGTTTTAAGCTTTGTTTATTTGATTTATTCTAGTTAGGCTAAAAAACGTATGTTTCAAAGTGACTTAGGGTTATTATCACCCCGCTCTAGTTAACTAAGCTGGTATCATGGTGCATGGTATCATGTCGACGCAAGAGTACACCACATGCAGTTTTTGTAGGGTAAGGTGTACTAATTAAATTGATTTTTATTTAAAGAAGGGACTACTTAATTGTAATTTTTTTACATATAAAATCCTCAAAATTATTTATTCTTGAGATAGGTATTGGGCTTAGGTGGGCGGTATAAGTATGGCCATCAAGAATTTAACTCTAAATATTGTCCTATACAAAAAAATACCACAAACCATCCTAGTTGGATAAGTAGACTCCTTCCTGTCTTTAGATTTTTAATTTAGAGTTTTTATTTCCTGAAATATATTAACCATGTTAATGAGGGCTCAGCCCTCACTACATTATTTTAATGAGGGCCACAGCCTTTGAGCCACCACATAGTCGGCGCCTATGCTTGGCATATATCCACGAATGAGGAATGTTTGTCAATTACAAATACAGAGTAAAGCCTGGATCCCATTAAGAATGCGGTAAAAAAGTTCAAACATGTATTGAACATGTGTATTGTGAATTGATAAGAAAAAGAGCTATGCATTTGATCGTATATAAAGTTTAAATAAACAGATGCTATAGTGTTATCTAAAGTGTTATATAACGTTAAGTTGACGTTGATAAGTGTATTGATAGAAAAATACAGTGACATCAAAAAGAAAACGTTATCGCAGTATCCAACAACAGTTAGGGGAGAGTCGGGAGGTTTGGGTCGAAGGAGGTTTGGGTCAATGCCAAAATTACTTCCCTAAAACATCCCAGGCATTCGTAATTGCATACACTAAAGTTCCATAAGATATCAAATCTCTTTTCCACTTAAACCGCAAATTAAGGTAAGTAATTACAGTTATAAAACTTAACCTAACTTTACTAAAAACGGGAAATCCATGTTCATATTTGTGTTACGGCATAACAGGGAGGAATGGGTCAGAAAAGTGCGGGATGTTTGAATCATGACCCAAACCTCCCTTATGATAGGTAGGTTTAGGTTATGCTTCCTTATCGCATTATGGGACATACATATTTATGTACTTGGTTATGATAATATTTAGATATCTTTTCCTTTTGCATTGCAGATTAAAATGCCACGAATATAAACTAAAAAAACCGAGAGATCGAGAAAAACTAAAGAAGAGATCAAATATGCTGTTAGTCGCGTTCTACAAGGACTGAAAGTTAGGAGAGTTGCTGAAGATTTGGGATTCAGTTTTACCTCTCTACAGCGTCATGTTCAAAAGGCTAAACTTCTTCCTGAGGGACAACAGACCAATTACGAATATGAACCCAATCCTTCCTCCAGGCAGGTTTTCACTGAAGAGAAGGAAATCCTTCTTTGTAGTTATTTAAAAATGTGCAGTAAAATGCATTACGGCTTAGGTGCCAAACAAACAAAGGAGTTTGCTAGACAATTAGGAGTAACATACCCCCAGGAGTGGGATGAACATAAATCAGCAGGACGAGATTGGTTGTTGGGATTTATGGATAGAAACAAATCTCTGTCTTTGAGGCAACCAGAAGCTACAAGTTTGGGGAGATCCACCAGCTTTAACAAACACAATGTTGGCAAGTTCTTTGAAAATCTAATGTATATATCGGGAAAGCATAGGTTTCCGGCCGAACAGATATTTAACTTAGACGAAACTGGTTGCACTACTGTCCATAAGCCGCCAAGGATAATAGCCACAAAAGGACAGAAACAGGTGGGGTACGTGACAAGTGCTGAAAGAGGAAAATTAATCACAGTTTGCTGTTTTATTAATGCTACAGGAAACACGCTGCCCCCTGCCATGATTTTCCCGTTGAAGAAATTTAAGGACCATATGACTATTAACGCTCCTGAAAACACTCTGGGTTTGGCCAACCCAAGTGGTTGGATGACCAAAGAAAATTTTATTCAAGTAATGAAGCATTTTATAAAATACTCTGGAGCTACAAAAGATAATCCATGTCTACTGCTATTAGATAACCATGAAAGCCATGTAAATATCGATGTTGTCATGTTAGCGAAATCAAATGGCGTACATTTGCTGACATTCCCGCCCCACTGCAGCCACCGACTGCAACCGTTAGATGTATCCGTATATGGACCCTTTAAGGAATATTACAACACCGCAGCCTCAGCATGGATGAATTCTAATCCAGGCAAAGCATAGACAATGTATCATCTGCCAGAATTAGTAAGAACTGCCTTTGATAAAGCAATGTCTCGAACAGAACATCCTTTCCGGGTTTTCAAAATCAGGCATACATCCTCTAGATCCTGATGTATTCACCGAAGCTGACTTCTTAATGTCATCAGTTACAGACCGAGAAACTACTCAGCCAGAATATCAAGCACGTATTAGCAGCGAAGATACAACAGCTGTTCACGAAAGTGAGTTTTCTAGAAATGAAGTACATGCTGAGCAACAAATAGATGAAGTAGATGCTAAAGCACGTCCTGCAGCTACTGCTGAAGTTGCGGCGACAACACCAAAAATTCACGTAATAAGCCACATAACCATAACCCCACAAATGGTTAGACCATTTCCAAAGGCAGAGGCAAGAAAAATGACAAATAGAGGACGCAAGCGAGGAAAGACAAGAATATTGACAGAGACCCCTGAAAAGGAGGAAATGGAAAGGATCGAAAATGAGAAATTTTTAAAGGTACAAAAAACTGTTAAAAGAAAAGTTCTTACTGATACTAGCAATATTCATCAAAAAAAACCTATATCAAAATAGCAAGAGCAAGTGAAGACTAAGGCATCTTGTAAAAAAAGAAAGCAGATTCTGGATGAGTCTGAAACTGAAGATAGTGATGAAGGTTACACCGTCAGCTCTGGCGAATCCAATTATGTTCCTGATGAGCCAGAAACGGAATTTGACCACTCTACTGAAGCACTAGCAAATGAAGATTATATTGTAGTTAGATTCTTAACTGAATGCAGTCGAAAAATGTCAGACGTTATTCACTATGTAGGACAAATCAAGGAAATACACAACCAAACATGTTCGGTTAACTTTATGAGAAAGAGAGGTACTTCAGCAACGTTCTTTTTCCCTGAAAATGAGGATAAAGTGGATAACATCGATTTTCAAAATATAGTAATGCGATTGCCACCACCAATCTCAGTCGGGGGTACTAGTCGGGCTGTGCAATATAAAGCATTCGAAATCGATATTTATCTTTAACTTAATTTGCTTGTTATGTTCTAAGTTCACATTAGTTTTTATGCATATTTCATAATAAAAAGCAAGTAATTCAGCCTAAATTATTATTTACTCAACATCCCGAGTCGCTACCCAAACCTCCCCAAATGCGGGACGAATGGGTCAAATTTATGTAGGTGACATTTTATAAGATAACTTTTTTTAGATTAATTATAATCCATTTCTGATTATTTATCTAGATTCTACCATATTTACTCTATGAAGTGATATACGAGGGGGTATTGATGAATAGTTGGCATTGAATAGTTCTAGCAGGCAAAAATAAATCGCGTTGCTATGAAAACAAGTTGAAACTTTGACAAGTGCACGTGCAAAGTGTCCCACTTCCCAGCCCAAAAGGTGATGTTATTTTGAAATTGTGATTAAGAAAAGTAAACCATGTCAGATGAAGATTGGAACTTCAGCAAAATCGAGTATTGTTCGGTTATCAAGTATCTGTTTTTGAAGGGATTGTCTGGTAAAGAAATTTATGATGACATGTTAACAACGTTAGGAGATCAATGTCCATCATATTCAACCATTAAAAACTGGGTTGCTGATTTTAAACGTGGAAGAAAAGATGTCACCGATGAGAAGAGGTCTGGGAGACCGATTTCTGTGTCAACGCAAGAAAACATTGGTGCTGTCCATGATGTGATTTTGGATAATAGACGAATCGGCCTAAAAGGCATATCAGAGACTTTGAATATCTCATACGAACGCGTTTTTCATATCGTTCATAATGAATTGGGAATGAAAAAGCTATCCGCAAAATGGATACCCAAATGGCTCAATGCTGATCAAAAGCGATTGAGGGTGACAACATCTCAGTGGATATGCAATCAATTTAACGATAGAAAATCAAACTTTTTGGATCGCCTTGTTACAATGGATGAAACTTGGATTCATCATTATGATCCAGAAACTAAAGAAATGTCTAAGGAGTGGAAACATTCTGGCTCTCCTCGGCCCAAAAAGTTTCGTGTGCAGAAGTCTGCTGGAAAAGTTCTTGCCCCATTTTCTGGGACAAAGATGGTATAATTTTCGTGGATTACTTGGAACATGGAAAGTCAATCACGGGAGAATATTACGCATCTATATTAACCAAACTTCGAGCAAAAATTGTGGAATCACGGCGAGGAAAACTTACCAAAGGCGTCTTGTTTTTGCAGGATAATGCGCCCGCCCACAAATCACTTATTGCCCTACAAAAAATCAATGAAATCGGCTTTGAAATTGTCGACCATCCGCCATATTCTCTCGATTTGGCCCCATCGGATTATTATCTCTTTCCGAAACTCAAAAATCATTGAAAGGACGAAAATTTACATCAAACGAAATGGTAATTGATGCTGTGGAGTCGTGGTTTGCAGAACAGGATAAAACTTTTTTTTCTAAAGTATTAGAATTACTCTTTGATCGATGCATTAAATGTTTAGAGTTGAAAGGTGATTATGTTGAATAAATAGTAGATTGTTCTATAAGTTAAGAAAAGTAGTTGTTTTCCAGTGAGTGTAAAAGTTTCAATTCACGAGCGACCGCAGCTCGCGAGTGGATTAAATTTACACGAACAAGGAAAAATCACTTTTCTTAACGTCTTGAACATGCTATTTTTTACTTATACTTGGAATTACCAAATGCAAACAGTTACACTGGACATTGCTTTCGCAGGACTAGTGCGACGTTACTTGCAGACAGCGGAGCAGATATACAAAGTCTCAAAAGACACGGGGGGTGGCGTTCCCATGCAGTCGCGGAAGGATATGTCGATGATAGTATCGAAAATAAATTAAAAACTTCTAGAAGAATTTTTAAAGGCGAGACTGTCCAGAGATGCACGACTTCAAGAGAAAACAAGTGAGTGCCAGAATGTTGATAAACAATCTGCTTCTGTCGCAGTGTCTTGTGTTGTTCAATCGACTCAACAATCAAGCGAAGACCTTTGCACGGCAGTTCCAGATTTTAGATCAATAGCGGCATCTTCTGGGATAACATTTAATACTTTATCCACAATTACCTTATAATTGAAGTTTTATCCACACTTACGAACCGTATAAAGTAACACTTTATCCACTAGTGGAATAATGAAATCACTTTATTCCACTAGTGGAATAATGAAAAAATACAATCTTAAATCAATCGCATTCTATTTATTATTAATATTGACATTAACATTTACATTAATAGACATTTCGTTTTTTGTTTTATCATATTTCACTTCGTTTCCATTAATAAGAAGCTTGTAGTTGTTATCGGTTCCAGAACGAATAGTAGTTGTAGGAACAATGGACGTCTCCTCTAGTAAGGAACGACTAGTACCAGGAGAACCTTGGATTTTTCTTGAGATATCAAGCTTATTAGATACAGAATCTTCGATATAAGTTTCTGCTATGGCGGAGCTCCTCCACCCACCATGTCGTTTAATTGTTGTAAGATTAGCACCTCGATTGGCCAGTAAAGTTGTTGAAGTGCGTCTCATGCAATGGCCGGTATAAGCTTCTGCGTTCGCCAGATTCAAAAACGAAGCAACTATTGAAGGAACTTTCGATAAAGTGTTAATTCCAACAGGTTGCGATGTACATTTTTGATTAGCGTATCGTAAAAAGAATCTCTCAATGGATAACTTCTTCGGACGTAAGGACATGTATTTCCTACACTTCTCCACAGTGTTGATAGAGAATCCTTCTTCTAGAATTGTGAATTTTCGTGAAACGCCCGTCTTGGTATCTGGTATCGAAACAATCAGGTATGCGCCTCTGTCTTCTACTTCACTGATTTTCAAATTTGTCAGCTCACAGCATCGACAGGCACCAGACACCCCCATTATTAATGCAACCTAAAATATTCCAAAATTTATTATCTACAATGTCTATGTAATGACAGAGATTACCTTGATCATCAAATATTCTTTATCGCAAGCTCTTGTCAAAAACTCTTCCACGTGTGTTCTTTCCAATACTGCAGCTTTCTTCGGCCTGTATCCTTTTGACTGATTCTTCAGATAGGCCATGAGCTTACTATATTTTCCAATGTCTATGTTTTTATAGACCTTTATAGCGGCCTTCAGCATCGAGTACTTCGACCACATGGATGAAATTGCATACCTTTTCTTCAAATTTAAGAAATACGATAGCAGAACTTCCTCACTTATTGTCATTACCCCCCGTTCTTCCTTCCATTCATTAAATTCTGAAAATACCTTTTCATAATGTTCCCTGGACTTCGCAGGCAATAACTGGCGAGTCGCTTCTTCAGCTTCCTCAAGAATTGTCTCAGGAATAGTATCACTTTCTTCCATTTTCACCAACTTGCACAGCGTTTTGTACAAATGGAGTCGATAAACAATCGAAAATAAATAGCGACGATTCAACACCTCCCATGTTTTTTAGTTAATTTCAATGATTTTTGAGGTGACATCCGCTGTCAGAGTGTAATGTCAAATCATTTTTTGATGACATGAGATGAAATTTTGGCGATTCTGATTTTAAATCGCTGTAATTGTGGATAAAATGTTGTATTGCAATTCGTGTTTCACTCGCATTTTATCCACTTAAGAAAATTAAACGCTCGAGCAAGCTCTCGCGTTTAAACATACTTGCGTGGATAAAATGCTCTCTGAAACACTTATACAATAAATAACTATTATTCACAATCATATTGCAATATGCACATTTCATATGTTGTAAAAACCTTGGAAAGTAAGCTATTGCTATAGCAACACCAAAGTGGTTAACAATTTCCTTTACATGTCTGTAAAACTGACATGTAAAGTTATGGCCAACTTGTTTTTCTAAATAATTTAAAACAGGACGTTTTATCCGATTTAAATTTGAGTTTTTATAAATATATTTAACGCTAAAAACATATTTTTTATTTAATATTAGCTTTATTTTTATTTTTCCGTATTTTATATTTAATAATTACAATGGAATTAATTAATTTCTAATTTTAAAATACTAAGCGCATACATCGCCATCTAGCGGCGAAGAATGAAACCTTACTTAAAATTTCTTTTGGTCGATAGATGGCTTTGATTGAAATTATGACAGTTTATAAAAAATTTATTTTAAAATTTAAAATTACTTTTTATTTTGATTATCTGAAGTCTAATTATTGTGAATAAAATAGTATACATGTTTCGTTGGTAAAGTTTCCACGCCTCGCGATAATTGTTTGACCTCGACGTACCGTCTCGGTCAAACAATTATCGCTTGGCTTGTAAAGATATCCTTTACCAACTCAACATGTAATATACTATTAAATAATTGTACATTTTCTATTAATATTCATAATTAAAATGTATAAAGTTTAATTGTTGCTTTATTTAATGGTCGCTAAGTATCCAAAATCGTGAAGAAAAGTGTTGCTAACTGAAATCGTGAAGAAAAGTGTTGCTAACGATCAAAGTCCCACTTTTCTTTACGTTTTTGAATTGAACAATGTACTACATTTCTATCAAATACACGAAAAATACTATTACTTCGAAAACATATAGTTTTTTTCTAGGCTAGGCCAACTATTTATCAATACCTCCTCGTATTTAGGGATCATAAATTCTTTTGCAAATATCGAGAAAAAATTATAAACATAAAATTGACTCAAACCTCCTGACTCTCCCCTACATATATAAAATAATATATATCATAGACAGTTACTTGGTTTTATAATGGTCACTGCAAGAACCTTTTGTTAAAATGTCACTGTATATTACTCTATGTGAAAATGCATTTACTAACGGGTGTGTCTAAACTTTTAACCTAACAGTGGGCTATGATTTATTTGAGGTTAGCATAAATGTAACAGCGATAATAAAAATGTATGGTGTCAAGCGTTATAAAATAGGGTACATATGAAAATGCAGATGATGTTTTGTAATTAGAATGTTATTCACATTGCAAACAAGGACAATTTTCATAATTATGAAATAAAAAAGCAATTCATTAAAAGTTCTTAATAAAAATGTAAAGCTTAAACTTAATTAAAAAATATTAACCAATTGCTTCAAAAAAGTACTGCCAAACTTGCAAATAAATCATAGCCTACTGGGATGTTGAAAGTTTATAAACACCTGTTATATTTTTTAGATTTAGATAAGAGTTTCCAAGAGATCTTATGAAACTTAAAACAGATGTTTGTTGCAGTCATATGAAACACGATATTTTGTACGTACTTTTCGTATCTTTCGTACTACTCTATATTCTGAAACTTATTTTTTTCAAATTCGAACAAAGGTATGAACGAACATTCATTGTTTCATAGCCTGTGAAAGGAATTCAAAAACTCCTTACTGTCCAATATCTTCACCGCAAGGCGTTGGCTTGGATTTGAAAAAGCGATTGTTGACATCTTTCAGATTTTCAGAACACAGTGCAGATTTCGCATATAAGGAACAGTTGATACAAAACACGGTATTATTGCATTATGTCAGTAAATATTCATCTGTTTTATGTTTCGTAAGGCCTATTGGGTACAAATAATACGTGTTCTGGAAATTTTAATGGAAGATTTCACCAAATTGACGTGGAAACCCTCCGATATTAAAATACGTCTGGTGGCGACATCTTTTAGTGGGAGGTAACATTAGAAGAAATAACTGTTACGGAAATCTATTAAAAGTCTATTAATAGATCCTTTACAGAAACAAATCTTATGATAAAATTTGTAATTGCACCATGTTCTCATTATTTTTAATTTTTTATATGGACGCACTAATAACAATGAAATGCATTTTTAATAAAAAAAAGGACTTCATATATTTTATTATGTTTTAAAAGTACATTAAGCATTTGTTTTGTTATGTTAAACATCAATATAAACAAAAACATCTATACACAAGCATAAAAAGTTTTATCATTTTCATTCATTTTTTAGAAACAATAATCATTCATAATAAAATCTTTATAAACTTCATTATACAATATAAATTCCATTTTTTTTCTTTAAATTTTCAATTTTTAAATATCTTTTTATAAAATATTTTATAGAAAAATCTCGTTTTGTAAATTAATATCATTTATAACATAAAGCACATGTTCTTAATTATTGTCATGTCATTGAAAACTTAATCTTCTATTAAATTATTACAATTATTTGTTCTAATTAGAAAAAGAAGTTAAATATCTAAACATCTTATTATAGATATAAGGCACATTCAAAAACAAAAATAAATAGTTGTCGTAAAGGGTATTAACACTAGTACTGAAAACTCTTAAAATTGTTATTTAAGGATTACAAAAAAGTCATAATATAATTAATTATTTATTAATTCTAGTTATAATAAGAATATTTACAGTGCACCGTTACAAAAACAGATTTACTAATATTATTTTGATGCAAAAATTTAAGAACAACTGGATTAACACTGGCATCAGTTGAATTTTTACATCAACGATTTAAATTTGTATAATGTGTAATTATTTTAAAACAATCTAAAAAAAAATAATGATATAATTAATATTAACTGTGTACGACTAGGAAATGTCAAAAATAAAATTTTCCTTTTTTAATATTATATAAGAATCATCTTAATAAAAATTATAATAAATATTTTGTGTCAATTACTTAATTACATTATTATTCTTAATTTACCACAACCTAAAAGAGTTTTTATTTATGTTAAAAATTCAGTACAGAAGTGTAAATAATTATTATCTTACTGTTATATAAAAGGCAGTTTCGTTTGTTTTATTGTGAGCAATTTTCCCATAATTTTATAATTGAAAAAACTAATAAGGATGTACACTAGCAATTCCTACTCGACCAGAATTAGAAACTGAACTATTCGTTCTATGTAACATATCAGGATAATGTTTCTTTCCGGATTTTTCCATTTTCAGTTTTGGTTCAGCATAACTGTGCCTATAACCAGCAGAATTCTTTACTTTTTGATTCTTTAGAAATTTCTGATCATACTTCATATCTCCAACTTTATCTAACTCAACTGAAGATTTGGAATAATGATATCCATCCCTCTCCAAAGTATTGCTGTATCTTTCACTTTCAGGTAATTCCGTAAAGGACCTATCCCTATCCCTATAGAAATCATCAGCATAGCTATTATTTTCCATATAAGATCTTCTTTTAAGTTCTTTAGCAATTTCATTAGAATTCTTCCTGTGTTCTTCTTCAATTAAGCTAAACATAGAACGCCGTTTTGGTTCATATTTCTCAGAATTTCTATACCTATCTATTGGTACATCTTTACGATAGCGAACATTTTCATGAATTATATTTCTTGGTGCAGGTTCTGGTCTGATATTTTCGTCATCATAACGATTTTCATCATAATATCTTTCTTTTCCATTATCTCTACCGTCATACTTCTCGTAACGTTCAAAACGATCTTTTGGACTGGAATAGGCCATACTTTCGTGACGTTTCATAAAATGCCTTTCTTTGCGAGTTGGTGAAATAGGAGCCTCCTTTCTTAGCCTTTCTTGCTCTTCTACCCGTTCTCTTTCTAACAACAAAAATTTCTCTTTAGCATCTTTGAATCTATCACGCGGCGACACATTCTCAACAATTGGCGATGGGCTTCTTTGTCGCAATTCTGGCCTTTTCCTCGGATCACTATCAATCAAATAATCTTCATGAGAATATTTTGATCTAGAAGACTTTTCTGAAGGTTGTATCGAATCTGAATGAATTGAATACCTCTCCAACCCAGATTCAGATCGAGAACCTTTCTTTTCATTTGTGTAATATCTAGAGTCATCATTTATATTCTTTTGTTTACTTCTCTCCATACTCTTAGCTCCATCTTTGTAATAACGCCCGTTTTCCTTAAGTCTATTATTTTCGGGATAAAATTTATTTTCTTCTGATACATATTTTTGTCTCGCTTTTGGAACGGGTGGTTCTCTATATTCTCTTGATTCGTCTTCATAATTATTATATCTGTATCGGTCTTCATTATGTTTTTCGTACTTTGAATGCCCCCTATACCTAATATCTTCATCATACTCTTGTCTGGAATTCCTTGAATTATCTAAATATTTTTCTCGCAAATGTCTGGGATTTTGTTGTTGCCACTCATCAAATTCATCATCTTCATGATAACGATCGTTGTTTCTTCTTTTATCTAAATTTCCGTTTTTGTCTGCATCATTGTATCGTCTTTCTAACGATTTTGGCTGATGTGTTGACTGCGTTTGAGATTGCCTTTCGTTGTACAAAAACTTATTCAAGTGATGTTTATCTTTCTCTTCTCTTCTGGATTCTTCGTATCTTGTGAAACGGTCCCCTTTAATGGAATCATTTTTGTGTGATTTTTCCGACTGAGGATGCGTTGAGGGTCTAGGTAAGGTAACTTCTGACGTCCCATGCATTAAATATAAAGTTGAGTCGGCTACATCAGCGTTCCATTCTTCATCTGAAAACAACAAATATCAATTAGTGATATAATTTTAAAAATTCTTAAAGCGTTAAAGATCCCGCTTTATAATGCCAGTTACTTCCGGTATAATCATAATATAACCCATGCATAATAATAATAAATCCTTGTATAGATTTCAAGTACTGTTATGTTCTTTTCAGATTAGGTAATACATGATTGCGTAAAAATTTGCACGCAGATGGAATGAATGATTAGAATTGTTTGAATATTGCTTTGCCATATGTTTGTTGGGTTATTCTTATTATGAATTCCCTTCTCTGCTTTCAATAAGGTTAGATGTCTATTTGAAGGTTGATCTGCTTCTTTATTGCTATTGGTTGTATTATTTATACAAGCATTATGTTATACGTATGTCAGGAGTTTTATTTATTTAATTATTTAGTTTAATTGCAAATGCCTTTGTAAAGGGTTCGCCAAGAGTACTAAAAGGAATTTAAAAGCTTATTAAAAAAGTAAGAATTTTAGCAAAAAATTATTAAACATCGCCATGGTATGATAATATATAAATGTGTCCCTAAAATAACATTACTGACGACACGTTTAAAATTTCTGAATTTTTTACCAACACCGTTTAGTTTTGTTTCAGTTCAGTGCATTGTCTCTATCTTTTAAAAATTAAAAGAAAATGAACATAGCCTTTAGTCAAAACAAACTTAAAAACTCCAAAGGAGACCTTTAGTGACAATTCATAATAATTAATAATCCATTAATTCCTGTAGCACACATTAGAAGACGATTTAATCATGCGCATGTGCAAATGTATTTGTACAATAAACTCGTAGAATGTTCTTCTGTTGATTTTTATAATTACGATCTATATTTATACTTTTTTATATTTGATCTACTTCGAAATTTTGTTTTTGTTGCTATTTACCTCCGTTGAATATCTTTTTCAAAAAGTTACGGGGCCCTAACGTCCGCGTTGTGTCTTAATGTCCAGTTCAATGCCATGTCTTAAACTCAGTGTCCAAATCTTAATGCTCACAAGGGTACATATGCGTGTATTTCGTACGTACAAGAACATTTTATGAACAACTTACGACATTCAATAAGTGGTTATTAATGACCTGACTGGACCCAGCCAAAAGAAATTGTCGTAAAACTGACATGTCACAGTCCAAAGACGACATATCGGACGTCATTAAATCGTCCTATACTAAGACAAAGACAGGAAAATTATAAACAAATAGTTGAATATTGGAAATAAAATTTATTATATACTAGAGTCAAAATATCTCTATTTTGTGACCACCTGCTTAATATGACCAGTATTCCTTGGTCCCTGCTAAAACAATGCCGTTTTAATGAAACTTGTACGTATTGTATTGTACGTCCAAAAGACGTCGTTTTGAAGACGTCTACGTACGTCCCATTACATGACGTCTTATGGACATCATTTATTAGTCATATGACGTCGTCGACCAATAATGACTTAAAAATAACGTCATTATAACCGAAGTGTGCTGGCTGGGGAGTTCATTTTTATATATGATTGCAGTTCGGTTGTTATTGCCTATGGCAATTATTTTCGTATGACAAGTACAACAACATACAGGGCCTGTATACGAGTGGTCCTTGAATGACAACCTACTTTGTCGTTGACTTAATAAAAAGACTGTTAAGCTAATTGCCAACATTGCTTTGAATAAACTATGAATGATAATTAAATCAAGATGTTTGGTTTGATATTCATCTTTTGTAAAAACTTAAGAGAATAGTCGAAGATGTTTATGCAATATTAAGAATTATTTGATATACTTAAACTCAACAATGTTTGTTAACTAATTGTCTGAACATATATTTATATCTTCATAACTTACTTAAACATAGTATAAAATTAAACCTTGGGTTTAGCAGCAAAACTAATTAAATGAATTACTATTACAATTTATAATATAATAATTTGAGAGGCACAGAATTTATTTTTTATTTATATTTAATAATATCTTCATAATATTTAACAAATATAACTTTATCTAATAACATAATGCGAGGTGTGAAAGAGGTTGCCTAACTAAATTATTTGATATTTCTTTTTGATAGCTAAAATAACTAATTAACATTAATTAAAGTTATACGTATTTATAAGAAAAGAATAGATACATAATTTTTAAAATGCTTCTCAAAATTGGATTAAACATTAATGTCATCATTTTAAACATGTCAAACAAAATTCGTGGATTTCTAGATATTGCTTAACGTGCCATATTTTCCTAACACACACGTGTGTTACCTTCCTAACACACGCGTGTTATATGACTCACTTTCTTAATGTCGGTAGCGTTTGCTATTGTTTATTTTCGTATGGGGTCGTAGGAATACACAAACTCGACAATACAATAAACCAGTACGAATTTTATTTAAAAAATAAAGGATTTATAAGGCGGGCAGAAGGAAAATTCTGATCGTTCGAACAACAAAATGAGTCTGTTGAATTTATATCTTGAAATGTATTAGAAATAGCATTGAATATTCAATATCAGATTTTTGAGACTGTTGTTAAACTAACAAATTAAAATTAACATTTAATTTTATTTGGTTTAACGTGATTTAGCAGTTTCCTTCTCAGTATAAATACTCATAGCAATTCAAGGGTTGTCATAAAATAACTTTGTTATTTAAAGTGTCCGTTCTACCTACTATAATGCTACCTAATTGTTTTTTGAGAGCAGTCCCTTATATTGTTTTAACAAAAACAAAATAATCTCCCATAAAAACAACATACTTTTGACTTTTAAAATCAACATAACTAAATTCTGATTTTATAAATTATAATAAAATGCAAAACTAAAGCGATAGAAATGTAGGCCTTATTTCTCTGATTCCAAAAATTTATAACATGTAAGGTTTATTTTAAACTTTAACATCTCTTTTAAATGTCAAAGAGAAATTTCAAATCAGATATCACTAATTAAATAATTTTACTTTTAAACACAGTTGCACACTGATCTGTATCATTAAACACCTTCATTATATTTGAATACTTTTAGTTGCATCTCAACTTTATCTGCAACCCAAATTACATAAATCTTATGACAATGAAAAACCGCAAGTTTACAAAAATGTTTCCCGGTAATTTTAACAAACAAACTCAACCTGTCCACTGAAATATCTCCAAATCATATGGCTAAGTAAATATTACACAAAATTCCAGCAATACATCTTTTCACAAAATTATAAAATTAAAAATAAATTAACAATTCCACTTATATTGATAACGTTATAGTGAAACTTAACAGCTAACACGAATTTCTTCAGGTTAGTCCGTTTATTTATGCATACACCTTAATAATAACCTGCTTCATGTTATTCTATAATATAGAATTCTACTAGAATACAAGCCAATACATTTCTACATCGAGAAATACTAATCGTAATACTAATGAATAAAAATGATCTTTTTTAAAGAAGATTTGACTTAACTTAAGAAACCCTTTTTTATAATCTATTCTATAAATTGAGGTTATGTAACCTTCTAGATTAGAGACCTGTAATTATGCATGATATTTGCCTAGTAAATCTTATTAAACGCATCATATTTCTTAAGGAATATCTAAAAATCATGACATTATGTACAAAAGATGGGTTTTCAATAGCTGGTTCTATTTATGTGCAATGGCTGAGTTAATATACAAGATTTGTATAATTATAAACTTCCAAATCAATCTAATTGTTAATATATTGTACATTAATATAATATCTTAAAATGTCGTTTTTCGTCTATTTATTAAAATAAAATATTTACGTTCTATACACAATGTTTTTATAGGTACATTGCTATCTTATTAGATGGCAGCATTCAATAGAATACACATAACATATACAGGGTAGGCTGATTTGGTTGATAGTTCATTACTATTTAATTATTTATTAACGAACTTCATTTACTTCAATATAAATAACGTTTATTGTTCAACGAAATGTGTGGGTGATGTTTGGAGGATGTATTAGCTACTGCGATGCAGACTAACTGTATCTACATATGTTCTGTAATTCTATAAGAAAATGAATTGTATGCCACTTTATGTTCTGTGTAATTAGCGATGGTTTTAATATACAACGTGTGGTTAAATCTTTACATCTATCCAGTTCTTCATCATTAATTTATTGTTTATTTTTATCGAATTCCTTTGTGCGAAGATGATCGAATAGCTATGCTAGCTATTAAATAACCCGGCTAAACACGTGTAAAAATTTTTTATTTGAAACTATTTACCTTCGAGAAAATTGCTTGGCTAGTGTTAATAACGGTAGATTATATGAACGTGACCTTCACTGTAGTATGTGTTTTAAACAACAATTTTCATAGGATATCCATAAATTATTAGTAAACTTTGAAAATAAACCTTTTTGCTCCTGTTGTATCCACCTCAGGCAGAGTTTGAATCTTCATTGGTGTTATTGGTTTTTGTAGTAAAAAAGAAATTAAAAATTTCGAAATCTTTCATAAAAAGTTCTGTATACAACTGGAATTTTATAGCCTTAAGTATTTTAATAGAAAAAGAGAATAATAAGGTACGTGATGTCATAACCAAAAATCATCATCCTTTATGGATTTTTTTTTACTTTAAGTTATTACAAAATCTAACTCTACTACATTCCTTTCTAATAACCTTCAAATTTAGAGCCTATGCGGCTAAAGTATTACCCAATTTTTGACAGGTATTAGTAACTTAATTATTGTTATTGGTTTTTGGGAGGTATCTACTAAATTTAATCAATATTGATCTTTTTGATTTAATAAAACCAATTATTTTCACTTTTTCATAATAACGCTATTTAAAAATTATATTGATATTGATATTTATATCTACAATGTTGATAAATAAAATTCAGGTTTACATTACATGAACTTTGGAAGAAAGAAATAAAAAAAAAATAAACAGGAGCGTTGTTATATACCTTTCTTGCATTGTTAATGAGATGCAACTTGACTGCAACCATAGAGTAAGTAACAAAGTTCAATAACATTACCATTTATTATGGTGCATAAAAATTTTGCGTTGGCGCACTTGTTTACTACCACAATACGATATGTAAGTGTAACCACAACGACCAAAGGTAATAACAGAAAATTTATCGAACGCAGGCGTGCGTAAAATAATCCAAATTACAGTATTACATGAAGTAATATTTTTCAATTTGCAGGAAACTTCACCGTTACCAACTAAAAAAAATCATATTTTTGCTGCAATATTACCATGTAATTCTACTCGTTTTTGAACATTAAAATGTAAGAATGCAGGGAAAGGCATGAGGATTTGTTGTTAAAATGTATAACAAAAAGACTTTTACTTTTTCACATTATTACTCTGTATATTATAGTGTACTGACCATGAAATGTCATCGTTGTTAAAATCACGTGGCTTTTACCATTGTTGAAATGAACTTTTAACCATGAAATTTGGCTTGGAGCTGCTAACAATCAATTCGTTATGGATAATAACAATGTGCTTTTTACCTTGACAATTTAAGTAGCATTACTATCAAAAAGTGATGTTTTTTTCTAACTATACAATAGAAACGAACTTTAAATCATTTCTCTATTTTCTCAGATAGTGTAGGTACAAGTAACTTTAATCTTTAGTTCTAACGTCACTCATTTTTATGCCTTTCTTATAAATTAAAAAAATGAGAAAACATCGAACAGTGTGTTTTCAAAATATGACAAGTATGAAGCACCAATTGAATTTTCAAGCACCTGTTTCAAGTTAGAAGTACATCGTAGTGTGCAGTGCAGTACACTGCATGTAACGTCATTAGGAACGGTTAAAATTCAAAACGTAGGGAGACCACTTCAGTTCATTTATTAAAGTGCAATTCTTAGTAATCTTTAAGTAAATTCTCATAGCAGAGTGGATGTGTCTGATGTTTTTAATGTAACCAGTCATGAATTGCGGCCTCCTCAGCTTCTTTCTATATTATTTTTTATATATGGAGGTTTCTTCATATTTCTTGATTTAATTATTTGATTTGTTTGTTTTTCTTGTTATATTGTAATGTAAGAAACATTACAAGGTAATACCTGTAAATACAGGCCCTATGTTGTATTTAAACAGCGCCGCCCTTTAGATTTTGAGGCCCCGTGCAGAAATATCGAATGGGACCTCCAGTAAATAAAAAAGTGTTGGTTAAAATAAGGTAGCTCGTTGCTGGGCCCTTACTAGTTCCCGGGGCCGCAGGTATACGGCCGGCAGACCGACCTTTGTAACGCTTCTGTATTTAAACAATATAAATGTTGCAGGGGATGAATTTGTTTAAAAAAAATCACATTTAATGAAATCAGAGATCCTATAAATCATCTAACAACTAAGAACACTGCTGATGTAGTATATGGTCATAAGGTCGTCAGGGAACTTATAATCTATCCTCTGACCAAACTTATAAACCAAAGTATTACTCTAGGGATGTTTTCCAGATGCGCTGAAACTTGCGTTAGTAATACCTAGACTGAAAAAGGGCTATCTTTCCAATATTTCAAATTACTGACCAATATCTTTGGTTCCGATTGTCTCGAAAATCTATGAAAAATGCCTAACAAAACAAATTATGAGATACTTAAATATAAATCACCTGTTATGCAAGACACAATTCGGTTTCGGTGAAAAGCATAGCCCAGTTATGGGAATAACCCATTTGGTAAATGAAATTCTTGAATCTTTTGAAAAACATCTTTGTCACGTCTATGCTACTAAATTAATATCTACACAACAGAGTATAAATTATAAAAATGAAGAATAACCTCTATAATAAAAACATCTTAATAATGGATGTCCCACAAGATTCAGTTTTGGGACCCGCGCTCTTTTTACTTTATATAAATGATCTACCTGTGAGTGTTGATAAAACCAATTTTATTCTTTTTGCCGACGACACAACATTTTTGCAGATGAATGGTAATCTTTAAAAAGCTATAGAAAACATGGAATGCTCTAAGAAAGAGATTAAAAGATGGTTTAGTACAAATAAATTATACCTAAACAAGGAAAGAATACAGCAAATGGCTTTTGCATTAAAATCTACAAGTGATGTGGAAAATCCTACGAGTGTTAATTTTTTGGGTGTTCATCTAGATCAACAATTAACGTGACGTGAATACATTGACTAGTTAGCTGGTAAATTAGTTATAACATTATTTATCTTGTATGATATTTGTGTAATTCAGTATCTTTTAAATTTCAAGGACTGCTTACTTTACATCATTCCACCAAACAATGTGTTATGCCTTGCTTGCATGGGATCACTCTACTTCTAGTGCTAGAATTCTTGGATTACCAAGAAAAGAGTATAATTTGTAATCTAGTTTATCAAGAAGATTGTAAACAGGCATTTGTTGAAAATAAGATTTTCACAGTTGTATCTAACTTTATATGAAAATCTATTATCAGTAAAAAATCATAATAATTTCTAGTGTCATAGTAATGTGCATAAATATGACACTAGACACAAAAACAATATCATACTACCATAGACTAAAGAGGTTTGAGACATGTCCTACTTATCAATCTATGAAGTTTTACAATAAGCTTCCGCAAAATGTTTGCAAATTAGCTTTAAATATATTTAAAAAAAAGAATAAAAATGTTTTTATTAAAACGAGCTTGCTATAACATCAAATAATTCCTTGATGATTTCAATGAGATGTAAATTTGATGTAATTTTAATCAATGGGTATATAATAACTTGTGATATTGTAAATTTGTTTTTGTATTATTTTATATCTTTTGACTTGGGTAATCATTTTATGCATCTGGCATCAATAAATATATTATTGTTATTATTATTATTACATTAGTAAATATACTATGTAAAGAAATTTAAAATACATATATAATTATTACTTAGTTTGTTGGTATTTGACTATGCAGCCAAGTTCTAATTGTCACTGTCTAGAAATCCTAGCTCAAACTAAGTAACTAAATGTTTTTAGTATAAGGTATAAGAAAAAGCTTAAAGTTGTACACCGAAGTAGTCTAAGGGTTAATGGATCAGACTCGTAATCAGAAATCGCAGGTCCAGATCCCATCCTCGTATACTTTTTTAATCTTCATCAGCCTGAACTAATTATAAATCTTGGATTCGTAAAACAGGGTCATAGTTGTCCCGCATATATAGTTAACTTTTGTCTGTACTTCAAAATTAACTTTGAAAATGAGCCTACTTTTGTAATGGCCAGTTAAGATGTATAGTTAATTCATACTTTATAGATGAAAAATGCTTTAAGAATGTGTTTTTAATAATTTATAAATTCAAATAGTACATGTAGGAGAATACACAAAATTGAATGAAATAATTGCATACAAAATAATTGGAAAAATTCTCAGTATCCGGTCAATTGTGACCCAGTTGTAGGTATGCGCGGGCTAAAAGTTACTAATTATTATTGATTATTTTTAGACTTTAATTATTATTACATTGATTATTAATTGTTTTATTATTAGATATTTTTGCTATAAGAATCAATTTTGGTGCAATTTTAACTATGAGAAAAGAACATGGAAAAATGGCATAAAACAATTGTAATAATAATTAAAATCAAGTTCTAAAAATAATAAATAACAATTAGTAAGTAAGTAAATACAATTAAAGGAAAGGTTTTCGAGGATGGGATTTGAACCCATAATTTCTGATTGTGAGTCTGATACATCAATCGATAGACCAGTTTAATGTAGAACTTAAAGCTTTTCCTTATAGCGTTTACTGTCTCCAGCCTTACTTTGTGGAACTCCATAATCCTAAAATATAATAAAAATCAATTTTCCTTATACCTTATTACCAAAACCATTAAACCAATAAGCTTTTTAAGTATTTTCCTGAATTGTTTTTGATGATCTTAATAAAGCTTAATATGTTTTTAACGTAAAATGAATTTTTCGTTAGATTGATACAAAAATTTCGACATAACATTTGCAAGAATACAAATTTAGGAAGAAGATGATAAAATTCCTTTGGATTTGCTACATTATCAGTTACTAAAGCCACACTGTGCTGTACACCATAATTGGAGTTGGAGTAAGAAAACCATGTACTAAATTGCAATTACGAATTTTACAACAAAAGGGTGTTATATATAGTCAAATGCAGGTATTACCCCAGTAGCACACACATGTTGGAAAAATATTGTTTCCACATATTGGCCAAACATTGTAAATGACAGACACTGACGTATATTGACGGCCCCAATCTTGAACCAATATAACATCAATATCATATAGTGGTCTGGAATATAAGCCCAATATAGGATCAATATAGAGGAAAACATATTTTTTAAACGTAGTATTTATATATTGGACCTTTGTAGGAGCAATATTGGCTAAATACGTTTGGTGCCAGTCTTTAACCAATGTAATACCAATCTTGGTTGAATCTTCCTAATATTGGGCCTGGATATAATATGTTACCCATATAGTACTAGTATTGGGCCAATATCTTGTGCTATTAGGGTAGTATGTGATAGCAGAGTTTAAGAATTTGAAAAGAAATTCATCCTTATTTTAAAATGTCCACAATAGTATGTAGAAACCGAAACTCTATACTTAAAAGAAGGAAGAAAAGAAACTACAACCAAAAGGTGCCCTTTCTGAGTTTCTTGAAACTTTAGGCTTAATGACTCATGTGTGTTATTATTACTCAATTGATCTAGAATTTGGTAGGAATAAGTTTTAGATACAATGAAACAAAATTGCCACCAGCGCTCTCCAAAATGTATGCATACATTTATTTTGTAAAGAAACTATAACAGAGCACCATAACCTTTCTAGAATGTCCGTAAAGAAATCTTCAAAACCCAAGCGCTTCTCAAATCCCATAATACTCCCTATCTGCTTTTTAGTCACAACTTCAAAATGTTTAATTGATTGATGATATAATGTAACAAAAAGCTTTAAGATTTGATGAATCCAGATGCACCATGGGAATTCTAATAAAAGTGTCAATCATATAAAAACAATATACGTTTAATAAGAAACGTATGCTGTATATCCATTTCTTAACACCGTTGGTAATTGTATACACTAAAAAATAATATGCCCCACCAACAAAATATAGGTAACTGCACCAAATATTTTGTGTCAATATAGCCTCAGAAAATTTAATATTTGCATATACGAATTATTTTTGCTTAATAATATTACTTAGCTAAAGAAACAGACTAATTTGCTAGGAGTACTAAAATGATTTTGTTGAAGTGACAAACATGATTTGGACAAGGTAATTAATATTTTCTGGAAGTGCAAAACCCTTATTTACTGCAGCAAGTTCCAATTTGTAAAATATTCAAAAAAAATTTCAGCCTTTGCTAACACCAAATATGCTGACTTTACTAATTGATATGTTCTCATTCAATCATCAAATGTGATAGAATATATGCTACTAAGGTTCGTCCCCTAAGTCTTCATACCAAAAGCATAAATAAAACAATAAGTAATCAATGAAATTGATTTGTTATCAAAGATCATTCATTTCTTAGTGTGTACATTTTTATATTTAAAAAATAGAACAAGGCTTATTCGTTATTAAATCATCAATCGCCATCAACTTCTCAATGAAAATTCTTATTGCTAATAATAATCATATCAACATACTGAATATAAAATATGTACAGTTTTTAAATCACTAATTGCATTTTGAATGTAAATCAACAACCGAAAAACAATTTCTGGCTATAAATCTTGATGATTGAATATAAATGATATGTGTGGTGTATATAAAATGCCCATTTTTGGATATAATCATATGGAAATGTCTAAAAGCTAAAGCTCTAAACAAATATTCAACTTTTCCTTTTTTTCTCTAATTATATAATTTAGAAATTATATTATAATTTTTAATACGCTTAGTTTTAGAAACCCAAATACAATCACTTTTTAAACATAAATAAAATTCAAATAAGCCCATAACACTTTGTTTTTAGTCAACGAAAGTAGTAGTATCAGTTACCCTTCCAACTTTCTTCACCCAAACCAACACAAAATGATTTCGGTCATCGCGTTCATTATAAAGACGTAAAAACTTATTTATAGAACGAAAGACGGTAATAATTCTAATCAAATAAAAATTGTCTGTCCACCCTTGTGTACATATTTATTAATTCTATTGTAATAATAAAGAGATGTGTTGGTGTCGATGTCCGATTCCGCATTCTCGACACGGCCTACAGCCTTAGGGTTTCACCTGTACCCATAATCAGGCCTCGCCCAGCTTCTTTACCCGGGTCACTTGCATTACAGCTCATCATCAATCTTTTACGGTAGTGATTCGATATTTATTATTTATTTTTTTGCACCATTAAATAGTTTTATGAGGCCGCATAATACCACTGATTGACAGTGATTTCTATCAATATTATCAGTCCTGAATTTCACTCATATACACATTATATTTTACCTTAAAGGAATATAACTGCATAAACAATAGCAGGAAAAGGCACACCGTGAAGATTAGCATACGCAAACATTGTAACATATGTTAGCTATGCAAGTTCTTCATTTTTAACATGTTTAATTACAGTGTTGACTGAGAACTGCAAATTATTTAGAAACGATCTTAACTGTTTTAAAAGTTAACAGAAATTTATTTGACATGAAAGTCTTAAAACAAACTGCAAGATGTTATCAAGGATGTTGTAAATGTAAGAATTAACAAGAAGTTTTGTACATATTGGGTAAATACCAGAAAATGCAATTTTGTACAAAAACAGCTTTACCTAACTTTTTGGCACTTGATTACTTCTTCTTCTTCTTTAACATTTACCCTAGTTTAGACTTCAGGCTATGCTTCCGACCAAATGCATAAAGAAGTCTTGGCTTGTACTTACAGCAGCAAACTTCAAATTATCCAAAATGAACTATTATATTATAGATAAAAATGCTAGTGAACAATGAAAAACGAAAACAAATTACTGCAAGATGATTGAAAAATCTTTATTAGGTCTTGTCTCTTAATACTGGACGTATAATTACATTACTGGTTGCGATCGCAGTTGGTATTACGTATCATAAGATAATTATTATAATAGGTTTATGGTAATCTGGATATAATTTAATAAAACCTATAGAAATTTCCATCGTCAGTTATGGGACTGGAACATAAATCTCTTTTCCACTGCTAGTCTATATTAATCATCTGTCTGTCATTACTAGCTCACTCACTTTCTGGTTAAGAAATAATTATGTAAAAATAGATTGATTAATGATTTTAAGCGCCAATAATACTAATTTCTTCTTATATATAATGCAATTCCAGCTTATAGTTCTTGCTGTAATTGTATGGTCTGCATGATTAATTCATTTTTATATTATTTATAAACTGTCAGAAACGTGTCATAGAAATTCTGTTTTAGCAAAATCGTCAAAATTTAAAATTGGAGAACTGTAACTTTCTTTTCATAGTAGCTTGTTTCATAGCGTTGGAGTTTCATTCTTCTTAAATAAAACCCAGGTAGCAAAGGTATGTAAAAATGACGTGATAAACTGGCCACTGAGTGACGTAAATGTCGTAGTTGTATGACGTAAATATGATGTGGTAATGACTTCCTAATATCTCAGACCAATGACGTCATAAGCTAGACGTTAATTTCGCGTCTTACAAACACGTTAATTTGACGTCAGACGTTTTCAAGTTATATTTGGTGCTCCCTTCCCACAGATTTTTAGGAATATATATTAAGTTACTAGTACTTTTTACGGTTATATATTAAAAAATATACAAAAATATAACATATATATTGGAAGGTTATATACTAAAAAATATTACAAATTACAAAGAAGAATCTGCTCATTAAAATTAAAGGTAACATAGTTCGCAGTCTAGTTTCATTGACCATTGTCTCATTATTTCTAATAAATGACATCTAAAGTTACAATGTTTCCTTTGAAGACTTCAGCGATAAATTAAATACCATGAATAATAGGCATCGCCACAAAGCTTATAAACCAAACCAACGTATTTGCCAAATATTTTTGTAGTAGGCCATCTTTTAAGTTCTGACAAGTTTTCTACCACAAAAATGTTCAGTTCTTAAACTTTCAAATCAAAAATGGCGGAGGAGGCAAACTCCACATAAACAGCAGAACATAAACAACCAGAACAAAGACTGGTGCTGACAACTAAGATGGACTGCGCGCGCTTGTTGCGTAGTTTACGCCTACACCGTTTGGTTCAAAGTTTGACAGAAGTAGCGCCATCGTATTGCACATCATGAATTGCTGTTGGAATTTATAAAATACTAAAAATGTATTAAAAATAATAGTTGTACGAACACAATATAGATAAATGTTTGTCTACGCCGCAATAACACGCTTTGCAATAACCTTACTAAAACATAGACCATTATGAAAAATATAACACAAACTGAAAATAATACTTGCGATGCAAAATACCGTATAGCAATATTTAGTTCTTGACCGTAGAAACTAAAAAAATAATCTATAAATAAATCGGTATGAATATTAGCTAAAAAGACTACTATATGACGTGATGTGTCATGTCATTTAAATGTCATTTACTGGACGACATTTGTCGTCGACTTGCGGTACACTGACGAATTATTACCAGATGTTGATGTCATTATGACGTACCTTTGCTATCTGGGAAGCTATATCGCGTTAAACGCTGACTTTACATCTTGTAACTGGAAAGGAACCAAAAAGGGTTCAATAGTTTCAACTAAACCATGGTTTGAACGATCCTCAAAGTAGTGGCCCTCTTTGGAAGTGGGTAGGATGAACCGTGGGGATGTGCAAATGAATAATTAATCAGACTGTAATTAAACAAGTTTTAACTAAAAGCAAATTACAATTATTTCTACTACTTTTTGTCTTTACTACATACAGGTTCAAAGAAGCGCCACTAAAAGAATTCGTAGACCACTTAAAGGTCGTATTAATAAATTTGTCTTTGCTGTATCAGATTGTGAAAAAAAGATGCCTGTTTCATTTCAAATAAATGCGATGCATAACTTTACCATTACAGAAGGAGCAAAGAAGTTTTGATACTTAATTTGTATTTTCACGATTTCTGCTAGAAATGGAATAATAGACAGCCTAAAAACCCGATTTAACCCTGATATGGTTGTTTTACGTCTCATAACTGGTATGTCATTCTATTGCATGGCCTTGCCACTAGTTACGCCCTATTACTGGCAACGAGATTGTCTTAGACGGTAGGTATATAAACAGCACCGCATGTTAAGGACAGCAAGAAAAGAGACAGATACAAGATTCTCTATGTGTTCTATGTCTTCTCATGTTCAGCCGAAATTAAGTCTGGAGAACAAGGAAGTATTGATAAAGTTAGTATAGCTTATGCACTAAGCCTTCCTTTAACAAAACGAGCGCGATATCTGACATTATTGTCTAAAAATTGGGATTTAACTTCAATAATACCATAGCATTATGGAATGACATTGTTAAAGACACCTCAACATATTTACTCACTTAGTTACATGTCTGTGCATTCATTGAAACCTCTCCCAAGTAATGACCACTTCGATGCACTAATCGACAATAGTGGACAGTTGTGGAGCAGCATTTTATTATGAATAGAAGATTGTGAATTATTGTTTTATATTTAATTATATTTAAAATGCAAATTCATATAGAAAAATGTATCACCCCGGCTGAGAATCGAACACAGGACCTTCCGCTATCTAGGGGGCATCGCTACCTCTGAGCTACCTGAGGCAACTATCAGCAAAACCAAAATCTTTCCAAATAAATTTCTGAGGCATAGGGATAGAAATCATACTGATGGTAATGATATATAATCACAGCCAGACTGACGTAATATTTTATGGAAGATGCTTGCTTTAAAGATCGGGAAAGTTGTGTATCAACCAAAGAATTTTGTTTGTTAGATCCCAAGTCCGTTAAAAAAGAATTTAAGCATGTAAATTATGTGCTGGAGGGGAACGTAACTACTCACTAACAAAATCTCAACAATGATAAAAGCTATTATTTTCATTAATACAGCAAATATCTCTAAGCAATGGAAGACGACTATAAACACAAAAATACAGACACTTACAGCTTTGTAATTTCAGTTGAAATCAAGCCAAGTCAAGTTGAGTTAAGAACTCTAATGGCTATCAGAATCTCTAAGCCAATTATATGTTTATATTTCGATACCTACAGTACTATTAAATTAAAATATAATGCATTTGAAAATAACCAAGTAAAAGCATTAGGTTAATTTGGTTGGTTGTTGCAAGTACGTAAACATTTTACAAGGAACAGACGTGGTTTGTTATAAATAATACACCTTTGCATCTTTTATTTTACATTAAATTTTATTTTCATTTACGTTTGTATTTTTAATAACCTCAATTAGTGTTCAATTATCCCTAAGTGAAATGAAAGAGGTTAAACGGCTAGCGCATTCTGAGCATTTATGTATTATTGGCTGTATAAATGTACAGCACAATGTTGGGACTAGAAAGAATTTTTAAAAATAGGAAATTATCTTAGACGTTCAATTCCTGTCTTTAGAGTTATGAAATTTAGATCTTTAAAACGGAAATTTCTAAACTGTAAACACCAGTTTCTTCAAGCCCTGAAAATCTGCAAGTTTAAAACCATTAATTAAAAGTGTAAAAAAATATTATAAGCTAGATAAATAACTAAGCAACTTTAATGATTTGAAATGTTGAAAATCTGGATATTTCAGAACGATTCTATCAAACCTCAAAGTTGTAAAACTGGATGCTGAGTACTGCTAGATACTTGTTCATGCTACAGCATATTTAAAATTCTAAAAGATGTTTGTTTTCAAAAAGCAGGCGTTATCGCTAGTTCAACTAGATTATTGTCTATTAGAAATTGCGTTTTGCAAGATACAACTACTGTTTAAAGTTTACATCACAATGGCTGTAACAGTAAAAAATGTAATAGATTTGTTAGTAAACAATTTTTTTTCTAGTAGATGTCGAAAAATATTATTAACTTACAGCGACTGTACAGTTACAATCTGATAAAGATAATGTAGTAAGAACTCTCGACAAAGAGCATTAACGACAGTTATTGAAAAACTATGACTATTGATTATTCATGACAAAGCTGTTGAAGTTTCTTTGGTTGGCAAGCTAAAAGCATAGTTTCAACTAGACAGTGCAGCAATTCATTCAAATGAGAAACTATGAAAATGTCAGAGGCGTAACGAACATAAAACTTTTACAGAATAACCTAACTGAGATTCAACGTCATGACACTCTTGGCAGTATTGACTGGATCCTTTTCACAATTAAAGTTGCTAGATGAGACTATTTAATGGAAAAAGTTTCATGCTTGTTCAGCTTCATGATGTAATGAATAAAATAACTTTGTTATTGCATGAAGTGTAGTGCTAGAACTTCTTAGATGACGGAAGGTTGGAAAAAGATGATACTGTAAATGGTAAAGTTAGATTATGCCTATACTATACTTCTTGCTAAAACTCTATTAAGTTTTGTTTTAATGTTTTCTATAGTAAAAGTTTCGCAAGTTTCAGAATCTACCTGACAATTGTTGCGACAATTAAGCTGTCATTATCACGGGTAATATAAATATAAGTAAACACGCAGTTAAGGTAAACAGACAAATAGATAACTACATAAAAAATTAAATTAAATTAAATATCTAACACTTTCAGTAAAGTAGGATTACTGAGCTCAATCTGTTCATTCATGAGTTTGTGTTTGTATATCTAAACGGTTCAGAAATGTCTATGTAGGAATTCAATATTAATATTTATAGGAAAACCTCGTCAAGACATGACGGTCAAAAGCATTGAAGGATTTCCCTATATACAACATTCGTTGTGTGATTACAATCCTTGGGATTTTCGTGAGTGATTATTTAAATAAACGCAACCAAACATAACTAGTTGAAAATTCTAAGCCTAGCTTTCCTTTCTCACAGCTTACCCTCCTCTATTCCGACATATATTCCTCTCTGGCTTACCCCTCCCCGCCGGTTTATTCTACATACATACGGAAATTCTACCTTACGAAATGATAAGAATAAAATCAAAAATCGATCTAGTTTAAATCATTCTTGAAAACGTCTATTAGTACATATTTCAAAAACATGACAAACATAGTGTTGGCAAATTTCTTGCGTTTTATACAAACAATATGAAACTGCTCTGAATAAGCAATTGCCATCAGTTATTATTTGTATAATTCGTGTTGTTCATAATTTTCAACTTCGCAACCTAACAATTCTTTATACATTAACCGACTGTTAACCGCTTATTAATGATGGAAGTAGTCGGCTGCATCACCCTTTTATATTAATAAGCGGGAGTAGTTACGAAACGCACCACCGTAGAAAATAAGAGGACGTCCCAAGTGAATGTCCGATTCGTCCGTCTCAAATTAAACATTTTAGAATTTTTCAAACTAAAAGTATAAACATTAAAAAAATATAAAAATTAAATAGTGTTGACTAATCTACACAGCGAAAGCATTAATATAAAAAAAGAATCGCTTAGATCGGCCCGGTGGAACCCTCAAACGAACTGGAACAAAAATAAGCCTTGTGTTTTAAATATATAAATTATTTATAATACATTTCACAGTTCAAAATATTTAAATGGATGGGAAGCCATTTACACCAAAGTAAAATAATTTCAGTAATTTTTTACCAAAATAATTTTTATGTAATTAAATATGGATTTATTAAAAATAGAAAAGCTAGCACATTACCAAAATAATTACTATCTAGTAAACATAAAATTTTATTGTCAACAAAGATGTTGACAACGAAGTTATCTCGCCTACCACTTCATATAAATAAATCAAATTATGTAATTACTTATTAAATTATAGAGTTCATATGTATAATTATTTAACATTGAAAGCTCGTTATGTCCGCTTTTGTTAATGTCTAAATTTTCTACATATAATTATCAATCTATATTTGCAACGTTCTTACAAAACATTTCCCATTAGTTAGTATTGTTCCTACCGATTGTTAGGAAAATTTCCTATTCACAAGATTGTTATGACTGTAATTAGATTTAATTAACGATCATTTTTAGGTTATACGCTTCTATACCATGTGTTAACCAGGTTTTTGCTTGTGTATCAGTTTAAAAGCCTTTTCCTAATTTTTTTTTAGCTAATATAGGTAACAATGAAGCAAACTTGGACAGTTTAATTTAAATTTCGAATGTTATGCTAATTTTTATGTGATATGTATAAAAGTTATGCGTAATTTGTATACTATATATCAGTTTTTTGTCATTAAAACGGTGTACTTCCTTATAAACCGACATGTTGTCGGACAGGTTAAAAGTTGGACCGCAGACCCAGATAGGAACAAGTTGCTAACCTAAATATTTTGCAGCGATAAGTGCTCGTGTTGTCTTTTATAAAACCGGCAAATTAATACAGACGCTGTTTTACAAGACGTTTCAGGTGCATCGGATGATAAACAAAGTAGTCGCTTTCATTATATGTATGTAACCCCAAAAACGATTTGCTTTTCCTTATTATCTTGAAATGCCCGGAAAGTGATTTATTTAAGAATTTGTTTCACTCATTATGCACTTGTTTACTCATTCAGAGCCGGATTTATAAGTATAAAGCCTTTGGGCTATATAAATGTGGAGATTGAACTCAGAAAAGGTTAGGGAAGTCCCTACTTCCCTCGTCTCTTCTATACTAGGTTACTTATGAATCTTTGCAGTTTTGAGACAATTCAAAAACGTGATAGTTTTTAATGACTAGTAACGACTAACTTCAAAACTTAGTGATTAGTGATGGGAGACTCTACTAACAACTTCCCGTGAATACTGCTACGTATATAGATTTATAATGTACTAAAAATAATAGTAACAATTAAAAAAAGTATACAAGGTTGGGGCTCGAACCCGCGATTTCTGATTACAACTCTGATGCGTTAATCGCTAGACCAATCGGCGTAAAGTTTCCAGCTTTTCTTAATAGCTTATTAACAAAAGCAATAAATCAATAAGCTTTTTAAGTATTTTTCTAAATAGTTTTTGGTTTTCTTCATAAAGTT
The DNA here is from genome assembly GCA_929113105.1 of Agrypnus murinus. Lineage (NCBI taxonomy): Eukaryota > Metazoa > Arthropoda > Insecta > Coleoptera > Elateridae > Agrypnus > Agrypnus murinus. The sequence continues at coordinate 102,266,427 of OV816025.1, forward strand.
TAATACGTTTTTGTTTTTGGGGTAAAATGAATTCTTCTTTCAATTGATACAAAAATTTCTACTTGCACTTGCTAGGGTTCAAATTTAGGAGAAAAATGATAAAATTCCTTTGGATTTTCTATATTATCGTTTACAAAAAACAGACTGTATACGCTCTAACTTCGAAATTCGAAAACTTTATGGACATTTAAGATCTAGGATAAAATCAATTATTCGACTTAGTAACTATTTAGATTTGTTTTAAGCTTAGACGAGATTGATACTTATATATGAGATTATAAAGCAGGGAATTTAAGCTAATAAGTCTTAAACTAACTGGAAAAGAAATGCCGTAGCATGAATACTTAGACCGACTTTGAGGCTTGTTTAGATAATTCGAGTCATTAAGACACAGGAACTTACAGCCTTTTGTTTATGGAGATACAGTACTCTGAAAATTAACCGCTAACACGTAGCAAATTGGAACTAAAACTTTAATTATAAGTTGATTGTTTGCAAATAGGCATTCTGCTGTAAGACTCGATTGTTTATAATGATTTATCCTATCAAAATACATATGTATTATAACAAAATAATGGCGGTTTAATGCTAAATGTGGTTTATCATAAAAATAAATTAGTGATTTCTAAGCGACTAAGTGAAAACTATATTGATTCCCCGACTGTACATATTGTAGGATTATCTTAAAGCTCCCATTTGCATATTTTAGAGACATTTATCATTATCGCATATTGAATAGAAAAAGACATGGAAATTTCATTTAACGGACAAACCTTCACCTTTTAGAGCTAAAATAGCAGCTTTTTGGTCACTTTTTAATCGCTTGTATTTTCGCATATTTCATTTGATGTACACACAACCACTGCTAATGCTTGAATAAATCTATTAAATAACTGCATAAATGTATATTTCTTTTTAAAAAGTAAAATATGAATTTATGCAGTTTACCAGATAAAGAAAATAAAATATTTTGCCTCAAATATGGGACATTTTAGTTAGATTTATCAAATGTTAAGGTTTATTTTCACGGTACTGTTTATAATAATAATAATTACTACAACCCATAACCTGGAAAACAGGCCCTAGAAGCTAAGAAGTTTGTGCGGGAGGGAGGAGGCGATTATTATTATTATTACGTAGGTCCAACGTGCGGCTGCAGCCGGCTTACGGATGGAACAAATCCCACATTTCTGTCACAGCTAAGGAAAAACTGCAGAATACCTTAACCAGATCTGCCGGTACCAGGAGTGCATGTTTGTAGATATTAGATTAGGTGACATATTCGAGCATTGAAAATTAGAGGTTTATTAGAATTAGAAGCCTTTATAGGCATGGGCATGGAATTTGCTTTGTAATAGTACAGATTAATACCAGACTAGATGAACTACCACAGTAAACGGTTCTTAATGCTTATGCATTACCTTATATAACCAAAATATTCGTATTGGACATCTAGTTGCCTTAACTTCTAATGAATAGAGAAGGTTCTCGTTAATTTTCGTCTTGGTTCATAGATAATATATGTACAAGTCGATGTCGTATGTTCTTCAAGTAGGTGTATGGATATGATTTTATATGCCCCAACTTAGGTTTTTTGCAACTTCTATTGATATTGATGAAAAGCGAAAAATACACTGATTAGTTAAATACTAAAGTAAAACATTTCAATTCATTTTCATTAATAAGTTGCTAATATTAGTCAAAATGAATTACCAATATGCAGAGATAAAAAAGTAAAAAGAAAAAGGTAAATAAATTAACAATAAAAGTAACTAATAGTAATTTTAGTAGCCTTGAAAGCATGTTTTCTTTTCGGATAAGTATGTACTATAACGAATGGGGCTCTTGGGGAGGACATTATATTGTTTTATTGAAGTAGCGTGCGGTGAGAATTTAGGCTAGGGAAGCAACCACGATTTTAATTTTAATATACCTAGGTACAGGCGCAGAATCACGGGGGGAAGTCCCCCCCCCCAATTTAGAAATAAGTATACATAGAATAGAAACAAATAATGTTTGTTTAATTATTATTTATTAAAACAATTATTTTCCAAAAATTTCCCCCTCAAAATAATTCTCTGGATCCGCCCCTGCTAGGTACAATAAAAAAACAGTGTTATAATTATTAAGCTGAAAAGTTTTTCAAAGAAGAACTTTTACACCTTATACTTATGAAATTTGACTATTATTCTTTATTTTAAAAAACTACTACTATATATTTATAATGCAACTCAATTTTCCGGTCTTTTTTAGCAAAATACCAGTGCAGGTTTTAATCTTTGTTGTTAAATTTAAAAATTCTGGTTTTGATCTGTCTTTCTCAATGATTTGTAATTTGTCTCCAAAACTGTATGCAGAAAATTTTTTATTAATAACTTGCCAACTGAATAAAAAGATCGTACCGATTCGGATGTATCGAAAGTACTCGAAATGAATTTGTAGTCATGACAATAATGCAATTTTAAATTTGCATACCTACAGAGCAAATTAAATAGAATTATTTGTCTTTAAAAAATTCAACTAATATAAATTGAAATAATAAAATGTGACAAAATACAGTCTCATTCGCAGATTTACTAACATAAGTAACATTAAATTTAACAAACACTAAATCGAACAAATATCCAAATTAATAAATAAACATTTGGGCATGAAGCACACTAAAAATAACAACCAAACAATGCTAAAAGCATCGTCTAAATCACCACGCCCGCTGATCCACGCCGAGGTTAGGAGAAGAGCAGTTATAAGCAACGAAATCAGCGTTTATATGCAGTGTATGTAACACATTTGAATCGGTATTACCTTTCCCTGCAAGTTTAATGAGCCTAATTTAAAATAGTACTCTAAATAATTATGCTTTTTGCTGTACGGAATTGATATTGAGCTTTAAGTTGATTAAATATTACAAATTTAAATAAAGGATAACCATAATTTTATAAAAATATTTTTGTTAGCATCGGTTTTTATTTTTAATAAATTCTCAAGGGAAGCATTGCTTCCATTGCTTCCATGGACCGCACGCCACTGTTTTATTGTATTTATAGTGAAATTAACTAATTTTTTACAAGCAGTTGTTAATTCTAAGTAATTGTAAGTTCTAACTGTATTAATTTTTAAGTTGTTTTAGTAACCCTTTTGTACCTTCTAGATTACAAGGAATGTAGTAAATCACTACATTTACACTCTGGTATAAAACAGAACTGGATATACTTGAAGTCATCGAAAAGAAGGTAGTCAACCTAGTCTGCAAAGAAAGAAAAATATGATCATCATGATTTTGATCGTTATCATCGCAATGATGACCGATAACATGCCCCAACTACAAAAAAATGTGCAGAGACCACATTCGTTATAATTGGTGACGTCGGGGTTACTAATTATACCGAATGGGACTCTTGACGAGGTTGTCGTTAGTAAATCACTACAGTACTTGTAACATGTTAAAATCTCAAGATTCAATTTCATATAGTTAAATGCGAATTTATAGGAATAATCTTAGTACGGTCCTGTATATTGGGAAAATATTTCGTGGCGCCTAAATATTAAATGTTTTCTCTTTGAATTTTTTTAAATAAACAGTTGAAATTCCCACGTATAAAAATCATTTTGTGTGCAAGTGTTAGTAGAAAAAGCAGTCCACAGTTTTGTATTTTTGAAATAAAAAACTAAGAAATATTTAGTTTATCATGTTCCTTCAGTTAAAATCACGTAGTAAATAGATAAAAATTGAATTATGGACAGGCTGCAGTTTAATATTGTTATTTTCCTTTGTGTTTTAAAGTTAGAAATGATATTTCGATCTTGCTAGGCATTTTATTCTAAGAATTTTATATTTTCACAACTGAATATGCAGTTTAATATGTCTAGGCTCTAAAATTTATGGCTTGTATTTCTGGCGAAATCTTGATAAACATTTATTGAAGATAGAATTAATACGAGAAATTCTGTATTTTTCTGATTGGTTTAAATTACCGTCATCTTTAATATGAGTGGTGGTTTTAATATTCCTTTTCTCAATTTTGTTCCCTCAAGTTGGGACAATTTTTCTAATTTCGGAGTCAGTCTCCCAGCGGCCCTCAGAGCAAAAGTTAAGGTCTTTTGCCCGGACGCTAGGTCCGCGGCTTCGGCGGCGGTCGCGGGCAAGTGATAATACCGTCACATATTTACAGTAAAGTTTAGAACGAATCGGTTTTTTTTGTGTTATATCGTACCGAATTTGTTGTTAGGGAATTAATCTCCAGTGAAGAGGATTATTCCGAAATTTTAGTTTGGTGAATTTTCATTCACGTAATAATAGTATAGATGCCGAATATTTGCTACTAAAGTTTAGTATTATATCTCGCGTATTTGAACGCTGTATTGGCTTAAAAAAATTTGTTTCATGCTAATCAACAGTGAATTTTTATAATAATACCTTAATGGAAAGTTAACAACAGTTAATACCGTTCCAGTTTCTGTAATAATAATAGAGAATTTATTATTAATGGCAATTATTGCAAAATGAACCAATCTCGTCAAGATGAAATAGTTCAGAATTTAGAAATAAAAAGTGTTCCCGCAACGTTCCAGGTCAGCAGTTTTGTAGTGAAAATTATGTGTATGGTCATTAATGTTTTTTGTGTGATGTGTTTAAAGCCTTCCATGTGCGCAAGGGATTTTATGAAAATTATGTTGGAATAAGTATAACTGTTTCAAGGTATTGATAGTTTAATAAAGTTGTTTATATAAAATTTATTTGGGATCCCGAAATTATGCAAAAGTTAAGAAAGAAAATGTTTTTATCTAATATGTTTCTTGTGTAATATTTTCAAAATCTTTTATATTTTAATATACAGATTTCAAATTTACTTATCGTTTGATATAGGACCAACGAGCTGCTGATGTTTTTGTCAATTAAGATTTTTTATTAATGACTAACGTGTTTGATTAACTTAACGTCAATTTTAAATGAGAAGTCATTTCCAGCTTGGGACGTCTCGATTTTCTTTTCTTTAACATATTCAGTCTGGTGGCGCCTATTTTTATTTGTTCCTGACTCTATTACTTAATCAGAAGCTTTTGGGGTTAACACCCACACTTGTATTTAAATTTGCAGAATAAGAGATCTTTAGCCGGTGCAATATAATACAGTAAGTATAGTTTTTATTGTAAAATAAGCGATTGCAGTAAGTATCCAGTATTTTGAATGTTTTAGTGTGTTACAGTTGACGACCATCGCGCGGCGTATGTTTGGTATTTTCAGTAAAGTAATTTCAGTAGAGTAACAACAAAAAGCGTTGCTACATACTATTGCGTGTACCCGTGTTAAAATTATGTTTGAAACGCTGAATACATCTAGTAAGGGTAAGATATTTACAGGTTTGCTTAGATTCCAATGGGGTCGGTGATGGTGCCAAGAGGTTCAATGGGTATTTCCCCACTTAAACGCCTTGCTCGAAACGAACACAAGTAATAATCAATTATGGACAATATATTATTATTAATCAACAAAAAGCATAACAATCTCAATGGATGAATAGCTTATATAATGTCTGATATGAGATAATATTCAAGCTTTTCCGAATGTAGGAAAATTTATTCCGGCACTTGGAAATTAAAGAGTTCAAAAGTTGATGGCAAATGGGTTTTGAAAACTTGCAATTGGAATAGTTTAGAAAATGTTTAAAGTTTGAAAAGGGGATACCAGAACACTTAATTTAAGGAGAGTAGCATATTCTCATCAATCATCTATGACAAGCAAATAATGTCTATAATAACAAAGGTCATTGGTCAGCTGGTTTATAGCATGAAAATTAAATTTATGTTTGACTGTTTTTGGACGAAGAATCGGGGCGATAAAACGTATCTCGTAACTTACATAATACTGATTGTTCTGTTCGTACCACGGACTCCAATAGAATTTTGCCGAATCTGGAGTAATTATAACTCCAGTTGGGATACTTAGTAATATGGTGACTTAATGTGGAATACTAATATTTTCCAAACAACACTGATTACACAATTTTCCGTTACAACCTTTATCGTGTCTTTTTAGCAATCGTGAAACGCCTACTATAGGTAAAGTAGCCATATCAGATAAATAGTATATTACATTACTAGTGTGGAAAGTGAAACTTTTCGCACGCACGAGTGCAGAAAAGTCACTTTTCAACGTGTAATGTACAATATTTTTCCTACAACCCCTTCAAATTTCAAATGTTTAAAAAATGTAGATTTTTTAAATTTTCAAGAATATAATTTTTGAAGATTTTAAAGCAAAATTTTTATGGTTAGGTTTAACAAAAAAAATCGCACTTAAAGCTAATTTTCTTAAGCCATTTATTTTTAGGATATAAAGTTTAATTTTTTAAACAACTTAGTTTTACAATATGAATAATTATAACGAGATTTCTATCAAAACATTTCCAGAAAAATAAAATTAAGTTATCTTGATAACTTAATTTTATTTTTCTGGAGCTGAATAAAGTTAAATGTAAAAGTATTGTTATGACCATTGTTAAAGTGAATGGGTGTTTGTTAACATTTTATTTAATAGATTCTTTTACTAAATATAAATTTCAATTTTAAAAAATCATATTTTCATAACATTTAAACATAGTATAAAATTAAACCTTGGGTTTAGCAGCAAAGTTAATTAAATGAATTACTATTACAATTTATAATATAATTTGAGAGGCACATAATTTATTTTTTCTTTATATTTAATAATATCTTCATAATTAACAAATATAACTTCAACTATTTTAATAACATAATGCCATGTGTGAAAGAGGTTGCCTAACTAAATTATTACTTTTATTTTTTTCCCATTTAGCATCGCTGATTTTAATCTTGGCAAACTTGCTTCAATAATTTTCGTGTATTATAGTGAGGTTATGTTAGGTGTAATCTATTAGATATTTCTTTTTGATAGCTAAAATAACTTTAAACAATAATTAAAGTTATATTTATAAGAAAAGAATAGATACATAATGGTTAAAATGCTTCTCAAAATTGGATTAAACATTAATGTCATCATTTTAATGTAAACAAAATTCATGGATTTCTAGGTATTGCTTAGCTTGACGTATTTTCATAACACACACGTGTGTTATGTTCCTAACATACGCGTGTTATATGACTCACTTTCTTAATGTCGGTAGCGTTTGCTATTGTTCACTTTCGTATGGGGTCGTAGGAAAAAAATATTAAAAGTTTGTTAAAATCATCTTTTTACCAATACCATGTACCAAACCAAAAGCTGAATGTTAAAAATGGTAGAAAACGTTTTGACTAATAACTATTTCAACTAAGGTGCAGGATTATAATAATAATAATAATAATAATAATTACTACAACCCATAACCTTAACCAAGGCCCCAGAAGCTATAAGCTTGTGCGGGAGGGAGGGGGCGATTATTATTATTATGTAGGCCCAATGTGCGGCTGCAGCCGACTTATAGATGGAACAGCGCAAATCCCACATTTGTGTTACAGCTAAGGGAAACTGCAGAAAACCTTAACCAGGATCTGCCAGCGCCGGGAGTCGAACCCGGGCCGCTTGGGTGAAAGTCCGGCACGCCAGACATTACACTACCAAGGCTGTTTACCATTATACCACCAATTATGATTTATATATTTATTTTCCGTTAGTACAATTTAAATAGAAATGGGTAACAGAAGTCCTAAGGCCGTCCCTGATTTCACTTATTAACATATTACAAAATTTCATTTAAGGAAGTTATATGTCACAACAAAAATGACTTTATGACTGTTATTAATTTAATCTTTTTCTTTCAATATTGGGTGTGACTATTGGAATTTGCATTATTTATAATTCAAATCATTTTAGTGACATTTGAGATTAGAAGAAAATACCAAAGAAGGGTGTGAGAAAGTTAATAAGTATACTTTTTCTTGATTCATTTTACTTGCATTGCGTTCCTAATAACATGGTTTTAATTGCAGGAATTTTTCTTTACATTTGCCTGAATCCATTATGGTTTAATTACGAACGATTTAGCAAACAGAGTGAAACAATAAAGTCGTTTCATATATGCAATACTTTTTCTTTCTAAAAACATGAACCATTAATTTTGCAGTAAGTTGCTCTTATGAACAAAATTATAACTCTCATTCTGTATGATATTAAGTGGTCAGAAATATTAGCTTTCATTGTTTATATCCTTTCTTTTTTACTTAAATACATACGTAATAACACATCTAGGAATTTTTCAGAGTAAACACCTTTCTTCTATTATAGATTTATTCTAAAGCAATTCTATAAATTATTATTAATGTACTACAGAATAAACGGGTTTTTGTTTTTTGATGCCAAAATTTATTCTTTTTAAGTGTTGTATCCATTATTGCACTTCTAACTAAGTAGGTATAACTTTAATTGAAGCCTTAAATTTATTAGTGATATAGACCATTGTAAAGTTTGTAATTAGTGTTTCCATCAATTAGAATTCATATTCTTTACATGACTTCGTCAATTGAACTAGTAAAAGGAATTAATTAGTATTTGAAGATTCTCATTTTAGTATATAGTTTAGTAATCTTTTTATTTTATTTCTGTAAGAAACCATTCAGTCAAATTCCTGAATTAGTTTTAGATAGCTTTTCGCCACTTTGAATAATGCGCACTGTAAGTACCATATTATTTCCAAATGTAAATTATATGCTTTCTCACCATTATTATTAAAATAATGTACCATTTGAAATATTTTACAATATGCATATGTGAACATATAAACAATACACCTAAGCATAAGAACAATACACGCACACATGGAATTTAAAAATGAACAGAACTTAAAGACTTCCGGGTTTTTGCTTGTAAATATTCTCTTCCCTTTTCTAAAGAAATCTTTACAACAAAAATAATTTACAATGTTCCACTTTTGGACTGAATCTGGACTACACACATAACGTTTATTTATTGTATATTTGATAGTTTCCACTTAAAAGGCTCTAAGCTTCTAATCACTTCCTTCGAAAAAAAAGTCGTAAATTAGTAGATTGATACCAAACTACCAACCTACGCAGTAGTAGACTGTGTCATTCTTAACAGGGCCCATAAAATTACCTTTCGTGTAAACTTTATCTATTATTGTTTTTTAATCTAGGCTCTAGTGAACTCAATTTCAAACGTCCATAGCTAGAAGACGTGGTAAATTATGTACATGTACATTCATTTGTACAATTGCAGAACAACGGATATTTGTATGTAGCATGCCATATGCTAACTATACATACGTAGATACTTTTTAAAAGCCTTGGTAGGTCGAGTACTAAAGTCTCCCCTGTGAGACTGTAACTCAAATTTTCAGAATTGAGTTTTTCAGTGTTGTTTTGTAGAGTAGAGGGGCACATTACAAGTTGCAGCGCATTACAATGATTTAGAATACCAAAGCATAATATGCGTTTGGAATACCAGAATTTCGGATTTCTAGAGTTTCATGTTCATACTGTTCAATTTACGAAAGCATTCTATAAATTCTGTGGAAATACTATAGATTTTCTAGAAATCAGGATTTTATAATAATAATAATAATAGATTTTATTTCCCCTTTTCCTAGCCCATTAACGATGTAGGACACGATTATATAATTTTTCAATTTAATGAAGTTGAGGCCAACTTTAATGTAAGATTTAACCTAAAACAGACAAGGTATACGGTAATGGAGAGGTATACAAGTATTTACTATCTTATTATTTAATAGCTAAAAATGTGTTTCCATGATAACGAGATTCTTCAGTTGTATAAGTTTCTTGTATTTCAAAATTTAACAGCTTTTGGTTAAATTATTTTGGTAAAAGCTGGGAAAGCTGCTTCATTATCACATAATTCTTACTATCTTAAATGTAGGAGCTGCTTTTTATTAATTATATCAGATAAACAACATGTAATTATGTCGCGACTTTAGAACGTTTATTGAAATACTGTTGTCATTTAAAAACATGTAAATAATGTTATTAAGATCATATTGCTTAAATTCGTGAAGATAGGAAGGTATATAAAGCTACTTTTAAGTAATTAAATTAATAAATAGTTGTTTAAAAATTAGGTTTCATTGGCATTCAAAGAAGGACTTATTTTGTAATGAACACCTAAGTGTAGCATACCAATGGATCCGAGATTTAAATTCCTATAAGTTAAGTTTTCCTATTAATTAGTTTAAGTGTTAATTAAGATTTATAAATACAAATAGGGTTAAGAATATTTAGAACTGTCACCAGGCATTTGTTTTATGAAAAAATCACATTCAATTGTTTCGATAAAAAATATAAAAGGACGGCCATTTTTGTAACAATTCCTCTTACTTACATCAACTTACTTTAATTTACATCATGCAAAGAGTGCACATGTCTTGTTCAGATTAACAAAAATAAAGATTATGTTAACCTAATTTAGAAATGTCAAAGTTTTGAGGTTAGATATGGTTAGATAATGGTCAACGTCAAGTTATTAATTAAGAAAGTTTTAAAATAAAAGTATTTATTTAAGTACTGCCACAATTTAAACATGTGATTAATAACTCTACGAATGAATTTTGCTAACAAGATAAATTTATAGAAATGTTTTATTATTACTCGAATCGATTTGAATAATAAAATCTATGTACTTACGATTGATGAATAACAATAATTGGATTGGTATTCCAATTTGTAAACCTTTTTTTGGTTTGGAAATATTTTTGAATGGATTGTTGATACTGTTTCTTCAATTCTTAGTCGAATTAATGATAGCAGGCAACTGATACCAGATATTTCAGCATATCAAGTTGGTATTTACAAGGCGCCAATTTTAAGAAAATTAAAAGGAAGGAACTACAATCCTTATTATTACAATTATTTGTTTTGATATGAGTTTAATTTATCTACAAATAAATAATATTTAATTATTTTGAGATTAATGAAAAATTAATTATAGAATTAAAAAGAGAGAAGCTGCATTCATATTTCGCATTGCTATTTAAATCATGAACAATTATTTCTGTTTTTTTTTAATTTCTTATAAAAAAAATTATTTCTTTGGTGTTCTCAATTTTCGGGTTTTCTTTGTGTATTGTTTGTTACTTGGTAATAGAAAATAAAATTGTGTTGTATCTATGAAATTTATTTTCGTAAATGTGTTTTTATATTATCGTGTCCCTAAATATAAAAATGTAGTTATTCATTGAAGCGATCCGCCTGAGAGACTCTCAATTTGTGGAAAGTTAGACTTGCCGCAACTTTATATTTAGCCAAAGCATGATTCCAATTATTGGTAAACAAGTAGTGGGTTGAGCATTTCATCTAGTAATCAAATAATTATTTTTATTTAATCATAATTAGGAGAATATTAGTCCTGTTTATTTGCATAACAAGAGTTGCCTCCAACGAAAAATTTCTATTCTCAAATAAATTAACCATAACAAAAATTAAATTAAATTATCATCATAAATCTAATAATCATATCATTAGTCGTAGTAACGTGGAGCATTATTAGAAATTTAAATAACCCCCTCCCCCCATCATAATAAATTATTTCAGTATGTTTTGCTCAATTTCACCTAATTATGTACATTAGGGTGGTCCAACAAAAAAGCAAAGTTGGAAATCTTATGCTCTCACCCCCTAGGATTATTGTATATCGAAAAAAAGTACCCCTATTTTTTTATTTGGATATCGGACAATGTTTAGGGGTGCCTCAAAGCCCTTAAAGTTTCCCATGTATTTTATATGGGGAAAAAACACTTTTTCATAGATTTGGTATAGAATTTTAGAAAATCAATATTATTCAACGGAACTACTATGTTTCTCTTCAGAAATGTTCAGAAAATGACATCCAATAATTTATTTATCAAAATATTTTATATTAAAAAATAGTAATAAATATTTTTTGACGATTTTTCTGTTTCCTTCATTTATGGGTTTTTTGCGGGTCTGTAAAAAATAGTTAATATAAAAAATTTAATAAATAAATAATTGGATGTCATTCTTTGAACATTTCTGAAGAGAAACAGAGTAGTCCGGTTGAAAAATATTGATTTTCTAGGATTCTATACCAAATCTACGAAAACGTGTTTTTTCCCATATAAAATACATGAGAAACTTTAAGGGCTTTGAGGCACCCCTAAACATCGACCGATTTCAAAATAAAAAAATAAGGGTACTTTTTTTCTCGATATACAATAATCCTAGGGGGTGAGCGCATAAGATTTTCGACTTTGCTTTTTTGATGGACCACCCTAATGTACATTCATATTATTCTTCTCTGTACCATTTGGACGCATTATTTCTATCCCTTCTGGAATAAGGACAGACAATGTTCATCTATGTTAACAGTCTTCATTGGTAGTCAAGTCTAATTTAAAACCTACAAATTCTGCACAACAAAAGTTTTTCAACAAACTTTCTGCAATACATCAACATAGCTACCCTTCAACATCAATCACATAATAGTTGTATAGAGATTCTGAAGCTAACCACGTATACTGAAAAAAGTGTATGTAATTTTACAAGTGGTTTACAATCAGGTACATGAACTTTTACATGTATTTTGTTGCATAATTATTATTTTGCTACAGTCGCATATACTTATAAATACATACCAATGTATTTTAACATGATATTTCTGAATATAAAGTTACAATTCTGCATTTGTTAGATGTTATGTAAAATCGCAAATATTTCGTAAATTTGCAAACGATTTTATTGATTTTCCATGAATTTTGTAGAATTACATAGTCAATTTAAATTTACAAGCTTATTATAGAACTCCATCGCCGAACTCCGCTACCTCCGATACAACGCTTGCATTTTACAAAAATGTCTTTCATTCTTAATACGAGTTGTTTTGTTATTAACAATAATATTAAAAAAAAACTTTACTCAAATAATGATTTAAAAATATAAATTTCCATCTTACAAGGTAGAGATGTAAAATTACATTTATTTTGTAAATCTACCAGATAAAGAATTTAAAAATTCTAAAAGTTAAACCTTGCTATATTACATGGATGATTTGTATTTTGTAAAAAATTATTTTACAAAAGCCTTGTAAGATTACATGAACAAATTAAATTTACGTGTAATGTGTAAAATTCCAAGCATTATCACAGGTCACTGGATACCAAGCATTTACGTGTAAATTTACATGAAAATATTTTTCAGTGTATATCTTATGGTTGGTAATTTCTTAATGAATCTTCTCTAATTAACAGCATCAGTCAAGAGTTTGCCAAGAAAGTCTACTGTGATAGCTAGAGACTCATACCTCAGACAGTTAATTTGTTTGGTACCGTTGTGATACTGCTTTCTATTACCATTAAACGGAGAAGAACTGTGCTGGGTAAAACAAATCAAGCGTTCGCCTGCTGGACCTTAGTTCTGTGAGTATATAAGGTTACATTTTTTAGATTTTAGCTTAGATATTCAGTGATTGCTGAAGATGATAGCCTAGCTGTTGAAACACATGTCCAGAGTGATTAAAAGTGTATGTGGTGAGGGTGAAGTGCCGTTTTAGGTATACCTTCAAACATTTCAAAGAGTATTTAATTATTTCCAGAATTTCTGTAAGTTTGATATTATAAAATACTATTTAGGCAATAATTCTGAAACTTTAAGCTGAAGAATGTTTAAATAGATTTTTAATTGTAATAAACATACGTTTTAAAACATAGTGTCATGGTATGCTAGTTTCAGACGTGAAACTTTCTTGTAGTCTATTTATAAGCGATTTCTATGCGCGGTTTTCTGCATTCAGACTTTTTTCAAAACGTCAAAATGTTCATAACTTAAAGACGAAAAGCACAACTAAAGTTAAATTCTCACACGTGTAATCTTAGGACCTTTGAAGTTTCAACTAAAACTAAACTTTGTATTACATGAAAAGTTATAATTCTGAGAAAAAAATTGTATCTCTGAAACTTTAAATCTATGAAGAACTGTTTGATATGAAAAATAATATGAGTAGCTACTTATTAACAATGACACAGTTATGAAATTGACATTTCTGTATTATAAACAGTATGATCAGCTGCATTCGAACGAGACATAATTGAATTTGAATTTTTCTTTATAAATATGTGGGCATTTTGATAAGATAAAATGACAATAATGAATTTACAATGATTTCTGTGTAAGAACTTCATCACAATGTTGACATTATGTACATAATCTTCTTATCTTCATTGCCATGTTTTATAATGACCTCCAAGTCTGAAAATAACGTCTTTTATGTTCATAAAATTAATTGGATGGGTTATTTTGAACTTTAATTAGGTAGAATTTAAGGTTTAATTTTAACTTCTCGTTAATTTCGAACTTTTGGTACTTGCAAATTTTTATGAAATTTGAATATTCAGGTTAATTTATTAATCTTATGATTAATTTCTGTAATTAATTACTAAAAGTACTGAAATTAAGTTAATTACTAAGATTTATTGGTAATAATTGTTTATGATAACGTTGTAAAATACACTTAAAACAAATATTGGTTACTAATAAATTCAATTATTCATAATAATTGCTTTAATAATTTGTGCAGTTCAAGGATTTATGAGTTTAATCGGCATAAAATTCAGCTGTCTGTAAAGAAAGTCTTCTTTGAAGATCAGAGATTCAAGCATATTAGAATGTACTTCTGTTAAGAGAAGTACAGCTTAGAATTTGCTTTAATTTTCGAAGACAAGAGGAATACGAATATAATATACATAATTTCAAATCAGAAACAGAATCTTCGTGTTTCAGAATTTATTGAAAGTCAGAATGTCATACCAAACTGCAACATGGAATCGTAATGGAACCCCCCAATCCTATCATTTAATACCAAACATAAAAACATGACAATATTAAGAATAAATATAAAACTACTTGACCACTTTTTGGAATTCCATTCAACTACTCAAAGTTGTTTTGCTGATTCGTTTTCAAAAGTATTCCAAAGCAATAAAAAGGTATCTTTAATATAAACAAATATATTTATTTTTTATGTCATACATCCAAGGTCAATCGGTAAAAAACTTCATTTTATTTATAGCTGATGCTGATAAAAATTCCTACACAGAACAAGAAAATTACAACTTTAAAATCAAAAACCTGTTTATTATAAGTACGAAAAATGTTGTAAACATAATTTGAGAAAAACAAGGAAATATTTTTGAATCTTTTATGTGCAGTGGTTTTAAAATAGATTTTGTAACAAAAACCTTCTTTTCTTGATTCTTGTCATCATTAGTAGTAAAATACTTTAATTATTTGATAACAATCTGATTATAACAAATGAAAAAGAATGTTACAGTTATAAAATAAACGGATTTTTAATTGCTACATGGCGAAAGATTGCACGTCATTGTTATTTCATTCAAATTTTTTCTCTCGGTTAGAAGTAATCGTTAATTACTTTTGAAGTGTAAAAGTTTTATAATAAAAAGGAATGTTTGGATAATTTAAATTATTTTAATAAAAATAAACATGGAACTTATGTATTAAATTCTTTAAAAAGAATAATTATTAAATGTCTTTGAACTTCAAATTTATATTATAATAAATTGCAAGAGGAATTTTCTATTATCAAACTGTATGAGCTTCTAAGTTTAATTTTCTATTGTGTGCTTAAGGAATTTACATAACAAAGCGACCGTTAGAATTGTTTGAAAACAAAAGGATTATCTTTTAAACGTTAAAAACGCTTTAAACTTCTCGAAAGAAAAACATGGTCTTGTCTTTTCAAAAAAACTTTTGAAATGAATTGAAAAATATTGAATAAAGTGACCAAATACGAAATAGGTCCCTAATATGTTTTTTTTGGAAAGCATCTTATTATAAAAATGTTTTACTATTAAAATGATTAGCTTGAATCGGGAAGATCGTTAGGTTCCTAATATGGAATATGACTTAAATATAATAACTAGCCCAGGGAAACGCTTCATAATGACCATTGAGAGAAATTACTGTAAGTTGTAGGCTGCATATACTCAGTAGTCAATTCTTTATTAGTATTTTTTACGAACATGTGTTTTTTCTGTATATTGTTTAAAATAAATCACACTTGCAATCTACATATTTCATAATAACAACCAGTTTTTTTAGTATTATTATGCAGTATTTTATTGTCGACGATTCAAGTACTATTTATTCAGACGCGGGTCCACGGGGAGTGGAATCCCCACAAATTTTTGATATTATCAGTAGTATAGTTAAATAAATTTTGAATGTAAAAGTAGTTAATGTTTATTAAATATTGTGCAATATACAACATTTATAAATAAATATACATATGATAAAAACAAATAATGGTTGTTTAATTATTATTTATTTAAAACAATTATTTTCAAAAAATTCTCCCCCCCCCCAATAATTCTTTGGATCCGCCACTGTATTTATTCTATAGTATGTAGTTATTTTACTATTAACATTTAAAAATAAATGGTGCTAGTACCAAAACTAATTAGTACTGCTGTAATTTAACAGTGTTACCGGTCTTTTGCTTCCGTTTGTTCTAACAGGAACAATGATACCAAAAGGAAGTCACTGGATATGGCGTTAAATTATCGTTGTACAGAAACTTTTAATGGCGAAAGAATTTTCGTAGGTGTTTTTTTATGGTTGAAGATAAAATGTACCCGGTGATGCACCGTTTGTTATTCCTTTACCTCTTTAATGTCATTGCTTTTTAATTTTTAATTTTAGAAACTTGCATCACCGTTATACAAAATAATTAAACAGATTGTAAATTTAAACGGATTAAATTAACCAAGCATAAACATTCCATTTTTACTTTTTTTATAACAATGCAACAAAGTTATAACTTGTTAAAGTCAACATTTCAATAAGGTATGTAAGAATAACATAGTATTCATAGTCAATCAATTTATCCTTTATTTCGTCTTGTAATGTAACTATAAATTGAGACTTTGATTTTAAAATATTAAAAATGTACTGACTGTTAAAAATGACTGTTGGTAGTCATATTTTGAAAATAAAAATATAATTTAAGAATTTGATTTAAGGGTGCGGTATAACAGTTTTTCTAAGGTCTCTCAATCACAGTAGTTGTGATTTTTTTCAAATTTTTAGGATAATTATCACCATCATTTTGTGAGATTGTAATAGATACTTCTCAAAATTTAAAAAATTTATGTTAAAAAATAAAAACTCAAAAGCGAAATTCTGAGTAATTTTTCTTTTATGAAGTAAAATATGGTATGATTAACATGCACACTTATACACTTAGTCAGATAAAGCATATCTGGAAAACTGTTTTTTTTCCATAGAATTTAGTTTATACGTATTTACTATCTTATCTTATCAATTAATAGTTAAAAATGTGTTTTCATGAATTCATGATAACGCCATTCCTCAGTTGTATAAGTTTCTTGTATTTCAAAATTTTACAGCACTTGGTTTTGGTGGAGGTTTGTAAAGCTACTTTAGTACCACATAATTGTTACTATCTTAAATATAGGAGATGATTTTTATTAATGCTATCAGATAACCAACATGTAACTATGTTACGTCTTTGGAACGTTCATTGATTTGGGGTATTATTTGAATTTGTTGACATCTAAAAACATGTAAATAATGTTATTAAGATTGTATTGTTTAAATTTGTGAAGATAGGTTTTGTGAAGATATTTTTAAATAATTAAGTTAATAAACAGTTGTTTGAAATTTTGGTTCCATTGACATTCAAAGGAGGGAAATTTATGGCAAATTTTTATTATTATAATGGATTTGGACATTAAGATAATTTATTTACTTACCATTAAAGAATGACAATTATTGGATTTGGTATTCCAATTTGTAAACCTTTTATTGATTTGGATATATTTATGATTGGATTGTCGACACTGTTTCATCAATTCTTTGTCGAGTTACTGATAGCACACAGCTGATACCAGGGATTTAAGTATATCAAGTTGGTTTTTACAAGGTGCCAATTTTTAGAAAATTAGGAGGAAGGAACTACAATCCTTTGTAGTTTAAAAACCGTGAGTTTTTCAGTACCCATTAGTTTAATAAGAAATTTTAATAATACCAAAAAGCGCATAAAAAATTGTAAACAAATTATTCTCTTTATTGCAAGATGTAATTTTTTATGGTTAAACTAAAACAATTATTTGTTTTGATATTAATTTAATTTATCTCTATAAATTTATCTATAAATAATATTTAATTATTTTGAGATCAATGAAAAATTAATTATAGAATTAAAAAGAGAAGCTGTATTCATAGCTGTACCATATTTTTCATTACTATTTCAATGATCAAGTATCAATTTTCTTATTTCTTTTTGTTTATTGTTTAAATATAGTTACTTGGTAATAAGAAAATAAAATTGTGTTGTTATTACCTATGAGATTTATTTTGATAAATGTTTTTATATTACTGTGTCCCTAAATATAAGAATTTAGTTACCCATTGAAGCGACCCGCCTGAGAGTCTCAATTGGTAGAATTAGACTGTTCACAACTATATATTTAGCCGGAACATTATTTCAATTAAAGGTAAGCAAGTAGTAAGTTGAATATTTCATCTTTGTTACAATCGCATCTACAGGGTGTAGAATCGCTTCACGCACAATACACTTTTACGTGCAGTTTATTGCAAACATTAATATTATCTCCCCTAATTGCTTTACAGTAAAGATATTAGGGATTATGTGAAGAAAAAATGTGCCAATCAAATGATGTCTTGGTTACGGATTGCATTTAGTCGTAACCCAAAGAAGTAAAGAAAATAAAACCGCTTTTGCAAAAATCAGTTATACCTTGGAATCACTGCAACGATGAAGGAAAATATTTGCTACCTACATGTCATTTTTAAGGTTATATTGAACTGCTTGACTATTGGATTTGTATTATAACAAATAATAGTTAGAATCGAATGGTACTCAGCAGATAAGATGTATTTATGATTGATAGTTTAAGAAAGTAGATTCGTTAACAATAAAGATTCTTATTGTTGGAAAAACAATAACTTTATTAGAACAAATAAACATTTTGAACACATCAAACTATGAACTAGATAAGAACTAACAAAGCATGATATAATATTATCGTATACTAATAATGATATACAATATGTATAACATTTGTATGAATGCAACAGCTTATTTCTGTATTCTATTATGAAAATGATCGTCAAAAAACAAAATGCTATCAAATTTGTCCAAATTCGACCATAGTTTAGAAACTAACAACTCGTTGGTGCTGAAGTTTAGATACTTTTGGTTAAGTGTACACCAATCAATTTAAACTACATATAACAATGTAATCAACCAGTCAACCGAAAAACAAGCTGTGAGCAAGGTTTAGTTCTAGTATTTTTCTATAAATATGTTAGCTAACATAATATAGTGATCTTAGTTCTGAACTAGAGATCCTTCAGAGTCTGACCAAGGCAGCCATTTTATATCACAACACGTGGCGCCAAATTTGAAAAATACAGAAATGGTTACACAGCCACATATTGGCACGTGTAGGAAACTACATATAGTTAGTATGCGGTGGTTGCCATGCCAAACATATAGATTAAGTATTGATTGATTTAAGTGTATTACTGACTGATGATACTCTGTTAGTATTATTGTAATAAAAATGGAATTTATAATTAAATAGCGTCTTTTATTTACGATGCACCTATACTTTCCATATTGGTGACCCCGGCAAAGAAGAATTTGGACAGATTCAGTGTTGTGTTTGCGAGGACTTGTATTTATTTAATTTGGGTGACATTTTACGCACATTTTGACATATTTAGATTTTAACTTTTCGACTTTTTTCCCTTTCGGTTTTGTGCCGCGTGTTGTTTCATACTAAACCATCATAATATTAATTGTTCCGATAGTTTCATACTTTCGTTCGCTTATGGAGGAATTACAAGAGCAACTGAAACAGTTACAGCTACAAAATTTGCAGCTAAAAGAACAATTAAACAAAAACGACCTAGTACAGAGGCAAAGCAACCCGTAGAGATTCAACGTTTATCCGCTTGTCGAGTAAGTTTAAAATTACCTCCTTTCTGGCCAGAACAACCAAATGTATGGTTCGCCCAAATAGAGTCGCAGTTCACACTGTCTGGCATCACCCAAGATGCCACGAAATTTCATTATGTAGTAGCAAACCTCGACAATAGGCACGCAGCTGAAGTGAATGATATAATAACAAATCCACCTACTGGCCATCGCTATCAACATTTGAAGAACGAACTGATACGTCGGATTTCTCAGACCGAAGATCAACGCGTTCGTCAATTATTAGGCGATGCTGAACTGGGTGACCGTAGGCCTACCCAGTTTCTGCGATATCTTCGAACGTTAGCTGGTAATACACAAGTTCAAGACACTATTCTTAGAAATTTATGGTTGCAACGTCTCCCCACAAACGTTCAAGTAGTCCTACAAGTGCAGCCTGAGCTAACTCTGGACAAGCTGGCGGAGATAGCAGACAAAGTTATTGAAGTGTCTACTCCGTCAATGCCTCCTGCCATACATGCTACAGCATTATCAGATCACAGTCTCACTCAGCGCATAGATGACCTTACTCAAAACTGTCCGAAATGCAAGAAGCTGTATTCAGCAATAGGCGAAGATACCGTCACCGCAGCAGGAGTTCCCATCGAAACAATTCCGCGGAGTCTGGGCAACGTTTATGTTGGTATCACCACAATTTCAAGGAGAAAGCTAAAAAATGTTCCCCTCCATGTAACTTCCCAACAAACTGCAACGGCAACCAGTAGAGACGGCGAATGGTTGCCTTCGGGGAGGAAGCCGTCTATTAGTTGTAGATCGAAGTCATAAGGTACAATTTTTAATTGACACGGGTTCTGATCTCTGCTGTTATCCACAGGCTTTACTCAAACAAAAACGTCAATGCACGGATTACGAACTTTGTGCTGCCAATGCTACCGCCATCAAGACATATGAAACTATACAGCTGTCTTTGCATCTGGGTCTACATCGTAGATTTTTATGGCAGTTTGTCGTGGCTGACGTTTCTATACCTATAATAGGTGCAGATTTTTTAGCACACTATAATTTACTACCCGACTGTTGCAATAATCGTTTAATTGATGGGATAACAGGCTTATCTGTCCATGACCAGATTTCAAGTAGTATGACACAGTCTAGTATTAAAGTTTTATCCGAGCAAACTGAGCAATCCTCTTTCAACGTTATTTTGACTGATTTCCCTGAACTGGTACGCCCCGCGAGAACTTCACGTCCAACAGCACAACATTCGACATTCCACTATATTCGTACATCTCCAGAACTACTTGTGTTTTCCCGACCACGCCGCCTTGCTCCTGATCGTCTTCAAATCGCCAAGGCAGAATTTGAAACTATGATGCAAGAAGGAATCGCACGTCGCTCTGAAAGCCCCTGGGCATCCCCGTTGCATCTAGTGCCTAAGAAATCAGATGGTTGGCGTCCATGTGGAGGCTATAGAGTCTTAAATGCTCGTACCATCCCGTGCGACATATTCATGATTTTGCCCATCGACTTTGTGGATCTACCATATTTTCTACGATAGATCTTGTCAAGGCAGATACACAAATACCAGTGAACCCGGATGATGTACCCAAAACTGCAATTACAACACCATTCGGATTATTTGAATTCCCGTTTATGACGTTTGGTCTGAGAAATGCTGGTCAAACATTCCAACGGTTTATCGATGAAGTTCTTCAAGGATTGGATTTCTGCTTTGCCTACATAGATGATATTCTGGTTTCCAGTTCCAACCCTAAAGAGCATGAAGCGCATCTCCGTATCCTTTTTACTCGACTGACAGAGTATGCATTTTAGCAAATGTGTTCTGGGTGCATCCAAGGTCATATTTCTGGGTTACGAAGTATCCGCTGAAGGAACCCGCCCAGTTCCCGATCGGTCGCTGCCCTGCAGGACTATCCTCTGCCTCAAACTGCCCGTGGTCTCCGAAGATTCTTGGGGATGATCAATTTTTACAGGCGGTTTCTACCTTCGGCAGCAGAATATCAAGCTTCACTACATGCTTTAATCGCAGGTTTGCGCGGCTCTCAATCTGTACCCTGGACCTCTGCCTTAAAAGCCGACTTTGATACATGTAAGCAAAACCTAAGTAAAGTCATACTTCTAGCACATCCACAGGTGAACGTACCTTTAGGTCTCTTCACCGATGCTTCGGCAACTTCCATTGGAGCGTGTCTGCAACAGCGCGTTAGCAACGCCTGGCAACCATTGGCTTTCTTCTCTAAAAAGCTATCTGCAAAACAGACAGAGTGGCCTGCATACTATCGAGAGCTACTAGCCGTTTATGAAGCTGTACAGCATTTCAGGCATATACTCGTAGCTCAACATTGTACGATTTACACAGACCACAAACCTCTAACTTATGCATTCCAACAAAAACGAGAGAATCTGCCTCCAGTACAACTGAACCAGCTCTCTTTTATCGCCCAATTTACAACTGGCATACAGTATATCGACGGTGCTTCCAACGTGGTCGCAGATACAATGTCCCGCAATGAAGCGATAAATATGAATCAACAGCCACTGGATCTGAAAGTACTCGCGCAATCACAAACTGACGATGTTGAACTCCGCAATCTTCTAGATGACGGCTCATCACTTCAACTTGAAAATATTCAGATTCCTGGCAGCGACATCACGATTATCTGTGACGCTTTTACAGGTAAGGATCAACCTTTTGTCACAGCTCCGTATCAACGTCTAGTTTTTGACACCCTTCATGGTCTTAGCCACCCCAGTGCCAGCGCAACAACTAGACTTATTTCAGAACGATTTGTCTGGCCACATATGAAACAAGATTGCCATTCTTGGTGCCGAAAATGCCAACAATGCCAGCTTGCTAAGGTATCAAGGCACGTCTCAACACCAGTAGGAACTTTTCAGTTACCTTCAGTTCGGTTCCAGCATGTGCACCTGGATATCATCGGTCCGCTACCTACAGTTAAGAATTACAAATACTGCCTTACAACCGTAGATAGATATACCCGATCGCCGGAAGTCTGGCCACTCGAGCGCATTACAGCTCAAGATATCGCTGAAGCATTGCTGTCGTGTTGGATATCCCGATTTGGTTCTCCGGCTCAAATAACGACTGACCAAAGCAAACAGTTTGAATCCGAGTTATTCAAGGCCTTGGGCATAACTGTGGGATTCAAGAGATCTAGAACGACAAGTTATCACTCTGTGCGAATGGTACAGTGGAACGTTTCCATCGGCATTTAAAAGCCGCTCTAATGTGCCACCCGGAACTCACATGGTTGCAAGATCTTTCTCTAGTACTTCTTGGCATACATAGCGCTTTTAAAGAAGATCTTCATACATCTGCAGCAGAACTAGTTTATGGAGAACCTCTACGCCTTCCAGGAGAACTAATTAGCAGCCCATGCACTGATTCAAAACAAGCTAGCGATGTTTCCGATTTTTTGAATAACCTCCGAAAACAAATGGCATGTTTAAGACCAGTCCCTGCATCTCGGCATGGAAGATCTGCAACGTTTGTCTTTAAAGAACTCAAAACATGTTCTCATGGTTTCTTAAGAGAAGATCGACTTCGTCCCACACTACAACCTCCTTACAAAGGTCCGTATCGGATAGTTTCTCGAGATGACAAAACAGTAGTTTTACGTCTTATGGACAAAGATGTACGAGTGAGCCTTGACAGAATAAAACCTGCGTACATAGAAGAATACAAAAGCAGTGTAGTCTTAAGTCCTGCTCCTCTGCCTGTACCTCGTTCTGATACCACCGCTAGGGAATATGTCACTCGCCGCGGACGTCACGTTCGTTTTAGGATGGACAACTCTTCTCCGCAGGGGGTGATGTAGGAAACTACATATAGTATGCGGTGGTTGCCATGCCAAACATATAGATTAAGTATTGATTGATTTAAGTGTATTACTGACTGATGATACTCTGTTAGTATTATTGTTATAAAAATGGAATTTATAATTAAATAGCGTCTTTTATTTACGATGGACCTATACTTTCCATAGCACGCATATGAACGGCATTTGACACAATTAAAAAACACGAGCTAGTGGGTTGTGTATGAAACATTATTTAGCAGTAAAATTACATTAAAATTAGAATGTCAAAATCAAAATACATTATATCAAAAATATTGTGATATAAAATGGCAAACACCGTGGCAACGCATTGGCCAGACTCTACTTGAAGGTTCTCTATTCTGAACTAGAGTCACTGCATCTAGTTACCTAAGCCAGCTGGTAGACCAGAGTACCGCAAACCGCCGCCATATTGGGGAAAACAAAGCACAAGATTGTTCATTATTTGTTCTGTATTGAATTTAATTAAATCCACGTTTACTTTAAAAGGTTTTTCTTAGGCTGCAAGATCAAACCTCTAATATGACAAACACGGAAAACGTGGTTTTAATTTGTCCACTATTAAAAATCACCATTCTCTGTCCCAATATGGCAGCGGTTTGTGGTACTCTGATCGACCAGCTGGCCTAGGTGACTAGATGCAGTGACTCTATTCTGAACTAGAGTGCTTGCCAATCAGTCACTTGTTTGGCATAGCGACATGTGGCCAAATCTGGCCAAAACAGAATAGAAACATTATGACTTCTTATAAATGGTAGCAGGGACTTTTTTAAACCTTCTCAATAGATTTCAGTGTTGATGATGCCTTTCCTTACAAAACTTGAACTTCTTTTTCGCCCGTATATGCAAGACTGCAAGTCGCTTACCAGTCCAAATATTTTCTAGAAGATTCCGAAATTTTCTTTTGTCTGTATATGTCCTCAACTCTGCAAAGTTGTTTGCAAGTAAGAAATTATTGATCTGAAAGCTATTGAAAGTCATTTTTGACGTACGGTTTGTCGTCCATTGTTACACAATCTGCTTTCGTTAAAAAATTGGTGTACAGTTTTTTTGCGAGGGTCTTCGCATTGGAATTTTGTTTTGCTTCCCGATCCGGAGTTTTCTGCACCTTGAATATTTTAAGTCCATCCCTGTTTTTTACTTTTTCAACATGTAATGAAGTTTTTCCAATCTTTTAAGCCACATCCCGCACTGACAAGTTCAGATTCTGCGTGAAAGCTTGCATCACCTTCCTTTCCGTTTTTTTACATATTGCACCCGATTTCCTACCAGAACCTGACTCCCTATCTATTTATATTTTGACATTTTCCGATCGCGCAATCTGACAATGCAGGATTTTCACAATGTTTGTGCAATATTTTTTGACGAAGCTTGTATTCTTTTGAATTTATTTGAAAACTACACAACGAAAACACTTTGAATATGTTATTTACAGTAAGCTATCAATTCAAAGAAGCTATTGCTGCAATGCCACTTTAGTACCTATAGTGTAGGGGTGCCTGATGTCATATTTAGGTGGCCAGATTTTTTCGTGCACACCCTTTATAATAATAATAATAATAAAAATTTTTAAGGGAGGGGACATTATTATTATTACGTAGGCACAACGTGCGGCTGCAGCTGACTTACAGATGGAACAGCGCAAATCCCACATTTGTGTCACAGCTAAGGAAAACTGCAGAAAACACTAACCAGATCTTAAACAGATATTAATGAATTGTTTTGTTCACATTACTTGTTTGTGTGTATATGGGTAGCTTTCAATCTTGTATATATTGATCTTGAACCTAGTTGATAATGACCGCTACATAGTTTAAGACTGCCATAGAATTTTCGGGAGGTTTCGGTTTCGAATTCCTGTATGGTAATGATGCTTGTTTCCCTAGGCAGTTGTGAATTTCTTACAAACCAGTCTGCATTTGTTATAATACGGGGCACTTTGTTTTGTAATATCTGTAATTTATTCAAGATCCTTTTAGATGTTGTGCTCTATATGCTACATCCACAGGTGAAGATAGGTCAGATTACTGTAGAACCCAAATGTGATAATAGCTAAAAAATAAATTCTAAGAAGAGATCTCAAAGTCTTATTTCAACTGTATTTTACTTTGAAAAAATAATCGCTATGAAAAGTCTTTCAAAAAATTTTAGGAAAAAGGGTGTTTAAGAAACTTAATAAGGACTGACTTATTTACTGCTCATAGTAATGATATTTTAGTTTGACCGTTGTGAAGTCCCAACTTCCCAGCTTCTATGTAAGTAGTTTTTGCCTTAACCAATTGGTCAATTCAATTTTTTCCAATTTATCATTTCCACCACTAATTGTAGACATTTCAATTTTATTTATTTTCTAGTTTTATTTCTGACCAATAAGTCAAAAGTGATTAAGTGAAAAATTCCTACTCAGCCTAATCTACAGCCGACGCGATTCAGTATGAATTTTATTGCGTTATTATTGATATTTTTTTATTTTCTGTGAGTATCTGAATGATGTGCAATTTATATGTGAGCTTTAACCTTACATTAAAAGTACAAGGTCTTCGTAAGCCGTAAAAAATATATAAAAAGAATATTTCTTCACATAAAAACATTTTCGTGGGAAAGTCACTTCTTTTTTAAGTACTTCTCGATAGTTTGCCATTGAGTCAATCAAAACAATCATTTTAGAAAAACATTCTTTTAATAGTCAGAAATCAATATTGTGAAATTAATTTATCAAACAATTTTTTATGGTGTATTCTTACCATTTATTTCGTTCAATATGCTCTTTTGTAATTTTTTTCATTTTCACAATTAATATTTCAGAAGTGATGCAACAACGGTGTCTTCTAGAATGGAATTGCAAATCTATTGTAATGCAAACCAGAGCAAGGAAAAGCTACACCTACTCATGAAATACGTACAGTACATATATTTATTTTTCTATATAAATAACATTGTTTACAGAAGATAATCTAAAATTAGTCTTTACTGCTTCACTTTGAGGATAGTCCTAAAAATAAATCTGTACAATGCACAATTTGCAAGCATGCTTGCAATATATGTTAAATACTGTACTTTCATTGCACATATATTTTTACTAATCGTTGTTGATAATTTTTCTTTTACATATTCTACTCCAAGTAACTGGTGAAACTGACTTATAATTTCATGAATTTCCATGAGAAATTAGGTTAAGTCTTAAGCTCTGGAACTGACTATGTGCTTAGAAGTTATAGAGGAAGAAACTATATCTGCATACTACGCAGTTTAAAATTTTAACAAATCCATAGATTACCATTTTTAATTTTAAAGCTTCTCAAACTTATACATTACTTTTTAAAAAGAACACTCAAAATCAGAAACCTCTAAATAGATTTCTGAAGTTACAAGTTTCGGTGGTACAAAACTTAGAAGCTGAAAATTGAAAATAAGGTAGTTATGAAATCGGACTACTTTGCAATTCTAAAACAATTGAACTTCGAAAAGCTAAAATCTTGATCTGTCAGACCTCAACAGTCTTTAGATTTGAAGTTCCGAAAGCTAAGAAATTACAGATTTTGAACATTAGGAATAACTTTTTTATAACAGAACCTGAATTCCAGAACCTTTAAGTATGAGCGTTCGTTATTTAACAATCTAGGGATTTCAATACACTTAATTATTAAAATTTAAGGATAATAGGCGTCATTAGAGTTTTATGAATTATTATACACTAAATTTCATTATTAGAAAATCTTCCACTTATGAATCAAATGTATTCAGTTATCACTTTTTAGTCGGAATTCTGTTCAGAAACTTTCAGTTGTTATAAATTACAGCCATTGATTTGTATGAATTATAAATATGCTAAATACTGTAATAAATTATAATAGCTCTTCGAATTAAAATAAGCATTTGCTGAATATGTTAATAGGTTGTGTATGCGGAATAGCATATTTCTGAAAACCGGAAGCTGGACAAGAGTTGAAATCTGCCCGTTTTGCTATAACGGCTAGGGATACTGAGATACTAACCATAAACCATGTAACCGACAGTAGAAAGTCATCAAAATGTTACGCCCCGAGCCTCATGGTGATTAATCTCACATCGAAAGTTAGATCTGACCCATCTATTACCGTTCTGGAGAAAAAGTGGTAAAATACAGACGTCTGATTTAATTTGACATATTCAATTATATACCAAGAAGACGGAAAAATGCATTACGTACCTCTTTTTTAAGTAAATTACAGATTTGTAGGCACCTATTAAAGCGATAAAATTTTGAAAATTGTAAAAAATCAATAAACTTCGGACAAATGTCTTTACATAAATTTAAAGATTTTCTGGCATTGAGAAAATATGTATAAAGCTTAGGGTAAATTTTCGATAATTTTATTTTACCACGTGCTCTGTTGCCTAATGTTAGGCCCTGTTTGAACCAACTATAGTAAAACCTGTTTAAATCTGACCACCTGTTTAAACTGACCCTCTAGTCAAATTGACCACTTTTTTCAGTCCCTGCAAAAATCCCATTACTTTAATGTAATTTATAGTGTCTAAACTGACCACTTCTCTTTTGTGACAATTGACCACATTTACCTCAAATACTTGTTTAAAAATGTTTGTGTAATGTGACCATTAGCCAAGGGATTACCAATAGTTATAACTAATCTTCTAAAAGTTTAAGTAGGCATGTACGTGTAAATTGCATTCAAATAATTTCTGAGAATACATCATAATCCCTTAACAGTGACTAGTTGGGTTCAGGTATTTCCAAGTTTTAAGACTTTATTTTTGCTTCTGAGAAATTCATTACCTGCAAACTTTCACATTAGTAGTCCTTGGATAATTTTAAAATTGTTTTATAAAATCAGTCTTGTTTCATCTGTTGATTGAAACCATTGTGTTAATTAGTGCAATCAAGATGACTTTTTAAAAGTTTAAAAAGAACTAAATTTGCAAGAAAAACAAAAGGTGTTAGAGTTTTTAGAAAACCACAATGAAAGAAAAACAGCGAAACATTTTAGTATTAGCAAAACAACAGTAAAATAATATTAAAAAAAGAAAATTAGAATATCAACAACGTTACGAAAATGCTCTAGACTCCTTTAGAAAAAGACGTTTAACAGAATTTGAGGTGGTTAATCAATTAACTTCAAATTGGTTATTAAAAATACGCAGTTTAAATGCAAGACTTTCTGGACTAATGTTACAAGAAGTAGCATTAAAATTTGCTCAGCAGTCAAAGGCTAATTTTAAAGTATCGCCGGGTTGGCTTGAATCACTTAAGAAACGAAACATTTCCCAGAAAAGTTTAGTCGGTGATGCAAATGAAACTGATCCCGCAACAGTAAGTAATTTTCTTATTCTTTTTACATAGTTTGCAAAGGGCTTTATATCAGACGGTATTTTTAATGCTGATGAGTATGGGCTGTTTTGGGAAAATTGTAGTGTATAAGGAATTCACCCTTTTACAAAGTGACCACCTGCTTAAATTGACCATTTTGGGTCAGTCCCAAAGGTGGTCACTTTAGGCAGTTTCTACTGTATTTAATATTAATACTGCTTAATAATACTTGTGGTTTAAGCACTCTGGTTATTGAATTAATTTGCAATTAAAACAAAATCTTCTGATACTTCAGAAATAATTTCGACAACTTCAATAAGTACTCATATTTGTATCCAGATCTGAATTTCGAAACAGCATTCTTCTCGCCAAAATTCTTAACTAACCCTAACGCAGAAGTTCTAATCTTATAATACCGTAAATTTACCAACGTTCGAGATTTTAGATGACCAGAAATTTTAAAGTTATCGAGATTTTATACATTTTAAAACAGTTTAAAGTGCATTATTTGCAGTGGGTAATTCTGAAGCCTGAACTATGAAAATTCAATCCAAAATGTCTAAAATCATGAAATTTGTAAACTAACTTTAAAAATAACGA
This sequence comes from Agrypnus murinus, assembly GCA_929113105.1. NCBI lineage: Eukaryota > Metazoa > Arthropoda > Insecta > Coleoptera > Elateridae > Agrypnus > Agrypnus murinus. The sequence continues at coordinate 102,296,167 of OV816025.1, forward strand.
TTTGAATTTTCGACTTGGTAAAGTCCTGGAAGATAAATTTGTATAGAGAGAATTTATTAATATGCTTCTATATTATTCCAGGAAATAGGAAGTTGTATGTTCTTTATTAGAACAACTGACCGACAATCCGCCTTTCCAGAGGATGCTGTAATAACACGCTATATGTTCATACATTAACATTTACTGTAGAAAAATGTATTACTACTAAAACTAAGTAACTACTAAACTTATTAATTTAATTAAGCTTTAACGTCAAACAATACTCGTAGATTAAGAACTGATACATTTTTTTTGACAATTCGCAAAATTATTGTCGTTCTATGAGGCTTGTAAATGTTAAAATTCCGCCTAATCTACCGCGATAGTCTTTTGTGGATCTTTTTCGCCATGTTATATTACAATGTACAAAAATATTCATATTTCAGTAAATAATAACACAACGCAACAATTAATAGGATGAAACCAAAAGCACCAGAAAGTTGACATGCTCAAAACCAAAATTCCAAAAATATTTCATTAGGTTAGTTTGGAAAAAACTAACTTACAGGTATGGATGGTATCAAATGAATAGGTAAAATGAGAAATTATCCAGTTTATCTTTTCGGAGGGAAATGGTATCTGGAGTACGAGTCCAGGTTGCGGAGAATCTTGATCACTACCTCACTATCATTGTCAATAGCAGATTGTTTTGATGTGCCAATTATTGGTTCGGCATCACTTTCTGTATCTGTTTCAGTGTCTATATTGTTGGATGATTCAATGTTTCTGTTATCACTATCTGCAACCACTTTGTGCAGCCACCAACAAATGTCACCTAACATAACACTAAAATATTTTTCTCGGTATAGACCCACTTAACATAATCTTTCGCCTTGTTCGTCTGATTATGTGGCTAACTGACCCTCAAAATAGTCAACATGGCGGTGCAAGAAATAAATGTACTTTTAGTAACATGGACACACTTAATTCTTCGAAGGCATCCATCATATTAAGTACATTCGTACTGCTTAAAATATTCATTTAATTTTACCCAGTGCGCAATTAAAATTCAGTTGGGAACATGTTGTGATGATGGTGTTTATAAATATATAAGAACATGTAATTTAATATTTTATTATCAACGGTTATGCTATTTAAGGTATATTAATTACGTTTTATAATAATAATCTAAGGCTCTTGTACATTTATATTTCGTTTTATTTTATCTTATTGAGACTTCTGATTATGAATGAGTCCTTAACTGGGTTCTTTGATTAAGAACTCAATTATTTATTTAATAATAATTTTATACGATGGGATCGCCAGTAGTCTTGTTTTAAAGAGATAGAACAAAAGCACTAAATCTTTTCCTTTCTTTATTTATTTAAAACACCTTTTTCAATACACAAACCTGATAAACTTGGATGTGTTTTTCTTCCTTCTATTCCTTTAAGGTTCTGTCAGCAGTGAGTGGTGTAATTTGACCCCCTCCACCGTCGCTGCTAACACCCTGCACTCAGCCTTCGGCCTCAATGTCTGAGAGTTGCTGAAAGGTTTAGGTAACTTTGTCGAAAATTTTATTTATCTTCCTACGTCAACGTACATTGTTGACTTTAAAGTTCTTTTTAATTTACTGGTATATGCTGTTCATCGATAGATTGATTCACTTTCAGCTTGCCTCGATGTCTCGCCTTCAACACCTCAGGACTATTGGTATGTTCAAAAATTTTAGGTAATTTTCTTCTTTATTTTACTTTCTTCTTATATTATGATGATAATTAAAACTCGGAGACTGCTTATATAATGGTTTAACATTTATTTTAGCTTTTTTAACAAATTTTAATTGGATTTTTTTGTATGGCTTTATAATAGTTTTTATTTATTTATTTGCCTTTGAAACCAATAGAATTTCATTCTCTTTTTCTTGTCTAAATGTAAACCGACTTTCATTGTGTTTATCTTGTCTGCATGGAACCTCATTAATGTTCACTATTATTTATTCTTACAATTAATGGTCAAGTTTCGTGGTAACCGTGGTCTAGGCTATGTTGAGATTGTATTGTTCTATGAATTAGATTTTATCTATTGTTATAAAATCATATGTTTATTGTCATTTTCTTATTGGTAATAGTTACAGTTTCTATTTCAGAGTTAAACTGCAAGTGAACTTCTACTATCTCTAAACAGTTCTTTTATTTAAATTTCAATCTTGTATAAATACAAAAATAAATAAATTTCCACTTATCCTGAATCCTTTTGTGCTAAGTTAATTTATTTGTTTAAACAATGAGTTTTCTCATAAACTTTTAATGACTGATGGTCATATAGTTAACTCATTCTATCTTGGCGTCATTACTAACCACATATATGTGAAAAATATTCCTGAACTCATCTAATTACATCTAGCAATGTTCATGAATAACATTCTGAAACTCAACAACCTTTGTATTGATCAATCAAATAAAAATAAAATAAAACAAAAACTATGATGGTAATTAATATTGCACATAATATTCTGATATTAATATATTCTGTATAATACTTCGCTGATTCGAGTGCATAAAAATCCGATCTTTTATTTCTGTACATTTATTAGTAATGACATTTTTATATAAGGCTATATTACATAGGAAAACTCCCTTGTATGTCGATAAATATTAGCGAATAATTTTGAACATCCATATCAGGTAAGGTTTTCCTCATATTGCTTCATGATAGGTGTACCGTGCGTCGTAAAGTGAATGTAAAAAAATGTTCTTTTTTGTAGCAATATATGGAAGACCCTGTAAGTGTTAAAAAAATGGTAACTTTTTGTGGAGTGACCTAAACCCCTAAAGGCCCTGCCTACGCTAGGAACCAGAAGCCTACAGTGTTAGCCAAGGAACTCAATCACTATTAAAAATAAATTCCTCGGCCAGAAAAACCCACAAATATCCTTTTCCTGTAAAAATACGTCAAACTTAAAATAAAGATAAATTAAAGGTGAAAATTACTATTCAGTAGGTTTTAGAAAAAATTAAATATCAAAAATGAGTTTTTCAACCTCGAAAGCCTCCAGGTACACTTCCCCCCGAAAAGATAAATTGGATAATTTCCCTATTCATTTGCTACCTGTATATCGGTCAACTTATTGATAGCAAAATCTTTCACACTAACGTAATGAAATTCTTTTGGGATCCTACTATTGGGCATGCTAGCTTTCAAGTGCTTTTGGTTTCATCTCATTTCAAAATGTATCACTGTGTAATTAGAATGAAAAACCCAGAGAGTATGATAACCTTAATACATGTTGATTTGATATGATAATATCGTTTTTGTTTGAAAGTTTTAAAAGAATTAGTCAAAGGTTGTTTCTTGTTTCAACGTTGCGTTGGCCAGACAAAGCTTTCTGACTGCAATCTTGTATTGTATGTACCCTTGAAATATTCTTACAAAAGATATTGCTCGCAGGAATGTTTCCCTGTCATTTCAATTCAGATAAAATCGAACATTGTTTACTTAAAAATTGAAAGCAGCTTGTGACATAGTGATAATACCTAAGCCTGAATATCTTCGTAATGGATTCTGATAACCCAGTGTTACCAGCTTTATGTGTTTAACCTAAAACAGTTTTACTACGTCCTGTCCAATAGATATTTATTTACAACTTTAAAAAATATTTAGTTGTAAAACTAATCTATATAGTTCGTTATCAGATCTGCTCTTTTAAAACGCAACTTCTAATGGCATCCTCTCTCAAGAGCTTTTATTATCGGTGTTAGCGTGAGTTTCTTTTTTACCTACACCATCCTAAGGCAACAAAACTTTTTTGTAACGATTTAATGATTCGGTTTGCCATTAAATCATGTTACAAAATAGATCGCTGAAAACGCACCTGCTCCTTAATTTGCTTTTTGAAAGCAAAAAATTCACTTTGAAAAAACACTTCTCGTTTACTCTTTACTCTTAAGATATGTATTTAAGTGCACGTGAGAAGAATCATACACTTTCCATTAAATTAGAACGATCATTTCATAGACGGTAAAAATAATAATAAATACTTACACCTCGAATACAGACGATAATTACTAGCTGATTTGTAAAAATAAAATATAAAAAATTCATTGAACCGACATCAAACGTTATAAAACATGATTGAGTTGAATGAAAGGAAGTGCGAACAGTTTTATGCACAGACGCGACGTGTTCTTTTCTTTAGATTGTATTAAACATTATTTCCGACTACTATTTCTATCGTTAAAAACAACACGAGGAGAAAAAATTAGAGGTTAAAACATTGAAGATACGTTTGGAGATATTCAATAATACAATCACGTATTTTCGTTTTCCGCAAAAAAAATGATTGTTTAGATCAACCTTAAAAAGAAGATGAAGATGGCCTTAATAGAGATTTATACGAAACATGTTTTTATCTAATACTTTAATTGCAGTTTGTATTCTATCAAGTGATTTATTAAAAAAAACCGATGCGAACACAAAATGATAATTGCTGGTTTTTGAAATTTTATTGATACTTGTGATAGTTATCCATAAAAGATCTTTACACAAGCAATGTTATTAAATTGTAGAATTTGCCTTTCTTTTAGAATTAATTAAATGTTTTCAATCTTTAATTTTCGAAAACGCTTATTTGATAGTACCCATCTTTTTTTGTTGGTATCATAAATAAACATTTTATTTCAATTTAATATTGAAGCACATTTGAATCCTAAATTAAAATATTAAAAAATTAAATTGTCGGGTATGCATAGTTTCTAATACAAATGTCTCTAACTGTCTAATGCCAATTACAGAATTAAGAAATAATTCTCAAATAAATACATAAATAAGAAAATTAAAACTCACATTGTGAAACCCTCGTATTTATAGTCGGAGAGCAGACCCTCTGAATTCGACACCTTCTATACAACTCACGAACACACACCTAAAAAATAGGTAATCTAATGTAAAATGATCTGTTGAATTTGATTTTTTAGTTCGCCCATTAATTTGAGATTGCCAAAACGGCCGAATTGCCAATTTAAGAAAAAAATTACAAATTACGTGTTAATTTTTATTTTTCACATAACACATCATATCTTCTTTATTCTGCTTTCGATTAAATTCAATCTTTTACTGAATATTCTTCAAGTGTTCTTTGACAAGTTCATCGTAAAAGAATTGTCTTGGTAATAATAAACTTCTTAAAAAAAATTAATTGTGTTCCATTGACAGGAAATCTTTAACATTTGCAGAGAAGAATGTTCCATCGAGGTATCTTTTTTATTTTTAGAGTTAGGTGGCTACTATACGCGACAAAGATATTCCCATTGAATCAAATAAGATTTTTTATTAAGGTCTTTTTTAAAATTTTGCTTCCTGGACGAAATATTTATTGATATTTAAGTGCATTGTTGGGAGTGCGTCTCGGCATTATTTTTACACCAGCGCTTTTATGGTTATTCGTATAAATGGCTTCGTTCGTTTGAAAATTATTTGAAATTTAGTGATAGTTATTAATAATTATTATAATTTTAAACATATTTAGATGTCATTATAGTGCAGAACAATTATCATCCCCGACTGGGAATCTAACATAGGATTGGAATCGATTCCCAGTCGGAGATGATAATTTTTCTTCATTATAATATTTATAATAACATCTAAATATGTTTAAAAATATTCCTGTAATTAAATTTACAATAGATTTTCACTTTAATTAAGTATTATAAGATTTTGTAAGTTATTTGAAAAAGACATCAAAGTGTTCAGCTATTTTTTTATAAAAATAGAAATTAAAAATTTCTTTTTGGCATTAAATCTTAAATCCAGTTTATCATCCGAAGTGTAGATCTTATACCCGAATCGCATATAAGAGAAAATCAGAAACAGTAAGTAATACTATTATTATTATCGATAACGCACGCACAAGAACAAAAAATTTAAATCAAAAATGTCCACAAACTTGTATTATTTGTAATAAAGGTCGTGATAGTAAAGGATGTAGGAAATGAAAACTGGTAAAAAACGGTAACAACTTTTAAAAGGCAAAAGATATATGGGTTAAAGCAAAATAACGAACTATTACGCAGAACCCAAGGGTTTGGCGATGCTTGTATGGGTATGATTGTTAAGACTGTTGTTATCATAATTTATGCTTCTTGAATTAAAAAAAGAAAATCTGACAAAAAGAAATCTTCAACCTTCTCCGAAATATTTATAAAACACTAGAAAAGTCCCTAATTAGCGAAAAAGAATTCTCACTATATATAGCTGAAATAAAGATTATTCTTCAAAAAAAAGCTAAACTGTGGACTTGAAAAATGGACCAATTTAATTATACTAAACTATTTAGATAAACTAGCTTAGATTGAAATTCAAACTATCCTACGTCTGAAGATATTATATATAACATTCAAAAACAGTTTGAGGATAAAGTTCTTGTTCCACGCGGTGCCAAATTATATAGCTGTGTGTTCTGCAAAGGCAATTTCATTTGCCTCATGAATTGCAATCAAATGCTTGAATAATTTTGCAAAACATTTGAAAAGGGACATTATAGTGTACAGCTCAGATCAAGATTTTATCCAAGTTACCAAAGAATGCGTCTCAAAAATTATCCTCAAAACTATCAACAATTTCTTTGCATTGCTACTGACAGATGTAGAGGTACATTTTGACGACGAAGTAAAAATGACCATGATAAATTACCATCAACTCAAAGATGAATTTCATTTAAATATAAAAAGAGCATTTTTGCAATGTTCTATGTACAGAACAGCCTACCAGATTAAGTTCAAGATTCCAAATATTTTAGATTTTGGATGGTTTATTAAGGAAAAGGCATATTATCATCAAAAATAAAAGGTATTAAAAAGCTAAGGAATCCCATACTTTTATTCAGGTAACTCCACTTTGTAAATACAAATTATTTTACTGTACTACAAACTGCAAAGTGTAGCAAAATTAACATACTGCGTAACATAAGTTATGTGAAGGAAAATGTAATATTTAACCCATTTACAAAATAATACATACGATGCTTTTGCAACGATGAAACAAATATTTTTTAAATTTGTATGCTTTAGTTATTATCTCTATCGTTTAAAGATTAAAAAGTTCAATAATTCGTTTGCAGCTACTCCCTCAAGCGTCTGCGAGGTGTCCAGACTGAACTTACTGCATGTTGACACTAGAATGCATTTTGCGCGCAGATATATTTATGTTCAACTCGCAATAACTTTTTTCAGGAACGACATTATGGCTTAATCTCTTTTTCAAAAATAAATTTGAACGTTTAGTCACATTTTGTCTCGATTATGTACCTATCAATTCCTAAAAATAAACTTAGTCATACGACGTGTGAAATTTTCTATACACAAATATGCACCGTAGACAGAAATTAATTTTTTTCTAAAAATCTACATATTTTTGGAATCTTTTAAATATACTACCATCATCTTAACACCATGGCTTACACTTGGTCAAAAAATCAGAACTTTAGCTCTATTCATTGTTGAGAAAATGTAAAAAATGTTTTCAAAATTGTCGAAAAGTAATTTATTAAAAATGATAAAAATATGGACTTTTTGGCTATTTCGCAATTCCTGATCGGTTCGCGAACTCAAAATTCGAATCCAGCAGGTCATTTTACATGATATCAACTATTTTTTAGATGTGTGTTCGCGAGTTGTATAAGCTACTTTTAAAATGCTTCCTATGGAGCCGCTGCTCTCGGACTATTACTACTACACATTATTCCCAAAGAATTTAAAGAATTCATGTTGAAGAATCGAAAAACCAGATAAACATTAAGATATAATATTATTAGCAACCACGCCTGCTAAAACTGCATTTTATACGTTTTACGGCGGTATTGTGACGATTTTTAAAAATGTTTTTTTGTAAAATTTATTTTTTTCAGTCAGTGGCGGCCTAAGTTATTTTTAACGGCTTGGTATGTAAGGATTTTGGCTGTCAATTAAAATTATTTTTTATTTGACGATAGAGTCTGCTTCTGGACATCCACAGTAGCTTTTAAAAAAACAAGCAGAATCATTTGTAATCATTTCACTCTTTATTATCATCCTACCAACCCCCCACTATCAGTCATAACCGTCTTTCCTTACCTATAAAACTATATTAAAATGCAGTGTTCTGCGTCTTTTCGCTAAGATATTGTTTTCAAAATTAAGAAATATACAGTTCTAGATATCAGATAATTATATACTACTATAAGTAAAGACCTCTAAAAGGGTGTGAAGTCTCGCATATTTAGATTTTTGAAGATTAAAATTCTCGAATCCCACTAGGCTTTATAATTTCCATATTCTTTATTTTCTTAATTTGCATGTGTTAAGATTTGAAACACTCACTTTTTAAATGTTTGTACAAATTATTGTTAAAGAAGAATACTACGAACTATACCGGAAATATAGACCAAACTTTACAAATTTTCTAGAAATACGACTAGAATTACAAACTGCTTTCCGAGATCTAGATTTTAGATTTACAAAGTTTAGTGTTTTAAAAGTAACTAGGGAAACCTCGTCAAGACATTGTACAAATAACTATAAACAGATTTTGCATCATTGTTACTCACTACATAAGTCGTTTTTTGGCGACGCAATTATTTCAACTACAGTTTTAAAATATGTGAGTGCGTGACGTCATTAAAATGGGCAGCGCGAAAAAGTGTGTAGTTCAACTACTGTCAAGTGTTAACAGTGCTGGCTGTCAAACTACTGTCATTGTGAGCTGTGTTAATTGTAAGGCAAAATAACAATAATAAAAAGCCTTTATTGCTATTATCGAGGAAGTAGTGGTGGTAATAGTGGTAATAGACTTAGAAAATATGTCCAGGTACAGAGTTCAAATATTTAGTGGTTTGGTAGGTATTAGGTTGAACATGATACTATTTGCAGAAATCAGTTGTTGGACCATGTAAGGACTATGATACTCAATGGTATTGAAGAAGAAGAACAACATATTATGCTATTACTAGAAATGTTGATGAAGGAAGAAGATGTAGACATTCAAATTGCTGTGGCCTGTACGAATCGTCAACATAGAAGAATATCATATTTGTAGCTTCAATAGCCATTACTAAAGGATCAAAGTCAGCTGGTAAACCACCCAAAAGTAGCATTGCAACTTCTTCGTCATTCACTATATGCCCAATATCTGAAAGTTGTTGAACTAGAGACATCAATCCATTTACGTACTCACCCATTGTATTATAGTCTTCATATTTCGTACGGAGTAGTCTTCGTAATAATCCAATTCGACGACATAAACCTTTGTCTTCAAACGCCTTTTGAAGATGCTCCCAAGCTTGCTTTGCAGTTATAGCTTGTCGTACATGAATAAAACATGATGGATCCACGTTTAAACAAATCTTGGCAAGTGCACGTTGGTCTCGATTTACATGATGTCAGTTCCCAATACACAGTTCCATAAACCATCCATGATTAAAGACATTCTCATTAAGAATTTCCAATTATTATAATTCTTAGTACCTTCTAGTTTCTGTAATATTGTTCCTGCACCTCCAATGTAAATTGGAGATTGAGTTGTTGTTGATACCATATCCGCAGTTATCGCCTGGGTTGTGGGTGATGTGGTGGTGGTTGTCAATAAATCTGTAGTAGACATTTTATTCAAGAAACACACAGAAAGAAAAACAGTCCACACAAAGATCAATATCTATTCCACAAAACTTGAGACTTTGACAGTTCTAGATTGATTTAATTTTAATCAACTATTATATTAACAGAACTGCACTCTGGGCCCATAACCTGATAAATTGTAGCAATGCACAATAAAAACAGAGTATTGTTTAAAATATAACAACAACCATTTTAATGGGAATACTTTTTTAAAGTACATTTTCATAATACATGACAGTTTTACAATTTGTTTATACAAAAAAGAGAAAACAAGATATAAGAGTACTATACACTCTAGATTATTTGCTCTAACAGAAACAATAAAACTGTTACGTTCTACGAGCAAGTAAAGCAAGTATCCAGATTTAATACACTATACAGCATAGTTTACAAGAAGAGGCCAAGAAACAATTAAGAGTTATCAAGTTATTGAATTTATTTGCTGTGGAAGTAATATCAATTGTCAAGACAGTACGAGCAAGGTTGTACTTTCTTTATCTTTTCGATTACTCTATTTCTTATACTACCTTGTAAACTGTAGTACATTCTATCATATTCTATTTATTTTTAGTTTTTCCGTAACTTCTATTACATCTGACATAGTAAAACAGAATTAAGAAATTCAAGTTAAAATGTCAGAAGACGAAGTAAAAGAATTAATTCGCAATCGAGGTACTTTAAAAGCCAAATTAACAAATCTAGAAAAGTTCTTGGACAATGTTAAAGCATCAACTTCTGATGATAAAGCTATTGCTACACAAATTAAGTTACGATTTCAAAATAATAATACTTTACTATCAGAATTTGACAAGGTGCAAACAAGAATAGAGTCAATTTGTTCAGAAAATGAATTGAATTTGCAATATGAAAAAAGATACTGTTTTGAAAACAGATATTTTCAACTTCAGTCATTGTTAGTACATTATCAAGATAATGTAAAATCTGTTAGTGCTACTTCTATATCAGATGGTCAGCCCATTCCGTCACATGGAACTAGCTATGGTGATCCATTAGAATATATACTTTTGCCAAAACTTAAGCTTCCCACCTTTGGTGGTGAATTCAGTCAATGGTTAACCTTTAAAACTAGTTTTGTTTCGATAATCGATAGTCATCCAAAACTAAATGATAATCAAAAATTTCAATTTTTAAAGGCATCTCTGGAAAACTATGCGTTACGTTTAATAGAAGAGTTAGAATCAGTTACCAATCCCTATGAAGAAGCCTGACACATATTGTGTGACAGGTTTGATAAAAAACAATTTTTATTGAATACTCATTTCAAATCATTACTAAGTATTCAACCATTACAAAAATATATCTATCCACTGTTCAGACAGATGCTGGATGAAATCTCAAAACAATTAAATGCCCTGGATGCAATGCAACTTTCCAAAGAAACCTTGTATGAATATTTAATCATTCATATCCTCTCTAGTAAGCTAGATAAACTTACCTTGAAAAATTGGAAAGAATTAAAATATAAGTCAGATGTGCCAACATTAAATGAGTTTTTAGATTTTTTAAAAGCTAAAGTTGATTTATTGCATTCCCTAAACGATTCATATTCGAACTCTAGTCAATTTTCAGGTGTACCAAGCTATAAGAAACCGTCATATAGTTCAAAGTCTTCTGAATCACAAGTAGATCTTGCGGTAACACCTTTTGGGCAATGTTATTATTGCAAAGGAAACCATTCTATTTATAAATGTCTAGAATTTCTATCCTTATCACCAATTGAAAGAATAAAAAAGGTAAAAAAAGCTTAATTTGTGCCACAATTGTCTTCGCACAAGTCATCCCACACCTAAATGCCATAGTGGTTCTTGCAAATTCTGCAAGAAACGATTGCACTGCAAAAACATCAACTGGAACTATCACCAGGTCTTTGCGTCACATATGTCCACTTCCAAACCAAGATGAGATTACTAATTAACCTGAACGTTGGTTGAATATGAACATTGTAGAACTTTGAAGGTACCCTTCAAAGGGGGGGGCCTTTATGTACAAATAACTATAAACAGATTTTGCATCATTGTTACTCACTACACATATTGCTTTGTTAGTTGTTATAGTTATCCATAATTGTGGTTGTAAACAGACGTCAATAAAAAGTCATGTTAAAAAATCAATCTATAATTTTTTCTACTAGCTATACAAGAATCAAACAAACAGTCCATTAACAATTCAAGAAACCAGAACCAGCACTTCATTAACAGACATGATGGTCAAAAAGCTAATTAATTGAAGAATTTCTTTGTACACAACGGTCGTTGTGTTATTACAATGCTTCGGATTTTTATGAGTGATTATTTAAATAAACGCAACTAAACATATCCAGTTGAAACTTCTAACCGTAGCTGTGTCTCGTTTCTCCCGACGTACCTAACTCTCTGGTTTACCCCTCCCATTCGGTTTATTCTATAGACATACATACATAAGAAAATTCTACTTTGAATTCGTATAGCATATGCATAATATATCAATTTTCTAGTTGGTTTTACAGATATTCCTATTTTACTTTTTCATCAAATATTCGAATCTGAAATGAAAATTAAAACATACCGAAAAAACGGATAGTCAGAGACAGAAGCTCGTATCGAATTTCCTGAAACTGCTCCACATCCAATACTATGAAACTCGGCTGAGAATTGTTTGATATGATTTGTAAGCAAGCGATCGGTGACGTAGTAACCAAGTAGAGGGAGGATATTTAATTCCGAGACATGTCGAAGCGAGTGATGTAAGTAAACAATCGGTCTTGAGCGTATTGAAATGCATCGTCTACAAATAACGCTTTTAAAAATATAAATACATAATTAAAAAATCGCAAAACTAGGGAGAGCTGGCAAATCTACAGCGTAAAACCTTTAACTTGGAATTGCGTAGATCGGTCCAGAAAAATTCTGAAACAAGGCGTAACAAAAATAAATCTTCTGTTTTAAATAGGTGTAAAATATTTTAATTTTATGGTTTTAAAAACCTAAAGACTAAAGAAAACACAATGTCAAAGCTTATAAAAATTAATTAGCAATTAGATCTTGTAGAACTCCTAATAGAGAACTATGGCGGCATGTAAGGATTTGTCTATAAATCGGTTGTCGATACAGGGTGGTCCAAAAATGTAATGAAGAAAAAAGTCGAAAATATTATGCTCTCACCCCCTGGGATTATTGTACATCGAAAAAAGTAGACCTATTTTTTAATTTTGAAATAGAACGATATTTAGGGGTGTCTCAAAGTTTCCCATATGTGTTTTATACGGGAAAACACTTTTTCGTAGATTTGGTATTGAATACTGGAAATTCAATATTTTCAACTAGACTACTCTGTTTCTCTTCAGAAATGTTCAGAAAATGATTATTTATTAAGCTTTTATATCAACTATTTTTTACAGGACCGCAAGAAACCCCAGAAATGTAAGAAACATGAAAAAATCGTTAAAAATACAGTACATTTTTCTTGGAGTTCTGGAGAACCAAGAGAACCAAAATGTGAATTGTTACAGATAGTAGAAACAAACGTATTCTTTGTAATAATAACTTAAACTAAATAAAAATAAATTGATAATTCTGTAATAGTTTTTTTTTATTTCACGCCTACACTACGGGGGAACCAACATCTAAGGTCATCTGTCCCCCATCTAACATGCAACACGAATACACACATCCATAGTTGAGGTGGCGGAATTTTCCAATTAGAATAATCCCGCCGCCCCAAGTGGGATTGGAACCCACGACCCTTGGAACACGAGTGCTGCACTGACACCACTCGTCCACCGCCAAATATATAAAAATGAAGTAGTGTTGATCTACACATCTAATCTACACAGCGAAATCTTCAATATAAAAAAAATCACATAAATCGACTCAGGAACTCGAAAACGAACAAAAGTAAGCATTGTGTTTTAAATATATAGAAAAAGCTTTAAGAAATGTTCATTCCTGCCAAGTATCAATTTTCAGTTTCGATTTTAAAAACCCTTTTAGAGTACTTTACAACTGTGACTTATTAAATCTTTGCAAGCGGGTTTCGAAGTACCATATTTTCAAAATATGTAGTGTCTGGAAGAATCAGATTTTAATCAGAATTGGGAAATTTTCCAAGAAATTAAAATTGCCATTGAATGTTTTCTGTAATCAAAAATGTATACTTGAAAAGTTTAAGCATTTCAAAGATTAATAGTTTCGAAATCCAGTATATTCAACTATGAAGTTTTAAAATATAATATACTGCGAAGAAGTATTACAAAATATTCAGAAACTACCGACCGACCGGTCTGATTATACCAAATAACATGAGTAGGTATTGGTCCACCTGAGACCTGCCCCTCCCTTTTTATGCAAATGACCCGCGATCTAATTAATATGCAAATGAGGCGTGGTCTAATTAAAGGCGCGAATTAAATGCGCGAATTAAATGCGCGAATTAAATTAATTGATCTAATTAAATTAATTCACGGTATCAATTACATATCTCCTCTCTCATTTACATATATGATTTCTCATATGCATGGGCGAATTAAATTAATTGATCTAAATTAAATTAATTCACGGTATCAATTACATATCTCCTCTCTCATTTACATATATGATTTCTCATATGCATGGGCGAATTAAATTAATTGATCTAAATTAAATTAATTCACGGTATCATTTACATATCTCCTCTCTCATTTACATATATGATTTCTCATATGCATGCGCGAATTAAATTAATTCACGTCTCATTTTGTTCACCTCATTTTTATATATTATTATTTGTCATCTCTCATCTCTCTCTCCTCATTCCCAACTTGGATTTCCCGCTGAAAGATTTGAATTCCTAGCGCTGCTAAGGCCATCTATCGGTGACGTCATATGATCGGTATAGTAGATTTCTATACGCCTGTAGATAGGCAACCTGCTACACTTTTTTATAAAAATCAATGGAGCCAACAGGATTTGAACCGGGGACCGCTCGAATGGTAGCCAGCCAATGCATCCATTACACCACGAAGGTAATCTATTAAAGCACTGTAAACGGGTTATAAAAAAAATAATGTTGACTAGCTATTGTTGTGTCGAATTGACGATTTGATTTGAAAATTTAATAATGTAATTTATCGTTTAGACTAACCCTTGCTTACTTCTATATATGTTTAATTAATATGTAATTAGTACATCAAAATATGTTCTTAATATGTTAATCAATTTCCTTATAAAATATAACTATATATCATTGAAATAAAACATTAAACAATTGCAGTCGTTTATCATAAACCTAGTGGTGAGTTTGTATTATTCGTATAGCGATATGGATATATTATTCAGATATGTCGTGTTATGTGTTTAAATTTCTCATATGCATGCGCGAATTAAATTAATTCACGGTATCATTAGTGTATCTCCTCTCTCATTTACATAACTGATATCTCATTCTGTACATCTCATTTTTATATATTATTTGCCATCTCTCATCTCTCTCTCTCTCTCATAAATTTATTTTAAAATAAATCAGTCCTATTTGATATTTATCTACAGGTCATCATGTAATTCTGCGAAAATAATTTAATATGAAGCGTAATAATAAAAAAATTTATTTTCAACTATACAAAAGTAACTCTTAAGCTACTGTCAATCAACTGTCGGATTAGCTCTGGTGCATTAGACCTGTTTAAATATACGCCATAAACATTTAGTTTGAAAGAAAAGAAATAGGGTCGTTATGATTTCATAAAATTTTATTTAAATGAAACGTTTAAGAATATAGAATACTGTAGAGCATTATTTTTAAAATTCAAAAACATTATCTATAGCTAAAACTGTTTAAGAAATAACTTTCAAACTAAATTTTTTTTGCATGAAAATACGTACAAACTAATTAGCCAGATTGCCTTCGACATTCTTTAAAACTGCTTTCAACTATAAATAAACAAACGTTCTTACGAATGACTGACTGAAAGGAATTTAGATTTATAAATAATTTGTTTACAACATAATCATGAATAAAGTGGTTGGTGTATTTTTGCATACGAAACAATGGAACATTTATTTACCTCTCCCTTTCTCACTCTCACGCTCTCTCCCTTCATCCTAATGCTAGTAAATGAAACAGTAATGGATAGAGGTAACCGTTAGGTCTACTGTTCTGGGATTGGTTCGGACGGCTTTGTTATTTCATACGTGAAAATAAAAAAAAAATCGATAAATGTTTTACTGTTTTTATTATTTTTCGTATAGTTACACAATATTACTAATATTCTATTGTCAATCAGCTTAAACTAGGTGATTATAGTTTTATATAGTATATTACTTTATTACTCAATATAAACTAGATATGTTATATCAGAATGTTACAAATTAATTTTCTAACAAAATAACTTAGATCGGCTTATAAATATATATATATATATATATATATATATATATATATATATATATATATATATATATATATATATATATATATATATATATATATATATATATATATATATATATATAATAGAATTGGAAATATCGGGTATGCGGTCTGTAGTAAAATTATTATTGTAAGTTCAATTAACTCTCCTACGTACAACTTATCTAAAATTCTAGCTGAGATTTTAAAAAATGCTTTCGAAAATCAAACTGATTATAATATTAAGGACACCTTTTCATTTGTTAATAACATTAATGGCTTGACTTTACCAGAAGATTATGTATTAATTTCTTTAGATTTAGTATCACTTTTTACCAACCTTCCATTACATTTTGTAATTGAGATCTTACAATTAAAATGGGATTTAATCAAGGAATTTACGACACTATCAAAGGACAGTCTTATAACACTCATCAATTTTATAATTCATAATACATATTTTAGTTTTGATAATAAATTTTATCGTCAAATATTTGGAACTCCAATGGGATCCCCGATAAGTCCTATTTTGGCTACAATAGTATTAGATTATTTGTTAGATCAAGTTATTCCTCTCTTACCCTTCCACTTACCATTTATTTATAAATACGTTGATGACATTATTTGTGCTGTTCCGTTTGATAGTACACAAATAACTTTAGATATCTTCAATTCATTTAACAACCATCTTCAATTCACTATAGAATTAGAGAAAGAATGTAGTGTACCATTCTTAGACACTAAAGTAATAAGATCTCAAAACAAAATAATTTTAGATTGGTATCAAAAGCCAACTGCATCTGGCAGATTTTTAAATTATTACTCAAATCATCCAAAGAATCAAAAATACAACACTGTTATCACAATGAAAAATAGAATTACACATATAAGTGATGACAGTTTCATAAATAACAACTTAAAAAAGCTTTTTGAAATATTTGCAAACAATGGATATCCAAAAAACCTTCTAAAAAAACTAATCTATAACTCTAATTTCCACGACGGCCCTACTGATGATTCTAATGAACAATTAATTAAATTTAAAAAAATCCCCTTTATTAGCAACTTAACTCATTCGGTAACATCACTGTTTAAGGAATTTAAAAATATAAAAATTGCAAAATATAATTTATTAAAAAATTCTAAATTACTTTCTAAACTCAAAGACAAGACACCAATATTATATAACAGTAATGTTATTTATGAGGTATCTTGTTTGGGATGTCAAGGGTGTTACATTGGACAAACTGGACAATGGTTAAAACAGCGGATCACCCAACATAAAAGTGATTGCCGCTTGGGAAAAAATTCGTGTGCTCTTGTTAATCACAATTTAGAAACTGGACATAATTTTGATTACAGAAATGTTAAAATTTTGGAACTTGAAATTCATTATAAAACTAGATTATTTCTTGAAATGTACCACATTAGAAAAAACCAAAACACAATTAACTATAAATCGGATATAAACCAATTAAGTAACATTTACAGTAACATTTTAAATCTAATATAATCTACAAACTTTCAACAAAATTTGTATATTTTATAGTTTTTAGTCTTAGCATAAAATTGTTAAAACTGGCTTTCTTTGTTTTTTTTTAGTTTCAATGAAATGTCAAATTGAAACTTCAAAAACATATTATGTCTTATTTTTATGCTATTTTGAACCTGTTTTTATAAAGACTAGTTAATCTAATTTTGTAAGTTAGTTATAGTTTATTTATAATTATTACTCATTGTATAATTAATCCTTAACGGCTTAACTTGTAGTTTACTCCTGAAGAAGTTGCAAAAAAGCGACGAAATATTGAGTAAAAAATAAAAAGATTTTACTACAGACCGCATACCCGATATTTCCAATTCTATTATATATATATACTGTACGGTCGAAAACAATCCATTATTTATATATATATATATATATATATATATATATATATATATATATATATATATATATATATTTTGAATGCAAATTCATATAGAAAAATTTATCGACTCTGCTGGGATTCGAACCCAGGACCCTCCACTGTCTAGGTGGTATCTCTACCTGGGTTCGAATCCCAGCAGAGTCGATAAATTTTTCTATATGAATTTGCATTCAAAATATTATTTAATGTAAAATCATTATTCAACTTAACAAAAAATTAATATCATCTAAAATTTATATATATATATATATATATATATATATATATATATATATATATATATATATATATATATATATATATATATATATATATATATATATATATATATATATATATATATATATATATATATATATATATATATATATATATATATTCTAACACTTAACATTTACTTAATAGAATATTAACTATATATTAAACTTAAACCTCAACAACAACATACTTTATTTAATCTAGTAATATAAACTTTATATAGGTAAGAACTGTCATTTAACAACATCTTCCGCCTTTATCCAGGACTTTTCATTCAAGCCGAGCCATTTGACGTACATGTCACCATTGCTGCGGCGTTTAAGTACTTTTTCAACTAAGTAAACGTCTGGCTGATTGGTTTTCTGCAGCTCGAACTCGTAGAAAGCTCCTCGAACAGCAACCCCATGAAGATCTTCCAGCAGATATGTGACAGGTTTTGTAAATTGAACTTTAACTATTTTGAATAATTCAGTTGACCAGCTGGGCGTGTATCCCTTAGAAAAGACCCCCTTGAACTTACTAATACGTACGAGGTCATTCAAGTCTAGTTTACGTTTACTTCCTGCAGAGACATCTGCTTTTACATTAGTGTCATAAACGGTTAGTTTGGTGGTAGGTGTAACAGTAGCAGGAGCTCGACCTATCGTTCTATGTCTGGTGTTGTTATAGCTGTCAACTACCCTCTGTAATATATCTATCCATTTAAATGATCCTCGGTAGCTAAACTCTTTATACAACTTTTGCTTAATTGTACGGATAACGCGTTCAACTATCGAAGCCTTAATTACGGAATATGTAGAGTAATGATTTATAGTGTGCTCTTTCATTAATCGTTTAAAATGTTTATTGTAAAACTCTTTCCCGAGATCCGTCTGAAGATTCTTGGGTATGACTGAACTCTTAAAGATGCTGCGGACCTGCTTTGTCACCTCTTCTCCGGATTTAGTTTTCAACGGTCGTGCATACAGATATTTCGAATAACAGTTTATCATCAGCAGTATGTAACGATACCCCTTATTTACTTTAGCATAGGGTATAAACTCGGCTAAGTCAGCCTGGAACAAGTCCTGGAAATCTTTTATTATAGTGCGACGTCTTTGAAAGTTTTTTCTAGCAGCCCTGTGTATTTCATCAACAACGGTTTGTTTAGCACTAGTCATTATCATACAATTAATCTCAACGACACCGAGAGAGCAACGTCTCAAATAATTATATTGGCAGCAGCCGTGTTTGATGAATACTGAACAATGTTAAAGCAATATACCATTATATACCCCCGACATATTCTATTCTATGATGCCTTCCTCCTTAAGTTCGCTTATAATTGATATTATTTCGTTTTCATTCTGTGGACTAGTGTTGCCGGCACTCTTTACAGCATATAACAAACGAAGCCGGTCGACTAGCTCGTTAGCCTTATTCCAGTAGACGTATTCGACTTTGCAATCGCTTAATTTTTTAAAATTTGACGATGATGATGATGATAGTCTAATGCCTAAGCCTTTGATTCTGGGTAAGTTCGGTTTAATTATATAATCATACTTCCAATGTTTAACAGCTGTTAGTTTACCCTGTGGTCTATATGATTTCTTATGCGCATTAGTAAGGGCTATTATCTGCATATAATTATTGATATCAGCTTGCGTTGGTATAGACTCTAATTCACTAAACGTGAGTAAGTCAAACAGACCGGGTGTTGCTTTGAAAACGTTGTTTTTAATTATGATGTTTGTATCACGCATAGTCACAGGGGAAGATGCAAATGTCCACGCGTCTCGATCAATTTTATATCTAATACCGAATCTAGTTCTATCTATATTTTTGTTTCCGACAGCGTTAGCTATCAGCATACCGTAATGAGTAGGGAGATCAAGAGTTTTATTAGATTCTTCTTCTTCTTCTTCGTCTGCTTCCGATGATGATGATGTAGCAGGTTGTTTTTTAACTTTCAACTGGGGAATGTAACTAGCTGTAGTAGTAGTAGCAGCAGATGGTTGTGTTTTAACTTTCAATAGGGGTACGTTAGAGGTGTTAACTGATTTAGCAATGGTTTCCAGGTGATATAACTGGATTGTGCGTGACGCGATACATACGTTCTGCTTCTGCTCTATCACGACGAAAGTATGCAAACTTCTTACGTATAGCATTACGAGCATGTATTATTTTACGCTTTAAACTCAGATCATACATGTTGGACATGTCGGCTATGCAGAGACTACTAAACGATTCGACTCTAATTATAAACTTATATATGAATCAAAACCCTTCCGATATCTGCCACGGTCTAGAGAGCTGTCTTTATTAATTACCAGGAAATCATGCGGCTCCTTCCAACATAGAGAGCAAATGTTTTTGAACTGATCATAGCTAATACCGTCTCCTACAACATGATCGCTAAATACGTGTTTTAAGTTCAACTCGTCTTGTCTAAAGAGAATAATTAGGTTTGCATTGTCCCTAATCAGATGTTTCGGTATCTTGGCGTACGTTTGGCCTAGATAAAAACAGTCGACACCCTTATGCCTACCCATGCTAAAATATTCTCTAATCTTTTCCTGCTTGCTGCAAATTATATCATCAAAAATGAACACTGAATTAGGTTTAACATCACCGGGGCTGATTACGTCATCGTTTTCGCTAAATTCATGATATCCCATACCCGTAAGTGGTTTCATAACACGTCTTAAGAATTCATATTTAGGTTGAAATAAAGACTTGGCGTATAGGTAGATATTTTCAAATTTTAATCCGTTTTCGCTAATAAGTAAACCTAACATAGCATTAGTTTTACCACAGGAAGATGGACCGCTCAATATTGCTCTACATGATACAGGTAACAGGTCGCCATGTTTCCTAACATCCTCGCCTGATCGTCGTTGTAAAGATGTATCATCGCAGTCGTCTAGGTTACATATGTTTAGTGACTTATTTTGTTTAACGACCTTCATTACGGTATGCGTACGTGTCTAGTCACGGTCTCGTTAAACGGATTATACTCGATTAATGCGTCGTGAAGGATCAAACAATACGCCTTAGTTGTGTTCGTAAATGCGGCTGAAGACTCGAGCTCTAGTCTAATATCGACAGTGGAATCCTTAAAACTCTCTACCTGTCTTGAACAGTCAATAACAAAAATGGGATACGTTTCAAACGATTTGTAGCTGAGTAAACAGCTCTCAGCCGCACCTCTACCTATACCGTCATAGTAGTTCTCGCGAAAACGAGTATAATTCAGATACGCAGGAATGTAGTCCTTACGGTCGAAATCGAGATTTAAACGCTGATGCGGGAACACTTGCGAATTTAAATACAACTTAACGTCGACCAAGTTCGAATGAGTAAATGTAGTCGGGTTACCCGTTCTTATACCCAGCTGGCGCTCGTCTTGTAAAACTACAAAGACCCAGCGCGGTTTCTCTAGATCATTGGAGTTCTTTACACGCCAAACCTGGTTTTTAGTAGTTCCCAACGAGGGTAACTCGTGTAATTCCCAACGTCTAAACGGAGCGATAATAGAAGAATTATCTCTTAAACTCTCCACCAGGTTCACTTTGCTTTCATCTGATAACAGTATATGCGGAACTTCCCACGAGAGCTTATCAATCTTGATATCTACGTCGGTACCTGCATCACCTGCGTCGCTTTTATAGCAATTAAATTCGTTCTTGGAGCGAATTAAAACTAGCTGACAACTCATATGAGGTATTACTTTTTTATAATCGTCTGCAAATCCAAAGATATCTTTTAATGGTATTCTACACGTGAAATGAAAGACGTTATTACCCTGGTTATGTAACAAATCATTATCGCTAGTAATCCCTAAGTTCCATGCTGAGCTGGTTAAAGCTCTATCCTCGGCGCCATGTGAAACGAGACCTTTTATAGTGCTTGTAATGCCGGGCTGTTTACAGACATCTATGAGCTGGTTTGTGCCTAATATTAGTTGAATTTCATCAAACAGAAAGTGGGCAAAATTGTTTACCAGAAGGAATTGCTTGTTTTCTGCACGCGTTATGCTACCTTTAACAAGTACATAGCTGTCATACAAAGCTAAAACGTTATCGGAATTTTGTATGCTGATTCTAATGGTGTCGGAATGATTGGCATTTAGCGTAAACGGCAGATAGGTATAAAAATCCTCTTTTATTATATCTGTATCGACGCGTGGCTTCCCAAATATGTTTAATTTATCAATGGTAAAGGTGTCGGTGTTAATATGCATTTTACTTCGTTTTGACATGCTGCTGCTGCTGCTGTTATCGTACTTTAAAGCCTAAAGATTCAAGAAAAAGGCGACGAGCTTTAGTTAGTTTTAATCGAAGGTCTGCACGTGCCGACGTTCGACGGTGAATGACCTTTGATGGACATATGCTGATGTTTTTATAGCTAAAGTTTATTCCCATTTTTCACGTTTAAGTTCTAGCCTGATGCTCGTGAAAGTGTCTTCAGACAAATTTATCAACTCTCCTCTCGCGTCTACCAGTCTAATGGTAATGTTGTCGATCTCGGTGACAGTGATGGGAAAGTAAATCACATGCGATGGCTCCTTTTCTATCAGATAACCGGGTGGTACGCAAACACCAAATTCGAAGATTGTATGACCTGCTTGATTGTTTCTATATGAGCCGCCTGTAATATTCGTGTCTACAAAGATGTTTGGAGTTGAAAGTATATCGACAACTCGATCTGATACGTGTCTACTACCGGGTTCTAGCACGCGCTTCTTAAATCCTAGTAGTGATCCTATGTTATCGGGTTTGGTAAAATCAATCAACTCGGTAGCTGATTCAATCTCACACTTTCCCGTATTAGTGTTAGCTTTGATTTGTAGTAGTAGATCTCCCTCATCGGGATCGCCACTAGTTTGATTCTTTATATAGTTAACGATTTCAGACAACTCGTAGCTACCCGGTTCAATAGTTATCGCCTCTTCTCCGTAATAAAATTTATTTTTGCCTGGGTATATATTCCGTATCGTGTGACTTGTATATAAGCCGACTAAACCTAGTGAGTATTCGTAACGCACGTGATCTAGTGTTATAGGTGGATAAATACGATCCGTAGAAAGCCTGTTTCCTGTACCGTACACCGTGATGGTCCTAGCCATACTTATCCGATTTACACTTTCACCTCTCTTTTATACAAAAATCGTAGACACAGATGTCCGCAGTTGTATGTATTGAACTTTTGTTCTTGGGCTACGTTGTAGTATACGGCGCAGCGAGGCCCTAAATATTTCACAAGTTCAGATGGTGGTCTCAGGTCTCCGAAGGGGTCATAGTACAAAACCACGTTTCGATCCTTTCTATAGGCAACCCAATGAGTACCCGGTCCTCCAGCGTCGTCAAGATTAACAATAGCTCTTTCGAATTGCAAAGGTTTCGTTGCAGGTAGACTTGTTCTCATATAGACACCTCTAAAATAGGGAATGTCTTTAGCATGTTTTATTATATCTAGGTCTGTAAGTGGTCTCCGAGGCAAGTTATTCAGTTTTTTGACCGCCTGACATATGGTTTTAAGTACAATGCAGCTCCGCCAGCTCTATACGGCTTCAGGTAAAGGGCGTTCCCGTTCTTACCGCCTAAAGCGATAGCTTCCATACTTTTATTATGCCGTGTAGTTTCTTCTAGCTGTCTCTTATTACTATTAGCAGTGTTAACAGCTTTTGCTACCCCTGAGGCGCCTCCTATAATTGCACCGAGAGCGGAGAGGCCAGCAAAAATTGGTATGAGTGGTAAAATACCCCCTGTAGCTGTAGGCACAGGAATTATTCGGGGTACTTTAACGTTTTTTCGACCGCCTACGTTTTGAATGATTCTTCTGACAGCGCTCAGGGCATGATGTATTAAATCTTTACCCGTGAGTCTCTTGCTTGCACGATTCACTACACCAACAAGCTTCTTTAAAACGCCACCTTTGAAAGTGACAGTTTTCTTCATCATCTTTTTAGCGAGACCCTTTTTCGCCGACAGTTTGTTTGTCTTTACGCCCATTCCCGACTTTCTTTTAGCCTTCATTATACCGGTTACAAACAGAGCTGATGCTTTTTCCCCTAATTTAGAGTCTTTAGCCTTAACACGCTTCCAAGCGGCTTCTTCTAATACACGATCTGCCTGGTGTCTACTGTTCAAATCGGAGCTTTGAGCGTACGAGATGTCGTGCTGCATACACGCCTGGTCCAAAGGATTTATACCTTTATCACCACGTTGTAATCTTTTAGATAATTTAGTACCAGGTCCACAGTACTGATATGAAGGAAGATGTAGTTCAATAGGCAGCTTGTCTATGAGCTTGTTAACAAACCCGTTACCTTCGTGAACTAACATCTGGTACTGAGAGAAGAGACTGCTTGTACCTGTATTTATACTCGGTCACCGCTGCAGCCGGACTAATCTGTGTTCTGAAATCTCTGCGTATAGATAAAGTCTCTATGATTAGCTTGTAGAATTTCACACAGATGCTTTTCAACATTATGTATTCTTGTTTGAAAACGGTATCTGTCCAGAGCTAATGTTTGCCAGTCTCCCTTTCTTGCCTGTCTGTATGCATACTCCCATACTATCATATGATGTATATTATTCATGCTTGCGTCGGCGAAACTTACTTTCTTTACCATATCGATGTGTTGCTGCTGCTGTTGCTACAAATCGCTATGTTTGGAGAGTTATTGACATTAGTAAAACTAAAAACTTTGTTTAAATACATTTTTTTTTTATTTCTTCAACGATACATTTAGGCTAAGAAAAAAAATAACTGATTAGCGTAGATATAAGCAAACTAAGCATTTGCGCAGCATTCCCGTAAGGCTCACCACATTTCCTATCTGCGCTAATCAGGCATTTGATATAATACACTTAAAACTAGAATAAAAAATGGTGTAAATATGATTAGGTCAACCGATAGTAGTAGTAAATTCCGTTATTAGTCGGTATTGTACACTCTCTTTATGTTGTAAGAGTTCGTACGTGTTGCAGATTCGGCTATTAGGGCATCAAACGATGATCGCATAACTTTTTGAGTATCCTCGAGCACTTGTACTTTATCTAATAATTTTTTATAATTACTATCTAGGGTATTATTCGTTTCTTCTATCTTTGTCAACACACTCGAATGATTAGTTTCCATCTCATCATTCGCTATTAGGTGATTTCTCTTTGTTTCTTTTTCCAACGTTGTTAGCAAACTGTTAAGTTTACTAGTTTCAATGTCAACCTTTGTTACCTTTTGCTTTAGATCTTTAATAGTGTTCTGAGTGTCGGTAGTCATTGTAATGAAGGTTTGTACAGCAGAGTCGAATTGAGCATCTACATAAGCTTTAGAAGTGACATCCGTGCCATCTATAGGGTAACTTACTGAAACAATACGTTTACCATCTGCATTAAACTGCATTTGATCGTTTGTATGCATAGCCCTATTGTTAAAATACTGCCTAGAGATTACATCTTTATCCTCTAGAGGCTCCCCTATATTACAAATTCTTCCATCTTTAGCATCATAGTACGACCCCTGTCCTTTATCCTCTCGTCGTCGTCTCAAACAATTAGAGAGTAATTTTCTTTCAACATCGTCCACCAGCTCGTCGGTATACTTTTTCGTACAAACATCGTGGTTGTCAAGCGGTTCTTTAACGTGTACTAACCTTCTTTTCTTAACATCAATTACACCTTCATCGTTATCTGATAACATTAGTACAGAACGCTTCGTGACAAGATCGTTATCGTTGATAGGAGCGCCTACATTAGTTATACGACGGTTCTCAACATCGAAATTACCCTCTGGTGTTAATTTGAAACCATAACCTCTCGGTCCACGTTTTGTTGCAGCCATTGCTTCATCTGTCATACTCATCATAGCTCTACCGAAGAGATCTATTGTGTTCATGATGACGTATGACAAATAACTGTCACGCATGAACAGAATACACAGTATTTATAGCTGAGATCTTCATAGCGTAATGATGTACATATTTCAATACGTCATGAGATTTATACAGTTCGTCGGATGTTCTCGGACATAATCGTAGACGGTACTGAGACTTCTCGTAATCAGCCCGCATTTAATTTAGTAAACATCGTATGCTTTTACGCTTTTTTGAATAATTATCGTCCGAACCAATCCCAGAACAGTAGACCTAACGGTTACCTCTATCCAATACTGTTTCATTTACTAGCATTAGGATGAAGGGAGAGAGAGAGAGAGAGAGAGAGAGAGAGAGAGAGAGAGAGAGAGAGAGAGAGAGAGAGAGAGAGAGGTAAATAAATGTTTCATTGTTTCGTATGCAAAAATACACCAACCACTTTATTCATGATTATGTTGTAAACAAATTATTTATAAATCTAAATTCCTTTCAGTCAGTCATTCGTAAGAACGTTTGTTTATTTATAGTTGAAAGCAGTTTTAAAGAATGTCGAAGGCAATCTGGCTAATTAGTTTGTACGTATTTTCATGCAAAAAAAATTTAGTTTGAAAGTTATTTCTTAAACAGTTTTAGCTATAGATAATGTTTTTGAATTTTAAAAATAATGCTCTACAGTATTCTATATTCTTAAACGTTTCATTTAAATAAAATTTTATGAAATCATAACGACCCTATTTCTTTTCTTTCAAACTAAATGTTTATGGCGTATATTTAAACAGGTCTAATGCACCAGAGCTAATCCGACAGTTGATTGACAGTAGCTTAAGAGTTACTTTTGTATAGTTGAAAATAAATTTTTTTATTATTACGCTTCATATTAAATTATTTTCGCAGAATTACATGATGACCTGTAGATAAATATCAAATAGGACTGATTTATTTTAAAATAAATTTAAGAGAGAGAGAGAGAGATGAGAGATGGCAAATAATATATAAAAATGAGATGTACAGAATGAGATATCAGTTATGTAAATGAGAGAGGAGATACACTAATGATACCGTGAATTAATTTAATTCGCGCATGCATATGAGAAATTTAAACACATAACACGACATATCTGAATAATATATCCATATCGCTATACGAATAATACAAACTCACCACTAGGTTTATGATAAACGACTGCAATTGTTTAATGTTTTATTTCAATGATATATAGTTATATTTTATAAGGAAATTGATTAACATATTAAGAACATATTTTGATGTACTAATTACATATTAATTAAACATATATAGAAGTAAGCAAGGGTTAGTCTAAACGATAAATTACATTATTAAATTTTCAAATCAAATCGTCAATTCGACACAACAATAGCTAGTCAACATTATTTTTTTTATAACCCGTTTACAGTGCTTTAATAGATTACCTTCGTGGTGTAATGGATGCATTGGCTGGCTACCATTCGAGCGGTCCCCGGTTCAAATCCTGTTGGCTCCATTGATTTTTATAAAAAAGTGTAGCAGGTTGCCTATCTACAGGCGTATAGAAATCTACTATACCGATCATATGACGTCACCGATAGATGGCCTTAGCAGCGCTAGGAATTCAAATCTTTCAGCGGGAAATCCAAGTTGGGAATGAGGAGAGAGAGATGAGAGATGACAAATAATAATATATAAAAATGAGGTGAACAAAATGAGACGTGAATTAATTTAATTCGCGCATGCATATGAGAAATCATATATGTAAATGAGAGAGGAGATATGTAAATGATACCGTGAATTAATTTAATTTAGATCAATTAATTTAATTCGCCCATGCATATGAGAAATCATATATGTAAATGAGAGAGGAGATATGTAATTGATACCGTGAATTAATTTAATTTAGATCAATTAATTTAATTCGCCCATGCATATGAGAAATCATATATGTAAATGAGAGAGGAGATATGTAATTGATACCGTGAATTAATTTAATTAGATCAATTAATTTAATTCGCGTATTTAATTCGCGCATTTAATTCGCGCATTTAATTCGCGCATTTAATTCGCGCCTTTAATTAGACCACGCCTCATTTGCATATTAATTAGATCGCGGGTCATTTGCATAAAAAGGGAGGGGCTGGTCTCAGGTGGCCCAATACCTACTAACATGTATGTCATTTCTGTCTCTCTCCACATTAAACATTAAAGAGATGCGCTTCTTCAATTAGAAATTGGGTATTTAATTTGAAAGTTTGAAACTTAGCATTCTCTTTTATTATGGCATATACTCGTATTTACTATTGCCATATTTGCTAACATTAAATTTTGTATAAAGCTTTAAACAGGAACATCTTCACCATCAAGCAATGTCCAAAATTAATTTTATTGCTTTTCCTATAAATAAAGAACTCAAAGTTTCCCTAACCTCGGCATTAGATCTCGTAGTCAAATCTCGCACTTTTCCATTATTTGGCTCCATTGTTCAACGAACCAGCTCATTTCTACAAATTTCCGTCGATTATAATATTGTGCAGGAAGATATTCATGTATCAAGGGCGTAGCTACTTTTGTCTGAGGACTTGATTAATTGATTATACCAGAAGAATCAAATATGCTAGTTACATCCGCGGTGCATTCAATATTTCGAAGCTTTACCGAAAAGCTTTAGACCAGGGGTTCCCAACGTGCTGCCCGCGGGCCAAATGTGGCCCGTAAACCCTAGAAATGCGGCCCGCGATGTTAGATCATCCGCGATCTTGAATTCGTAGAGATAATTTACATTTTGTACAAAAACAAGTAAATTTTATCTGAGAAAAAACTTCCCAATCATGAGTATTATAAGTCCAAAATGAGATCAAAATTAACTGATGAACACTTACAGCGGTGTTAAAAATACATTCAACCGACTTGGAAGCAAGGCTCAACGATGATATTATTAAAAGAACACAACAACTGCACAAGTCACACGCTTCAGATTGATGAATTTATTATTTTTTGCTTTTTTATTTGAAATAATTTAATTACTTTTTGTTTAATCATTTTTTAAATGTGTTAATAAACAATTTGTAATAAAACGTAATTATTGTCATAAATAAAGAACGATTATGTTATAAAATTAGTATAAATCTTTCCCTTGTGTTTAAGTTTTTATCGATTTGAACGTATTTTTCCATAAAACTTCTTTTGGCCCGCCAAGTATTCTGGAATTTACAATTTGGTCCACCTAGGCAAAAATTTGGGAACCCCTGCTTTAGACCAATAAACACATTTTAACACGTTAGAACTATAAACTGTATTATTTCTCTGGAATTAGATCATACTCATTAATTGTTTGCTATTGTTCGGCTAAGAAAAAAAATAATCGAGAAGGAGAAGAAATGTAAAAGTAAAAGAAATTTGGACACAAATATAAAAAGGGCCAAAATAAAATATACATTATATATGCTTCACAGCGTGCTCAATAACTGAAGTAGCAACGTTTATTCCAAGGGGTGAGGTTAAGCTCGGACGATCTAAACTATCATTTATTTTAAGACATATTTGTTGGATTTTTTTTGACTTATACATGGCTTGGTTTTCAGAACATCTAAAAGTACCAATCTACATGCTGAATTCATGTCTTAAAGTTTACATTATATCAGATGCAACATCCTTCCAACCAAAATGGTTTAAATTAAAAAGCACTTTCCCACGTTTTGAACAAAATGATTCCAAGAGATGAGTTAAAGAGGGACGAAGGTATTCTTATATCAATGGATATCAATAGATTTGCACAAGATCAAGGTCACTCAGCTAATTTGTCATTTAACTTGTTTAAACCGCTCGCGATCGACTTGACATCGCGGCGGGCCACTTCGCTTTCGTCTGCCGTAGTATGTACGTACTACGGGATACAAGCACCGTATAATTTTCTGAAAATTCAGATTTAACTTCATATAATATAAGAAAAGGATATAGCTGTTAAAAGTTTTCATTTAAGTCTCATTAAAGCAAACTGAATGTAGGTGTGTAGAACGAATAATCAAAATAATATAAACATCCATACAATGTGATAAAACTCAAGCAAGTTCAAGGAAATTTGTTTCATAAATTTTATGAATACTAATGTCAACTGATATCAGAAAACCAACAGATAATAAATATAATATTAAATATACTATAGAAGTGATTAATGCAAAAGAAATGTTATTTAAAATATATTTCTAAAATTTGAAAAGAAAAGTTTTATCTTTCTTCTATATATATATTCCATGTTATTAATTATTTCAAAAAATTTACGCATTAAATCTACAGCTTTATTGGTAATACATAATCAGAAGCTTATACAGACAAACTTTAAAAAAGTAAATTTCAGTACTCATGAAAAAAAGTTATTCTGTCCGCAGTCAACTTTACAAAGATTTGATTGATGTTAACTTATGTGTCAAATTTTATGACAACTGCATGTGTTAAATTTGTTAGATCTAAATGTTATTAATGCTATTATAAATAAAAATAGTTGTAGCTTAAGTGGATTAGTGGTTTGTATGGTCGCAGGTTCGATCCCCTATAATTTCTCATAGCGGAAAAAACGAAAACATGTCTTCTTCTCGGATAACGAAATAGAACCGTATACACAGTGCTAATGCGATGTTCGGCGCGATCCCTATTGGATGCGGAATTTCCCTGGATTTGACTAAATCCTAGTAGGGTCAGCCAAATGATCATAGGAATCGACACTGAGGTACGAGGAATGCTCCAACAGCCTGATTACTCGCCCAAAAATAAATAAATAAATATTAATTCAAAATGATAGGGTATTTCATTCAATTATTCATGCTTTTCTACATTTTCTATACATGCGATTTCTGCAGAAAAGATAATTTTAAAGGAAATCTTGCAACTTTGTAACTGCAACAAATATTTGCATGTTAAATACAATAATAAAAAGTGTTTGCATATATAATACATAACCTAAAAGAGAATAGAAAAAAATTTGTATAAAAATTAAAAGATTAACAACAATAATTTGTTTATTGAAGGATGTTGTGTAGTCTGCACCTTTAGGAGTGGAAGAGTAATAATAACACAATGGGGAAAAAAGTCTTATAAGAAGAAAATTTTAGGTTAAACATATGTTTAAACATTGTTTCACTTCAATATTGAAGTGAAATCGAACTGTGAAAAAGCAAAAAAAATTGTAACAGTTTAGAGCGGTCGCTAATGTAATGTAAGTAATGTTATTTACGCTCTTTAATCGAATACTCCCGTTCGATATTTATTGTACTAGACTAGTGAGACTAGACTACACTCCACTCCGATTAGATTTGTATCATAAACATCTGATATTATAGTGTGAAATCTGATAACTAAAACTTGATAGACACAATTTCTAGACAATTAATTCACTTTTTACGAAATAACTGCATTTATTGTTATATAAAGAAGAATTTATTTACCAATTGTAAATATTAAATTTTAAATGGGATAACTAAATGCCATTTCTTCAAAGTCTTGTACACTAGAAACGATAAGTGCGGTTAACATTGCTGCAGTAAGAAATTATGCGCCAAGTGATAACTATAAGCAATAAGCTAATACTGTATAATGTTGATATTGTGAACATCACTTCTAAATCTGATTTTACGATACAAATAAGAAGGTTTTTTCAGCAACAGAATTTTATGGTAAAAACATGCACTTAATAATTTTCGTCTATTAGACATAGAAAGCCATTTAGATCTAGAGAAAGTATGTGAGATATGGTCATATTTTCTTGCACCAAAGATGATTCTTCAGCATGAGTTTTGGACTCTCTAAATGCGTTGTGCTCGATCATGGACCACATATTTGGCAGCAATGTGCAAATTGAGATACAACTAAGGCCTCACATAAATTAGACTTCATTTTAGTAGATAAGGAATGTCTGTGAGGATAAATTAACTTTAAGTATATAATATATAATATATGCTTTCTTTACACAATTAGATACATGCGAATTAAACCTGAAGCTATTATCTACAATAAGTCCCAAATTACGGGTTTCTTTGACTAAAGGCAAGTCTGAACCATCAACAGATAATTTGAAATTATGTTTTAATAGTGATAGCTGAGTATTGTTACCAAATAGTAGTGCTACGGATTTAAGTGGATTGAGCTTAAGACAGTGTTCCTTAGATATAGTTGAAATATTATTCAGATCTTCATTGATTTTGAGTGAAGCATGCTCATAATCATCGACCAAGAACAAATGATATCACTGAGTATCATCAGCATACATATGAGCATTACAGGTGCGTATACATTTGTGAAAGGTAGAAGTATAGATAATATAAAGGAGAGGCCCTAATATGGAGCCTTGAGGAACACCGCCCAAGACGTTTTTCAAGTCAGATGAACCACCAGGTAATTTTACAAATTGAGTTCTATCGGTTAAATAACTCTTCAAGAGGGATAGAGAGTTATCAGATAGACCAATACGTTGTAATATAGCACAAAGTAGTTCATGATTTATCGTGTCAAATGCTTTACACTTGTCAGGTAGATTATAATAAAGTTGTGAAACTTTTTAACTGACCAGTTTTATATATTTCATGATTATGAAGTTTCACCAAACAAGGCTAAAAACAATAAACAATATAATTTCTTGATTAACGAAGAAGGAATATCTTTTTATTTCTTTCGCCTTGCATGAATTAAGCTTTGCGATGAAAATCTTTTAATCTGAAATAAGAACTATCCACAAAATTTTAAAATTCGTAAAAACGCGCACCACGCAAAGAGAGAATTATTGGAAGTCATAAACGAGCTTTCGTTTGTTGATCATAGAAGACTTACACTGATACAAAATCCATACGTTCAAATTCATGTAATTAATAACTCCTTTTAATCTGCAATTAGCTGAACACCTTCGTGAATAATATCATTCTAAAGTTAATATCGGTGGTAAATTTCACAATTATATGCATCTCACCGATGAGTTAAAAAAAGCTTCAACTCGATTAAATAAAAATTCCAATTATGAAATTGCATTGCAATTGTTACAAAACAGCTGCGTACGGTATGATTTACTTCAAATTATTTTTAAGTTGCAATAATATTCTTAACAGATGTACACATCATTTGTTCATTAAACAGTGCATAAAACAGTTCTGCAACTAACGTACAACCGATCACCATTACAACTACCATAAAACACATAAAATTATTTAACCGTTAAAACGTTTGTTAATGAGTTATTCGTGTTAAAGGTGGAACATGTATTAAACCTGAAAATTTTAATACTTTATATTTACGATGCTTTCTTAGCTGAAACGTATAATTATCTGGGATTAACTATCTATCGTATAGGTACACATACTACATACTTTTCAAAACTATTTGAGATTACAAGTACGGACAATAATTAGAAAACGTTTTCTTGTGGTATAGGTCATGCAACACGTAATTTGTTCATATTTTACACTTGTTGCTTTTATAACACTATTAACAATTAGCTTAACGTTTTGTCCTGATTACAGCTAAATTTACATTTAGAGAATTTCTAGCGTTTCCATCTAGAGAAAGAAGAAGAGCGAGTTGTTATACATAAAATAAATTAATATTATCGATGTTCTAGACTTTTAAGTGCTTGGAGAAAGTTCTCTTCTGTATTTCATTAGGTAAAAAAGAGTCTGAGTGAGTGTTTTTATTTTTTAATCTATAGGTCTGAATAGATATAAATATGAATGCGTAAAAATTACAACTGCTTTGCCTTGAACATTAAAGTTGATTGACTAATATTCAATTTTGTAAAGGAAACATTAAAAGAGGCATTAAAATGCCGTTAATTCTAAAAAGGTAGTTCTGAATTTCTATTAGCAACTACACGCTATTTCGTTATTGTTTGTAGATACTTATTTTTGAGATTAGAATACAGATTTTCATTATGTAACTACAAGAAAAAGTATATAGTTTTTTAATTGAGTTTAAGCTCTTAATTTAATTTTTCTCAGTCAAGATGTTTTCAGTAAAATTGAGATCCACAACTGTTCTGTGCGTTGCAGATGAGAAGCGAATTGACTGCTAAAACGATAATCCGGGACAAACAGTATCGTAAAGTCGATGTTTTCAGGTAGGAAGGATTCTGAATATGTCCTAACATGAATCAAACTACCCAATGGCTTTCTAAAATAGTAGAAACAAAACGTTGAAATAAACCAAACAATATGGATGATGTTCTCTAACATTGAGGTCTATCAGGAAGTTGTTGACGATGCATATGTTAACGTTAAAGTGTGAAAACCATATTCTGTATAATAACTAGTTAAAGTGTGAAATGGCTGAGTAAACGGTATCATTTTATTAGGTTAGGTTGTTAGTTAAAGTTAAGTTGTTCTATACTAGTTTCAATATTATTATAGCTTAAATAGCAGTCATTTACTATCCTTTTTCAAACTTTAACTGATTTCACACTTCACCGATAGCATATACATAGTTAACAATTTCCTGACAGACCTCAATGTTATACATAACCTGAAGTTTTGAATCCCTCTGTTGCTAGGACTTTCACAAAATAAGGAAATCTAAAACTACCGCATAAAAGCATCTAACAGTTATACCTGAAGTTGTCAAATACCAAATCACTTGAACGGTAGATTCTGTATTGTACCATAGTTTCTTATGAAAACTAAGACTAGAGCAACTGCCCAAGCAGCATTTTTAGTCACCGCTTCGTACCAGCAACCACCGGTGGAACTATAAAGTTTTTGCCGTTGGTCACAAGAACATAATTGCTACGGTATTGTTACGTGCCTGGAACCAAAATGGGGAACAATTCTCGGGTAGCAGATTCGTTGCAGTAATTGCTACTTTCGTGGATTTCTCTTTGACACATCGTGTCGCGTGTTGCTCTCTCTTACTCTTGCAACTTAACAAATATTCTTTCACTTTCTCTACTAATGCTGCGGTAGTGTTACAAAATGGGTTACTATTTGATTTGTAATACGTACATAATACATAAAGAGATGAAATGTTTCGTTATTTTGTCAATCTAGCATACCAAAATTATAAACCATCGCAACTTTTCTGTTAAATGCGATGATAATAGATCGAAAAATAACAACGCGCCTTCTTTAAATATATTTTCTAATAAAAAATGTCTTGAATAAAATATGACAAAAATACTTATAAATTGATAAACATGATAGAAACTATTTTATTTTATTCCTAAGGCAAGTTTGGCATCGATTTGTTATCATTATTGAGAGTTATAGTAAAACACTTTTTAACAATTGCAACAAATTGCAAATTGCTTAATAGCCAGCAACAGTTTACAAGTAAATATGGAGTAGTTTTGAAAAAGTCACCTTAAAGTAGTACTAACTGTAAAATATGTGTCTAAAGTTTGTGTCACTTTATAAACAGTAACGGGAACTAAACAAATTCTACTTCTAGGTTGTTGTTACCACGAACTATAAAATAAGTTAAAAAATTCTGGAACTTTCAAGTGACTCTTACTATAAAACGACGTCAACGTTTCCGTAGCCACTTTCTAGCTCCTAATATCACTGCAAAATTCCCATTGGAACTTAACCTCAAATTTAAACGTCAATCGTAAACAAACAACCAATATTTTTATACTGATTGCTACTTAATAACAATTATTATTTAATTATGGCTTATTTTAAAGTTGTAGCGACGAAAGAAAAAAGGGGAATATATTTCACCCTTGTTTACTACATGATGGTTTACCAGTGATCTCATCCCTATTTTTTCTATTTTGTACTGTAAACAGTTGATTTTGTTCCCACTGATTTCACCTAACTGCTGTTTTAATTTTCTATAAAAGGTGGACGTATATCTAAAATTCTTCTTTTTTCTTATTGCATTTGCCTTTGACATTTTCATTAAAAACTTGCAAAACTACTACCACTGCTAAAACACAATTAACCTCCAAATTCCAAACCTACAGGAGATATGCCTCTTTAGAAGTTACTGTCACTTCATTGTAATCTTTTAATAGTAATTGGAACTTTC
Source organism: Agrypnus murinus (assembly GCA_929113105.1). NCBI lineage: Eukaryota > Metazoa > Arthropoda > Insecta > Coleoptera > Elateridae > Agrypnus > Agrypnus murinus. The sequence goes on from OV816025.1 coordinate 102,332,209, forward strand.
TAGTAATTCTGATGCAAAATAAGTAGTGAAAATTACTTTCAAGTGCTTCTCCTGGGTAGCATAAACGTAAGTTTTACTTTCAATACTACTGTATAGTTCAGTTACTTTAAAGGTTAAGCAATGGTTTCAGACCGGTGGCAGGAACTTTTGATGCTACTTTAAAGTTTTAAAAACTTTAAATCCTCAAGACAGTCATTTCGAAATTCTGGAATACTAAAACTATAAAGCACTGTAAAGTAAAGGTTCTTAAATATTATAGGATTAAAACTGAAAAATATTAGAGACATTGTAGCCCTCATCATCATCATCATGTCGGTATGAAAAAATGAAACTAACAACTGACTGAAATGGAAAATCTAAAACTTAGACTGTCCCATTTAACTGACTGCTCTAACTGCTAATTCCGCCTTTACAAGATGCCGGTACTTCGAAAACTGGATGTTTCCATATTCCAATGTTCTTCAAAGCTCTAATTTTGGAACGGTTTCAATGATTAAAAAGCACTTTACGTCCAAAACTCTCAAAATTATAAAAAATTATAAAATTTTGTTTCAAATCTTTGAATTCCCAACTGTAAGACTAAAAAAAGTTGTGAAACGGAAATTTTGTTTGTATTTATAAATAATTAATAGACTTCAAATTCCATTTTATTTACCAATATTGGCTAACATTTTAGTCGCATAGTTAAATTTAGATGACATTAGATGCAACTGTTGGTATTCATGATCATTATATTTCGAAATATACCATTTAAAAATCTTATCAAATGAATTTTTATTATCATTTTTTAATAAACGAGATTAATTAAATCCAATTGAAAGATTGCGAATTCGTATTCTAGCAAATTTTATTATATTATATTGCGTTAAATTGAATAAATTTCTGCTGATGATCAAAATCAAAAAAGGAAATAATTTTATACGGTTAAGGTTAAGAAAAATTTGAAAACTTAGGTGTATGTAAATCGAAGCATTGTTACTATTAAAAAGACATTATTACAATTAATGACGTCAACACACGTTAATATAATTAATTGTTATAATCATTTAGTATACTATTAAATACTAACACGTATTAGGTAGCGCATCGTTTTCTAAATTAATTTCCATAAATAAGACTTCCATACGCTTTACCATAAATATCAATCAAAGACAAAAAATACAAATAATAGTTTTAAAATTAGGTTATTACCTCCAATTATTGACAGTTGTGCATAAATTTGGTACTACAGAACTCTAAAAACATTTTTAATGACATAACCTCAATTATAGATCAATAGATAAGTACGATCTTATTTTTAATTTTATTCTTGTTAAAGTAGATATATTAATTGTACTTTATTTTCAGAAATGAACTTTATTAATAAATTAAACCACTGTATCTGACAGCGTCTTCGTGAGTTTTAAAAACACCTTACAATATGAAATTTATTTTATTAAAAAAAAAACAAATCGAGTAAGTTTGAAAGCTTTCTAAATTGAATACTTCCTTCCTGCAGATGTGGATAAGTGGCTACCTTATGAAATCCAGAATGGATACTTTAAGATATTCCCTTACTAGGAAAAATTCTCCTTACGATTCTAGTGGACCTAAGTTTATTTATTATGAGACCACTTGGTAAAGTTATTATCCTTTTTATGAGCTAAAACAATGAGCTTTAAACAATGATGTTTCTTACCAATATTTCTACAGTTGGATTTTATTGCTTTATGCCTTAAGCATATGGTGCCAATCTCATAATTGAAATAAAAGGTGACTTAATAATATTTATTTTCACTACATTTTTATATTTATGAATTATAAACTGTTGCTTTAGGACAAAAGTAAAATTTTTCATAAAAACAATTTTTATGATTATTTTCTATTCAACTATTTTCTCTCTAGCAACGACTATTAACATTTCTAATGATATAAGTTTTATAAATATACATCGCCAAAGGAACCAATTATAATTGTTGATCACTATGACTTCATTCTAACAAGGTATATACTACCCCTAACACATTCTAGCTACAGTTTTTCATGTAAATCGTAAAATCGTAGCATTTTAATTCTCTTAGAGTTGAAAAAATTACTAGCGTCTGTAATTTTACAGATGCATTTTAAAAAAAATAAATAATAGAAAACAAATTGTACTCGATCATACTAATGAAATGTAATGGGAATAAAACAATAAATACATCGAAGAACATCTGAGTTATGGATTATCCGATTTTATATGACCTATTATTTGAAAATATTATTTAACATCTAAATAATAAATAAACTTTCTTAAAAAATTGACCTATCGATTGCCATAATAATACAGCATTCAATTGTTTATACAACAACAATAGCCATAGCTAGGTAAAGTCATGCAACTTTCTATTTGCACGATGTGTCACCTGTAAAACCACTCGTTTAGGTTGTCCATATTAATAATTTATAATTAAAGTATACACTGAAACTATTCATTAAACGACCTAAATTCTTCAAATTTTTGACCTAGCAACAATCCTACCTTCAACACCTACGATGAGATCAGTGGAGACAATAATAATTTTCTAATGCAATAACCACCTTTGGCATAATAATGTCTCGTAATTTCATGTTTTATATTTATGTAAACTTCTATGCGATCTCTTGCCATCTAATAGAAATTTTAATTTTTTATGTTTACAAAAGTTGACTTTTACTATTTCAACATTTTAAATTGCTCATGTTACGTATTATATCACGTCTTGTTTTTATAATTAATTACAACTAAAATTATTTTCAAAAATTTGATATAACCATCTCTTCTCCATATTTGCCCAGGTTCAGTTCACATCATAACAGATACTATTAATAAACTCTCAAAACTAACCTTGTATACGGTTCGATAAATTTTAAAACAAGATTAATTATATTTTAGAATCAAAAGGTTAAGAGAAATTCGCTCTCTAAATACACATTGACTAACGTTGTATAAAATGTATAGTAAAAGTACCTCAGTGGTAAGGTGTGGTTACATTGCTTCAAGCTATGGTGCTACATTTACCTTAAGAAGAACGACTAAAAATTACCCTGGTTATAAAGTATACTCCGTTATTAAATCGTACATTAGATAGATTGAGCTATCCTTATAAAGAAGGAAGCAATCAACTCTTCGATATCATAATTTCTCATGTAAACCATATCATGAAAGGTAAATAAATTAGAATGGTGAAATATTAAAAAATTAATACTCAGATTAATTATATCTGAAAAATTCGAAACATCCCGTTTCCGCATACTACGTAAGTCGAAGATGTATATGTAAATAATACGGAAGAAAAACTCTTCAAGTCTCTATAAATTAGAAAACGTTTCTTGAGGTTGAGGTCAAAAGGTTGAAAGTACAAGTCTCTGAACTTTTTTGTTTTCCTATTTCTAATGCAATTCGCTAATATTTTAAACTAAACTAGTAGGTAGTAATGATAATTAAGACAGAATGTAAATTTAAAGTTACTGTAACATAATCACTGACCGTGACCGTTATTAGATCATTTTCATTCTTAAACTACTTTAGATTTATATTCTATGCAAAAAATCTATTCCTTTTTTTCTTGTTTGTTAATTAGCAATTTTGCTGTTTATCTTTCACTTTATGTTTTTTCAAAGGTTTTATTCTTATAGATTAATTGTCAAATCAGTTTTGCTTTCCTTTTACCAGATCGCATGCTGCAGAAAAATAGGAAAGCATTTTAAAATTGAACGGTTGACAGCTAAAAAATAATATTGATAGCACATAATTGAAGTAGTAAATGAAAGATGGGTAATCAAATAACGTTTATAAGTAAAGATTTTTTTGAGTATAAATATTTTACGGCTTTTAATAGCAATTCAGTTATCTTTACAAGTCACAATTTAATGATACATTCAGTAATACGCTGTCAGGCAATAAAATAACATGGTAGTAAGTATTATCAACAAATAAACATGAAATTAGTACCAAAGCAACTATTCTAAGAATGTATACAATAATTAAATCAAACTATCAAGTTTAGGACAGAGGGTTTATTCGAAAAATACTCCTATAAATTATAAATTCATCTTATTATATATCGATGACAGCAAAGCTACCAAATTGAGAAGGGTACTCCTAGTTTGATAATAAAGAAGATGGAGAGAAAAAACATTAATAATATTTATTAAATTCATTGTAATCAAGATTCTTAATTAGTACGACAATGCAGTAATTTACTGTGTTAAATAATGTTATTAAACCATTGCAACAATACAATCACCAATCTAAATATTTAATTTTAAAATATTTTGTTTGAAGAAAACCAATACATAAGAGCATAATTAACGTAAAATTAAAATTTAAAAATTAGCCATAGCGAAGTGGTCAGCTACCTTTTACTCTTTGTGCTTTTTCGTTTAGCGCTCGATGTGGCAACATTGCCCAGTCAGCACACTGAGGTTATAATGACGTTATTTTTAAGTCATTGTTGGTCGACGACGTCATATGACTAATAAATGATGTCCATAAGACGTCATATAATGGGACGTACGTAGATGTCTTCAATACGACGTCTTTTGGACGTACAATACAATACCTACAAGTTTCATTAAAAAGATATTATTTTAGCAGGGGCAAAGGAATATTGGTCATATTAAGCAGGTGGTCACAATATAGAGATATTTTGACTGTGATATATATAATAAATGTTATTTCCAATATTCAACTATTTATTTATTATTCCTGTCTTAGTCCTAGTATAGGACGTTTTAATGACGTCTTATATTGACGTCTTTGGGGTGTGACATAATGATGTCAGTTTTACGACAATTTGACGTCGTTACTGCCAAGAAAATGGGCTAAATTATGACGTCAGTGTGCTGGCTGGGTGTCGTGACGCTGATTACATCACTCGACTCTACACTCAGTTTACCGTCTATGCTCAAAGTTGCAAGTGTCCAACGTCTCAACATCCATCCATCTTCGGCCAATTCTGGTGGACGGAATTCGCTGTACTCTGCATTCAAACGCTTTAAAACTTCGATGTAGAAGATTAAAATCACTATCTGACCTGGTGGACCTTTGACATCAAAAAAACCAAATCATCATGAACTTGATTTTCAATTTTGTCAATCTGGCCTTTGTGGGTCGGTGTTCCCCAACTGCTACCCAATGCTTACTCTGCCTCTTGGTCTCCGAATTCAACTTTCGTAGGACTTGAGACGGTTTTTCGAGTGATTTCTCTAAAAATTTAATTACACATCTTTGTTATTTTTTCACATCACTCATTTTTCCGACATGCATTGCAAAAGTACCAATATTCAAACTTTCTAAATCATAAACGAGAAACACTGAGAACTTGCAACTTTGAGCAAAGACGGTAAACTGAGTGTAGAATCGAGTGATGTAATCGGCGTCCAATGTTGCCACATCGAGCGCTAAACGAAAATTCTCGTTATTTAAAATTATTAAAAACTTATTAAAACGTTATTAAAAACTCCTTTCTTGACCTTAACTATTTTGAGATAAAATAACATTATTTTACTCCTAAAACGATTACTGGAACGAAAAGGTGTACCATTCTGAAAAGCTGTGTTTATTGCAGTCTATTGAAATTGGTATTACTGAACATAGGCTTAATTCTTGTTATTTTACATAGATTACCCTACTACAGAATAATCTACAGAATAGCTTTCCACTAGAACCAAAAAGTACTCAAAAAGTCCCACAATACCCTATACGGGGCAGCTGAAATTAATGGTTTGCAAGATATGGAGGCCTACATAAAAAAACTATTTTTGTTTCTTCTATCTGCGATGAATCTTAGATAAAAATATTGAAAAACAAAACTACCAATATTTGGTATAGCAAGAAAAAAAAGATTTCAATTAAAAAAGATTATTCCTTCTTTTAGCTCTTAAATTTCCGACACAGTTCCATGTAATATTCCAAAGAAAGAAATCAAAAGAAATAAGGTTAGGGGAGCGATCTGGCCATTCCTAAAGTCAACGTCTGCCAATTCGTCTGTTGGGGATTACTTCATGCAGATATTGTCCAACAAGAACTGAAAAATATGGTAGTCCACCATGTTTGCTACCAAATCTTGGTAATTTTGTTTTGTCAATAATTTTATACGAAAATCATCGCAAATTAGAAATGTGCATATAAAAGTCGTGAGAAACAAAAAAAAACGGTTTTTTGGGTATGTAGACGTTCATATATTACAAAACGTTCAGTCTATGATTCTAATGAAAAAAAGATAAAACAGGTAATTTAAAAAATAGTCGGATGACCTCGTACGGTGGTGGGAAGAGAAGATTTTCATATTAAACGGAACCCAACAAAAAAAATAATAAAAAATAAAATACATAATAAACCTTATTCCAACATTTACAGACACTTGTGTAGGCGATTTTTCGCACGATCTCTTTAAAAAATTGTAGTAGAATGACCTAATATATTACTAGAATTCCACAAGCTTTTCAGGATTAAAGTAAAAATTTAGACATACATCTACACACAAAGGTCAGGTTTCGGACCCTCATGCATGGTAGTTGAATGTAGCGATAGAACTTAAGTGCTCGTTTAGTGATATACAGGTGAGGATTTTAAAGCGTTACACGACGATATCTCGAAAACGATTTGGCCTATCTAATGCAATTCGGGACAGGTAATTGGTAGGAATGGGGACACATTTTGATATAGTATTTAAATCTCTACCCCCTCCCAGTTTTAAGGAGTGGGGAATAATTTTGGAATTTTAAACGGGATGATACATTTTCTTTTTTGAAAATAGAATCTACGTAAAAACCTACGTATATTTACACAAAATTACTAAAATTTGCTCCAATGGTTACATAATTTATTAATTATTAGGTTAGAAATAAAATATAATAATTTGCCATCTGATTTCAATTTAGTTAATTTTCATTATGCCCTCCTTCAACTTCTACATACATTTCCATCCTTTTCCTAAATGAATTTCGCGCTCAGTATAACAGTTCAGGCGACACTAGTTGACAAGCATGCCTGTTACAACTTTTTATATTTTCTTCTGTAGTGGGCACAGTTGCCATAACTTTTCTTTTATAAAATCCCATAGGAAAAGTCAAGGGGGAAATTGGGTGATCGAAAAGGCCAGTTTATCGGCCAAGTTCGACCAATCCACCTGTTCTCAAGCACCTCATTTAAATAATTGCGGACGCGTCGTGCATAATCAGTTGGTGTTCATCCTACTGGGACCGCATGTCAAGATTTATGTTTAATAGTTGGGGCAACTCGTTTCTTAAGAAATTTGTATACACTTCTCCAATTAAAGTTCCTTCAAAAAAATGCGGACTAATTAATAACTTATTTTTATTATTATTATTTTTATTTTAATAATATCATTAATATCTATACAATAAGTATGAGAAATTCAATAATATTCTGTATACATCAGGGTGGCCCTTATTTTTCAACTTTGTAAAAATTTAGCTCCCCCTATCTTGTTCCAATCAAAAAAAAAACGATCGAAATGCGAGGCGACCCTCATCGACCATGAATTTTTGAAATTTTCGCCCAGAAAAAAATCTTTTCAAATAAAATTTTTTTTTAATCTCGGATACTACATGATGAACACTTCCAAGGACTGCCTGGACTTTCACCCTGGATGGTGACTACAGTGGAAATTCTTCTGTCATCGTCTAGCAAAGATCGACAACAACCGCAGCAGCTGCAACAGTTCCAACAACTCGAGGTATATTACAGTTTTTACTCCTCGTCTCTCTGAAGCTTTTGATAGGTGCAACATCACTGATAGAAATGGGGTTTACATATTAATGGCTGCTGAAGAAGCTTTCGGGAATGATACTGAAAAGCTGGTAATAAAGCACTTCTTTTCAAAGCCTTAGAAAAAATTTTGAGAAACGAGACACAGAAATTCAGTACAGATTTAACCTAAACAACTGTAAGTCGAGTAAATGGTGCCTGTACAAATCTAAAAACAATGTTCAAGCGTGACCTGTTGTACCTCCCTTGCCGCCATCAAGTTTTTGAGTTAGTTTTGAGGAGCTGTTTCGACTCACTGATGGGTGTAAATTCTGGTCTAGACATGGCGATTTTCAAAAGATTTAAAGATACCTGGACCTTATCATAATTTCCTATTCATGCGTCAACTGATAAATTGTCAGGGTATCGATGATTCAGAAATCAGTAAGGCTACTGCTAAAAAATTGTCCAACTATCTCTGGTACTTATTTCCCAAATCTGTGATTCTATCCATATTTGATGACAATGTTCCAACAGCGGTCAAGGCAAATATGGCTCAAGTTAAACTGAAAGCAAAGGTGAAGAAGAGGAAAAAACCTAAATTAACCTTGAAAATACCTAATATTTCTTCAATTTTTCATGTTATTTCAGGAATTTTTCGAATTAGTTTTTGAGAGATTTGACTCAGAATGTTTTTAAACAATTGCTGGGGTTGCCTTGATCCACATATATTATCCACATCAATTTCTCTAAGAAGCAAAAAAGAAAATGGTCAAGATAGGGAAGAGTATACCGCTTTTGAACGGAATTATATGATATGTTCCAGCTTCACGGCGTTTGAGGGTCGCCTAGGAGTTGTCCGATTGAGCTGAGGTTTTTCACAGCCTGTTTTTTTTTTGTTGATTGAAACGTGATTAAGAGGTGAGGGCAGTACAATTTTAACTTTCGGAAAATTATCTATAGCTAAGGGCCATCCTAGCATACATACATAGATTTTTACGCAAATTTGAATTTGAAAAACGAAGAATATATCATCCAATTTAAAATTCCGAAGTTACCCCCCACCCCTTTAAAATGGGAGGGAGCAAACGTTTAAAACCTACATCACAATATGTGCCCCTTCCTACCAATTACCTATACCAAATTGCATTCAGACAGTCCAAGTCGTTCTGATATATCGCCGCGTAACACTTAATAATCCTCTTTTCGTCTTTTTTTCTGATTTAGTTGATAACAAACTTTTTAATTCATACTTTGATATTTTTATTTAAAAACGGGTTACAACTATAAATCTGCATCACTTATTGTAATTAATTATAGATCATAGTTTTCAATTTTTATATAATAATTTAAAACAGTGTGCTGTGGCGAATTACTGCAAAACAAAAATAAATGGTATATAATTAAGTAATGCCCACTCGAACAAGAAAGGGTACGAAAATGCTTAGTATTAAATAGATGTTCTACTATTTTTATTTTTTTCCTCATGATTGTTGCCGTGCAACCAATCCACTTTTCTTAACTACACTACCTCTCATGATAATATTTAGATTATTCTTCTTGTCAACCCTTCTAACATAAAATGCTCAATTGCATAACTTTTAGTTTGATACCTGTATTTTCCATAAAAAGTTACAACGCATTTACGTGCCTTTTCTTGTTTGTATGCTATAATAATTTGAAAATTAATAATCATCTGTGATTAATTACAATCCAACACAAAATTAGTGTAAAATTTTTAGTTGCAGCCCAATACAGACATCGTCGTCGTCGCCTTTAAAACAAAACAAGAAAAAAAGTAAAAAATATTAAAAATTAGAAAATATCCACCAAAAACATCTTAGCGTAAGATGAGATCATTAAAATTATACAGATTGCTGACCTTTGTATGTGACACAGACCACCTTTCCATGCACATGTCCCGTCCAGCCAAGTAGTACTAAATAATATTGGATGATATGATTCGACCTTTTGACAAATGGTCATTTTTTAAATGGTTATTCTCTTTTGTTAAAAAAAACTAAATTTTAGAAGAAAACATCAAATAGGATATTACAAGAATCCTTCAAGATGTTCATTTATGTATGACATATCAGCCATCCATTAAGAAAAGTTACAGATAACAATCCGTACAACAATATTATCATATTTTATTAATTCGTTTATTGTTTTATTAGAAAATAAAATGCCAAGTCATACTAGGTATTAAAATAAACAAGCATCGATTTTCTACCAAACCAGGACATAAACATAATTTAAAATTTTCTTTTATTTTTGTGGCTATTGTTGCATTTAGCTATAGGTTTCTTGATAACAACTTTATTACAATTGACAAGGTGTCAATGTATTTTTCGATAGTGCGTAGGGGAGAGTATTACATAATAAATTATTAAAATCTCGATTTCTAAGAGGTGCTTATCAAATTGATATACCTACGCCATATCCCAGCCAGCACACTGAGGTTATAATGACGTTATTTTTCAGTCAGTATTGGTCGACGACGTCATATGACTAATAAATGATGTCCATAAGACGTCATAGAATGGGACGTACGTAGACGTCTTTTGGACGTACAATACAATACGTACAAGTTTCATTAAAAAGATATTTTAACAGGGGCCAAGGAATACTGGTCATATTAAGCAGGTGATCACAATATAGATATGTTTTGACTGTAGTATATAATAAACGTTATTTCCAATTTTCAGCTATTTGTTTATAATTCCTGTCTTAGTCCTTGCATAGGACGTTTTAATGACGTCTTATATTGACGTCTTTGGGCTGTGACATAATGATGTCAGTTTTACGACAATTTGACGTCGTTAATGCCAAAAAACGGCGACATTATGACGTCAGTGTACTGGCTGGGATGTACCACAGGTCGCAACTCGTGATCGGTAGAGGTAGCTTATACTAACTTTTATAATGTCATTAATTCGAAAATATTCAATGTATCTACCAAGTTTTATTGAAATTGGTGTTGGTGCGGTGTACTTAAGTAGTCATTTGTTTAGAAATCCCTTACTATTAAATGTTTAATAATCGAAAAGGGAACATTACACATTACTATTGGACATCAATGTTGAAGTTTTAGCGTGTAATAAAGGAATTATGTTAATGATTTAAAACTAAAAGTCATTCATTAAACTTTTACTCGCATGTAAATAAATTCTTTATACCTACACGCCCAATTAAATTTTTAAGTAAACAATAACAATCAAATCGTAATCTTATACACTAATGAGTAATCTTAATCAACGGAGAAAGCATAATAAATGATCTGCTACATTAACGGAGATTTATTTCATTTCACTTCAAACGAATTTCAAGAATTCCTTTTTGCAATTCATTTATTTATTCCTGCCGACCGCTTTATTAAAACAAGCTAGTGTATATCAAACTGTAAATCTTAGAGTAAATTCTAATAACGATAATAAATTAGATCTTTTTAAACTTACCGCTAGTGCTTTGATTATCGATTGTATTAAATCTTGTATCCGGAGCATCCGGCGAATCCGGAGAAGGAGCGTGGTCTGATCCAATTCCGGAACTTCCACCGCTACTTTCGATTCTTCGTCCAGTTTTCACATTTTGTCCAACTATACTAGCATTCAAGCATCTCCTTAATTCTATACCGGTTAAATTTCCTTTTTGCCTGTGAACCGTATCATAATCCCTCGGGGGCAGCAGGATGGGCACGTCGTTTTTATTCAGTTTTGCCCTCAACTCGGCCGCCACTGAATCGTAAAGTGTAGCCACTCTCGTGTTATCGTTGCCAAATCTAGAAAAAGAAATTCATTAACAGTAAAAGTAGTTTTTAGTTTGTGATGGACCCATTTGGGGCAATTTATCAAGATGGCGTAAAAAATTAAAAAGAAATAAAAGAAGGTAGCAATTTCACTTGCGTGTTGTTTATTAGCGAATTCTTATTAACTCCTAATCAATTATTTTTTAATGTGGAGAAATTGGACTTTGTTACAATTTCTTAATTAAAGTTATCGAGGTTAAGTCTAACTACGCATGTTTTGTAGTATCTGACAATTAACCACTATATATGTATGTACTTATTTAGTTAATTCAAGCACATGTACATATTTTTATGAAAGATGCAACTAGAATTAAGCATAAAGAGATTAATAATAAGTAATAATGACACAGATTACACTTATTAGAAAACTACCATAATTACAAACAGCAAGCCAAAACAAGAACTTAATATTAATGAAATAATAAATATGTAAATCAGTTCTATGCAAGAAAAGAGAAAGAGAAACAAGATAGCTTGCACGATAAGAAACTAACAAAATTAAATGAATATTCAGAGATTTGTAACATTTAACATAAAACAGAAAATATTTTTTTGCTGTAAGGCTTTGTCTATTTAGAAAATGCAATCCATACTGTCGCTTAGGGCCTGGTACCTAAGGGAACAATATACAATTGAGACATTCTTACTGCATTTAAGCAATTTACAATACCTCATTTTAAATCAGAGTAAATAAATACCGGACACGCAAGGCCTGTGATTGCTGACAAAGGCAAATATACTGGAATATGTACAGGGTGGCCCACGCAAGATGATCTTGTACCTTATCTTGTAAACTGCGAGAATTACGAAAAACAGTTTTTTTTAACATAGATACTAGCAATCAGAATATTACATAATTCTATAAGCTAAGGAGCTGACGATCATTAGCTATATTTACTAATGACAAATAACATGATCAGGCTGATATCCAGCGATATCACCTGTATAAACTTAAATTGACTGTTAAAACACAAACTTAAATTAGTTCACTTGGTCACAATTTTCTTTTATTGATCACTGGTTTCAAGAGTTGTTGCATTAGAGGGTTTGGATGACTTTCTAAGACTTCATGGTGTGTGATGGCTTGTTTGCGTATTGCTTTTTGTACTGCCCATGTAGGTACTGCCAGCCTTGACAATAGGCCCCAGCTTGGCTGAATATTGGATAACCAAATGTCGTTATATCAACATTGGTCCAAGCCTAGGCCAACCTTCAGATCCCAAGCCTCGTCTGCTTTGTCGTGGCCAAAGGGTCAACCAACGTCTAGGTACCAATTCTGGGCTCTCTAATCTCTACCCAAGTCAGAGCCAACCTCCTTCGCCCTAGTCTCAGTTTCTTACTGTTTGCCCAAGCCTCAACCAATTCTAGTGTTTTTAGTCTTGGTTTCTTACTCTTGAACCAATTTTGGGCCAATCTTTACATATTCTACCAAATCAATCTTGTGAAGTGTTCTGTCTTTACTATATCAGCTAGTAATTAATTAAGAAGAAAGTATGAGAAAAGTTAAACTAAAATACCTACATAGATTATAATAATGATTACTAAATATAAATTCAGCTCTCAAATTTTTGGGCGCTTCGTTCTTCGAAACAAGTACAGACATGAAAAGTCAGTAACGCGGCAGCTGCAAGGGGAAGCCTTAAATTAGTCAGTGTTCATCCGCCTACCATGAGTGATGTTACGTTTAACCGTTTTGTAATATTATTAATAAAATGATGTCTATGAAATAAAAAGTGTTCATTTAAAAACAAAGCTACGCTAATAAGAATGAACACAATTTTGTTGTAGTAAAAATTAAACTTGTATGCTTGAAGATAATTCTTTAAACCACTTTTTTTTTAATTAATTTGTTTAACATCTAAAATATTATTAATTTCGTATAAAATCAGTCTTAGACTTGTTCTTGTGTCACAAATTTTTTAAGTTACGTTGTTATATTACTAATAGTTGAACGAATTAGAATAATTGGTAATAATTTAGAATTTTCGTGTTAATTTGTTTTCTTCATCAAAATTATTTCATACAAGTCTACATAAGCTATAGTACAGTATTTAATGTTAAGTTGGTCTCATACTCAAAGATCAGTAATAACCCGGGGCTACCGTTGGATTCCGAACCTACACTATCAATGATTGTCAGCCTTGGTACCACATTAATATTAAGAGTGGTCTAATATTGGTTACATACCTTGCGCCAAGTCTCAGTTTTAGCGTCGGCACTATATTGGTTTTCACTACTGGGCCAAGATGTATCACCAGGGCCAATCTAGGGCCATGACTGATTAACAAGCTTGGCACGAAGTTATCATCCCGATTTTTGGCCAGCCATGGGCCAGTCCTGGATTTCAGGCTTGTACAAGAGTTGATAAACATCGTCCCAAGCCTGAGCCAACCGTGGGCCCTTTGTTATTTCCTATATGGGTGTAGGAACATGCAGATCTGTATGTAATGTATGGTTAGTTGCATACTAGGGAGCATTTGCAATTCGAAGGAGTATCTTGGATTGGTATCTTTGGATGATTTTTATCATAGACGCCGACTTTTCAAAATTTTAATGAGGGCTGGCAGTTGTGTGCCAACGGTATCAAACACAACATGCGTATATGTACTATAAGTATTCAGTTTTGGTTGTGCTGCATTCCTCAAAACGTTTATGTTTTGTTTTGCCTGTTTATTTTGCCAAAAAGCACGAATAGTATGTTATTGCTGATATGCAAAGACGAGAATTAAAAGCTGCTAAAGAAATGAATGTAAAATAATGCAATGTGTGTCTAAAGCAGATATTTATTTATAAATGGAATAAAAACATGTAAATAATAATTTAAATGTGAAATTTTATACACCCCTAACCTTGTTTCGTAAATAAAGTGGCAAATATAAAGAAATTATACATCTAGATAATCGTCCAAACAATTTTATATGTTCATGTTCATTTAATTTATAAAGAAACCGGATGACTTATCAGGTGTGCCACTGCAGCACATGTTTGTTTTGAATTTCTCATTATCAGCTACACCATATAATAAAATTAAAACAGCGATGTGGAGCTTTTATATAGCACTTTTATTCCATCTAAATCACATAAAGAAACATTACTAGACAAGGTTATTGGTACGCCAATGATCCGACATACTACACAGGGTTATTAGCAAATCTTTCTCGCCTCTGCTGATATGCGTTTTATTAGTTTTTTTTTATTGTTTCACTTAAATGTACCATATCCGTTACTGTTTCCGTCTACATTTTTTCGCCACGGTGTTCAGAAAATAACCCATAGGGGACAAAACAAAGCATTTAATTCAATCAAAACAATGAGTTGAACGAAGCGAAACAGCACTAAAAAAACGAAACTCGTGTCTTCTACTGGAAAAGTGATGGCAGCGGTTTTTTGGTATTCAATGGAAATTCTTTTGCTTGACTATCTTCAAAAAGGAAAACTATAATCGGAGAATATTGCGCCGCACTTTTGGAAAGGTTAAAGGTAGCAATATTGAAAAACGTCCTTGAATGGTAGAAAGTGCTAATCACTATGATAACGCACTGTTGCACGACAAAAATTGGCAAAATTAAAATTTGAACTAGTTTTTCCTTCGCTTTATTCTCCTGATCTATCTCCCTCCGACTTCCATTTGCTCTCAAAACCTAAAACTTTTCTAGCTGGTAAGGATCAACTGAAAAAGTAATAAAATCTGTAAACAGGTTTAAGGAAGGAATGGTAAAATTAGAGATATGTTGGGGTAAATGTTTTGAGTTTACGAAAGATGACGTAGAAAAACAAAGTACATTTTAATCCGCTAAAATTTGTTTTTAAAGTCAAACCAAATTAGTCTTCAAACCACACTTGTATTAACCATGTTAATGAGGGCTCAGCCATCATTAAATTATTTTAATGAGGGCACAGCCTTCAAGCCACCACGTAGTCTGCACCTATGATTTTGATATTTGATTCTTCCAAATCAAATATCAAAATCATAGGCGCCGACTACGTGGTGGCTCGAAGGCTGTGGCACATCCCCATAATTCTAGTCCATACGCCCAAATTGGTTTGACGCTTGATTTATATATTAGGAGTTTATTGTCCATAGATAACCGGGGATTTCTTCCTATTAGTCACTGTATTTGTACATTGCTTAATGTGACCGCGGGGCATATTCCTTTTCTGAGAGTGAACGTAATATGTGTAGATTTGTTCTCATTTACTTGCATTTTCCATTTTTTCAGCCACTACTGAAGGTTATTTAGATAATTCCGCGTCATGTTTGAGGCTATTTGCGGATTTTCATGGCTGGTAAAAATAGCCGCATCGACGACAAATGTTCCTATTAGAATATTTTGTGTCATCGGGAGATCTGATGTGTACAAAATATATAGCAGTGGCCCAAGGACACTGCCTTGTGGCACTCCTGAACTGATTGGAAAGTAGTCAGATTTTTCTTCATTTACCTTAGTTTGAAAAGTTCTCTAGTTTATGTATGATCTTAAAAGGTTGAAGTAAACCGCTGGAAAGAATATGCTTGATTTTATAAATTAGTCTAGGGTGTCAGACTTTATCAAAAGCCTGGTTAACATCAAGAAAGACTCCATTACACTATTGTTTATTTTCGAAAGTTTTGTTTATGGTTTGTATGTCTCGGTGAACTTGTTGCACTGTGGAGTATTTCTGGCGGAAGCCAAACTGATGGTTTGGTATCCGGTTATCGGGTGGTAAGTGTACATTTAATCTACGAAGCACTAGTCTTTCCAATCAGAAAAATAATTAAATATCAAAGTTGGTTCCTGTAAAACAGATTTTAATTTTATAATGATTTTGTATATATAGGGTGAGTCATAATGCTGTGGTTACTATCAACTTTTTTATTTTCAATGGAACACCCTGTATATTTTTATACTTTTGATTCTACACTCTATTTTAAGTATATGTTTGCCTAATGTATATATCGAAATTCTGCACAATTTTTGGGGAAATTCAATTTTCCTGTTTTTTTGCAAAATATAATTTTAGAAAAATAACTTTACATAGCGCAAGTTACATATAAACGATTATAATAATACACGACGCTTATAAATATCTAAATCTGCGTCTAAATAAATATCTAAAAGACCCAAAATAGAAACGAAATATTTTAACATTCTAATAAATTAAGTTTTGTCTAAAATACACCAACGGACAAACATACTGCATGTATATTGTATTATGTGGAGCTTTTATTGTGAAGTGTCTTATTTCAAAGTGTCGTACTTAAGTTTGTATTAACTTACACTTCACGATAAAACCTACATAAACATTACAGAAAGATTAAAAAACCACCAAGAAAAATATGCAATATTTTTGTTCGTGCATTAGTTTACAAAACAGAATTCATATTTTGCGAGACATCTTTATATTTTTGTATTGGGGTTGGATTTTGATAAGCTTGTGCTGATTCTTGTGTTTAATGGCTTGTGCACATTTTATAGAATTATAGAGAGAAATTCGTCTAAATTGATCATTGGTAGTTATTGACACTAAGAATATTGTGTGGTTGGTTGAAACGATCAGCCCCTTTTAAATTTTAGTAGAGTACGTACGTTTTCGCTCAGAGAACTCAAGTGACGGATAGACTCGAAAGGATACTAAAATGTCATTTTTTTGAAATTACCGGAGTTATTCGATAATGTTTTTTTTCGAAAATTACACGTTTTAGTAATAACTAGTTGCCGTCTATAATTTCGTTAGAAACTTGGATAATACAAGTGCTTTTTTAAATCAGTTTAAATTATAGTTCTAATCATTGTTTTGGTATCAGTTAAAACTTCAGAATTCAGAGTTCAATGAAGCTAATATGTTCCGGCAACTTTAGTTTGAACAGTGTGTTTGTAGTTCTTCTGTTTATTTGTGATCACTAGTCTTTTGTTTATTGTAAGTAAAAGCCTGTATCTGATGCCAATGCTGATTGAAGTTAAGCCAAAAATATTTTGATAATAGGACTACTGTCAAACATACCATCTGTAGGTTTTTGTTTGATCACCGAATCATAGATTGTGGTGTTGTTAAACGATTTTTATGAATTCCAATTAATAAACGAGGTTTAATATTAATAATTTCTTGTTATACCTTGGCATGGCATTTTTCGTTGCCATTTTGTCCAGAATAGACTAGATATTTAAAGAACTTAATGTAACTTAGATGAAAATCCTTTTCCGGATTGCAGATTACATCGTTGCTATTAAATTATTGATAACAGACAATTTGGGTCGCGCCTTCCTTCTCGTTCATTAATTTTTGTGTTCTATCACAAATTAGTAAGCCCACCCACGACATTTCAGATATTTTGAATAAGTAGGAAGTATTGCCAGGAGCAATAATTAACGTAAGTAAGAGATATAATGTGATTTCTTTGTTATTTGTTTATATGGAGAATTTTGATGTCCATGCGTGGGTTTTTGATTGGGAAGAATTGTTCGTTACACCCTACGGTACAAGTGTCCACAACTTTTAACATTTTACTGCACGTGTAAATAAGTCATATGACGCGTATAAAAAATTTAAAAATTCATCTCTCTAAATCTAGTAGGCCTAGGAGAATTGCAATGCCGCCAAGTAAATCAAGACTTAGTCTTATAGTCTTATAGCATATTTCAGATTTTTAGCATCAATTATAGTGAAGAAGATTTTATGAAGAAGTGCTATTGTATTCTTCTTCGCTTATATTTAGTGATTTTGTATCTGAAAGTTATTTTCAGATTCTATTGAGTTGTGTAAGTATTCTATATTAAATAATCTTCATATTCATAACCGTTTACAAGACCTTTATTGTGTGCATTTTTTATTATTTAATTTAATATATTATCGATGCTATATCTTCAAAACTATGGCATAGCTAAATGAAATATGAAGCTTAGCCTTTTCTACGCTAAACGTCTCAAGATCAAGTTAGTTAGTCATTTTAAAAACTGCCCAGAACTTCGGGCTATACGTATTAACCAAAAATACTTCAAATAAAGTGTAGAATCAAAAAACATGAATATATTCAGGGTGTTTCATTTAAAATAAAAAAGTTGATAGTAACCATAACAAAATTACTTCACTTACTTCATAAAAATCTAATCACGTCAAACATCTTTTTGAACAAAATCACACAAGGATACCCCAAAATAACATCAAATTCTTATACCTCTGCAACAGCAAACACAAATACAACATTTTAGAGGCTTTCGAGATATTCATCGTATACATCGAACGAACAATCTGAGCTTAGCAATTCTCTGGAAAGAACAAACTGGAAGTGTTAGATATTTCATTAATTATGCTGTTTAATTATTATCTATATATTGTATATTACTATAGCGACGTGTTCGTTTATTTCTTTTATCTTTGATAATGATGTAATTCATATCGAATCAACAGTTAGGGAATAAATCAATATTTAACTGTAAAACTGTTGAATAATTGTTTATTTTATTTCATGTTATGGAGTTTCACAAAGTAAGGTTGGACACAATAAATTCTATTTTTCCATTTTCATTAGAAGACCAAGCCAAGCTGTACCATAATCTGGTGATCAAGCACGGAATCGCCTGTCATGTACTTCATTAAACTTTAAAACAAAAGAGTTGTGTTTCATTCAATTGTTAGAAAAGCAAATTTTTGCGGAAACTTGAGGATGGTGACTAATTTGCATTCAGAAAAACCGGTTAATGAGATGGATTCATGGCTAGTTATTTAAGAATGCCATAAAACACGAAATATTTGATTTACATAATTCCAATTTACAAAACTATACACTTTAATTAGAATAATTTATTATTTATTGTCTTATATTGTTTTCTGTCAACATTATGTCAAATTTTCATAGCTGACTAGCCAGAAACGTATTTTAAATGCAAATTACTTATTTGATCGGAAAGTAATGCTGCTGTGATACATCACTACATTTGCGATTTTCTCCACTATCTAATGAAGTAAAAATCCAATATGGTGTCCATAAGAAAAAAAAAGTTAACTATCACTGTTAAAGAAATAGTGGATTTAAATTTTTTAAGGTGGCCATGACAACCAGAATGTCAAGGTATGGGCTATCTGCAAAATTTCAGATTCTTACATAACAGAAATCGTTTCTGAGATATTAAAAAAAAAGAAAATAATGACTATACCTTTTTAACTTCAAAATGAAACCAAAAAACTTCAAATTGAGAGTAAACAACTTGAAATTAAGATAAGCATATTCAAATTGGCACCAAACACATAAAAATTGGAACCAAACAATTTCATAATTATAACAAACACATACAAATTGGGCCAAACAATTTCATATTCGGATGGGTCAAATTGAGACAGAACCATTGTAAATTAATTTCACATTGGAAATAATTCAGATTTATTGATTTAGAAACAAAATATAACATATACTAGACATACAAGATCTTCAATCACAGATAATTACATAATCATATTGATTAGGTTTAGCGCATCTGGAATAAATCTTTGGACGTTTATTGCTACATATTTGGCACAATTGTTAATATTTATTGTATTTTATGTTTTCCAGCTGCCGAAAAATTCAGCTTGAGATATATTTACCCTGTCTTCACTAGCTAGAATTTGTGGCAAAGCAGATCTTTTTTAACAGCAGCTTCAAAAGTGAATCACAAAAATTCAATCGGATTGAGCATTGGACTATAAAAGCTCAATCTCAATAAACATTGGTTGATACATTTCTCCTTAGTAAACACTTCTTCTTCGAAGTCAACATGACATGGAACACTGTCTGCTACCAATACTGTATGTGACTGATACAGGTTTTTAGCAGCGTCCAAGCAACCATGTACAAACTCGTTAGCCTCCTTCTTTCTAAAAGCACCTCTTTTTACTTCATGGTGAATCAATTACTTACATAACCAATAACATGGACACTGATCCCCCGGCTGCTTGCCGAAATGTAACTGCACCGGGTTCTTTTTTAAAAGCCCTTGTCTTCTTTAGACAAACATAATAAAAGCTAATACTAATTTGCTTTATGTAAGATATAATTAATTTTCGCTCCTATTCATAACACTACGTATTCAGAATTAAAACGAAGCTTATTTGACATTAACATTTGTAATCAAAACAACTGTTGATTGGGAATTGTTTATTTCTCAATATAATATTGTTTGGTTCCAATTTGTAGGTGTGTGTCATCAATTTGAAATTTTTTTGGTCCCAATTTGTATGTGTTTGGTGCCAATTTGAATACGTTTATTCTCCAGTTGACTGGTCCAAGTTGATTGGTCTCATTTTGAAGTTGAAAGGTATAATTCACGTTTTTTTTATTGCTTATTTCTAATGACCTATAAATTCTATTAAAATATTGGAAGTGGTTCCGAGATGGCTTTTGCAATTATGCAGTTTACGACTAATTTAACCGACTTCGTGTCTCTTACGATTTTTGAAATTCCAATAGTGTGTTAACCACCCTGTATATCAATATCATCTCAAGACAGAAAAAGCCGTCGATATATAGATATTTCCTGTTATTAAAAGTCGAACCTTTCAGAATAAACTGAGCCTTAGAAATTGTCATTGTTATGAATTTTCTGTAGATGCAAAGACCGACCTTGATGGCTACCACCCCAATTCTTTTAAATCCAAACAGTACTTTTTATTATAAGCATTCTTTTGCAGCAATAATTTATCCAGTACTGAAATTTTGAACCCAGTGCTTCTCAATATGTTTTTAGGAATTCTTTAATTGCAATCTTCTTCCAAACAAAAAGGAATTTTACAATGAAAATAGGTTTTTCCATCAGTCTAAGTTGTCTTAAGTTGTCAGCTGTTTGTGTTTTCATTTAATACAAGCAATTTGATTGCACACTGCACTGCACTAAACGTTTCAGAAGATTCAGCTGAAGATAACCGCTATGTTTTTCCGAAGTCGCCATCGTTAGGCTCGTTATCCTTTGTTATAATTCGAATGATACTTTGCTACATTTGCTACATAGTAGATACATATGTCGATTAGGATCCTCTGAGACAATAAATCAAAAACACCTAACACAGAAGATTACTTCGCAAAAATCTCTCGTACTACAAATTACAAGCTAAATAAAATAACTCTTAACTTACCTTTCTTCACTAGATTCGCTTTCCCTCGTCGACGTTCCCGTATCACTTCCTAAAGAAGAATCGATCTTTTTCGTTTCTTTCGGTGTTTTCAAACGATTTTCAATTTCTCCAAATTTCTTTTGATTTTCTGGCCTTTCTATTAACGTTTGCAATTGTTGTTTCAACAGTGTTGCAGTTTCTAAACTGTCACATCTATATGCATGCACATGTAGAGGACATTTTGTCACTGGATTAAATAGTAATAAAATACAAGCGATAATATCTTCTTGTTGATAAACACAAGTAATCGTATTGTGTGGTATAAAATGTTTTATCGTTTCGTTTTTCGGTTTAGAATTTTTCGAACCCTGCGTTACGATATTTTGAATAATTTTTAGTCCTTTATGGGATACCTGTAAAGTTACTTTAAAAGGTTCGACATCTTTTTCACGTTCCACTAAATGTTGAATCACTGGAAGCACATAATCGGAACCGCGAAGTCCTTTCGATTCTTTCGCGCCCAAAAACCAAACATAATAGGATGATTTTTTGATATCTTTTCTTAATCGTAACGCCATTTTAATTTTTAAATTTATCGTTGAGGTTAAAACAAATTAAGAAACATTATTTGTAATTATAAATTAAAGGTAATTATATTATGGCACTGCAAGTTGTAAATTTTCTGTTTCACTATCACACTAGAACATCACATTATTGTTCAGGTCTGCTTCTTTGCATTTCCTGCCATTTATGAATCCAGTTCTGAAACAAAAAGAGAAAAATCATCGTATTATACGTTAAACGGGTATTTTAATTTTAAATAAGCATAGAAAAAATAATATATGAAATTAAAATTGTCACTTGTACGTATATAAGTAGTCTTGTACCTATATTAATATAGTAGTACGACCTTGGCGATTTATAGGGATGTCAGGTTGGAATTCTTATTTACTGGATTTATTAAAACTGTTTTCTTTTAACTTTTATCAAATAAGGTACAAGTCTGCTGATGGTGTGTTAAGTTGTGTGTGTGTGTAATATTATTCCATGTTAAACTATAAAAAGAAGAAAATAATGCTGCTAAGTAATCTTGATTCTTGTCAAGTCACCTGCTAGAACCTGTACTAGTTTTAATTTAAATGTAATCTCTTTCTGTCTCATAAAATAATGTGCATTTTAATTTTAATGTAATGTGAAGCATTTTATAATAAAAAGACGTTTATGTAGAGACTTTCATATAATTATTTTAATTGCAGGGATGATGTTTTCATTTAACTGGAAAATTGTCTCTCCTTATATGTGCAGCACTTATGGTATAAAGTATAGCTTGGATTATGGCTTGGATTTTTATAATTATTATTGTTAGTGAAGAACTAGTCTCCATAGAAAACCATTAAATTAGCATTTAAGGTAATGTGAGACATGAATATTACAACAATTCTAGTATAAGATCTTGATATTTACATTTAACGAATACATATAAGTAAGACTCAAATCAAGGATCAGATTATTCAAAGAAAACTGTAGAATTTTCTGAGCGATGGATTAGAGCAAGAGGTCAGATTGAATGGCCTCATCGATCTCCAGACTGGCCAACAAAAGTAGATGACTTAGAAGTCCGAATAAGGAATCCACTAGCAAATACCCTTCAGAACACTTAAATAATTCATTAGAAGCTTTTATTAACCGACTTTAGTAAAGAAAGTAAATGAGCAACTGTTTGAACACTCTTATTATGATTTATTTTTGTTTACCGAAATTTCAAAAAATGTATTTATTTATTTAGAATTGTTAGCCTATTTTTCACTATTTCTTCATTATCTTATATTATTATTCTGAAGAAAACACCTTTCAAATGATGCAAATTTGAACCTTTCTTGGCATTTAAAAAATCCAAGATGGCGGCATTCGGCAAAGACCTGTTGCCACAAAACAAATAAAATTCATGTCAAAAGATGGGTTTTTATGAACAATTTACTTCTATCAAACGTCAAACCGTTTGCACGTCATTCCACTCGGTACAACACTTTTTACGCACCCTGTATGTATGGCCGCCTAATAAACATTTTTATTTATATAATAGTAACAACAACCTTACCATACCTAAGTTTATATAATTTTAATTTGTATAATTTAGCAACGAAGAGTTTCGGTTAATAATATTAATAGTATATAGTATTCGGTAAATGCAGCAGTTTATAAGAGTTGCAAACACCTCTAACCTAACGGCATGTAACTTCAGAATTTATAAACAATACCAACAGAAATGTTTTCGTTGCCACTATATAACTTCTTATATAACCGCCGTTTTAGTGATAAAATGTAGTTTTGTATATATTGCAGTGTTGGTAAAATTTCGGTTGCCAGATTTTTTGCCAACACAATATATATTTAAGTGATATAACGTTACTGACAGTGTTGTTGTTGCAGTACTGTGATGTCAGTTTTCGTTTCCTGCTTTAATTAGGGAATTGTGTTTCAGTTATAAACCATCATTCTTGTCAGTTACCAACCCAATAGGTATTATCGGAGAGGTAGAGTGTAGAAATTAAGAAAAAAAGAATCATCAAACGTATACAATAGCCAAAATAAACAATAGCCAGTTCCTGTGTCCAATGTCCACCGAAAAATATCACGAAAACAAGAAGACTTAGTAAGCTGAGATTTTACTAGCAGGTGGGCCTTGCCCCAAAGAGGTGCATGAGTATATTTTTAATCCAAAAAAACGCAAGGGGGTCGAAGGGGGAGGTATTTCTGGATGGCTATATATCTCTTGAATGGTGTAAGCTACTAGCTTCAAACCTTCACAGATTATACTTAAAGCAATTCTAAATGTAAGTAAATACATAAATTACCGGAGCTTCATCCAAGGGCGAAGTAAGACAATATTCCAGAGGGGAGAAAAGTTTTCCGAAAACATTAATATTAGAAAATCTTCGATTGTGAGTAATCTGTAAGAGATACATATATGTCAACCAGGATCTTTTGAGACCTACAAATCGTTCACTTACAGTTTGCCTTTATTAGCGTTTTCGCAGCGTAAGGCATTTCGTGTTCGTTTTGCCAATTTTGCCGATTACTTCTTATTTTACCCTCTGAACAATCTTTATATAAAAAAATATTCTCCAAGAAACAAGCTATCGAATGCTGAAAACGGCATTAAAATCTATTCAGTCAATTCTCGAAATTCGCCAGCTTTTACGGAGACGTTAATTGTAATTATTTGAGTGCGCGTGCACCTACGAATGATGCGGGTGGTATGTTGCTATGCACGCAGATTGCCGGCGCGGTTACTAGTAAATAGATCTGTTTTTTTACTGACTTCTACTTACTTTTTTCAACAGGAGTAATTACTAGTATTTATATAGATATAAGTAAAATGTATTTAAGTTATAAATGTATAACATAACAATGTGTTCTCAGGTTATGTATAGAACAGATAAGTTTATGACTTTTCTTTGTTAATGTTAAAAATACTTGCACTTGTAAAAGGCATAAGCTGATTAAAACTATTTATTGTTAAACTAAAGTAAAACTGTGTTCTTCTATTTGCAAATGTGACATTCGTATTTTAAAAGAATAGGAAATAAAAAGACATCTAGTTGATCTTGGTGCAAAAATGGCCTGTTCTGAAACAAAATTACAATATAGAATAACTTGATAAAGCTCCAAATATTAAGTTAAATCTTTAAAATCGTAATCGTAGTTGACCATGACACATGAGCTCATTAAAAACCCATTTAATTATGTTTCTTATAAAATAAGGCTTTATTTGAAAATTATACTGTTCCTTATAGGCAAGCCCCGCAGGCGACGGCACGTCTAGCCAAGTTCGTACGTCTGACTGAGACATGCGCGTAGGTGACGCGACGTGTGGAAAGTTTTCAAAAATTATTGCAAATAAATAAATTGCAAAAAGGAGTAATTTCGCTCTACAATACGTCTACATTAATTTAAACTTAAATCTAAATATAATTCTTTGTGTTTAATTAAATGAAGAATAAATTTGCAGAATTTAATGTACATTGAGTTTATTATTTATGGACACCTTGGAAAAATCAATTTTAAGAAAATTTTGTAATAGAAATGAAAAGACTGGCGGCTATTTACTCCCTTGTTTCATAAAGCTGTAGACGACAACATGTTTTGTAAAACCGTCGTTACCTGCTAAAACTCATAATTGGATTTGAATGAAATGTACAGGGCATTAACAGCACAATTTTTAAGAACTACTAATTTTGAGAATAAGCTTTAAAAAACCTTTCGCCAAAGCTGCTTTCAGAATGAGCATTTAGAAAGCCTTTGAAAACTGAAAAATTCCGAAATTGGATGTGTTGACAGGTTAGCTATTGTTTAGCAACACAGCTTTTAAGGTTACAATCCTTTTAGATGAAGAAGTGTTAAAAAGTTGATTTTATAAAAATATCTGTATATTAACACCTTTTAGTGGAAATAGCTTTAAGAAGAAACAGCGTTCCTACCTAGAGCCGTTGCATTAGAAGAATTCAAAAATTTTCGACGTTTTTGGAACAAATTGTCAATTAAAAAAATTATTTAGAATTTGGTTAGGTTGTTAGGTTAGCTTTCATTTCAATAAATTAATGTAGAAAAATTGTCGGATGACTGAATTAGGCTTATTATGTCGAATTATATGGATCAGCCTACATACAGCTAGAATAAGGTTTACATAACCTTAAATTGAACCACCTTTGTGTATCCAAAAGTACAACTGAGTTCAAAAAGCCATGAAACCATGTTGTCATAAACAGTTAACTTACCATTATAGCAGTCATCGTTAGCGCAATTAACAAAAGGAATTTTCAATGTGTATTAACTACGACAATATGACTGTCTGAATGTAGATTCATTGAATTCGAACACCCGTCATTTCAATCTGCATCTGTTTAAAAAACAATAGAAAGTCTTATCGCACCTTTGTAACACAGAAGAAAATTTAAAATTTTCCTTGCATTGCAGGAGAAATATCTTATTGTAGTGGCATAATCCCGCTACACAAATGCGGCACTTAAAAACACACACATTACTAAAAAAAATATCACAACCACATGACAACTAGGCCAGTAAAATAGAATCCGTTGGTGGAAATAAATGTTGGAAAGCGGGAGATCGTTTCGATCGCTTCGTTTGAGGTCAAATATAAGTATCCTAGGTTTGCACGGTCCCTCGACTCGAGCTTACCTGAGGGCATCAAAAGAACCACTAAATCTTCGGATCTGTTTTAGTTTTTCGCTTATAACTTCAAAAAGGTGCTTTCCAACGAAAACTTTACTAGTACAAGAATTAAAGAGCATTACATTCTGCGTCGGATGAGTATCCAACACTTTAAAATCTTTAAAATTCAGTGGTATGGTCGAAATCGACGGTCGAGAAACGACAATTTTACAAATTTTCGATTTTCCGTCAGACCGGACGCCCAGAGGCTTTCCGTATAGAAAAACCCGTTGGACTCATTCTGATTGTTAATAAAAGTTGAGAAATATCTAAGCTTTGATATTATAGAGGTTGCCGGATTAGATTAATGGCCATTTTTCCATCATTCCCTATCCTAGCAATTAGGATCAATCCATATGAAGTAGTGCAGTACTGGTCGCTCGATCATTTCGAAAAAAGATAATTTTTTGTGTGTTATCACCCCTAAGTATTAGTAGATCAAAACCACTGTCATTTTATTTTTATTCCATTTAATTGAAATATGGCAGCCATATTTGTTTCGTGGTGTAATCCAGAAGATTAAAGTTTTTACAAAAATTTCCGCTTTTATGGGGGCATATTTCATATATCCAGATTAAAATGAAGTCTTAGGGAGGATTTTCTATTTAAACGTACACGGTTAGAGGTAGTTTATGTATAAAATATTTTAAATCTGAAATTTTACTATTTTGGTATTTACGGGCTTTGAAGTTCTCGTTATGATACGTCATATCAATATTATGTTTATGATTAAAAAATGTAGTCTGACATGTGAGCAATACAATCATTTTTACCGCAGGTCTCTAGGATCAATCGTTCTTCAGATATCAAAAGTTACGTTTACATCCAAAAACTGCAAGCAACGTCGTGCACCACGAAACCGATATGGCTGCCATATTTCAATTAAATGGAATGAAAATAAAATGGCAGTGGTTTTGATCTACCAATGCTTAGGGGTGATAACACACAAAAATTTATCTTCTTTAGAAATGATCGACCGACCAATACTGCACTACTTCATATGAATTGATTCTAATTGCTATGATGGGGGATGACAAAGTTAAGTTAATCCGGCAACCTCTAAGCGTATGTATTTCTCGACTTATATTAACAATCAGAATGAGTCCAACGGGGTTTTTATACGGAAAGCCTCTGGGCGTCCGGTATGACGAAAAATCGAAAATTTGTAAAATTGTCGTTTCTCGGACGTCGATTTCAACCATACCACTGGACCGAAATTAAAGTGTTGGATACTCATCCGACGCAGAATTTAATGCTCTTTAATTCTTGTAATAGTGAAGTTTTCGTTGGAAGCACCGCTTTGGAGTTATAAGCGAAAAACTAAAAAAGGTCCGAAGATTTCGTGGTACTTTTGATGCCCTCAGGTAAGCTCGAGTCGCGGGACCGTGCAAACCTAGGATACTTATTTTTGACCTCAAACGAAGCGATCGAAACGATCTCCCGCTTTCCAACATTTATTTCCACCAACGGTCCAAAACGGGTCTTATTTTACTGGCCTAAACTAGTTCATTCTAAATTTATTTTCGCAGCAGTATGCGAAAATCCGTTTCTATGACAATAATATTATGTTTAATAATAATTTTAACTAGGTGCCAACTGCTTACCCTAATGGGTAAGCTTTACTAACTACCGCACTCTCAAAACGCTGCTGTTTTTACTGATTGTTGCATGTTGAAATACGAAAAAAAATTCAAGCTCGGATTCTCACCTCTCTTTTGGTCATCCAGCGCTAGGTAGCGCTGGCTGTTGAAATAGGAAAAAAGAATTAAAGCTCGGATCCTCACCTCTCTTTTGGTCATCCAGCGCTAGGTAGCGCTGGCTGTAAAAAATATACCGAGACACATGAATGAATGAATGAATGAATGAAAACACAATGCTTGTACTTAAATATTTTTAGATAATAAGCTTTTTAGCCAGTCTCAGTGGATTAGTGGTTTGCATGTTTGCTTCATAATCCAAGGATCGCAGGTTGGAACCCCAGCTGAGCTGGTAATTTTTAATAGGGGAAAAAAATTAAAAACATGCCTTCTTCTCGGATAATAAGTTAAATTGTAGGTCCCGTGTCAATGCGATGTTTGGCACGTTAAAAATCCCTACTGGGGATGGAATTCCCCCAGATTCGGCTAAATTCTAGTAGGGTCTACCAAATGATTATAGCAATCGGTGCCATGAGGTACGAAGGATGCTCCGCCATCCTGATTCCTCGCCCAAAAATAAATAATAAAATAAATAAAAATAAGCTTTTTATGTGAATTTTGAAAACTTATTTTAAAAAAAGTTTAAAAAACCACCCTACTTAGGCTTGGTTTTTCAACCCAAGTGGAAAATTCCCCACTCACGGATGAGAGATTTTCCACTCGGGTCTAAAACAACAATCTATACGATAAAAGGGAAAGTATTGATATTTGGAAAAATTTCAAAAACACGTCAATTCTGTTTTTAAAATCCGCACTTGATAACATAATATTCGAATATACAGGTTGATGTGTTTAAGTGTGGT
Source organism: Agrypnus murinus (assembly GCA_929113105.1). Lineage (NCBI taxonomy): Eukaryota > Metazoa > Arthropoda > Insecta > Coleoptera > Elateridae > Agrypnus > Agrypnus murinus. Next base: position 102,361,525 of record OV816025.1, read on the forward strand.
CATCGGCATTTTTTTGAAATGGCAACTTGCATTTTTTATATATTCTTTCATATTCTGACACTTTATTCAATTACCAAAATGGTAATGTAATAAATTTGTTACCTTACATAGGGAGATTTTTGAAAAAAAATAATTATGAAGATGGGAAAGTGCTATAGTGACGACACTTAAATGCAAAGAGAGACGCAAAGTATTGATTTTTGGTAAAATTCGAAAAACATGTCAGTCCGCACTTTTTGACATATCGGATATACAGGGTGAAGCGTTTAAGTGTGGTGACTATAACACTTTCCCGTCTTCATAATTATTTTTTCAAATTTTTTTTTATGTAAGGTAACAAACTTATTACATTACCATGTTGGTAATTGGATGAAGTGTCAGAATATGGAATAAAAAATAAAAGTTGCTATTTAAAGAAAATGCCGATGACGTCACCACACTTAAACGCATCTATTAAAATGAAAATGAAACAAAACATATTCATTCATAACATCACCATGTATATTCGAATATTCTGTCAAAAAATCGGACTTTAAAAACAAAATTGACATGTTTTTGGAATTTTTCCAAAAATCAATACTTTCCCTTTTATCGAATTTATTCCATACTTCGCACTGTATAATAATTATAGTTATGACTAAAATTATTTAAAAGTATCGGCTTACAGGATACAGTTTTCTATCCACCTGTTTTTATCTATTTTGGTATTAGTTTGGCATAATGTTTTACCTAAATATTTCGCATAAATTATTCATCATATTCTGTTTCAAAATACTACAGAATTAAATCTATAACATAGGAATTTCTTAAAAGGGTATTAATATTTACATGGGCACGTTAAACAGAGGGCCAAGATTAAAATATCCTTGACTTTCCTGTGGTTAGTAATAATCATTAGCTACATTTGATAACCAATTACATATTTTACAAGCCTTTGGCGCAGTAGATCGTATGTCCCATTTTTTACCTAAAATTATATATATGCCATTTCAGTCTGAAATACAAAATTACCTCACATATTTAATTGTTTACACTTCCCTTTCAAGGTCAATAGGCTAAAGTATTTTTTGTTTCACATTTTGGATAACTAATTATCGTGAATCCTGATTAGCTGAGTTTTAGGAATCCAGAACTCCTTATTTGCAAAAGTCTAAGTCCTAAAACATACTTAATTGCCAGTTCACAGATTATGATTATTTATAAAATGAATACATGCCAACCAATAATTATGGAAATAAAAGTGATATTACAGGCAAAGATAGTAGAAAACCATGTTTTCCAGCTATAATAGTTTATCACCACTAAAAAGGTTTATAACCGGAATACCATTATGCATAAGATGTCATGAGTGCAATAAACGTCAACAAGTATTTTAAAATTGGTTTTCAAACAAGGATATAGTTAACATAATATTTTTGTTTGTTTAGGGCGACACTTCTATCCATGGTGGTCTCCTATAATTTCTTTTCACTGCCATATTATTAGACACATAAAGGCTGTTACAGTTAACATTTTTATGTTTCTGTAGATAGTAGAGATAATCATAAAAATATAATATAATTTGAAAAATAGAGTCAAGTAACAAATTGATTTATGATTCAATCAGTTGACTTAAACAAACAAGGAGAAAGGGATCTTAGCACGAAATAAATGGTACAATTAGTCATAATCTCATAATACAGTTTGATGTTATTTTTACTGTTCAAATTAAATGTATTTTAACTTTCTTACTATTCTGCAGAGCTTTGCATGTTTAGATCTTCAGCAATCTTGCAATACAAATACTTGGAAGAGGATGAACGATATTCAGATTTGCAGAAATAGGGTTAAGGGTTAGGGATCTGTGTGACTGACGCAACCCCATACAAGAGTGAGAGATAGAAGTCTTCTCAATTCTATCAAAATCTCTATTCGTTGCTTCCCAAGAAGCATCTAAGTAGCAGTAACTAAGATCGGAACTTTGATTGAGTAGTTGTCACGTAACTACAACTAGATTTATGACATTATAGGTTTAATTAGTTCAGTTCGGAATACTTTAGCAATTATGTAGTTGTTTCTACTATTTATTGGAACTATGTAATTCCATTACTACTGAGTAACTTTTAAAGTATGTGGAATGGTATTGCCACTTAGTATAATTACTTGAAAGTCGTTGAAGTAACCTTTTAAAGTAAGGGAACCTTACAGTAACATTTTTCGTAAAGTACTCCATCCATATTAACTTGTAAAACGTTGGGGGCCATTAATCAATGTACAATTTGTTATGATTTTAATAGGTGTTTTAGTATATAACCTTCAAGAAAAATAACAAATTGGTGCCAAATTGTGCCTTAGGAATAATATAAAAATTGTTTCTATCATGTGTATCAACTTATAAGTATTTTTGTCATACTTTATTAGACATTTTTTATTATAAAATATATTTAAAGAAGGCGCCTTGTTATTTTTCAATCTATCATCATCCATTTAACAGAAAAGTTGCAATGGTTTATAATTTTGGTATTCTGGAATGACAAAATAATCAAACATTTCATCGCTGTTTGTATTATTAAGTAAGTATTAGAAATAAAATAGTAATCCATTTTGTGATACGATCGCAGGATTAGTATAGACTATAGAGAATGATATGATATTTGTTAAGTTGTAAGAGTAAGAGAGAGCAACCACGTGACACGATCGATGTGTCAAAAAGAAAAGAACTTTCACGAAAGTAGCAATTACTACACCGCTACGTAGCCTAAATGTAACTGAAACGTACCTGGACAGGTTCCAGAGAGGTTATTACAACGTATCTGCTACCCAAGATTTTTTCTCCATTTTAGTTCCAAGCACGTAATAAAACCGTAGCAATTACGTGCTTGTGACTAGGGACAAAAACTGAATAGTTCCACCGGTAGTTGCTGGTACGTAGCGATGACTAAAAATGCTGCTTGGGTATGCTTGGTTGCGTTCTAAAATATCCAGAATATACTTTTAGATTATATCATCTTATCATCCTACCATTATGGCCCAGGATTGGACCACTAACAAGGACCCTCTACATTAGCAAGCATGTGGAAGTAAGAACTGTCACCGTGAGATCAGGATTATCCATCTTTTTATCTGGGTTTTCTTTTGAATTGTTTTCAATTAATTATTCTTTTAATTATTAAGAGTCACGATATCAGTCGTTCAATATCGGAAAAGTATACGGATAAAATTACATGAATTTTTTGAAATTTGAAAAATAACAAGGGATTTATAGGTGTTATTTACAATTTTATGGAATTTAAATAAATAAGAAATGTTGATATACACGTTGTAAATACCAGTATCCCTGCTTTTTGAAACTGGTCTTCTAGAAGAAAAATCCATAAATTCTCTTTTGGTATTTATAATATGTATTTGACTATCTCACTGTCGCTAACTCTATCTGACATGATCTAAAAATTTATTTTTATTAAAATTCCTATAAAAGCACATATACAAAATTTAAATGTTAGCTGTTATTAAGATGCGCTTCCCCTTCTTTTAACTAATACCCTCTACTAGGGATATTTAAACGATATTTTGTGTACTCCAAAGGGTACTCTTGTAAATAAATATGTAAATACAATGGTCCTTCGAGATTTAATTAAATATAAACCAGAACACCCCAACAGCCATCAGAGGCACAATTTTTAGCTTAACGTTACTACTAAGCTAACTGCTGTCTAGCTAAAAGAGTCTACCAAATGTTATGGTTTGACATGCAACAGTCTCAACAATCTAAATTCCAAATTTAGTAAGGTTTCTTATCATGGAGATTCTTGGTTAGCAAATAATGCTAGAACTAATAAAGGATAACGCAACGCCAAAATCTCGGTGAGGTTCTAATCTTAATCAAAGAGGCATTTGTTAAAAGCAAAAGAGAAAAGCTTTTTGGAAGATCTAATAAGTAGATTATATGAAAAGTACCAAACAACGTAAAAAAATAACTCCTTTCTCAACTAATAATAACTGAGCTTTAATTTTATGGTCAGAACAATAACGTTTAATTTCAAGTTGGGAGAATTTAACAAGCAAGGTTTTATATCTTAAATCTCTAAAGCTTTCAAATTTGAAGCTTTGATCGTATAGAAGTTTGAAGATCAAAACTGCGAAATTAAATCTCAAGTTAAGTTATATAAACTTTGAAGTTACAAATTGTTATTAAAACATCATTAAATCATTAAAACTGATATGAGCTGAAATGGTTAAATTCTGAAACCTTGAGATTTGAATTCTGAGACTTCTGCTTTATAATTTCCAATTCAAGGGTAGTTAAGAAATCGAACTCTGATGGAACTTTAGAAATACCATACCTTTCCAGAACCTATAACTGTCTACTAGAAATATTATATATCTAAAAAAATCTGCAAATGTCATACATTCATAAGCTGCTGTCGAGTCTCTTAGGGTATGAAAGTTTGGAACTGAGAAAGAGAAAATGTTAGGCTTTGCAGTTTTGAAGTTCTAAAGGTCTGCACTTAAAATCGTATATGTGATGTAATTGATAAATCATTTAAAGTATCAGATGTCTGTTGTCTAGATGTTGAACATTTGTGATGTTTAAAACTTCGAAGCTTTACAAACATTAGTGTATGGAAGCTTTAAAATTCAAGATAGTCAGATTGCTACCGTATCTAAACAATTGTAGATAAGATGAATAATAAATCGTAACTGGACAAGTCTTCCATTTTACACAATTATTTTTATATTAAGTTTACTGCTTGCTAAGAATAACAAATAAACTACTTAATAATATATCTAAATTCAGATAAAAGCCATCCGATACCTACTAAACACAAAAATAACCTGGGGACTTCAACGGCTGGTGAGAAAGGAAACCTCCGCAATGACCGTACAATACAAATTATTATTAGATTTCATTAAAGTATTTAATTCGAGAAATGTCACAATTGTAAATTATCATTAATGGCTGGTTTGTCAATTTTATATATTTACAATGTAAAAAGTAAGTAAGGTTAAAATTATAAAAAAACCAGTTATGACTGCGTCGGCCGGCAATAAACATTTCTTAAGTGTATCCTTCAGAATTATCATCACAAAAGTTTTTCCCATGCAAAAACCTACAAATGCACTCACACACAGAAACACGGAATTATATAATAGTTTAATCGATTTCAACAAAATAATTGCATAATAATACTAAATTACATTATAACGTTACTAAACAGTTCAAAGCAGCTCAGCACATGTCTATGCTAGGAGCGAATGAATTCACGACATGGTTAGGCAATTAAAAATACATTTGCGTGCATTAGATGTAAATGCAGACACGTAGAAGAGTCTTGAAGAGACTTTATGCAAAAATTTACGTAGAACGACCTCGATTTTTAATATTTATAATTAATGCTACTTCTATAAATGAACTTCAACCACAAGAAAACGCTTCCTCCGCTACTTGCATTATTTTTCTTTGCTGAATGTTAATTTTGCGATAAAGGATACTAAATAAGGAAATCCGGCAAAGGATAAAGCGAGAAAGTACATGAAAGCTTTCACCCACCTTTTTGGGAACTTATTAAATTTTTGTTATATCTTTGCGTTTATTTGTGATGTAATAGAATTTTTCTTGCTGCAGTGTTGTATACTTACGTAATGTATCAAATTTTTATTATACAGGAAGTGTTTCATAAATTGTTAATTATTTCGTAAATGAAGTTTAAAAGGTTTATATTAAAAATTAAAATTAATGGTTGGAATTTAGGAAGTAAATTAGTCGGAGAATTTTATGAATGTCATGTATAAAATGGTGCATCAGAATTCCATATAGACAATTGAAATAAGTAACGATTTATTTAATTAATTGCCCAATTGATTAATCTGGAGAAGCATACAATAACGGACGAAATTAATAAATTTTGTATTTGTATTTGTAGATTAATTGATAATCATATCAAACGAATAGTTGTAATTCACCATCTTTACTCAGATTCAACAGGCAAAAGAATCCATGGTGGCTGCTTCAAGACTGCTGGTGATTGTAGATACCTTTTAGATACATAAAATAGACAAATTTACCACATACAGACAGATAGACAAGAATTTCATCGCCCACATTCTCTTTTTATACACAAGAAAAAATCAACCCCAAGAACAATTGTTAGAGTACTGGGTAAAGGTTTTATTTTTTCACTATATTCTTATCAAAAAAATAATTTTTCACTAATGAAATCTTTTTTCTCTATATTATTAAATAACTCTGTATAGATTGAACATTCAATCTAATAGTATTCTACTCTAAAAGTAACTATAGAAAGATTCACTCTAATTTTTATTTTTTAAGAGAAAAAAGCCGTTAAAAAGTTATCTAAATTGGTAAAAAATGTTTGTTAGTTTTCATGTTACCCTAGTTAGAGTAAATAAAACGAATTGGCAACAATATACAGTGATTTGTCAGCGGAAGTATTATATTTTACTCCACTCAGACAAAATAATACACTTAACAGTGTATTTGACAAGAGAAACGTATGCACAATATAACGACACTATCGAAAAATGGCGACAAACAGCAGCTGTATTCGACTTCATTCGTTTTCATAATTACAAATCAAGTGCATAACATAAATGTTCAGTGTTTTATTTATAAACAATAAATGAAGACTATTATTAACTAATATTATATAAGCAGTGCATACACCGTCATGTACCCAAAATTAAATAAAGATAATGAAGAATTAGGTAAGTAAAAACAATAATTATAATTATAACTAATTCATACAACAAGAGAGTAAATTTGAACTTTGGCGGGGTAATGCGAGGGAATCTCCTAATAGAATTTTATGAAAGTTGGCATAGAGGAGGGGTCATTATCTCTAGCAACAATTAACAGCCATACTGTGGATCATTCACGGTGAAGGGACAAGCAGTCGTTGGAGATGTCGGACTTCCGTAGTATCCGAGACTAACCCGAAGATAGAGGAAGGGTAGTCGTTAGAGGTGTCGGGAAGCACTAGGATTAGACACTAGCTTGAGGGTAGACCACAAGGCGTTCACCATTAGAACTAGTCGTTGTCTACCCAATCCCAGGCTTGTCTGGGCAACGGATGACGCGATCAGAATTAAATGTGTGGTAGAGTTATGCCGAGGTGTTTCGTTTACGTTTCACCGAAGTGTTTCTCGACGATGACCCTAAAACGTTGCGGAGGGAGCTCTGCTAACAAGGGGGTCCGGTGTGGGTGGCTTGAATCTTACCTGACGTAGGGTCTTTTATGGAGCTAAGTATCCCACTGTCTGGCGTAGACAATTAGAGGAGATACAACTGAGGTTTATCTCGGTTAGGGAGTTCGCTCGCTAACACACCGGAATGATACTTTGATGGGCCCTTAAAGTAGCCTCGAAACGAAGCTCTGTCGGGGGCGCACCAGGCCTATAACTGGGAGATCGGGGTGGCAAAACCATTTAAAAACCAAGTCCCGCCACACTTGAGGTTGGATTCGATCGGCCCCAACCCCGACTCGGTGAAGGAAATCCTGGGTTCCGATGCACTAACCTAGGTTGGGGGAATAGTCCTAATGCTGGACGGGGCACTTGACCCCGTATGAAAGAGGACGGGAGGATGCCGGCGGATGAGCACGTGTTAAGTCAATCGTTCCGGTACTAACCTGGTTAGCTAGTAGAGGGTGGATAGGCAACCTCGCTCCGACCAGTGAGTAACTGGGAGCAATTGCTGTGCAATTGCGCGCTGATTGAGCGTATCTCAATTACTTCCTCCCAATGGAAAGAACGTGGGGGTATGTTAACACGGGAACTCCATGTAAAACAAGCATTGTAATCATACTGTGGATCAAGACAGAAATTTCGAAGTAAAGGTTCCGGGGTGTCTTTTAACAAATGTTACATACGTGAGGTTCAAAGTTTTGCAAGCTAAACATTTCAGAAGCTCAATAATTTTTATACACAGATAACCCTCAGCGGTCGAGCCTTTTTAAACCTTCAGACTCTATAGATTTTTATTTTTCGAGTTGTAGAAATTCTGTTGAGAATGTTTACAATTTAAATCTCAAGAGTTTTAGAACTTTAAAGCATTTTAGTATTATAGTTTGGGAATTTTTAAAATCCAGACTTTCTAACGATCTTTCATCAAAAGATATCTGATGGTTCATATACATTTAATGCTCGAAAACACATGCTAGAGGATAATTAGCTGCTTGCCATTCAAAATTGTATACCGATCGATTAATCTGTCGCCAAAAAATTTGTATAATGTTGAAAAGCGAGAAAATGCATGAATAGAACACACCTAGCAGCAGAAATAATTTATTGCACCCCTTATCTCTGTCGCTCTTAACGAGAAATATATTTCCCTCGCTCATCAACTTATAGAAATCTTGCTTTCTGTGAAAGGTTGCACCATCGATATAATACATATAAGTATTAGGTCATAAGTTTAAAAAAATGTATTCCTTTTGTGTGGTGCAATGTCAATGTGTGACTAAAAATGTTCTCGAAGTACCCCTGATAAATTAAAAAATAAATTCACATTGTCAAAGATATGTCATCAAAGTTCACATTTAATCACAATCAATTACGAGGTCGTTCTTAAATTACGTAACGCATATTTAGAAGAAATTTGGTACCCTCCCCCCCATGGTACCGCCACGAAACGCTACTCTGAACCCCCTTCGATAATTACGCAACGCTACTTTCACCCCCCCACCCAATTATTTTAAAAAGCATGTGAACTTCGAAATTTGATGACGTCGACGAATATGAACGTCTCAAATACCGATAAATTTGAAATATTATTTTATGAAATAACAGCCTTCAACAGTCACTAAAAGAAAATAACAGTTTCAAAATATCTTGTGTTCATAAGGATTCAGAGATTTAGTATTTTATCAGTACTCAGTTTATATTTGGAAGGCAGAAGATTTCTAAAACAGAAGTTGAAGTTTTCAATATTTTTTAACTCTTTTTTTTTCAATTTCTAAGTTTGAAGGTTTTAGAGATATATCTTAAGATTCACACAACTATAACGTTTTGAAGCCTTGGCTTGAATTTCAAAGCCTAATTATTCAGGATTTTGAATATGACATAAACAATGTTACTTCAATGTTATCTGTGACTAGCGGTCCGTCCCGGTTTCGCACGGGTGGACATTTATTTTTAAACATTTTGGGATAAACGGAGAGTAAATGTATCTTTATGCAGGACATAAGTAGTTTTTTTCAAATTACTATTTATATTTTTCTTATGAAGTCGAAATACCTATTTCTTATATGTACACGCCCCTCTCCCGCACTTCGGTGCCCCCTCCCTTGCCGTGTTGGCCGCTGCTCTGCGTGGGGCCACACCGGCCACGGCGCGGCGGCGTTTATTTTACTATTAGTATTTTGTTTAGATTGACATTTTTAAATTCGTAATATCTTTTGGATGGCATGTCCTATTTGAATGATTCAAAAAGTAATCTACAGGTATTGAAACAGTCTTGAATACGAAATGATTTATTTGGATAAGGATTAATACAAAGGTATGGATAACATGGTCTGAAGTTTTTTGTGGATATTGATATGCTCCTTAAGATTGTAGAACATTTTTTTGTTCTATCATCAATAGTTTCCGCAGCGCATGCGATGAAAGACATTTTATGGCTAATATTTGTACACCTTGGGTTACATTATTTAAGTTTTAGTAGAGATCCCTAATTTTTTCTAGTAATAAATATAGCCTATGTTACTCAGGGATAATGTAGCATTCTAATGGTGAAAGAATTGAAATCGGTCCAGTAGTTTTTGAGTTTATTCGTTACAAACATACAAATCTTTCCTCTTTATAATATTAGTATAGAAGTATAGATGAAGAATGGCAGACAATGCATCTATGTAAGATTGACTAAATCTCTTAACGTTAAACTAAAAAAAAGTAATCTAATTTAAAAACTGCAATTATCAATTGATGTATTCAATTATCATTCAGTTATCAAAATACATTGCAATGGAAAAAGTGCAATATCTTACACAGCACTACATCCTACATTATGAGGTAGCTCTGATGTTTTTCTTTCCAATTCGAGCAATTAGTCTATTTTTTCGCCAAAAACTTTTACTTTTTATTCTTTTTGACTGGAGAAAGTCTATTTATGTCCAAGATGTAAATCCATGTATGTATGTGTATATATGTATGTCCAAGATTGTAATCGTCATATTAAGAGAGGTACTTAAGTTCTTTTAGCACTAGGTTTAAAATAAGAAGTTAAGAAGAATAATGTGGAATAGCTAAACTCTATTTTTCTAACCTTCTATTTTTTTCTTGCAAATAAAAAAAATTATTTACTAAAAAGGCTATTTCATGATAGTCAATGGAAAATAAAATTTAAAAATTAAAGCCACTTTTGTTAGTTAATGAATAACAATCTTGCAGTTTCGGCAATAAATTATAAACAGATTGGTAACAGTAAAACGTAGGTTGATACCTGGAGCAAAATGGTTGTAAAAAAAGATTTATGTGCCTACACAAAAATGTTCAAGATAAAGGATGTTCCAGAGTATTTGTTACATATTTCTTTAAAAACATCTTATGTACCTACAGCCTGTATACACAAGAACTTTGGTAGATGTATACACCTGTAGAAATGAATTGTGTGTACCTTGTTACATAGATATTCGATTGAGGTTCTACCAAAATTAGAAGTAATTGGTTACTTAAAACTTAAGTGCATTTGCAGCTAAACTTGCTAAGATATCTGATTTCTCTAACTTAAGATATCAGCTACATTATTTAAAGAGATAACCTAAAAATAAACAGCTTAGAATCATTTTTTAAAGCATTTTTGTTTTAAGGGCCTAGGATACGTAGTTTCGAAAACTAAATCCGCTATAGGGGCGCCACTTGTATCAATATACAATTTTTACTAAAGGACCATCCTTCTCTGCAACAGATCATAAATCAATCAGTCAACAAGGTAGATTGAGCGTAAGTAATTGCCAAGCTTGCTTACTGTGACACTCTTTGCATTTGCAGTCGGCATCGCAGGTAGAAAATCATTCCAAGTTGAAAATAAATGTTTCTTAACAATTTTAACATCGCATTTAATTTGCTGTATGCATACAAATTGTGTAAATGCCTTACTATCTAGCCACTGCAAATTCTAATTCGGACATAATGTGTATAAAAGAAAATATGTGAATATTTTAATTAAATTTTATTTAAAAAAATATATGTATAAGATTAATTATTTTTTACAAATTTCGCATTCTTTTCTAGAACATGTTTTGATTTTAAAGTGTTCTTGATGTGCCCGAATTCGACCTTCCGGTTCTCAAACGCGCATACCCCTGCTTATTCGAGGATCTATTAACTCGGGCAGTAGACAATCAAAATAAAATTCTTTTAATTTCCTTAACATTTTATCACATATCAAATTATTTTTGAGGATTCTTTCCAGGTGGAAATCAACTTTAGAGAACAATACCAGTTCGCAGTATGCACGGTCCGTTACGTGTAACTGCTCCTGGATGTGGTACATAAATTTATGATTTGACCATATTGATTGATTATGGCTCAAATCATTTTTCCCAAAAAAGTATTTCTTATTATACCGTTATTAGTTATTACCAGGGGCAACCACATGCTTGCTGAATGGGTAGTTAAGTGCACAATTTCGCGTAGTCGAATGTATACCTAACCGTACCATAACCTACCGTAATTTTATAGCTATACATTCGACTACACGAAATTGTGCACTTAACTACCCATTCAGCAACCATGTGGTTGCCCCTGGTTATTACTAATACTAATAATATTGAACTTAACTAAAAAATAATAAACGATGTAATATGTAACTAAATAAGCTTCACTGATACAAACAAATAAATACAATGTGTACTCTACTTTTGTTCGTTTTTTCTTTGTTTAGACAAAAGCACTCTTGTTTTCAGCAGCGTGCCGTGTATACGAGACAGTGGAAGCAGTCCCGATATGACGTATGCGCTATCACGCTCGTACACATTGCGTACGAGCGTAATAGTGCATACGTCGTATCTGGATTGCTTCCACTGTTTCGTATGCACTGCACGCTGCTGCTTTGCTTTTGACATATTTTACTAAAAAATAAAAACTTCTGAAGCGTACAAATACTACTAACACTGAATATGAAATGATGTACGTAGATTTTTTTGACACCTTTTATATTTACGTTTTTCTTGTTTCTTAGACACCAACACCATTACGTCCCACAAATATATTTGTATACTTCTTTGAAAAAATTTAGTTTAGTCAATGAATGGTCTCTTTACCATTAGCGGCACGGTAGCAAAGACAGATTCTAAAATTCTAAATTATTTGAATAGAAAGTGACAGTCCTACCAAGAAGGCTTGAGGTCCGAAAGCAGATTATTTTCTACTTGGTTGAACCACCTGTTAAAATAATGAATAAGATGCTTAGAAAATGTAAGAAACGTTATAAAGCTAACATACTTTAATCCTAGCTATTGTTATTGAACTCAGATAACTATGTATAATGAAATAAATATCGATTAGATGCTCAAATATTGCAAACCATACTATTGCAAATACCAAATTAGTACAATTAGCGAATACTTTTGTTTAACGGGTAATATGTAGTTAGGATATACTACTAATACAGTGTACAGCGGTTTTTAATTTAATTTAATATTTGTACAAACAAACTAATGCCTATCTTCCTATCTATTAAAAATAATTGTAATAATAGTGAACAAAGTGACAAAAACAACAGTCCAATAATTACAAAAAATGATAGCCGAATTAATATGCTGACTGTGGTCTATCATTTAACCTCTTAAAATAAGATAAAAACCATTAAAATATTGATTTAATCATCTAATAATCATCATTTAATGATTAATCGATCTTAATCGATTAATTATTAAAAATCAATATTAAGAAATATAAAATGGATGTTCTTCAGAATGCAAACTTATCAAAAGTATAGCATTAGGAAATGTAAAATAAGAAATATATAATGTAAATAATAATGTTATAATTTGTAAATAATACTAAATATTACTTTTACCAGTAAATGTTACTGGTTGGTCTATGCGATCATAAAAGGAGGCGGGTAGAATAAGCTTACTTTTCTTAACAAAAGATGAGGGGTAGGCACCAATAGTGGGTGTGTACTTTTTAATTTGTAAATCTTCTACATTAATAACTCTTTATCAGATATATCAACAATACTCATATTTTTTCTGCATCTTGTAATACTAGTAATCTTTGACATAACGTAATATTATTTTAAATTTTGATTTATGCAAAACAAATACAGCAGTAATTACTAAAGGTGTCTGATTCTCATAATCATGAAACAATTAATAAAATATATTGACGAGATGTCAATGGTCTTTATGTAATGAGTAACATATGCTATTTTCATCAACTTAGTTTGAATAGTTTCTGTGCTAGAACTGATGAAAGTGTAGGTAAATCTACTCTTTTATTATAAATTATTAATAAATTGTTAATGATTAGATTTTTTTAAATATTTTTTTCATATATACTAGATGAACCTACACAACACGCAAACAAGAATTAATCAATTTTTATAATTTTTTTTAAGTATCCTAGGCCCTTAAGCATTCATTGGGTTATTTAAAAATTGAATTTTTTATGTGATAAAATGTCCGAGTCTATTTGTGTATGTTAAAGTTGCAAACTAAGAGTAGTTACGTTATTATAAATAATTAATCTTGTTGAAAATTGTTATAAACAATTAATCTTGTTGAAAAAATTGTTATAAATAATTAATCTTGTTGAAAATTGTCAACAAAATTCATAGGTATATATATATAATATTGTTAACATTTTTACCTGGATCATATACAATACTGTTCTATTGTTTTCTATGTTAAGGGCGCGTTATCGCCGCCAGTGTTATAAATAGGAAGCTTCAGAAACTATCAACACCTAAAGATGGCGCTACGGTCGCAAAACGAAATTAATTTCTTTAAAACTAAAATTTGAAAATGTAAATAGAAACATTATTTGATCGCATCGCAGTTCTCTGCTCATAGTGTTGCCAGACATGCGTGAACTTTCAAAATATTTTAAGTTTAACTGAGATTTTTAATTTTTAAATGCCAAGGAATAATTTAAGGTAGTTGAAATCAAAAAGGGGAATATAAAACTCCTAAATATCTTTAAAAATATCAGTTGTTTGCTGGTTTTAAGAAAAAGAAAAGTACTACTATATTAAAATATTGAAAATATATATATTCGTTTTAAGAAATTAATCAGGACTAATTAAGGGTGAAATAGTTTATTCAGAAATTAACCGTCACATGCTCTTAAGTAATGTAAAACAACATTTACTTCGGGAATTTATTAAATAATAGTTAAGAGATTAGGAAAGTTAAATTACTTTTAAATGTCCCGCGAATATTACCACCCAACGCTTCCTGGTGCAGAAAGCGTTCAACTAAAAATGACCGATTTTCGTGCTGCCATATTTAAATTAGCGCGCCGCGCCGTGTACATGTATTTTATTTCAATCAATACTAAATAAGTAAGCAAAAACATGTATCATATTGTCATAGATTTTGCTATTAAACAGTGTTATAATGACTGTATTTTGTTTAGTTTGGTTATTTTTTAGAAAACGTTAATTCTACAAAATTGGCGATGTTCGACTACGATTATAAAATTTATTTTAGATATCTACTCCTTACAAACTATGATGCACACTACATTAACAGTTTAGCAATCGACATCAAACGTTATCTTGCTAAAAAAAACGATTATTAAAAGAAAACTGAATGAAAAACGTGAGCTATATTTTGACGCTAATATTTTGCGCCAATAACGCCCCGTTAATATTTAAATTAGACTTTGGATTCTTAGAATCTAAATCACTAAGCGCACAAAAATTCAAAAAGAGGAACAGTAACAGGAGTTCTGTAATTGGTCAATGATACATTCGGATACTGAGATACAATGTTTAGGACAGTGATTCTTAACCATTGTACTCCCCAGACTGTTAAGAGGGTTCCAGGAAATTGCGAAGATTTAACCTGAGAAGAACTACTAATATTTAAAACTATTTATTCAGTAGGCAATTTATTTTGCAATGATCAAATTAATAAATAAACTGTTGAATTTCTAATTAATTGATTTTCACATCCTTCGATTCCGCTGCCCTGTTTCAATCTTTTTTTTTGCTTTTCCACACTTCAATTTCACTTCAGTGTTTAACTTGAAATTTTTCTTCTTAAAAGGCTTTTCCCCATTGTGTTAATATCAGTTTTGTAACTCCAAATATGGTCGTGTTTGTGGGCAGACCATACCATTATTGTTTAGTAATTTCTTATTTGGTTATCTTTCTATTCAGGCTTCTTCATTGGTAAATTCGGTCTTATCGCTGTTTTCCAGAAACTTTTGATAAAATAACCATTTTTCCCTTTTGTTGTTCAATTGATAATGAGTTATCTTGCTAGTAATATGATTTCATTCATGTAAAAAGTTTCGTAAACTTCTCTCTTTAAGAGTTTATTTGTCGATGATGTTAAATAAGTTCCTAGTGATTTAGTTTGTTTCACGAAGGTGATAATTTATAGTTACAGGAACACCATGTTACACTTCTAAACTAATTTATTCCTAATGGTTATCTCTAGCAATTCCTTGTTTTGTAGAAATACCTTAATTGTACAAGAGACAATTGTTATCCCTCTGGACCTCTACCTTTTTAAGCCGACGAAATCATCTTGTAATTCCGGTTGGCCGTAGTTTACGTGGTTAGACTGTTAAATTAACGCAGAATTCTTTTCTAAGCTTTTCTTCCTGGTTTTCCTTTAGTTTTACGTTACCTACATTTCTCAGTACCTTACTGGAAAATTACCTTTCGAGACATTGGGTATTGTTATCTACCATACTACCCTTTGGAGCTGCATGTAAAAAGTTAAGTGTATTATCAAGTCCAAGTTACATACATCAAGAAGACAAAATACACAGCATCTTTCAATACACAGAATTTCCGCTTATGTTATAACTGTATAAACATTTTCTTCTTTTTATTTTTTTTAGGTTATGTAATGAAGATAAACTTTACTATTTTTGTTTTGAAATTTGCTGTGCAGTTGCCAAATGTAATCTAAATTACCTTTTCTGCAGAGATCGTAAGAAATATACATTTCTACTAAGCTCTTTAATTAATTTGATTTATTGATTAGGTTTAATTGTAGTATTTTAAGAACTGTATAAATATCGTTGATATTGATTAAATATTTATATCGATAGGGGTTATTCTTGAATTAACTTAACTTAATTTTTGTTCGCTTGAATAAGTCTCTTTCTGTTTCTTTTGTATCCTGTACCTTTTATTTTTATTATTGCTTGTGTTGCATCTTAAAGCAGGCATCTGCCGGACCCAAGCATACAGTAACTTTCAGGTTAATATTTTGTGTTATAATTTTTAATATACATAGTTAGTTAGACTTCTTATTAACACCGCGAACTAACCGTTAGGAAGTTTTCGTTATAAGCCTCACGATCAAAATCTACTAAAGTAAAATCTACATTGGTTAGTGATTGTTTCATTCTTTCACTAATACCAGTCTAAAACCACATTGAATATTGATAATTCTATCTTCTGATGGACTATGAGGTCAATATAGCATAAAGATGCGGGTTTAGATTTCCCAGCAACTGCATTCCCGGTAAATCATTGCTACCCTTAGTGACTTTCTTTATGACTACTTTCTAAAAATATCAATATTTACTTAACAAAAACCACACATTCTTTCTGAGTTTGTTACTCCGTGAAAAGTAAAGTATAATATTACCAACTAAATTGGTTTTGCTAAGGTAAATCCAGATAAGTAACAAAAAAGGTATATTACCTTCCAATTGAAACAAAACTGTTACATAATCGAAAGTGACCCACGGTTAAAAAATGAAAAACCACTGGTTTCAACAGGATGACATCTCAAAAAGCAGCTTTGGAAGAAATATTTCAGGTCAGTTAATATCAGAAAACTAGTTCATTCTATTCATTTAATAACTTGTGCGATTTCGTGCGAGACTTTAATGAGTTTTCTCATAAAAATTCGCAAAGTGAGATTTTCGGCCAGAAATACGGACTGCATTTGACAGAACAATTATTTTACTTTTATTTGATATCATATCGTAGGTACTTGTTTATTTAAATATTTAAACTAAAAATAATTAGTAGCAGTTTCTAATTTGTTTATCATTGTTGTTTTAATTGATTACACCTTTTTATTTGCTTATGGAGGTCACTTGAATCTTATCAAAGTAATTTTCGAACGACCTACAAAGTATAGACAACAGATACTAACTATTATTAATCGAGATATTAACAAAAACAAAATGTGGTTGTGATATTGGAATTATAAATAGACAACAGTACAAAAGCAACAGTAATAAGACTTTTTTTAATTCTTAACACCACCAACTTATCAAACACCTACTAATAAATTTTTGAAATAGAAAGACAGAAAGATTACAAACAAAATATTGAGAAGTATTAGTTACAGCTAATTTACAGATTATAAGTTGTAGAAGAAAGTGTACAGAAAAGAAAGCATAAATGGAATAAAAGTAGGAATAAAGTAGGTATAAAGCAATTTAGATTATGATCACAGTAAACCTTTGTAAATGTGAAGATATTAGCCATGAATATAAGTTTCTAGCGATGCACTATTTTAGTTTTAGATAATAACGTGCGTAGAATATGTTTCCACTAATTTTTTAGCTACGTTTCCCCCCTACTCAAGGCGATTTCTTGCGGCTGTGTAGAGTGCAGTCTGTATTAGCAACAGCTTCGTAGAGCGACATACTCGTATTATTTGAAAAAGTATTTGAAACGGAATTATAACTGCGAATTATATCTCCCATTAACACAAAAATAAATAGCCTTTAAAACTTTCCTTCATGGGCAAAACTAAAGAATGTTAAGCCCACGATATGCCAAAAGCCTTTTAAATGCAATTGTCAGTTTCGGTGAATTATTGGTAATAACCAGCATGATATTACTAATCGCATAATCTAAAAGTCGCAAGTGATTTCGGTCCAGCTAGTAATTTTTCATAGCGAAGAAAAATTAAAATTATGCCTTCTTCTCGGATAAGAAATTAAAACCAGAGCCACATGTAAATGTAATATTTGACAGGATAAGAATCCCTACTGAGGGTGGGATTCTCTCAGATTCGGCTAAATTCTAGCAGGGTCAGCCAAATAATCGGAGACATATAGTACGAAATATTCTGTCACTCGGATCCCTCGTCCAAAAATAAACAAATCCAATTAGATAACAAACATCAACCTCTCCGTTCTAATTTGTGTTTTAGGAGAAACAAGAAGTCATTGAAAATATTTCACAGTTTTATAGGAGTGCATTTTGTATTCGCTTAAGTTCAAAGTACAGAAATAGTGATCGGAACACAAAGCGGTCTAATAAGTGCAGTCAATTTAGCTAAAGGAATTTTGGAAAATCAGGAAACCTACCGTTAATGCTACACTTTAAAGCAACGGATATCCAGCACCGATTCCAGGAGATATTCAAAATATACTATTATAGCAAACAATTCATACTGTTCGGACTTCGAGGTTTGTGGATTGGACATGTATGTTAGTTCAAGTGCGGGTAGCCCTGGATGGCAGGTATCTCCGGACAATCAAATTACTAAGCCATCCATAAAAAATATGATGTTAAATAGAAATGTGTTCCATATGGCCTACACACAAAATATAATTCAGTATTGCCGTAGCCACCGAATGAATTGTATATTACAGTAGATTTTGTTCCAGACAACTATCTTGTGTCCACTCCTATCAAACTTCACAGGAGGTTATCACATACAAATCGTATGTGTGTAGCTTAACTTAATTTATAGGCTTTTTTGGTCATGGCATGTATTTCAGGACTACAATGGTATTTATCTGATTCCGTTCATAAATCAAGTACTATTACTAAAGATATGGTATCTAAGTAATCGGGTAGCACCGGACGCAAGTCAGTGGGTACCCTCGGACATTTTGCATAGCTTTAAATTTAACAAAAAGAAAGTAGTTTCTGTGTAATTAGGTTTATCCTAGATATTTGATTAAAATATATTTGTATATTTGGAGAATTAGTACAAAAATGCCAAAATGATCGGCTCTTCCTAGTGCGACTAAAAAGCGCCTTATAATGTTCAGAAAAAACACAGAAGCATGAGATTTTAACATCCTCTCCGTATATTAGGAAAGTAAAGCCATGACTTGTAAACAACTAAAAACAATACCAAATAGTCAGAAATCTTTTCCTTGAATATTGTGATCAAGAAACCAAATGCGTCATTTGCAGGGAAACATTTGAAGAAAACTGCATCTAATGCTATAAATGTAAAGGTTGTGCTCAAGAAGCTTGCGTTAACATTGATCTAACAAATAATTATTACTATTGTGTCATTTGTAAGGATAAAAACGCCTAATAAATATTATCCGCCATCTTTTCCATTGTCAAAAATCAAGGGATAAAATTATCGTACTATTACTACTTCTTGATGTTTCTATTTTCTATTTCTATTTTTGCTACTAAAATGTTTGAAGAAATTCCCAAGAAAATTTTAAGTATGAAAATAAACGAAAATTTATATTTTTGTGCATTTTTGATATTTCATTTAAATGTCCGGGGCTACACGAAGTTCCCATATCTGCAAACCCATATCAAAAACCCATATCGGTGAGTTCCTTATGAAGCACAGAACAGAAAAGCCGCTGTATTTAAATGCTTCCAAATATTATTAGTAGAATGCTTTACACGTGTTTCGGCTTATGAGGCCTTCATTAAGAGCTTGCATAAAAGTAACTCAGAGTTATATAATATAATAAAGTTATAAAATATTTTAGCGTAAACATAAATTGTACTTTTATAATTATTTATGTGATAAAGATGGTCATTTTACAATCAATGCATTTATATATTAATAAATAGTCAGCCCTATGATTGATATTGCAATTTATTAATTTAGTATTAATTAATTATTACTTTTACCTAAAATAAATTAAAGATATTTATTGATTTTGTAATTACCATTACCAAAAATAAAAATTACTAAATACATTTGTGTGCATACCAGTTTATGACTTAATGAAAGGGGGTTGCAGTTTTATTTCATAATATAATTTTCAAAACACTACAAGGCCAAGGTTACGTTTCAAACACGATAACGAAAGCTTTTCATTAAACTTTAACTAACCCATCCAATGTAATGTAGCTACTTGAAAACTTGTATAAAGTCACTTTCGATTCCACGGGGGCAGTAGAATACATGCAATTATTAATTTCTACGATTGCGATTATCAACTCACCCTGTTGGCTGTACTATAGAAGAACCCGTTACCGAAGAAGCACCGCAACAACTAATTTATTGCAAATCTTCCCAACAACTAATTGCTTGTTTACTTATTTTACCTACTGATGTTATTATAATGTAAATAATGAAACACGTGCGATGATTTAAAAAATTTAATTAATGGTTATCTCTGGAATTGTTTTTAGTTACTTTTTTATATTCAACAAACGATTCCGCCTTTTTAATCATCCCATGTGTTACAATTAAAGTTTAGCCTCGTAGAATTGGTATCAAGTTTAAAATAACCTTGAGATAACTGACCATAACCTGGTTAATATTAATTAAATGTTTTCTTTTTCTATTTATTTTATACTTACCTACACATAACTAAATTTACATATAGACACAAACAAATACATACCATATAATAAAATTAATAATTTCAACACCAGGTATTGAACTAACGTGTATAATTAACGCAACTAGCTTCATTACTATCATGGTTACCTCAATAAACAAGAATGTGGTTTTAAATTATTAAATAAATAATTACATACATCTTTTCTAACATATTCTTTAAACAATAATAATAAAACAAGAATTGCCTTATTATAATGTCCACGTTCATTTATTTTGCATTGAAATAAGTAGCGTTAGCGTTATAAAAATCGTATAGTATAAATATGCAAATCCCACCATTTAACAACAATCAATAAGTAGGTATGTGGGTTAAAGGTAATTCCTAATTTAATATTATATCCGTGGTGTTTTCACACGTACCAACTCATGCCGTCTCAGTCTTCACATGCAAAAATCATTTTACGGAAATAAAAGCGTGAACGATGTATAGAATGAAAATGCAATTTGAATTTTCATTATATTCTTGATTGTGGGTTAGTATGCGACAGAATTAAAATCTCATAAAAATTGTTAATTTATGCGTAACTGTAAAGAATTTAAAAAAGGCGTTGCTATTTTATACATTAGGAAGGCACAAGTGAAGTTGTAAACAACTCATGAAGAAGGTGTCAATGATGAAATTATCGCTTCCTTCTTCCTTGCCATCTTCGTTTTTAATTTCGCAATTGAAAGTAAGTGCAGTAAGGTTTTGTTAACTTTTAAAATAAATAACTAGTATATAAAAAATGTAACTGACACTGATATACATTGGATTATATGATAATTACATTTTAAAACAGTTAACTGTATCTAGTTGTGTTCTTGGAGGTTGTCAACATCCCACACCTACTATTTTCAATGTCACTTGCACGACAGTCACAGTTAATTCCTTTTTCTGGTTTTTGTAATTTTGGTAAACTATTCATTTAATGTGCACACGTGAGAAACTTTATCAACTAATTAATGCATTCTCATAATTATAAATGGATATAAAACGCGATACCTTTATTATCCGATTATATATACTATAGCAAAATTAATCAAAACAAAACTATAAAACCACAATTGATGTTTGTGTTGTATAAATCAATGTTGTAGCATTTGAAAAGTTTGACCAATTTTATAATCGTGTGATATAATCTCCTATATACGAAGGCAGCAGAACGCCTTTTATATAATTATAATCTGCATGAATACACTTTTTAATGATCGAATATTATCGAGAGCTTATGTTCCCAATTTCTGATTAACAATTCATTTAATAAAGAGAATTACCATAAAAGTTAATGTTAACATGTATATCTCAAAAATAGTTGTTCTAATATACGATTCCTTTTGTGCACTTTTTTGTATTGCAACTTTTACTAATTTGATGTTAAATTCTGATTTACCCAAGAATGCATGTCCTTCACTTTTAACGGTAACTAATTATGCATTAATTTACTATTTTACCAAACAGCAGCCCAGTTCCTGATACTACTAAACATAATTAGTTTAATTTAAACATACCAGCTCAAGTATCAACTTGATTAATTAGCAACAAAAAAAGTATCCGCTTTTCTGGAACAATAGGAAGTGATTTTTGCGAATTAATAGCTTGCCTGTTAGATATTGAAATTGCTTTATTTACAATTTCAAGCAACGTAACATAGAAAACAATAAAAGGTTTCACAAGGCTCATAATTTGCTTAGTTTAAAATTAAAATCAGCAAGGATTAAAAGCGCAACAAAGTTTGACCAGTAGTGACGATCAAATAGATATCAATAGCTTCATTAAGTGTGCCAGTTATCCTTTCGAAAAAAATTTCGATCGAATTAAATGCGAGGTGTTAGACTATCTATCACTAAAATGAGACACATTCATTAACGAATCTAAATGATTAAATCAAAAAACACTATATACGAGCTCGCATATTTAAAAATGTCATTTCTTTAAAATGGATATTTACAGTTCTGAATTGAAATCAATACCTCAATCAGACCTCAATCAATACCTCAATATAGAATTCAACTGCATGCATTTACAAGCTTCTACAGCATGTAATATATCACCTCCATAACAATACATAAGCAGCATTTTTAGTCACCGCTACGTACCAGCAACCACCGGTGAAACTATAAAGTTTTTGCCGTTAGTCACAAGAACGTAATTGCTACGGTATTGTTACGTGCCTGGAACCAAAATCGGGAACAATTCTCGGGTAGCAGATACGTTGCAGTAACCTCTCCGGAACTTGTCCAGCTACCGTTAGGCTACGTAGCGGGAACGTGGCGGCGTAGTAATTGCCACTTACGTGGAACTTTTTTTCTCTTTGACACATCGTGTCGCGTAGCTGCTCCCTCTTACTCTTGCAACTTAACAAATATTCTTTCACTTTCTTTACTAATGCTGCCGTCGTGTCACAAAATGGATTACTATTTTATTTGTAAAACGTACATAATACATAAACAGATGAAATGTTTCGTTATTTTGTCAATCTAGCATACCAAAATTATAAACCATCGCAACTTTTCTGTTAAATGCGATGATGATAGATCGAAAAATAACAACGCGCCTTCTTTAAATATATTTTTTAATAAAAAATGTCTTGAATAAAATATGACAAAAATACTTATAAATTAATAAACATGATAGAAACCATTTTATTTTATTCCTAAAGCACAATTTGACATCGATTTGTTATCTTTATTAAGAGTTCTAGTAAAACACTTTTTAACAATTACAACATTTTACAAGTAAATATGGGTTAGTTTTGAAAAAAGCCACCTTAAAGTAGTATTAACTGTAAAATGTGTGTCTAAAGTTTGTGTCACTTTATAAACAGTAACGGGAACTAAACATTCTACTTCTAGGTTGTTGTTACCACAAAGTATAAAATAAGTTAAAAAATTCTGGAACTTTCAAGTGACTCTTACTATAAAACGCCGTCAACGTTTCCGTAGCCACTTTCTAGCTCCTAATGTCACTGCAAAATTCCCATTGGAACTTAACCTCAAATCTAAACGTCAATCGTTTACAACAAACAACCAATATTTTTATACTGGTTACTGCTTAATAACAATTATTATTTAATTATGGCTTATTTTAAAGTTGTAGCGACGAAAGAAAAAAGTGGAATATATTTCACCCTTGTTTACTACATGATGATTTACCAGTGATCTCATCCCTATTTTTTTCTATTTTGTATTGTAAACAGTTGATTTTGTTTCCACTGATTTCACCTAACTGCTTAATTTTTAATTTTAATGTTTTATAAAAGGTGGACGTATATCTAAAATTCTTCTTTTTTCTTATTGCATTTGCCTTTGACATTTTTATTAAAAACTTGCAAAACTGCTACCGCTGCAAAAACACAATTAACTTCCAAATTACAAACTAACCTACAGGAGATATGCCTCTTTAGAAGTTACTGACACTTCTTTGTAATTTTTTAATAGTAACTGGAACTTTCTAGTAATTCTGATGCAAAATAAGTAGTGAAAATTACTTTCAAGTGATTCTCCTGGGCAGCATAAACGTAAGTTTTACTTTCAATACTACTGTATAGTTCAGTTAGTTTAAAGGTTAAGCAATGGTTTCAGACCGGTGGCAGGAACTTTCGGTGCTACTTTAAAGTTTTAAAAACTTTAAAGTAGCTTCGGGCAAGTTACTGCTACAATCATAATATCACTTGAAGTTGCAACAACATTAAAGTAATTATACTATGTAGCAATACCGTTCCACATCTATAAAAAGCTACTTAGAAGTAATGGAACTACATAGTTCTAATAAATAGTAGAAGTAACTACATAATTACTAAAATATTCCAAACTGAAGTAATTAAACCTATAAAGTCATAAATTTAGTTGTAGTTACGTAACAGCTACTCAGTCAAAGTTCCGATCTCAGTTACTCAGATGCTGCTTGGGTAGGCACACGATTGTATTTTACTAGAAGCGCACCTCTTCTTAATTAGCAAATTTCGAATTTAAGATGTGGTACGTTTTAGTTTACTGCAATGATGTTATAAGTGGTATCGTGTTAATAACAAAATAAGTGGATCCATGTCTATAAGAATACTTCCCCCAAACCTGCTCCCGATTTCCTCATATCCCTACATATTTAATTATTTAATTACATGAATTTAATTACTTTTAGATTAGTACTTCGTTTTAACAAAAATAGAAACAAGAATCTGTAATTACAGATTTTACATCCTACTTCCAGTAAAAAAGCAGGTGCAGAACCTGCACTGTTCAAGGTGCACTTGTACAAATGCATTGTCAGAATCCAGACCAGTTCCAATCCGTGTACAGTAGGGTGATCACAAAAAGTCGCTAATCTTATGCTCCTACCTGGCTGAGGATTATTATACATAGAAATAAAAAGAACCCCTATTTTGATACCTGACGATATTTAGTGGTAACTCAAAACCTTTAAAGTTTCCCATGTATTTTATACGGGAACAAAAAATTTTTTTGTAGATTTGGTATAGAATCCTAGAAAATCAATATTTCTTAACCGGATTACTCTGTTTCTTTGTAGAAATGTTCAGAGAATAACATACAATAATAGATTTATAAAATTTTATATTAACTATTTTTTACAAGAAATAGAAGAAAGAAAAGAAGAAAAACATAAATAGAAGAAACACGGAAAAATCGTTACGAAAATATTTATTACTATTTTTCTGGAGTTTTTTACCGAGATTTTAATCAATAACCAAAATGTGAATTGTTACTAATGATTTCTATGTTTGTTAAATTGTTTAAACAATTTATTATTGTCAAGTTCACACTGTAATGATATTCATTCATAAAGACAGTCATTACATACATATTACCCCAAGAAGGCATTGGATGCTAAGTGATTGCCATAGCTACAAG
The DNA here is from genome assembly GCA_929113105.1 of Agrypnus murinus. Classification (NCBI taxonomy): domain Eukaryota; kingdom Metazoa; phylum Arthropoda; class Insecta; order Coleoptera; family Elateridae; genus Agrypnus; species Agrypnus murinus. The sequence goes on from OV816025.1 coordinate 102,387,084, forward strand.
AATAAATAAGAAGTAATAAAAGATATCTTAAATGAACAGGTTTTTAATTACTCCAAGATTAAATATAACTTCTGGTAAATCACCTACCGTTATAACTGGCGACCTTCGACGAAAAGAAATCAACAATCAACAAAAAGAATCGAACACATCAGCAGATCTGATCGAAGCTATGTGTCCTGCTTCCAACACGTGCTAGTCGGCTGCTCTGCATACAACTAACAGCACTTAGTTCTGCATCAACCAACTACGGCATCTACAATTGGATAGATTGGACAATCGCTAGCTTATTGATTCTGAACCAATATCGGAATATATACCTTTTTTTAATCAAGATAAGTATAACTTAATTCAATTTCATATTAAATATGGCTGCTCATATTCCATTTCCGACATTTGACAATTCAAATATAGAATCCTGGTTAACTCTATTGGACCGATACTTTATTCATCTCAACATAAACGATGAACGCCAACGATATGATATTCTAACCTTGAACTTGCCAAATGATGTAACTAACGACCAAGATCTCATAGTAAACTTACCTCGCAGACAACCTTATTCTGTTTTGAAGAATGCCATTAAAGATTTTCATGTAGGCTCACGCCTTTCGCGAATTTCAAAACTCCTGGAGTTTGACGTTCAGTGGTAAAGTCCAGAAATTAGTAACTGACATTAGAACACTGGCAAAGGACTTGAACTTTAATGATGAAATTCTCAAAGATTTTCTAATAGCGATATTACCAAACCATTTGAAAATTCAAGCAATAAATTTATTACATTTACCTATGTCAGATCTTGTAGAAAGACTTGATATGATCAACGAATTACACGAGACACCAAAACCTGATCAGTTACATACAAGTTTACAACATAAGATTGACCAACTAACCGATCAAGTACAAAACCTTTCTGGCAAACTAAAGCAAATTCAAAATGTTCGCACGTCAATCCCTCGTATTTCAACAAATTATAAACCACGAGTTAATACTGCTACTAGTGATGACTGTTCAAAGGTATCTAGACTGTGCTACTACCAAGCTAGGTTCCAAGACAATGCCCGCAAATGTACAGGCAACTGTTCCTATCAGACAAAAAACTAATTGTCGCTCTGCTATATCACATGATGAGGATAGCAGAGTTTGTCCCAATGCCTCATCAACCTTCATCGAATTGACAGATACGATTAACAATATTTCTTTTGTCGTTGACACTGCATCCCCATATTCAATAATAACACCAAAAATTGCTAAGTTATTCCAAAATACAATTAAACAAAATTTTACTCATAACCTAAAATCTGCAAACAATACGAACATTCCTATCCTTGGTTTGGACTTTTTACAAACAAATAATTTAAATATTGATTGTGTCAATAAAACTGTCACATCTAATTTGACATCGACAAAAGCTGCAGACACGTCTTCTAATGATCATAATGATCATGGTGACCAGGTCAGTACCGTTGTTACTAACCTTTCTCTACCTACACAGGTATCCTCAGAAATTGGTAACACTAACGATGATCGCAACATCTACACGAACCTATTACATAAGAAGTTTTCTGAATTACTACAACCCTTTAATTACAACAGACCTATCCAACATTCAATTACTCATAGAATTAACACAGAAACTAATTCTACTGTTAGAGCTAAGCCTAGAAAATTAAATCCTAATCAACTACTCTTTCTAGAAAAACACTTGAACGAGCTCATGGAAGCACGAGCACACCAATTCACCTGGTGCCAAATAAGAAGAACACACCATCAGCGGAATGATGAGCGGTTGAATTCAATTACAGTTCCTGACAGATATCCAACACCCTTCTTAAGTGACTTCACCCGGAAAATAGAAGGCGCTACCATTTTCTCTAAAATAGATCTGAAGAAGGCGTACTATGCAATCCCCATTCACCCTGATGATGTTCACAAAACAGCAATTACCACACCGCTAGGCCGCTTCCAATTCAAAAGGATGTGTTTTGGTTTAAGAAATGCAGCAAGCTCGTGGAGCCGATTCATGGATACAATATTATCAGGCCTTTTATATTTTTTTACGTAGACGATATTTTAATATTTAGTAAAGATGCTCAACAACATCTTGACCATCTGCAACAAGTCTTTTCACGATTGAGAGACAATGGGCTTCTAGTAAATGTGGATAAATGTAAATTTGGTGTCTCAGAAATTGACTTTTTGGGACACACTGTAAATATTAGCGGAATTAAACCACAATCTACAAAAGTTGAAGCAATTGCAGAATTTCCATTGCCTACTAATCAAAAGAACCTTAGGAATTTTATTGGACTTGTTTCGTATTATCATAAATTCATTCCAAACTGTGCTGAAATATTAGCACCACTAAATAATCTTGTTATACCAGGCAAAGCTTCTCAAAAACCTATCATATTAAATAGTAATCAAGTACAAGCTTTTAACAATGCTAAAAATGCTTTAATCAATGCTACACTACTAACACATCCTAAACTCGACGCTCCAATTAGTATCGCAGCTGATAGTTCATCTACCACAATTGCAGGAGTACTCCAGCAACTGGATAATGGCATGTGGAAACCATTAGCATTTTGTTCACGTAAACTAACCCCTACGGAACAAAAATACAGTGTTTTTTCACGCGAACTTTTAGCAATTTACTTTTCGCTAAAAAAATTCCGGTATTATGTTGAGTGCAGAAACTTTCATACATATACTGACCATAAACCTTTATGTACGGCAATAAAGAACAATAGTGATGCATACTTGCCACGCGAATTTCGTCAACTTGAATATATTTCCCATTATACTAGTGACATTAGACATATTCAAGGACAACAAAATATTCCCGCTGACGCATTAACAAGAGTGCAACTTATTCATATGCCCGATTCTTCAATTAATTACGAGGAAATTTCTCGTGCCCAACAAACGGACAAAGAACTGCAACATCTTCGAGAGTGCAATAATTTCAAATTGGTTCAAATTCAAAATCCCGGTCAATCACCTATTTGGGTGGATGTAATTAAGAAAAATCCCAGACCTTACGTTCCTCAATAATTTCGCTATAAGTTGTTTCAACAACTACATAATGTAGCGCATCCTGGTATCAGAGCTTCAAGGAAAATGATTTCCCAACGTTATCTATGGTCTTCTATGAACCAAGATATAAAAAATGGGTTATTTCCTGCACTGATTGCCAACGCCACAAAGTGATTCGTCACACGAAAGCTCCTCTAGAACCAATTATAGAACCAGATCAACGTTTCCAAAAAAATCACCTTGATCTAGTACATTTGCCACCTTCAGAAGGGTATAAGTACTTATTGACCATAATAGATCGCTTCAGCAGATGGATAGAAGCTATTCCTTTAAGGGATGCTACGGCAACTACAGTAATAAATTCTTTTATCAACACATGGATAACACGCTTTGGAATCCCCCACTATATAACAACAGACAATGCTCAAATATTCCATTCCCATTTATGGAAGCATTTCACAAATACATTAGGGATAAAACACATTACGTGCACCGCGTATCATCCCATAAGCCACGGGATAATTGAGAGATTCAATCGTACCCTCAAACAGGCCATACGCACCAGTGGTATATCTTCTTGGTTAAAGAACCTACCAGGAGTATTACTTAGTCTACGAGCTACGATAAAATCCGAATTAGATGTTTCACCTGCAGAAATGTTGTACGGAACTGCACTTCGTTTACCCGGAGATTTCTTTGAAGAAAAGAAACCCGATGAAGATTTCCGCATACCTCAATTTCTTCGTCAAATGAAATATCGTATGCACAATCAGAAATTTTAATTCACAAGGACATATAAATCAAATTCTTTCGTTCCCAAAGAATTACATAAATGTACACATGTTTATGTTAGAAATGATACACATGACTTAAACATTAAAGACACCTATGTCGGCCCCTATAAAGTGATAAACAGAACTGCAAAGTATTTTATGCTAGATGAACTAGATCAACCCGTATCAATAAACAGACTTAAGCCTGCTTATTTTACACGAATAAAATTTTCATTCGCATTCTCTTTTCATTCTAGAAAGAATACCTTCAAGAGTTGAACTGCACCTGATGCTGAAAATTAGTGTTATATGTTAAATTTAATTATTCAATTTTAATTCAAGTGTTCAATTGTGTATTTGCCAAGTTTGTTTTACTTAGGTTAAGTTTGTCATATTACTCCGCCTTCAGCAATACCTTTTTTTACTTTTAAAAATAAGGACTTTCAATTCTTTGATTATTAGCCCCTAATCCTTAGCATAAGTTTTATTGTCATAGCATGTAGAGAATTTATTGAAAAGATGCAAACGACCTCAATTTTTTGTAGCTAGTATACATTAAACATGCCGATACATACAAGTACGACATTAATGTATGCTATTTTTTTGTTGAGGAATGCATTAAATGCCCTTTTGACTCATGGCTCATTTCTTTTGGTACAGGTTCAGCGTTTTTTTAACCGGGGTGTCATGTAATGATATTCATTCATTAAAACAGTCATTACATACATATTACCCCAAGAAGGCATTGGATGCTAAGTGATTGCCATAGCTACAAGAATAAATAAGAAGTAATAAAAGGTATCTTAAATGAACACGTTTCTTAATTACTCCAAGATTAAATATAACTTCTGGTAAATCATCTACCGTTATAACACTATCTTCAAAATAAAGCTAGAATTGTAGTTTTTTTTAATTTCGCATTTGCATTGCCAAAAAACAAATTCACAATTATTCTTTTTAATGATCACTTTTTATAAAAATAAATTAATAATTCTGTAATAAATTGTAATCCTTGGTAATAATAACTGTAACTTTTTATAAAAATAAATGTATAATTTTATTTTAAATCTTACGCCTATCGGCAGAAAGGCTCAACGATTAAATAAAGTACATTTTAAATCAATTTGTTCCTTATAGATATAATAAAAAATAATTTAAAAAGTTACTGAATGACAATAATAATTTGTTTAAATAATAGGGAGAAGAAGTGCATACGTCATACCGTGCCTGACGTCATAATTCTTTCCTCGCAACGCGCATGTACTTCAATAAGGCACATTATATTTTCATTTCTGATTATTGATAGTGTTAAAAAGGATGTTTACAAGCTATAAAAACACTTACCCAATGGCTTTCACCCATTGTTGTTTCAATATTTTATTTGTGATAGTACCTATCTATTATTTTAACCTCACAAAGTAGCGTCACGTTTTCTCTTCCAACTGTCAACAGTGTCAAAACTGTCAAACAAACGGTTTACAGCGAAGTAGAGCGATGCGAACATGCGCGTTGTGAGGAAAGAATTATGACGTCAGGCACGGTATGACGTATGCACTTCTCCCTATTGTTATAATTATGTCAAGATGTCAAAAGATGTCAAATTCAGAGAAAACTGCAAACTTCTATCTATATTTTATTAAAAGTTGATAAATAACAACAATAATTTCTTTAAACAATTGTTAGCATTATAATTTTATCGTTTATCTTTATATTAGGTTATTCTAAACTTTAAAAAATGCAAAATTTAGAAAAGACTACAACTGTCTAGCTTTATTTTGAAGGTAGTATGAACTTGAAAATAATAAATTATTTAAACAATTTAACAAACGTATGAAATCATCAGTTCAATTCAAATCAAACAATTAACATTCTAGTTATTTATTAAAATTCCGGTGAAAAACTCCAGAAAAAATTGTAATAAATATTTTTTAACGATTCGTGTTTCTCCCATTTATGGGGTTTCTTTGAGGCCCTGTAAAAAACAGTTAATATAAAAAATTTAATAAATAAATTATCGGATATCATTCTCTGAGCATTTCTGAAGAGAAACAGAGCAGTGCGGTTGAAAAACGGATTTCTTACGTATAAAATAAACGGAAACCTTAAGGGCTTTGAGGCACCCCTAAATATCTTCCGATTTCAAAATAAAAAAATTGGTTCTTTTTTTCAAGGATTTTTAACCTGTTTTTCACAATTTAAGCGCATGTCAGCACGGAAAGGAATTAAGTTAAGTCAATGAAATTTTTTGTGTGCCTATACAATATGTAAAGTTTTTAGGGGGTGAGACCTAGTAAATTCGAAAAACAAAAATATCATGTACAAATAATACCCTAGGTGTAGGGGTATCTCTCAAGAGAGACCAACAATAATCAGCAAGCGGGGCTGGTACTCATCTGGCCTGGTAACGCTTCTGAGACTATGCCCTACGTGAGATCGCGTCGCGTCGACCGGAACTTCGCTAGATGTGGATTTCAGGCGGTTGATGCAATCAAATTATTTAATATTTCCGCCTTCACCGCGTTAGCCGCATCTGAATAGTCGGCATAGCAGGTAATGTTTTGTTAGATTAAATTTAATTTTAAAACGGAAAACCAATAATAAAATTATTATTTTTGAAATAAATTTGAGAAATTTGTTAATATCTTAAATAAATGAAAGGAACCCGCAGAGTCCTTATGGAAAATGGCTTTCACCAGATTGCTCTGAATCGTTGAAAAATAGTTTTCGATGTGTAGATCAAAGTGTCAATGGACACAAAGTCCAAGAAATTATAGTTTTAGAATTACAGTCAATTCTTGCAATATTCAACTTCAAACGGCTGTAATTCATAATCTACAGTTTACTGGACTGTGTGCCCATTGATCTATGAATCTACACTAATCTAATGAAAGCCATTTTTCATAAGGATTATGCGGGGTCCTTTTATCCTCTCCAACAAAACAATATTTGTTCCACCAACCTATTCTTACCAGACCAGGGACCATAGTTCTGTTTTTTATTTTTTTCGCGCGATTTGCGATTACGAGAATGTGCTACGTAGGACACTAGCAGTTCGCTTCGTCTGCACCGCCATTCGCTTGCTTCGCCCGTGTTCGTCCGCTCCGCCACATTGGTCGCCCACGCAGGACGACGTGTAACAGTGCCCATGTTTTCCGGAAAGAAACTTAAATGAAAATCTAGGATTTTGTCAGAACGTAAATCTAAACTAATTATTATGTATCTAATACATGTTTTGTTTAGCTCTTTTTTATAATTAAAATTTTAACAAGTTTAATTGTTTGTTTGAGGTTATAAAACTAGGATAAGTGTAAATTTCGTACAAAAATAATAAAACCAATTGAAAAATCTGTTCAATTATATTGTTCCAAGATGGATACTCTTTTTCCGTATAGTCGTAGGGAAAGTAGTCTTCTAAAAGTCTCGAATAATGGGCATTATTTCATCCTCGTGAATAATAGCCATCATTATACGATCTTTAACGAATATACTATTATCAAAATTTATTTTGCAAATTGCTTATTATACACCCCACTTCATATTTATTTGTACAATTTAAAAGTGGGGTTCCAAAAATTTCAAAGTACATATACTAGTTTTGATCTCAAAACCATATTTTTGTGACATTAACGTGTGTAATAACAGTTTTTATTTATAATAGCGAGAAAATATTATTAATAGCAAGAAATAAATATAGTGCAATCTCTTTATATTATTATAGTATCTTTATAGTATCTTTTATTGCACCCCAATTTGTGATATGCATCTACAATTTGTTTTATTTCCTTGAGGAAATCTGGTGAGTTGTGATTGCCAATGATAATTTTTGTTGCATCCACAAAAGTTAACCATGTCTCTTTTTCTGTGCAACTGAGACTAATTAGAAAAGAGGGTCATTCATTAAATTTCTTATATCAAGCCCTACAAAAATATCTGTTTGCAAGGAACTGCAACTCCAAATTCATTCAACATGAAAGTCATTTGGAGTTTGGCTGCTGGGACTGCTAATGGGGTGGCGGCATTGATACAGATGATACATTGACATATTTCATTGCGCGTTTAGACATCTTTGAAACCCGTTCACATTTCTCAAGCAGAAGTAACAATCGTCTATGGGTTTGTTGGGTTCGCACCACTGCATCGTAACCCATAAAGGCATATCCTTGATAATACCGTTGTACCAACCTTGTAGTTAAATACAGTAGAAACTGCCTAAAGTGACCACCTTTGGGACTGACCCAAAATGGTCAATTTAAACAGGTGGTCACTTTGAAAAAGTGTGTATTCTTTATACACCACAATTTGCCCAAAACAGCCCACACTCGTCAGCATTAAAAATATCCTCTGATTTAAAGCCCTTTGCAAACTCTGTAAAACGAATATGAAAATCACTTACTGTTGCAGGATCAATTTCATTTACATCACCAACTAAACTTTTCTGGGAAATGTTTCGTTTCTTAAATGATTCGAGCCAACCCAACGATGCTTTCAAATTAGGCAAATTTGACTGCTGAGCAAATCTCAATGCTACTTCTTGTAACATTGGTCCAGAAAGTCTTGCATTTACACTGCGCATTTTTAAAAACCAATTTAAAGTTAATCAATTAACCACTTCAAATTCTGTTGAATGTCTTTTTCTGAAGGAGTCTAAAGCATCTTCTTCGTAACGTTGTTGATATTCTAATTTTCTTTTTTTTATATTATTTACTGTTGTTTTGCTAATACCAAAATGTTCCGCTGTTTTTCTTTTAAAAACTTTAACACCTTTCGTTTTTCTTGCAAATTTAGATCTTTGTAAACTTTTTTGTAGTCATCTTGATTGCACTAATTAACACAATGATTTCAGTCAACAGCTGAAACAAGACTGATTTTATAAAACAATTTCAAAACTATCCAAGGGTTACTAATGTGAAAGTTTGCAGCTAATGAATTTCTCAGAAGCAGAAATACAGTCTTAAAACGTGGAAATACCTGAACCCAACTGGTCACTATTAAGAGATTATGATGCATTCTTAGAAATTCCTTGAATGAAATTTACATGTACATGCCTACTTAAACTTTAAGAAGATTAGTTCTAACTGTTATAAGTAATCCCTTGGCTAATGGTCACATTACACAAACATTTTTAAACAAATATTCGAGGTAAATTTGTCAATTGTCACAAAAGAGAAGTGGTCAGTTTATACAGTATAAATTACAATAAAATAATGGGATTTTTGCAGGGACTGAAGAAAGTGGTCAATATGACCAGAGGGTCAGTTTAGACAGGTGGTCAGATTTACAGTTTTTACTGTACTTCAAATACGCCATCATGGTACCGAGGATTTATTTTGGTTTTTAATGTTTATGTTAAAATAAGCCCAATAAGACGTTTCAATCAACAACGAAATTGGCTTTTTTCACTCTTGGGGGTGCATTGACCACAAATATAACAAAATGAATTAGGTGAATTAGCACAAAAGCGCGACATTTTGTAAATATACGATGTATTGGTGACATTGGCGTACATCGAAGGGATATTTTTATACATACCCTCAACTCTCAAGACAACTGCTCGGAAGCGCAAGTAAAATATAAAATTGTGTAGTTCTGTTTTAAGACGTGACATAGAGATAAGCTGTTGATTTATGTTATGTACCTAGCATGAATCACTATTCTTCATTTGTAATTAAAGATTTTTCATGAACTTGATTACCAATCCGGGATGATTAATTATAGAGTGACATGCAATATGGCGCAAATATATTTTGCAAATACAAATCTTTCCGGAAAAGATTGAAATTGACATAGATTTTCTACGTAATTTACATCCCACATGACGTAATTTACTGCAGAAATAGACTTGGGTTAGCCTCCTCTAGCTTGTAACCATGTAATGTAAACCACTTTGCCTTAGTTTATTATTTGTTCAAAAGCCTAGCTACTATAAATATTTTTTATAATAGTTTGCGGTACGAAGAAAATGTGTTATCACAAATACCATTTTAAGGATTTGTGCTCTCTAGTATCAACAACAACCGCAATGTTTAAAATGTTGTTTATCAAACTGAAAAAAATCCCTTGAAAGGAAACAGGAAAAATTTCATGTTCTCCAATTTGCTTCAAACTTGTATTCAATCACAAGGCAAGACATGTATTGACCACCTTGGTGTAATGGAGTACCAGAGTAGTAAAAGTCAAAACGTTTAATTAAAAGTTTAAGTAAAAGGCTAACTGTGTATAGAAGCATCGCCTAATTGTAAAAATTATTTTCTTTTAAATTGTTTTAGTTTATGAATAAACCTTATTTTTTCTTATTTCGTAGATAAAACTATAAAAAATAATATGTAGGTTCCATTAAAATTTAGTTACATTAAATCAGTTATAATTCTCATAATAACAATAATCAAGATAAAGTATAAAAATAAAGCTAATGTTATTATAATTGTATCGCATTATTAAAGTTGTTAAATTCTATCGACGAATGAAAAGAATATATAACATTTTGGAAATGAATACAAGTTTCATTAATTTTTATATTATTAGTTATACTTCAATAATCAAACTTTTGAGCTTGTGAATTACTATGCAATTGCAGATGTCGTGAGAAGAGTCACATCTCCTAATCACTGCTTTTGTGACGTTTCTCTAAACGTTTCTCTGACGTGAGTTAAAGTTTTCAATATATGAGGCCGGCCCCTCTTTTTCTTAGCTTCCTTTGCTCATTGACAATTCATTCATTGTTATTACGTATCAATTGTTTTTCAATTTGTTAAACTATGAAAGTATAATATGTTCAGTATTTCCAAAGTGATAAATACTTGTGGTTTTTTCTGATTAATCTGGGATAACTTCCTTTATCTTTTATGGGTATGCTGCTATTGTTTATCAGTTCTTCATGCTCTTCTCTTTACATTATTTAGTGTCATACTCTTGAGAAGATCTGTAAATTAATTGCAGATGATTATTTAACCCAATTGACAGAATAATAACTCATTTAGTTGATTCATTTATGAAACATGTTCCGCAGCAGCTGAAACCTGGGAAATACTAGCCTCACATTTAGTTTAATTTCGGCTAAATCTTGTAAATCTAGATACGTACTTTGTTATTCTTTTACTGTTTTTTGATTAATACACAAACATATACGAATTCGCAAAGAACAGGTATAGAAAGCTATATATGAAACAATTTTTTGTCCTATAGTAAAATTGTACTTGGCCTAAGTAATAACAAAGTCCAATTCAATTTTTGTTTCAATTTTTCAGAAATGTATTTCCTATTGCATAATAATTTTACATTGTGTTAGATTACACGGTTTTATCAAAATCACTATTACAAACGCAACCTACGCCTAAAAATCAATTCGTAATTATAATGAAAACTGTATATCCTATAAACAGCCAAGATTATATTTTCCTTTGGTAATTATAACTGTTCTAATTGAATAGAAAAATTTTCATCCTGCATTTCTAAATTACATCATAAGAATTCTTTGTAATCATGGAAATAGTTACTAGGTATCACACCGTTTCCTGTTCTATTTTAATCGAGTCTACTTCTCGCGAGGTTGAAATGAAATAACAATAATAATAATTATAATTGAAAACAATAAGTGATGTAAGAAAATTTTTTTAACTGTATAAAAAATTATGTGACCCGAAATAATTATATCTACGACCTTATCCTATATTTTGTCACAACAATTCATTGTTTTAAAAGACTAATTGAAGAACAATTTTATGAACATCTTTTATTATTATTTTACTCTTCGTTGTGTGAAATTGTTCAAAATTACACCCGGTTAATTATTGTTTACAGTTACTTCAATGTAATCATGTAATAAATATGTATATACACAACCACGTGTTTCTTTTTTTGTAAGTAAAATCGAAAAAAATTACTCACGTTTTCCATATGTATAAAAATAGTGAATTATGTAGGAATGATTATTCTTTACTAGTGAAGGTAAGCTATAGATCAGGGTCAAGTTGAAGAAAAGTCACAGAATTGATTGGAATATTCAGCAAAATTTTAGAAACACTGCAATTTAAGTCACTTACATACCTAATTGCAAGTATTTAATTTAGTATATTTACATTTAATATATTTTTAAAGCTCATTCTTCAACTTCTTGCTGTATTTCTTCAGTGTTGGTATTTACTAACTTACCTTGAGTATTCCAGAAATTTTTATCTACTCACATCATTCTTCAACAACCACTCATTGCCTTCTTCATTTTCCAGTCTGTACCATACCACTCCATATCAGTTAACTTTTTTTATAACAACAATCGCTTAGCTTCATCTTAATCGTTATTATAAAATATGATGTCCGCCCATAAAATATTCTATTATATACAAAAATTCTTTTAATTTCTTTTTTATATTATAGAAATAGTAACAACAATAATACAGTTAATCTTCACGGAAATTTTCTTCTTTCTCCAATATTAAACATTCTAACAATATCTTCAAATGTCAACGCCATGAACCCATGCTGAGACTTCATGACATTTACATCCTGCTCGTGCAACTAAATTCTTGCACTATTTATTGTATTGTAAGCATACTGTTCGCCGTTTCATCAAACGTGATAAAGTTTATACATTTGTTACATCGTGGGTATGTTTAATAACATTATTCTACATCATTTCACTTGCAGTCAGCTAGTTTCTAGACTTGTTGGACTAATTTAAGCATATATTAAATGTTGATGTCAAAAAGTTGTTTTTTTCGGCGTGAAGAACTGATTTCGTACACATTTATTTTCCTGTTCATTATATACAGATATTAAAAAGATCATTTCAGAAGTTGCTTTCTTGAACATTAGTAATAAAAACGAATGTTTTGTGTAAGATAATCAATATTTCAAAGCTGAATGCTTTACCTTTAGTCCTAATAGCTTAACTTAGTTTTTCTTTCTTCTATTCACCATTTTCGGGTGATAACACATTCACTGTACTCAGCTTTGCACATCACTTCACTGAATCTGGTCCAACGGTTTAAACCTTTTTAGCTTCCTATGCATGCCTGCATTATTCAGCTGTAGTAGAACTTCTCGCTTCACATGTGCAAATCTTCTCTCAAGATTTCTGTGCAAATCGCTGTTCCGTTTGGTGCATCCACGACACCTCTAAAACTTTAAATGACTTCTGAGTTGATCTTTTTTGCACGGCCCCATAATTGGATCCCGTAGATCCATATAGGCTCTAGAATCTGATTGTACAGGAGTATCTTGTTATGAACAAATGTTATGGATTTTCTACCCAGCAGCTAGTACATTTTTTTGTATATTATATCAAGCTCTGCCTTCTTTCTCTTTATATGTCCTGGCTATCGTAGCTTGGCATCTAAGTTCATTCTTGTTGACTGTTTTTCTGCATCGTTATTTAGTGTTATTGGTAGATGATTTAAAGTTTTGTTAGAAAAATGTATGTGGTTTGACTTTTTTCCATTCAATTTTATTCTCCACTTTGTTATCCAGGATACTATAGCCGTTTGAAGTCTTCTTGTTCTTTCTACTGTATTCTAAGGTGGTGCTAAAACTGCAGTATCATCAAGTATATATCAAGTAGAGGATGGGCTGTAATACATTCCTCTACGAAACTCCTAATTGATTTCCCTTAGGCTCCTATTCTGTATCTTATAACATGCATGTTATGGAACAGTAAGCATTATGTTACATACGATAGTTATTCTGTATCTTATAGTGATGTAAGCTAACAGTTGTTAAATAACATGTGATATGTTATAATGGCTGTTACGTTACGACTGCTTGCGGCTTGCCCTTATCATCGTAACATGGAAAATGTGAGGTTAGATAGTTTGAAAAACATAGATAATCTATAATTGTTTTACGTGGGACACCTAATAACTTTAACCCCACGTTCCTTCCAAGAGGAAGTGATAGAGATACGTCCAATCAGCGCGCAATTGCATAGAAATTGCTACCCGTTACTCACTGGTCGGAGCGAGGTTGCCTATCCATCCTCTACTAGCTCACCAGGTAGCGCTCCGGTACTAAGGAGCGATTAAATTAATACGAGCTCACCCGCCGGAACCTCCCGCCCTCTTTCATGCGGAGCTCCTCGTCCAGCATTAGAACTATTAATTCCCCCAATCCAGATTCGATCGAATTCAACCTCAGATGTAGCGGGACTTGGTTTTTAAATGGTTTTGCTACTCCGATCTCCCAGTTACAAGCCTGGTGTGCCCCTGACAAAGTTTCGTCTTGAGGCTACTTCATACGACCCATGAAAGTAGCATCCCGGTGTGTACCCGTTAGGGTGAAGTTGTCTTGAACGTGAGAGGCTATATATTGTAACCTATTAAGTACCTTAATTGTAGGTCTCTAGACGATTTCTGGGAATCTGGCGACTGGAACTGCACAGCCTGGACCCACATTCTGTCATTTCTGAGATACTACCTGGCGGCATGCAGTTTCCCATACGTCAGCGAGCGCACTCCCTGACCACGATAAACCTCACTTCAATTCTCCTCCATTCGTCTAGGTCAGGCAGCAGAAAACTCCAGCTAGCTAGCTCCATATCAGACACTGACGTCAGGTAAGAATCAAATCCACCCACACCGGACCCTCTTGTTAGCAGAGCTGTTTTCGCAACGTTTTAAAGTCATCGTCGAAAAACACTTGCGTGTAACTCTACCACGCATTATATTCTGATTGCGTCATCCGTTGCCCAGACACACCTGGGATTGGGTAAACAACAACCAGTTCTATGGGCAGGCCGAGGGTCTGCCCATAATCTAGTCTCGGATGCTAGTGCTCCCCGACACCTCTAACGACTTCCCAGACTTCTGTCTCCTGGGTCTATAGTCTCGGATCCTAACGAGTACGACACCTCGAACGACTGCTTATCCGTTCAACCGGAGTTTAAAAAACAGTGCAATGATTAAGATAAAAAGAAGAAACTGTCGAAGACTTTAGGCTCGTTGTATATACAGAAAACTTCATCTAACTCTGGAATATCGATCTGATATATTGATATATTGATACCATAATACCAATAACATTAAATGTTCAGATCGATTTTTCTCAGAATTTTTGTTATGCAACCTTATGATTCATTTGCATGATCATAAAGGGAAGAAAAATCACTATCGGATTCCACTATAAAAAATCTATATTGTCATTTACATTTTTTTTGTGATGACGTCATAACTTAGAAACAAATGACAGTCGGAATGTGAATCGCACATATTAATGTGTATTTTTAAAAAACAAAATCGACGTGTTTCAGCGTTTTTAAAAAAACCGGTTGAGTTAGCTTTTTTTTTAATATTCCATACTTTAATCCCACCCTGTATATAACTGTATCATCTCTGACATTTTGTTTTGTTTTTGTTAGACCTCTATGAAGGCCTGTATTTTAATCCATTTTCCTTCTGCTGTTCTTATTGGTTCGATTTCTTTGTAGCCTTCCATTAAGGGTAACCAGTCGTTTTCCTGATAATTTGTTAATTGTCTTAAATATTTGTTAATAGAATTATTTTTGAGGTTTTCTATTTCTTCGTTGGGTAATATTATTGAGAATATTTTTATCTGTTAGGACTCTTTATTGGTGCCATTTCTTTCTGGCTTTTGTCTCTCTTAGGCCAGATCTATTGAGTAATTAATGCCAACTTTTTTAATTTCTGCAGAATCTTCTCATGCTGCCTGCTGTATACCGTAAGCTGCTGTAAAATTCATAGCTCTTTATCCAGTTGTTATCTTGTTCTTAATAGAACATTTAACTGAAAAAGAATTTGGAAAATATTGCTGGGTTTTATATTCCTCGATAGTTTTAAAAATGCTATAGTTGTACTCTACCATGTGGTTACTCCAGAATTTGCATGGTGTGTGAGTGTGTTCAATTTAGCAAGAGTAAAATGCAGCTGATGGAGTAGATATTTGCAGGCGTAGTTAACATTTACGAATAGGCACTAAAATATCTCCCCAATCAATAAAATAATTGTGTTGAGGTGTAAATGAGGAAACTGCTTCCTTCTTGTACTCTTTAAAGTGCCTCGGATTAATATTTGGAAAAATATGCCACTAAGAAAAACTGGATCCATATATCAGGTGCGTTTAGTTAAATTAATCGTTCTGAGGTCACCCCTATCACAGCGATACGGGCTTGATTGAAAAAGAAATAAAGTTATAGAAGGAAATGCTGAAATCTACTGATAGTACTTGACACAATTTTTGAAATTGTCTAAAGTCAGAAAAAAAAGGATCTTGTTGGATGTCATATATACTAAGCGTAACCTATTTCCACGTAGATAAAGATTTAGAAAACAGAGATAGTAAGCTTCCTTGAAGACAAACAATTTTTGTGTTTGATTGTTTTCAAGTTTCACGATCCATTTTGGCTGCTCTTTTATCATTAAGCGATTTTAATGTTCGATTATGACATTGAAGCAACAACGTTGTAAAGTTTAGCCAATTTTAAAATAAACATGCAAAATCAAAAGGTACTATTTTGTAGTAGTATTGCTGCTGTGCTAGTAGAATGAGTCAAATAAAATTAAGGTACATGACTCAAGTATTTAACTAAGATATGAAAAACGCAGAATATAATAAATTAACAAATGAGGAAGTGTTTCAGTGAAATAATTAAATTAATAGACTTCCTTTTTTCTTCGCACACCCTAGATCATTTCCCAAAGTCGTATGGAAGCATTTCATATTATTCAATTTGGTAAGAGTATATAACAGAAAGAAGAAAGCGTTACGTAAACTCATTGTAATCTAAACCTTGGGAATGGAGTTGCACTTCAGTCACATATTTATGCGTCTGTCAAAACAATACTTTCCTAACCTGCACCAATTCTTGCTAACCATTTTGAAGAACTTTTAATATTTTTATATTTCAGCTATTAACTCAATTGCTAAATAATCTCTTCTGTTAAAAGATTAATTAAACTCATTAATATCTAAACGGGTTCATGCCAAATAAAACGTGAGAAGACCTCCCATTATTACACTAATGCAATAAATTTGCAAGTCAACAACACACTTTAAATTTGACTTCAGTTTAATCTGTATAAGAGCTCTTTCAACACTAGAATATATTAAAGAGAAAGATCATTGTATGCAGACAATAATTTGGACCCCACCTACTTCATGAACAATAATAATTTAGCAAGTCTATCAATCAATCGATCTTAAAGTTAGAGAGAGAAAAAATTCATATGAGCCTAGTTGAAATTCTTAAGTGTATTTGAAGGTCCAGTGCATATATAAAAGTGAATGTTACTTTGAAGAAAACTTGAACACCTCTAATTTTAAGACAGTTTTAATTTTTTCTAGAGAGTTCATATCGAAAAAAATAAATAACATGGCTACATTTTAATGAAGAGATAGGAAGAAAAAACTGATATCTTCAAAAAAAGATGTTACCTAGATGTGACTTGATGATGCAACTATCATCGTGAAGGAGGCTGTGAATATTAAATGAGTTCATTCACGACCCTGGCCTATTGCCAGTTATGTGAGAGGCGATTTGTGTTTGGAAAAGCTTGATGGGCGCGCTCTCTGACGAGGACATTTGACTAAAAATGAGTTTCATAAAAAGAAAGAAAGATAATCTAGTTATTTCTTTTCTAGTTGTATAGACAAAACTGGTTATTTAGTTATACCAGATGTAACTTAATTTCTTGACGTTTACAGGAGCAGGCGCACAGTGGGATCTAACATTCAGAAATTATTGAGAATTAAGTACATATCATATTTTATGAAAGGACAGACGTGTTGTAACATTGTTGGGATGGTATATATACCGGAAATCGAAAAGAAGAAATGAAAAAGTTTTTTTCTATTATAAGAAGACCACAAATCCATTCAATTCTGTAATTTATTGTGGTCATCGATATAAAAGGAACTCTTCCTGACGGTGATGGTACTTTCTTAAATAAAAATAAAATTTTACTGCATGTTGACATTTTAATAGTTGTAACAAAATTAATTACGTGATTTGTGAATTTCATAACGGTACGGAACCATCTTTTGAATACTACGTTTATAATCACTTTCTAAAGCGAATTATAATAAATTCTTTTACCAGAAATCTGATATGTATGTGCGAATATGTCTACGAATCAAGATTAATGCCTGAAAGTAATGGTTGATTTAAATATTCACCGTTCATGCACGACTTGGCCATTATGGTAAATTTAAAACACCGTTTATTGGTATAAATAATAGATTGGTATAGCAAAAGCCCGCTGAAGATTTCGTAATAATAGTTAGAATAGCTGACATTTTTAAAAATTTATTTAATGGTGTAAAAAATTCTTAAATCTGACTCAAAGATTTTCCAAACAAAAGTTAAATAACAATCGTGATGAGCAGAACTTGTGGCAATTTATTACTTAGTTATATTTATCGTAAAGACATTGACTTGTTTATATTTACATGTGGTTTCCCAGCTAAATGTCATAGTGGTAATTGTCAATGGTTGAATATATTTATATTATTTTCAAACTCATATGAAATGACAACTTTAATACATCACAGACCTTGAATACATTATAGGTATTATTGACTATATTAAATATTTCATTTCAAGGATACCAACATATAAACAGACTTGCTTTGTACAGTCGGATGTCTATTACAGAATTTCGGAAAACTTGCAAAGTTCAAAAGTTCAGGATATAAAAAATTCAGAGATTCGTAATTTTGTAAGTTCAAAATGCTCAAAGCTTCAGTTTTAGATTTCTCTACATTAAGCACCTTTAAGTAAAATCGTTCATGCTTCTCCTTGATGTATATTCTCTTTCACATTTTCATTTTTCTGATCCCTTTTGGTCGTCTCATATGTTCTTTCACTATGATTTATAGACTCTACCTCTGCAATTGTATCTTGCAAATTATCATTCTCAGTCGAATATTCGCTTGAAGTGTCACTTGTGTAAGATCCAGATGAGTCGAGCATGTGATTTTGAAAATTTTATTTCGAATTTGATGCTATTTCTTAATTAGATTTACACCAATTGGACCTGCAACTGACCCGTCATTAGTATTATTAGAAAATTGAGATTGTTTTCGCAGGAATTTTGTAAAACTTCATTAGCTAAAGCGTGATGCGTAAGAATACTAGGCGCAATAGCTGACTCTGGGATAACTTATGGGTTAAACGGCCATACATATATCTGTTGCTCTAAATCCAGATAAGAAATTTTCACTTGACATGGATTTAAACCAAACTGGTGTAAATATTCCCCAAATCTGGCTCGCCTGATAGTGCGTTTATTTGAATGGTTAACCCAAAAATTCAGGACTTCTTCATCCCAGAACGCTTTGAAGCTTCTAAGCACTGCTTTATACAGTGGTTGTAGTTCATGCGTACTGTTGCTGAGCAAAGTTAAGCTAAGAAGTGTTATACAATGTTGTCAGAAGCTTCAATAATACATCATTACATAATCAAAAATCAACAAAGCTGGACCATGACTTTTAAATTTGACAAAATGATCTATCCATTGTACGAAAACAACTGTAGTCATGCTTCCCTTTTTAGTACACGGCGCTCTGTAGGAAGGCATGCCATGTCTCACGGCATCCATGGCAGCTACCATAGCGGCCTCAGACTATTGGGATCTTTTTCCAGGTGACATTACTGTAAAAAAAAATATCGGAGCAGAAAGAAATAAAGGTTCTTAATAAAGCCAGTCGGATGGTCTAAGAAACGATGGATATAGTATGTTATCGTTGTACTTATTAGGACACTGGCCTTATCTTGCGTCAGTACCTTACTGCAAATTTGGTAATTAATTTATTCAAATTTAGTATTATTGCAGTAAATATGATACTCTAACCATGCCTGAATATTATCGTGAATATTGCTCCAAATCTTACTCGACGAAGTATCTGCAAGAATAATATCCATAATAAACGAATTCCTGTACTTATTTAAACAACTTCACCAAGGAAGGAAAGATTCAAGCTCATCTTCAGTACCGTATAAATGCAAATTGTACAAATGTTCGCTTAGCTTAATATAATATATGTATATAAATTTAGTTTTTAATCCTGAGTCGGTCACTTTTTATTTCAGATATTAATTCTGAAATTGTAAATACCCCCCCCCACACATCCCGTAATACAACAGTAAAAACAACCGTTAATAACTACCGTCATCAACTACCGCATATCGAAGACATTTTGATGTTGTATAACGCCATTTACATTTATTGGCGCGTCCCAGTATAATATATAACATGTCTCAATTTAAAAAGTTTTAACAGTAGGGTGTTAACCTTGGTAAAAATATTTAAATAAAACAGGGTGAAAACAGCAAAAGAAGTTAAATGTACAAAATCAAAAGCGTAAATTGAAGTTTAGAAAATGTACGAAACGTTTTTAAAATTTCCAAAGGTTAGATTTATATTTGTCTTCACTTTTATACGCCTTTCTTGTTATGTTTTTTACCTTCTTTCATTTTGGTCTAAATTTCTCATGTTTTTCTCCCTAAGTTGACACCTTACAATAAGTTTTATTTGATAATCTATAAATACTACTTGTAATAAGTATCCTTGATGATACGTTGAAGATATTTATTTAATGAGAATAAGTTTATCAATACCTAAGGCTAAAATATCGATATCAATAAACACGTGCTGTTGAAGGTCAAAAAAGCAGCTGTAAAAGACATATAATGTGTTTACATGGAGCAATCTTTCTGAAATGTATAAAACGGTTGTTCCCTTGGTGTCTTTGATTTTCTTCAAATTTAGATGAAATCGAGTGCCTACAATTAAATTTTCAACGTTTGCAGCTCTAAGGACTTTTTATTTCTAATGTGGTGTCCCCAAACACCAGAAAAACCTAAGATTTTCTGATTTGGGAAATCCATATTTTTGGTCCTGACGTGCAAAGTGATCTCGCATTTTTTGCATTTGATCTCTCTCAACAACTACAATTGATGCTAAGACTCAAAGGTCATTTTCTATCTTTGACCCACCCCATGATTTTTAACCCAAGCAAGTCAGGGATAAAAGTGCCAATAGTAGTTGATCAGAGGAATCCAATTAAAAAAGCCTGATGTTGTTTTGGTGGATCAAGAACGGAAAAATCGATTTCCCAAATTTAAGATTTTTTCGGAATTGGGGGATATATGCATAGGGAGAGGTCTTTAAAACAGAATACTTAAAAAATAAATAGTTTGCGGGTTCTTATATTTGTATGAACTTTGAAGAAAATAAAAGCCTTGTCATGCTATCAAGCAAGTAATACCTCTAGAGTGGGTCAACAATAGAAATTAACTGTGTCCCTTAGCCCGCTGGGGATAAGAACACCAATATTAGTAGGTCAGCGGAACTCAATACAAAAAATCATCTCTTATTTCGTGCATCAGGACTGGAGATATCGATTTTCCAGATTTAAGATTTTTCGAATGTTAAGAGTTGGGAAATACTACATGAAAAGGGGGCTAATTTCCCAAAGTTAGGAATAGTCCTAACTTTCCGGAGTTTGGAGACATAAACAAGAGAATTCGTTTTTATTTTCCAATTTATACATCTCTAAAAGAATTATCCATGGCATTTTTAGTATATTGGCGTAGGCTTGGCGTAGGCAGGGTATTGTATTTACGATGAATATGTCTTGATTCTAGTTCAGGCAGGAAGAATTACATTTTAGAAGTCTGCAGAAATAGACTTCTTCTTAATTCTGTGCTGGGTCACTTTTAGCAGAAATAGGATTGTAAATTAACTATTAGAAGTAAATAGATATAATCCATAACCTAACATAAGCATAAGCTAAACTCATAGTAATGTACTTTTCTGCTTTTTATCATAAGAAGTTGAATATTGAAAGTGACAAGATTTAAAAAAAAGTCGCTGTTACTTTAAACAAACCATAAAGCAAGGTAGCGCAATAGGAGTTGTTTCTCTTCTCAAGACAGCATATTAAACTTTAATAATACTTGAAAAAGGTTTAGAAATGTGATAATTGTAACTGGGGATATTGAATATAGACTTATGTAGTTTGTCGCTGTTAATTCTTAAAATAACCAATCATCTGCATATATTTAGCCTATTATTATTTTAGCTATTATGCTTTTTCATCACCATTAGATGCATTTTATGATAAAACCATTTGTTTATACTTATTACATTGTTTAATTGTAAATTGCACAAACAGGTAATCGAAAGTTCATACATAGTACATAGTTGCCGTTATGCTTTTCGCCATGCGGACATTAAATAATAGATATTAAGCCTAATGAGACATAAACATTTCATTTTTGCTTATTTAATAATACTTTTAGAAATAAACCGTTCTTAATCTCATGAACTAATGATATCTAACATTTTTTATAAAAAACAATCATGTGAAACCATTTTTTCAAATATTACCTAAGGCTAAAGCAATTACATAGGTTATGTTCGCAGAGTTAAACTCTTAACCTTGTTCATTTTCAAAATAGTCTTAAATTTTATGAAACCATAACTGTAAACAAATTACGAAGATTAAACTAAATATTTAAAAGTTTTCCATGTAAATTAAGGTTATCAGATTTACATTCTCTAGATTAGTTTTTCGGATTCTTGCAATTACCAACATCAAGAAATTAATGTAACTGTAACCGGTAAATAACTTAAACACATTACACCAGGAAATTTATTATCTCATAATTAAAGTTGATAACAATGCATTAAGCTACAATAAAATAAAGATGACTGCCAAATTTCGTAACCATTTTAATGAAGGAGTGTACTGAGATAGCCATGAGTGTGAGATATTCTATTGTTTTGTTTTTACTCTATTATTGTGCCAACTTGGGTTCAGATTTATGAAATGTGAAAATGAGTAAAAATTCATTACTATTGCTGTTTCGATTTAGAAATAGACTACCATCCTTGTTGCTCCAATGAAATAATACTTTATATTTTAAAATACCCACTCTTTTCGTTACAGCAGCATTTTAAAAACAATTGGCAACAAAATTTTCTCGTCGTTGAATTCTTGTGAACAGCATTATCCATTTTGTAAGGTTATTATTCATCCTGTCAGTACAATTACAACTAATTAAAATTCTTTTAATTTTTGGTGATGTCCAAAATCATATTGAAACTTATCATTGTATAGAGTAATTTAATGACTTTTATTTTACGCTGATTTAAATTTTTTGTTAAAATGAGGTTCAATGGATTTAACTCTGGATTTCCACATGGTTGCACAGATATTTATAATAAAAATTGTTACATCCTGAGCTCATCACTAAACATCCATAGTACATACAGGGTGCCCATTATGTATGGAATATAGTATATATCTCGGTAAATATCGACTTTATAAAAAAATTTGTTATATAAAAGTTGTTTAACATTTTATTTTCCATAATAAGATAGCATTCAATTGTTTTTATTTCAGAAAACAAATGAGTAATGAATAACACTTTAGTTTTTTTAAATAGCAATGTACCCTCATTAGGCTCATTTGATAGAAATTTTTTTTTCTCTTTTCGATGACCTAAAATCTTAGTACATCAGTATATCAGAAAGTTTTTGAAAAAAATGTAAAAGATGTTTATTAAGTTAATTTCACCAATAACATGAATCTAGATATCCGAGATCGTAAAGTATCTCGAATTATTACCCTAAAATAAACAGATGTGCATCTGCATAATGTACAAAACAAAACAAATGAACAAAAAACAAATTAACAGAAAATTATGTACGTCTCTTATAAAGCTTGAAGACAAAACGAAATTAGCAATAAAATGGTTTTCATGGCAATAAGTGTTCAAAATGTTCACCATTAACTGCAAGGCAGTGGCCCAACCTATCACAAAAAGCTTGAAAAGAATTTCTGAGCGATCTGGGAGAAATTGCTGCAGCTTCATTTTGTATTCGTTGCTCTAATTCGGCCAGATTCTGGGGTCGGTTTGTATACACTTTTGATTTTAAATATCCCCAGAAGAAGAAATCGCAAGGTGTAAGATCCGGAGATCGGAGAGGCCACTCCACAGACCCTCTTCTGCCTATCCAACGGGCCGGAAATACCACATTTAAATATCGGCGTAGATCTAAATGATAGTGGGGCGGTGCTCCATCTTGTTGAAACCAAAGATCATCAAGAATTGCTTGGCAAGCTGGAATAATTTGCTGTTAATAATAATTGCAAATAACGGTCACCAGTTAGAGTACCACGAATAAAGAAAGGTCCAATTATGTTATCTGCACAAATCCCCACCCATACGTTTAATTTTTGTGGTGTTTGGGTATGATTTTGGATCATCCAATGGGGTTTTTCGGCGGCCCAATATCGACAATTATGCCTAAATGCCTATTTACATTTCCATTTAAACAAAACGTAGCCTCATCAGAAAAAACAATATTATTAAGAAAATTTGGATTGTTGTTGATTCGCTCCAACATAAATTCACAAAATTCAACACGTCGATCGTAGTCATCTTCGGATAATTCTTGCATTAAAGTCGGTTTGTACGGATTTGTACGGAATTTTTCTGAATGTCATATTTTCTGTATTGAACCGTTACTTACGGCATGGTTTAAACTTAACTGACGAGTTGAAATGTTTGGATTTTCTTCGATTTCTATTAAAACATCGAGCTTTTTATCTTCATTTGTCGCAGGCCTCTGTGGACCTATCTTCACCAGATCTTTAACATTGCCAGTTTCCCCAAACCGTTTCAAGGGTTTGCTAACTACTGACTGGGTGATTGGTACTCGATGTGGATAATGCTCATTAAAAATTTCACATACTTCTAATTATGTTCGTTTGCGATCCCCATAACCGACCATAATTAAAATTTCTATACGTTCAGTTTCTATTAAATGAACCATTTTTATTTTTCCATGTACCAACAACTTAATTAAATAAACAACTTCTGTCACAATAAAAGCCTACAATCAATTGTTAAGACAATTGAAAGAGATCTCGGATATCTAGATTCATGTTATTGGTGAAATTAACTTAATAAACATTTTTTACGTTTTTTTTTTAAATTTTCTGATATAAGGGTACTAAGATTTTAGGTCATCGAAAAGAGAAAAGAAATCTCTATCAAATGAGCCTAATGAAAGGGTACATTGCTTTTTAAAAAAATTAAAGTGTTATTCATTACTCATTTGTTTTCTGAAATAAAAACAATTGAATGCTATCTTATTATGGAAAATAAAATGTTAAACAACTTTTATATAATAAATTTTTTTATAAAGTCGATATTTACCGAGATATATACTATATTCCATACATAATGGGCACCCTGTATATGCCTTCCCAAGCAGCATTTAAGTAGCAGTAACTGAGATCGGAACTTTGATTGAGTAGTTTGTTACGTAACTACAACTAAATTTATGACTTATAGGTTTAATTTCTTCAATTCGGAATATTTTAGTAATTGTGTAGTTGTTTCTACTATTTATTGGAACTATGTAGTTTCATTACTTCTGAGTAACTATTAAAGTATGTGGAACGGTATTGCCACTTAGTATACTTACTTTAAAGTCGTTGCAACTTCAAAGTGGTATTATGGTTGTAGCAGTAACTTGCCCGAAGCTACTTTAAAGTTTTTAAAACCTTACAGTAATATTGAATGTAAAACTTACGTTTTTGCTACCCAGGAGAATCACATTAAATTAATTTTTTGTAATATACTCCATCTCCATATTTACTTGTAAAATGTTGGATTAATCAATAATCATTAATCAATTTGCAATTTGTTATGATTGTTAATATATGTTTTACTATATAACCTTCAATAAAAATAACAAATATGTAGGTTGAAGTTGGCAACATTTATTTGAAGTGATGTAACAAACCAATCCTGGCCCGTCCTCTGGGCGAGCGTCAGTAACACTTGAGTCGGCTTGGAGGATACACGTCTTCTACACTCTATGCATTGTGTATGTAATTCGCCCTGCTCACTCAATATTAATAAAGTTAATTAATGACAATAATTGAGTATCTTTTATTTAAACACATAAAAGAACATAACAGGAATAATATAAAAATGGTTTCTATCATGTGTATCAACTTATAAGTATTTCGTGTATATTTAACATATTTTATTAAAGACATTTTTTTACTAAAAAATATATTTAAAGAAGGCGCGTTGTTATTTTTCGATCTATCATCATCATATTTAACAGAAAAGTTGCAATGGTTTATAATTTTGGTGTACTGGAATGACAAAATAATCAAACATTTCATCGCTCTTTGTATTAAGTACGTATTACAAATAAACTGGTAATTCATTTTGTGACACGATCCAGCATTATATAGTATAGAAAATGATAGAATATTTGTTAAGTTGCAAGAGCAAGAGAGAGCAATCACGCGACACGATGTGTCAAAGAGAAAAGAAGTTCCACGAAAGTAGCAATTACTACGCCGCTACGTACCTGCTACCCAAAAATTGTTCCCCATTTTGGTTCCAGGCACGTAACAAAACCGTAGCAATTACGTGCTTGTGACTACTGGCAAAAACTTAATAGTTCCACCGGTAGTTGCTGGTACGTAGCGATGACTAAAAATGCTGCTTGGGTTTCGTGTATGTTTAAACCAACATAAAATTACAAAGCTTGACACAATTTGAATTGTAATACAAACTGATGATACTACATCAAAAAATAGTAGGGCATGAAATTGGATCGTTCTTCCATAATAGAGCAATGTTTTCTCGTTGAAATGGTAATATCTATGGAATCTTAAATAGCGTGACTAGAGATGAAAAATATAATATAATAATGATTTTCGTGTTGTAATAACATACTGTACACAGGTTGGATCTTCTTTGTGTGTATCTGTCATAATTAGAAGGAATATTTATAAGGAAATCTTATCAAGGCTATTGTAATTTCTCTACTTTCCCTAAATACTCTTAAGTATTAAATCTGAGCTGCAATCAGTACAAAATAAGAAACAGCATTGAAGAAAACTATTATTAGTCAATAACTACACAAACAACAGTTGGTGAATATGATCCTAAGTAAGTATGTAAGTACAATGTCAACAATAATTTTAAATAAATTTTCACAAGGAAGTTATTAAAGTTCTATCAATAAATTAAGCTCCATCTGTTACAAAAGAAGAAGAACACCTCCAAGTTTATTACGTATCCATAATTGGTCTGAACGTGACCCAAAAATATCAGGAACGAAATTCATAGAAAAAGAAATTATTGTATCATGAAGCTGATGATAAAATTGCTATGATCACATTTATGTTAGCTATAAACAAAGTGGAACAACATGACGTTGGTTTTATAATGCATAAGAATTAATGAACACAAATTAATAAATTACTTATTGTCTAATGATCAGATAGGAAACTTTACTGTTTGTTTTGAGTTGTTAGATTAATACAAATTGAATTATAAAAACAATCAATGATCTTGTAAAGTTATTGAAAAACAATTAACAAAGACGAGATTTTGTTAACTAGGGCAACCTGGTTATTTACAATTTATAAATATTTCATTTTAATCATAATTCAGTTGTTTCAGAGGTAGGATGAATGAAATATAGGGTAACACGGGATTTCCACCAGGGACTACTAACAGTAACTACGTATTCAAAATGCTAAAGTATTCCAGTAGTTATTTAGCATTTTGTTGCAATTAAATTCAGCCATTAAAGTTAATTTTTAGTTTTACTGTCTAGAGACTTCTGAACAACACGTTCTATTTTATTTTTCTCTTATTTTAACTACAGTTCCTTGTTGATGCTTTTTACAGTAAGATAGAGCACGAGATATTAATATATATGAATGATTTTGTTTACTTTGTAGGTACTAAAATAGAGTAGAGTATCTAGTACATGCACAAGCCCTTTATAAAAGTTATATTTTGTTGTTTGGGAGATTAAAATCAAAAATATTAAATTTGAACTCACTACTATCCTTTTTTTTCTAGAGTCCTCTGACTTTGAAAGCGGATTGCTCGTAAACTGCTGAACCAAATTAAAGATTTTAAAACGAGCAAATAGTATTTCTACATATAATAGTAAAATATTATACTTGTGTACTAAGTGCTATACTTTTGTTTTTATCGGGCGATACGTAATAAAAGGTACCCATTTTTAAGGGAAAATATCATTAAAAGTAAGTTAAATAATTCTTTTCTCAGAAAGTATATGCCATAAATTTATGAGATTTTTGTAGGAGTTAGAAAAAAAACCTTGCGGTTCTTATGCTATTAATTTTCAGACAAGAAAGCGTTTTATTTAAGATTTATATGAAAAAATATCGGACTATGTTTTCTTGTTTATTAATAGAGATAGCTTCAATGTTTTTTCGCTAAATCAACACTTTTAGATATGTAGCCATTGAAAAAGAATTATTGAACTTACTTTTACTGAAATTGTCCCTAGGATACCTTTTATTACGTATCGTCCGATGAAAACAAAAGTGTAGCACTTAGAAATATATTACTGTTATATGTAGAAATAAATTTACTATTTACTCGTTTTTAAAATATTTGATTTGGTTCAGTAGATTACGAGCAATCCGCTTTCAAGGTCTCAGAGGACCTTAGAAAAAAAATAGATAGCAATGACTTCCTTTCATTTGTAAATTGTTTTTATACAAAAATCGAAAATTTAAAATTATCTTTCAAATCTTTGGTAAACGCGTTTTTGATAATGGTAAGCTTCTCTCTCATAATTTTATTCTTATGTAGATCGATATGGTATCCAATCCTAGCTTTTTCTAACACATTCTGTCCAAGATCAATGTGTTTATGTTCAAGGTTTCTTGTGTGAGAATCGTTATTTCTAACAAATAACGCCACACTAACCATTTCAGAACTGCTACGATTTTCGGATTGACCGATTGTATATGTACTGCTGCAACTGGTATAGAGCTCTCAGATTGCGAAAGGATCATAGTAGACCATTAGGTTAATTTTATTAACGAAAAGTCATGTTTTGATATGAAAGCTTAAGGTATAAAATGCAACCAATAACTAAATTAAAGCGTAAAATATGCTGATAGGATACCAAGATGCAAAACTTGCCCTTTCCCAAGCATGCTTCGTACCTCATGGCACCGATTACTCAGATATTTGGTCGACCCTACTAGAATTTAGCTGTATCTCGGGGAACTCCACCTCCTGTAGGGATTTTTATCGTGTCAAACATCACATTGACACGAGGCCTACAGTTTTACTTTCTATCCGAGAAGAAAGGATTTTTTTTAATTGCATAATTAAAGGAAATTGATCAGTATCGCTATGCTTATATACAATAAATAAAATGAACCTTCCCTATCACCAAAATAAGACTCAATAATAGATATTTAAGATACAAGTATAAAAAGTCATTCTCTATTGCGCGAAGGGTTTAAGACACGGGCGAGGTACAAGCGAGTGTTTTAAAGGACGTGAGTGCAATGAAGAGACTTTTTATATGTGTATCTTACAACGTTTTATCTACGATCATAACGTTTTACTGAAAAGTTAAAAGAGTACTCATTTTAATTAATAGTTTTTTAAATTTGTGACATATCATGTATATCAGCGTGCTTTGATTTTAACGTGCTAAGTTGTTTAGCAACGATTAATAAATCGTATTATTATACATCTTTTGTTTACATTGTTAAACAGCCTTGGTAGTGTAATGACTGGCGTGCCGGACTTTCACCCAAGCGACTCGAGATCGACTCCCGGCGCCGGCAGATCTGGTTAAGGTTTTCTGCAGTTTTCCTTAGCTGTGACACAAATGTGGGATTTGCGCTGTAAGTCGGCTGCAGCCTCACATTGGGCCTACATAATAATAATAATCGCCCCCTCCCTCCCGCACAAGCTTATAGCTTCTGGGGCCTTGGTATAGGTTATGGGTTGTAGTAGTTATTATTATTATTATTAGCGTGCAATAAAAATTGTATAATACTAGCTCAATAAACGGTAACTTTTTATACGAGAATTAGTGTAAAAAGTAGTCACTTTTTGTATGATCGTAGATAAAATAAATCTTTTTTTCACACCTACACTACGGGGGAACCAAAATCTAAGGTCATCTGTCCCCCATCTAACATGCAACACGAATACACACATCCATAGTTGAGGTGGTGGAATTTTTCAATTAGAAAAATCCCGTCGCCCCAAGTGGGATTCGAACCCACGACCCTTGGAACACGAGTGATGCACTGACACCACTCGTCCACCGCCGGCCCAAAATAAATATTGTTTGTTTGTACAAGTTATACTTGCTTTAATAAAATATCTCAACTTTGTAAATATCTTCAACATATCTTTGTTTTATTTTATTCTTATAGCTTGTTATAACTATAAAGTTTTATCTTTTAATTTGTTAAGTATCAAGTTTCAAACACCAGAGGCCATTCTGTGTAAAATTACAAATAATATTTTCAAAAATTCAGTTATTACCTACAATTATTAACAGCTGTAAATGAATTTGATATTATTACAGGAATATGTAAACACTTTTAATGACATAACCTCAATTATATTAGATGAATATGAATAAATAAATTTGATTTTTTTTTCAATTTAGTTTTTATTATAATTAATTAATTCATCTTCTACTTTATTTTCAGAAATAAACTTTATTAATAAATAAAACACTTTACCTAACAGACCTCTCACAAGTTTCAAAAACATCTTACAGAATTAATTTTATTTATAAAAAAGAATTAACTCGGATAAGTTTGATAGATTTCCAAACTGAAAACTTCCTTCTTGCAGATTTGAATAAATGGCTATATGCAATCAATAGATGCTTTATAATACTGCCTTACCAGAGCAAGGAGAATTTTCCTTGCGATTCTTCTGGACCCAAATTTATTTATAAGAAGAACTTGGTGTAAAGCTGTGATCATTTTTATGAGTTAAAAAACCTTTTCACCTTCTCCTGCTTCAAGCAATGATGTTTCTACCAATATTCTGCAAGTTGAATTTTATTGCACTGTGCCTTACGCATTTGGTATCATTTCATGATTAGAATAAAAGGTAAACTTTTAATAATCATATTCACTCATTTTATAAAATTTATTAATTATAAAATGTTTTAGGACAAAAATAATATTTTGTAAGGAGCAGAATTTTAATATTTTCTTATTCAACTATTTTCTCTCTGACAACGATTATTAATATTTCTAATATAATAAGTTTACATTGTCAAAGGAACCAACCAAATTATAATTATTAATCACTATGACTTCATTTTAACAAGGTATGTACACTGGCTTGCAAAAAATTCGCGTACACCTATTTTTGATTCTATTAAGTCGGTCTTAATTTTTAAATTGTCAGTGTCAATCAGTTAAAATTATTTTGTTTTATTTTCCTAATGACAGATTTATCCGTCAAAAATGTAATGTCAAAAGTCAGAAAGGTCACGTTTACATAGCAAAAACTACATAAAAACTCGGTTACTTGATTTTTAAAGTGTATGCGATTTTTTTGCAAGCCAGTGTACAACTCGTAACACCTATATAGCAACATTTTTTTTATGTATAAATTTCCTGTAAATCGTAATTCAATGTTATGATTCTTTTAGTGTTCAAGAAATTACCAATCTGATATTTTATTGGGGCATTTTAAAAAGAATAAATAAAGGAAAACAAATCGTACTCGATCATACTACATGTTTTCAGAACGTCTTAATTTGTATTCAAACCAAACAAATCCTTTTTTTAAATAAGCTTAAATTTTATGAATAACTAAATTGTACTCGAGCATAAAATAAACATTATCTAATATAACAATTATTGTTTTATAAAATAAACAGAATATACTTGGACATTCCGATAATTGAATAAATTAATAACGTTAATAACATTAGCGAAATAAATTGTTGGGGTGGCTTCACTTTTCACAAGATTCCATTATAGAAATTTTAAACATGACAATACATACTGAAAATATACTTGTGTACTAAACTACTAAATGCGGCTCGTTTCGTGGTACAGATATTTTTATGGTACTTTATACTAATTTATAGTATTTCATACTACATGTACTACAAAGTATCGTTATACAGAATTGCAGTTTTCACCATTTAATTCGAATGAATGTTCTCGATTCGAAAAGAAGCTAACTGTAGCTTACCGAGTTCATCGACTAATCAGGTGCCTTTTGAACAGATATGTATCGTAGTTCTATTGAAACGTTTTCTACGCCTAAATAACCAAGTTTGGATTTTGGATAGCATAAATTCGGAACAATGTGCTTTGTAAGCAGTTTTAAAAATGTAGTAAAACAAAAAACATACAGACCTCCCAACGTTTACCCACAAAAAGTTCGATCTTTATATCTATACAAACTTATGGACAAACCCTGGTCAATCAAATACATACAACATGGGTTACTGATAGAAGTCGTGCAATTCAACTGTGTTTAGTCAACAGTTGATAGTTATCAACCGTTTAAATATAGAATATTTCTGTGCTACATTTCAGTTTACAATGCAGATTTTTAATATTAAGGATGAGTTGAAGAATAGATGTAATAAAAAATACGTAAAAGTTTCCTGATATTGTTGATGCCCTGCTTGATTATGAACCTGCATTGGAGGTATTGTCCAGTATTGCTAGAATATTCTCACCTGGCTATGCATTGATCACCCACTTCTTTTTTAATTAGTTATTAATTAATTACCTGCTATGCCTAAGTCTCCTGTGTTTTTAGCAATATTTAACCAAGTTCCTGATTTCAACATTTTGACAGTACAGCTGATAGACCATAAAATGGAGGATTACACATTATCTAATAATAGACATATCCATGCTAACCAAAGTTTCATTAATCATTTAGATCCTACGATCACGATAGAACGTGTATAGTGAACGATAGAAGAACGTGTGAAGAAGTCACGAAAAGTGAAGTAATTCTTCTAATAAAAACAAAAATTTATATAACAAAATCAACGTGGAAATATGAAGATCTAGTAATGTGGCAAAAACCAGATTTAATTAATGTTCGAATTTTTGCATTATCTTAATAACTGAAGTTGAAATTAGGTTAGATTCAGTTAAGCTGAGCTAGGTTAGGTTAGGTCAGATCTAGTTTCTTTTTATGGTGATTTTGAATTTTGGAGTAGAAGCTGTTTCATCTTTAATATATTTATATAAAAAAAGTATTTAAAATACTTTTAAAGCCGTGTAGTTTTTCAATCAAACTTGTTTTTGCAAATTATTTTTACTTTAAATGCCTGAAGCTTTCATTCCATAATTATACAAATATTTCGATAAAATCGTTTAAAAATTCTACAAACATATCCTATTTTATTAATAGAATAAGAAACTAAATAATGTTGATACATCAAAGGCACTCTAACATTTTTGGAGACCTTTTGATCGAATTTAAATGTTGAATTCGTAAATCTTCCCAAGCGGCCCCCGCCCAATAATTTATATTATTATCTATATAATATATAAATAAATTAAATTACTAAAATAATTATTATTCAGTGTAGTTATTTCTTAGACGATGAAAAAATAAGTTGTTTATTATTAATTCACGTCCTTACGTCAATAGAAAAAAAATGTTTATTTAAGTATCATTTTCTTCACTTGGGAGTGTTAAATGTGAAAGGACTTGTTAATTAAATAGAAATTGTCGCTTCTTTTTCATGCGTGCTCCTCCTAATAAAATATTACATATGGTAATAATTAAAACAGGTAGACATTTATTACAGCTATATGACGCTATTCTCGTTCTCCTTGAATGAAAAAATTGAAAGGTTATTGTTGTATACTGAGATAGCGGTAAACAGAAAACCAACTAATGGTGCTTTGTCATTTAACATACCAGTTGCATTAGGAAATTGCGGATTATACCGACTTTTTGTGTATGTTTAACTAAACATTTTAATTGAAACTGAAAAGGTCAAATATTCCTGTCTGTAAAATGAGCAAAAAACTAATAAATCACAAACAGAAATGAAATTGTAAATTTTCATAAAAAATCATCAAGGAAGACTTGTTCAATAATTTACATCTATCTTCAAAGCGACCAAACACATAAGTCACCGTACGCTTCCGGAAAAAGCTCGCTACTTATCTAAGATTTCCTTTATGAGAACTTTTTAAATTCTATTAGGAGTATTATATAACGACACTCTTAGTAGGTTGGAGGAGTAAATAAGGTATCATCCAATCTAGAAAAGAAGAATCTCTTTTACCATTATAATATACCTTTTTGTCGAACCCGGAAATCAACAACGAACACAGTTTCACTACGTTCTTTTTTTCAACTGTCCTCTCTTCTATAAGCTTACCAGATTGATGGTGTTTAAATTGGAACCTAACTTGAAGATGTTTTAGAAAAATACTTGTTATGCGCGCATGAAGCGAAAGGAGTTTTGCAACTTTATTTTATTCTTTATTATACTATCATTAAATTACCTCCATGTCTTTTTATTTTTGTCTATGCAGTTTCCAAGTTTCCATTAAGGTGGCCGTTAATATCCATGATAAGTGAACTTGCACGCTGTAAATTAGCTCTCTTAGGAGTTTCAGTAATAAAGTGAATGCAAAATGTTATAGATCGGAGTTAATTTCTTCTGACAAATAAGGCGAGCTTTTTAAGGCCCGAAGAGACGCCATGTACAAAAAAATTAAAGAGATGAAAATGCTTTTTGAGCAAAATGTTGCACATTAAGTTAAGTTAGAACTAATAAATTATATATTTATTGAGGCTTAAATGAACTAAGTTCGATAAAATCTTAAATTATTTTAATCATCAGTTAAAGCTAAGATGTGTGAAGGTAGTGTTATTTCAAAATTATCATCAAGGTTATTTTTGAGGTGAGAATTTGAGATGTGTATCACAAAAAGAGTTTTCTGTCGATCTAATCTAATCTAAACTCAGTACATCCATGATAATCAGAAAAAGAAGCCTTTACCTAATGAGTTTTCCACAGTTTAAAAAACTTAAGTGCTACTATTTGACCCTCCATAAATTTAACGGAATTCAAGTTTACGAGCATAACTGTTCAATTTAGATGGACGGATAGTATTTTCCGGTATTAGCTCGACTGTGTACTCTTCGAGAATGATGATACTCTTGGTTCTATTTGACTGTTTTTCACTTTCTAGGAGGGGGATGAAACGTAGACATACAGTGGATTGAGATAAATAATTATGATTAACTTATTTCGTCAGACAGTTCGAAATGTTCTTGGTAAGTCCAATAACCAGAAATCAAACAGTTCTTTCTATTTCTTTTAAAGGGGCACTATTTATATACTGCGAATGAATTTGTTAAAAGCTACCTAGTCCGTATTCGTTCTAACCGTCCATGTCTTCTTGACCAAGTAATTCTTGAAAGCAACGTTTCGGGTTTTTTCATTTTGAAAATGAAAATCACTGTGTATTGCGGATCCCAAACAGTATACCAGAGACTTGCTTTACGTAGAATCCTAATGGTTTTCAATAAAATGAAGCATGAAATATAAGAAAGTTTAAAAAACCGGTAAATAACTGTGAAGCAAGTGATGGTTTTGATATTATTGACTGGTCGAACTCAACAAATACTGAGCCACATATCTAATATCCCAGCCGAAGCCTTTAAGGAAGCAATTTGCACAAAAAAGATTTCAAGAAATCTATATTTCCCTGCCTTGCTTAGCCGGTACAGAAGTAAACTTAGTTCGCTCATCGGAAGAGTCACTGTTAAAAACTTTCTTTAAGTTGGCATTAACATGGTGTTATTTGTAATTTTCCCGCTTAGGAACGTCATGTAGACAAAAAACAAATATTACTATTTAATTGCCAAATTAATGGCATTAATATTATACATATCAAAAATGGGTAGAGTTAGTGATTGAAAACCGATATACAGGGTGTTTTGGAAAGTGTCTCACCCGTTAAAGGGCAATAGGGAAACATGTGTAGTGTAACATTTGAGTAACATTTCACTAACAATTTACTGAAATGCCCCTGTGAAATAACAGCCATCTTTAGAAAAGAATTAAAAGCACACCACTGCAAAGTAGATACAAGTACCTACATAAAAATTATTCCTACATAAGAAATGAAAGATTAATTAACTTACTACTGCAAACTATCTAGCGTGTCAATTGTTCAATTGTGTTTGACCGGTAACTATGGTAACTGATAGTTTGTTGAGCATCAGTCAAATGTATTTTTATTTTTTTGCAATTTCAAGTTAAGTTAATAAAATAAAAAGTTTACCAATAGAAGTAAAGGGAAAATAGCATATATATTTAGGAAAATAGCAAAACACTTAGGGACATCAGACAGTCAGTGCTGTTATAAAAAAGTGTGGGGAAAAGTTTACTTTTAAGGATCTGCCAAAAACTGAGAAAAAAAAGGATCGTATGACAACGAAACTACTAACTTTTCGTAAATCATTATCAATTAGAGAAATTGCCAAAAGATGTGGAGTTAGCCATGCCAAGTACAGGAAATCCAGCGTAGACATGGTCTTCGTACATATAAAAATCATAGTGTCGAAACAGCAAAGTCAAAAACAGCAAGCAATTGCTAAACCAGAGTCCGTAAATTGTATGATCAAGTTTTAACAACTTTTAAAGGGTTTATCTTAATGGATGACGAAACCTGAATGTGAAATTAGATGGTGCAATGCTAGCTGGTCCGCAATTTTATACCAAGAAGATTGGAGAAATGGTGAGTGATTCAATTTCGGCCATTCCAACTGAAAAATTCGGCGACCGAGTACTAGTTTGGCGAGCGATTTGTTCGTGTGGTGAGTGAATCGGTTCTTTTGTCACAAAAGGAATAGTTAACGGGGAAAACTATATCAAAGAGTGTCTCCAAAAAAAGGTTCTTCCGTTTGTAAGAAAGCATAAAAGCCTTATTTTATTTTGATCGGATTTGGCCCCGACGCATTACTCAAGAAGTATGCTTATTTGGTTCAAAGACAATATTAACATTATTATTATTATTAGTTAAACTATTATTGAGAAAACAACGCAAGGAAAATAAAAACATCACTCAATTCAAAATTACATGGAATTCAGTAACATAAAAAGCTGCTGAGGACTGTCCGGCGTATTATGGGTAAAGTAAGGAGCAAAGTGAGGAAATTTGCTAAAGACAATTCATAATGTTTTGGTATGGTTTTTAAATTAAGTCAAACTTGTTCAATTGTCAATTAAAATACATAACCATATCAAAAAATGGAATTTGCGGTCTCTTTTATATATACTTTTCAATGGTAAGTTAATTAATTTTCCATTCCTTACTTTTAAGACGTTTGAAACTTAAAAGTCATCAATACTTAAACAATAATAAACACCCCAAACAGGTAGTCTGGTGACTAATTCTACGAAAATTGGAATCGGCACTGTCCTCGGTAAGCAAAATAGTGTGTTTTTGACCTAATTTGCATTGGTGACGTTCTTTAAAGAATTATTATTTATTAATTAATGAATATTTTCAAAATTTTGTTGATATATTTGTTGTTTTATTTGATATATTTGTTGAAAGACTTGAGCAATAATGTATATATATAAAATTAAAAAAAATGCCACATACATACAACGTATTAGCAACTTGCATATAATTCTGCCGAGTAGTTATTGAAATATTAATTATTAAAGACACGCTTTACGCCAAAACTCTCAAAAACCCGACTTTTAAGAAATTTAGTTGCAAAGTAAATGTTGATGCGATTCACAATATAACAATTTTGCAAGTTTTGAAGTACTATTACACCAGAAGAGTCACTAAATTTAAATACTGTTAAACTGTTGGGATATGCTTTGAAAATTAAGAATAATCAGAATGTATTTCATCAGAAATCAGAATCAGAGGCACTAGAACTAAAAAAACTTTTTGGCGATTTTCACTCTACCCTACCATGAATAATAATGATAATGATAATAATAATAATAATAATAATATAACATTATTATATACTGTACTTTAAATCATTACGAATGCTAATGGCCCCTTATCTAAAATTCAGTGATGTGTAAATAACAAATGTTGTTTATATACACTATATAGTGTAGTTGTCCTCGAGTAGTATTTGATGTATCATTTTTCATGTATCTCATATAAAATCTTTCAGACGATCTCACCAATGCGGGGGGTTAATACTGCAGATTGCTATTTTAATTGGATATTTTATTAAAACACTATCTGATTTCCAATATTTCAGGTTATTATAATCAGATTTCAAGGACTACAACACAAAGACAACAATTCATACAAATTGTATAAACTAAGAAGGTATATAGAGAATGAATATGTACACAATTTATAAAATTACAGAAAAACTACTTTTTCTGGTATTTTATGTAAAAATAGATATTGGGTAATAAAGACATAAACAGCAAAATCTTAATAAATAAAATAAATAAATTATTATAAATATTAATACAATATTTCTTGTTTAAAACATAATACACAATCGCGATTATATAAATGCAATAAACTACACCAACATAATATGTAAACATTTAAACGTTTTATGAATGGAAAAAAATTACTACTTATTAAATTCTTGTATTAATTTATCGCTAGGTTTTGTTTAATTAATGTTTCAATTAGATTAATTTCATAAATGAATGATCGTATTCATTAAAGTAATACGTTATTAACTAACAAAACAAATGATAACCAAATGTGTAGGTTTATGTATAGGTTGTAATCAATCTGCAATAATAACAATTTCTGCATTTGCAGAGATCACAAAAGAAAATTGAAAACGCAATAAATGAACTAACTACTTGTATTAATTGAAAAAAAATTATTTTATTTTGTTTTGACTATTTTCAAGATCTTAGTAAATAATGAAAAACAAATACTAAATGTGAAATTTTAATTAGTGCAATTATTTTGAATTTATGTGGGATAATCTAAAAAATTAAAAACTTTTGTAATTTTATAATATTCATTCATTTCAGGAATTCATTTTAGAGATGAAAACAGTTAGAAATTCACAACATCGTGACAAAAAGCAACAAATTTAACATAAATTATAATTTTAACATAAGAAAGTTTAAAATTTATTAAAACCAAATTTCTAAGCTTTAGCAAAATGAGATCAATTTGTTAAAAATCTCTGCAGACATTTCTGCTACGTCCAATTATAAAATATAAAATTTATTATTTTGACCTCTTATTCCAAAGCAGAAAAAGTAAAAACAGATTAAAGTAATATACGTATAAAAAACTGGCACAAATTTAAAATTTATTATATTACACAGCAATTGGTTTGAATTAATTTATATTCTTTTGTTGAAGAGAACTTGTTACCCAATTATGGTGAAATTAATTCCTATTTAATAACTTTTGATTATTTCATAAAAAAGACATAGGGTTTAATCATTTAATCATTACAAATAACTGTTGATTAGTAATAATTACTGAAAACTTGTTTAGATTATCAGCAACGGTTCTGTTATAAAAAAATTGCTCTGAACCGTAATAAATTTTGATCTTCTTTTTCTTATTAGTTTTAAATGTGCATGAAATTTCGTTTGAGTAAATATTTAATATAAAAACAGTATCATCATTATTTAATACAATCACTCATTAATTTTTATTTACATTTTGGGTTTAATATGAAGAGGAGGCGTGTGGGTAAATACAGGAAGGATTCAATAAATGTAGCTACTATTTTTTGCATTTCAGCAAAAGGTTGGAATCTTCAATTGTA
Source organism: Agrypnus murinus (assembly GCA_929113105.1). NCBI lineage: Eukaryota > Metazoa > Arthropoda > Insecta > Coleoptera > Elateridae > Agrypnus > Agrypnus murinus. The sequence goes on from OV816025.1 coordinate 102,426,453, forward strand.
AATAACTTACATAAAATCATTTTTATGGTTGTTTTCTTATTTCATAACATCTACTTTAATGAAATGTAGAAAAACAAGATTTCCATTGCGTTATGTAATTTTTCAAACAAAAATTTCAATAATTACCAAATAGGTTTGGTAAGAAAAATATGTCGTTGTTGTTTATGACATTCCTTTAAGTTCATAATATCTGGAAGTTGTTTGATGATAATTTATTAACAAGTTTCTTCCTGCTGGGAGATTCGTTTAGGAATACATTAAATTAAATAATAATTGGGTAACATAATATTAATTACATTTGTAAATTTACAAATTTAGTTGATAGAGCGATTAATAACTGACAGGTTAGGGGGCGTTCAAGCATTACGTAAGCAGGCTTAGGAGGCGGGGGAAGAGGTAAATTTTTCCTTATTTTTGCTGACAAAGGGAATGGGGGAGACAAAAGAATCTTACGTAAAATAGAAATTACAAAATGATTAAATTTTTAAAATAATATTCAAATATTTACTTACTTGAAATCAATAAAATTACTTTTTCTGTTTGTATACCAAGTTTATTTATAATTTTTTATAAACAAAACACGCGTTCCGGGAATTCTCCGTGTTGCTGCACTATAGTACAAAGTGGTCGACTTTAACACGCCGATATCCGGGGAATCCCCAATATATCAATACAAAACAAATTGAAACAAACAAATATAATATGAGTCAAATGTCATTTGTTATGTTATAAGATTTTTTTTATTGCTTTGTTCTTTAGATTGAATAAAATATCGACTTATAAGTTTTATTTATTCAAATTAAAAAATAAATAAATTAGTAGTTCATTAACCTTACAAATTTGGTTTATATGTTTTTTGTTTTAATTTTGACATCTAATAAAAACCACAAAAAACTCTTACCTCTTATCCTTTGGGGGGGGGGGCTCTGTGGTTTTATTTTTTTTTTACAAAGGGGGGGTTAAAATCGACAAAATGATGCTTACGTAATACTTGAACGCTCCCTAGTATAGTTGTTTTTTACTATTTTGTAATTCTTATCTTTTAAATCAATTGTGTGATATACATGTTGAAGGTTTATTGATTTAATAGTCGTTAAAATATTTTCTAAATTATGAGAAACTATTTACTAAAAAGGGAACAGCAGTCAGTGTGAAGCATGTATTTAAATGAAATTTGGTATAAACATTGAATATTTATTTATGATTCGAATGATTTGCTATCATTTGATTATCTTGAAAGCAACTGATCATGACTTCAGCCTCCTTCCAGTACTCAATTTATCTTAATGTTTTTTTATTAACAATTTATTGATTTTATAATACCCTTTGTTTGTATCAATGCACTAAGAAAGTTATCCATACTTCTTGAACATACTGTATTCGATCTACTCTGTTGATATTTACGTATATTAAATAACCAAGCAAGGCCAAATTCAAAAAGAACAATCAGTCATTGTCGTCTATTTAAATCTCATATGGTTATGTATGTATGTACTTGTAACGCATTGCAATTTAGTTCTTGTTAAGCAATCTTTATGACATTGTTAATGTCAATTCGGACTTGTCCTTGAATGGGCTATCACCTATACATATTATGTATACACATATCTTGATAAAACAGAATCGTATATACGACCTAACCATAAACGATAAGTATCTAAATGCTTGGAAATTTTTATTTAATAATAATAATTACCAATTATCTTAATTGAGTAATACCTACAATAAATATTTTCTCAAATCACATAAAAAGAAAATTTGGAATTTTTACACAGAAAATTGGTGCGGTCTCAACTTTTTAATTATACGTGACCATATTCAAAGCTAAACATTTTAAAATAATTAGTTTAAAACAAAAGACAAGATTAATGATTAAACAACTTTTACCATGTCTAATTAATTATAAGAGGCATTACAAATAAAACCTCTATTAGATTATTGAATTCTTTACAGTCATTATTTCTGTCGAACAAATCATTGTAGCCTACACAGCATTTAAAGTAATACCAAGATTGTTTCTTGTTTGTTCTCGAATTTTTGTCAGGTCCAATATATCTTCTGGAAAAGGTTTGCAATTTAATTACGTTTGTTTGTTTGTTTGTAAATATGAACAAAAGTGCATATATGAATTACTCAATAGCTTTTTTGCATGGTATATTTCTCAAGGTGTTATAGTATCAACAACGTGCAACAATCAACGTTCAAATAGTCAATCAACAATCGTTAAGATGTGATAAGAGAAAAACAATAAGGAAAATAGAATATTTGTATTATTTGCCTGCTTACGATTTGCAATAAAAAATGAATGCCCAAAATAATAACACTATTATTTGTTATGTAATTACTTGTGAGTAAATAATTGAAAAAAAATACAAAACATGAATTGTTATAAGCACATTTCAGTTTTCAAAAATATTCTATAGGCAGCATGTTAATGAGTAACAATCTCCTGTTTCCTATGAGAAAATATACGCATCTTATCTCAGTTTTTTATTTCGCATTATATTCTCGAGCTACAATCAACATACGAATGCTTTCTTATGGAAAACATAAACTTGCAGTATCTGAATTTTGTGACTCGAAAGTTATTTGAATGTGAACAATAATATGTATTTCAGTTGGCTCTAAAATCCATAGTACAAAAGTAGAAAGTAAGTTTTTTTACATACCTTATAGCCTACAAACTTCTAGGTAAATGGAAATACTCTATATTTTTTACTATAAGTAGTATTAGAATATTCAATTGTCGCAGTTTTATCAGACACCCTGTATAAATTAAAACGATGGTTCCAAATGAGATTTGCAGTATACAAACTAATTACATCAGTAATCGGCCATTCTAGAGCTTTGCAACATAAGTAAAAATTAACAAAACTGGCCGAGGTTCGTTTTTCTATGTATGCACTTACTGAATTCTTTACATATATGTAGCATTCTTTAGCAACTTGAGGTATCTACTTCGTGCATGCATTGCTAGATATTTGAGCCTGTTTAATCATTCAGATTTTCCGTTGTATAGGTTAAAATTTCTTCTACTAATAACTATAAAAAAAGGAACAAAGAATTCCAACTTCTTATATGGAACAACCTTTGACATTAATTACTCCTCTTAGAGACAATATAAGATCATGAGTAAAATCATTCTATTTTAGGATCATCATAATTTTAAATTAATTGAAATCAGTCGCTTTAAAGTTATTTAAAGAAATTAATTCTATTGTTTTTTAATTACTTGTTCCAATAATTCCGAGTACCTACTACATTAATCATGTTTTAAGATTAATAAGACACATCTACATACATATTGCTTAAAGCACAATCATAATTTTGAAGTCACTGATAAATACGGAAATAAATAATTTTTTATAATCTTTAATATTGCCTTTATAAAACTTAAAATTATCAGGCCCTGAGATTCTAGAATATCATAACCTAGATTTTAAGTTAGTAAAATCCTCAGATCTCCAAGCAGTATATAATGCTAAAATGCTGTAATAGCCTTGAGATCATAAAATCCGTAAGATTGCGCGATATAGAATTTTTATCTCTAAATATTCGCATCCTGAGACGTTAAAATATTTTATCCTAGAATTAATATTCAGAAATCTCAAAATTTGAGAACTGGAATGTTTCAAGAACCTTATGTCTGGTTTCACAAAGCTTGATTAAATTCTGATTAACTTAATTGTCATTAAATTCAAAATTCAGAAATCTCATTGGCTGAGATTTAACAGACCTTGAATTTTATCCAATTATATTTCTAGATTTCAAATTTAATCACAATTAAGTTAATCAGAGTTTAATCAAGCTTTGTGAAACCGGCCATTAAAGTGTGAAAATTATAAAATATGAAGATGCTGGGATCTAAAAGATCTAAAAGCTTTATTAATGCACATACATATGCAGGGTGTAACTGATATAACTAGAAACCTCGTAATAGGGGGGTAGCTGTAATGATTTAGAACATATTTTCCTTATCGACAAGTGGTCGCTTCCTGTTAGTTTTCCATAAAATCGCATTTTAAATTTCAAGTATACCCATTACTTGGACTCACATTACATTAAAAATACGAAACAAGCAAAACAGTTTTTTGTATACACCCTATATAATTTGAAAAGTTGACAAATTGTTACAAAAAGTTATCACAAATTGGCGGTTAATAATGAGAAACAACTGACAGAGCATAGCTTATTGTTTCTAGTCCTGCGTGTATCTCCGTAATCATGAAATAAAACAAAACGATTACTGGAGACTTGCATTTTAGTAAAGCATAATACCACTATGTGAACAGAGCGGAGCAATTTAATCTGTAATAGTGCAGTGTAACACAAGTGAGCGCCTGAAAATGGTGGGTTTAGAGTATCCTTGCCGCAAAAATATAAAGTGAAAAGGGATCTATGTAAAATAAACAACGTGAACTAAAGAAATTGTCAGTGGCGTGGCAAGTTTTATATTTTAACAGCTTTCATATTTGTAAACTATATGGCCTAAGTATAAGTTGTAGCGACAGCGTTTTATGATAAATGGGCTAATCAAGGGTTTTTCAAGCGAGGTCACCTAAAATGCACGTCTCTAATGATTACTAAAAAGTTTGCAGTTAAATATTGATTTACCTGACAATTGTTTAAATATTCTTTTATTAAATAATCGTAGATAATCGGGGACAGGTAGAGGTTATTTATACATATTTTGCCAAGGCATTTGACCGACTGGATCACTCTATTATATTAAATAAACTTCGTCACTTTGGTTTTCATTCCTCTGCTATCTTATTTAATTAAATCCTATCTAACGCATCGAGAACAATATGTCTCATACAATGGTTTCCGTTTAAACAATTTCATTGCTACATCTGGAGTGCCACAGGGTGCCAACCTTGGCCCTCTTTTATTTTCTTTATTTATTAATGATTTAAATGATGTTATTAAATGTAAGAGATAGTTTTTTGCTGGTGACTTGAATATTTTTCCCCAATATGCAATAGTGATGACTGTGAGACTTTACAAATTGAATTAGTTAAGGTGCAGCATTGGTGTAATGAAAATAATAATCGCCCATCACGTATGACTATATTATTAATAATACTATTTTATCACGTTGTAAACTTACTAAGGATCTGGGTGTATATTTTCATAGCGAGTTATCTTTCAGCCATCATATTGTTGTTAAATTCAATGAAGCTTTAAAGGCTTACGGATTTATTGTACGCAACTGTAAATCATTTACAAATATCGCAGCTTTAGTTTTTTTGTTCTTTGCTTTTGTTAGATCTAAGTTGGAATATGGTTCTATCATATGGAATCCTTTTTACAGCTGTTATAAAATAATGATTGATAGAATTCAACGACGCTTCTTAAAGTTTGATGGCTTTTGCCCAGAAAGGTGTGTTCCATATAACTATTCGACTACTAGATTAAATATATACAGTCTCGAACTAAGAAGAAAATGTGCTGGTATCAACTTTTTCTACAAAATATTGCATAATGAAATTAATGCCAATGACATTTTGTATCAAATTAATTTTTTCGTCTCACACTTAAGAACGAGAAATTCCAGAACTTTTTACTGTGATAGAGCCAGAACCAATTTATATTTAAAATCTCCTGTGTATACTATGTGTAGTAATTTTAATGTGATTTGTAACCACTGTGACATACATTATGATGCTTTGAATTATATTCTTAAAGTGGCTTTGAAAGGTCTTAACGATGATGTTATTTGGGATCAAACTCTTTAATCTTTATTAATTTATCATTGTTGTATTATTAGTGTGCTAGATTAGATCTAATTTTGTTAACTATATTTAATTTTTTTTCTTAATTAATTTTGTTTAATTAATTTGTCGTTTAATTTTCTTTCTTTATATTTTGTCCTATAATTGGGAAACTGTTAGGCAATAAATGCTATTATTATTATCATCATTAAAGAAATTTCAACCAGTAAACAATTAGCACACGCAAATCATTATAATCCTAATATAATCGACACATTCATTAAACAATAAGGCCATAGATTAACTATCAAAAGAATATCTTCTATTGATACTAAAAGAGAAAATATTACATATATACTATGTTTGTGCGAAATATTAAAAAAATTCCTAACATACTAACCGTTCAAAATTTCGGCATATAATACAAAAAATCTACTTAGGCCAAACACCTTTTAGAACCGAACCACACAGTGATACCCCAAAATACTTAACATCAACCTCCTACACTTTTGCAGCACCAAACTTTAGTAACTCGGCGTTGCAGGAAGTGTGCCTATTTAATTACTACTTTTATTTTTATCTAGTTACCTGTATAGTACCATAGTGACGTGTTCGTTTATATGCTTTTTACATTTGATAATAATATATTATAACGAAACAATTGCCAAGTGAATACATATTTAACATTGAATTTTTTTAAATAATTGTTTTATTTTATTTCACAATATATTATCATATATAATTTAACAAGTGGTCTAAATTTTTTCCGACAAAATTTGTCATTTCAGATATGAGTAGCTTTCGCAACGAAAACTACACGAGTCGACGCAGGAGACGAGTGTAATTTTCCAAAAGCAAAAGCTACGAATGTCTTAAACGATAAATTTTGGAAGAAAAAATTAGACCACGAGTTGAATTCGGCTTGACAATCCATCGAGCAAATTTTTATTTAGCGTGTGTAGTTAATATTAATTTAATTAAATTTGACATTTCATTTTGACATAAATTTTTTCATTAAGAAAAAAACCACTAGTGGTTTTTTCACTATAAAACTAATTTCATTGGTCCCAATTTGAAAAATTCTGTAATTTGATTGGTTAAAAATTTTCGAGTTGGATTGTCACCCAAATATAATCGATTATAAAGAAATACAGAAAAATAAATATTATGGTGTAGCAAAACAAATAATAAAACACACTAGTTTAATACATTTATTCGCTACTAACGTTGTACAAGCGTGCACCCTCTTACACGGCATGTGCTTGACTGCCGAGGTCTGCATGTTAAAGCGCAGACGCTACCTGGAACTAACCAACTTATATTAAGGGGTGGTCGGTGACGTCAACCGTTAGGCGCTGCCAACCACTATAATTTCGGCCAACCTGACAGTTGATCGTCCTCGATCAAAAGTGAGAAAAAAAACAAATAACATACGAAAAATAAACAAAATGAAACATATGAATGTTATATAACAAATATAAATTTAAACCTAAGTAGTACAATTCTAATGATTATAAAGTTTAGTTTACGGCTGTAACCATAATCTCATATTTTCTGGTGTACATGTGCCTTCAAAAGATTTTTGGGTTATCTGAAATCCCTCAATATCTTTAACAATGTATCTGTCATTTTGTAAAACTTTAATCACTTCGTAGGGACCACGGTATTTCGGTATTAATTTTTTGTTAACACTTGATACCTGTAGTATCTACGTTCTTAATCAAAACATAATCACCTTGCTTATAATTATAAGGACTTTTATGTTTCTTATCATAGTGGCGCTTATTATAAGCTTGAACTTTTTTATTCTGAATTTCTGCCTGTTCCCTAATATCTGATAAATCAATATTGGTATCAGTATTAGTTACTAAATAATTTCTTAATTTATCATTAACATCTCTTTGATTAATTCCAAACAATAGCATTGATGGAGAAGTTGCAACAGATCTACAAATACTATTATTGATTGCAAATTCGACATCGTGCAAATACCTATTCCATTTATTTTTACATTCAGTTAACTTAGATAGCATAGGCGTAAGATCACGATTAACACGTTCAATTTGCCCATTCGATTTTGGAGAAGCAGTAGCAATTTTAACATGAATTACATCATATTTGTTTACAAAATTGGTAAATTCCTGAGAAGTAAAAGCAGTTCCCCTATCAGATACAATTCTAACAGGATAACTATAATTAACAAAATACTGTTCTAACTTGTGTATAACTTCTACAGTTTTGGTGGATTTAACATCATAAAGTTTAACAAATTTTGTAAAACTATCAATAATTTCAAAAATATATTTCTTGTGATCACCGGTTGGTTCTAATGGACCATAGTGATCAATGTGAATGGTTTCAAACGGCTTATTACCTTTCGGAATATTATGTAATGTTCCTTCACCTTTACCAAAATTAGTTGAATAAGTAAGGCATTTAATACAATTTTGGATGTAATCTTTAATTTTGCTTTTCATTTCTGGAAACCAATACACCCTATTTAAATATTCTAGGGTTTTGTCTATCCCTAAGTGTCCTAAATTATCGTGACAATTAAAAATCACATTTTTTTCCATGTTTCTAGGAACATAAAACAGAATTTTATTTTTAAATTTTCGATACACAAGACCATTTTGTAATTCAAAATCTTTGTCTTCCAAATTCTGAGTCTCTAAACGACTTTTTATTTCCGAAATTTCTTGATCTAAATTTTGCGCAATTGATAAATTTTGTTCGAATGTATTCTCCTCTAACACCAATACACTATTACTACGCGAAAGTGCATCAACGTGTCTCATTCTTTTGGCATCCCTGTGTTGTAATTCATAATCATAATTTTGCAAAATTAAAGCCCACCTATTAATTCTTGGATTAATTTCTTTTTTGTTTAACGCTAATTTAATAGAATTACAATCAGTTATAATCTTAAACTTAATTCCTTGAAGATAAACATGAAACCGATTTAGAGCATTTATAATAGCCAATAATTCAAGTTCATAACTATGATAACGTGATTCAGTTTCGGTAGTTCTCTTACTGAAATAAAACACTGGCTGGAAAAAATCATTACTTTGTTTTTGTAGTAAAATAGCACCATAACCCTTTGTGCATGCATCGCAGTGTAACTCTGTTTCTAGAGATGACTGATATATTGACAATATAGGACCTTCAACTAGCATTCTCTTCAAAGTATTAAAGCTATCTAATTCGGTTGGACCAAATTCAAAAACGTGTCCCCTTTTTAATAAATCATACAAAGGTTTTGCAATAACAGCAAAAGAATTTACAAAACGTCTAAAATAGCTCACTAATCCTAAAAATCGCTGAACCTTTTGAACAGAGTCGGGAACTGGATATTGTTCTACAGCTAACGTGTTTCTAGGATCAGGACGTATTCCTTGATTACTAATAAGGTATCCCAAATAAATAATACTGGAGTTAAAAAATGAACATTTATCAAATCTTAATTCCAAATGATTTTCAGACAATAAAGTCAATACCTTTCTTAATATTTTAAAATGTTCGTCAATAGTTACGGTGGCAATTAATATGTCATCTAAGTAGATCAATATTTGATTTTGCCTTATTAAATGTTGAAAAATTGTGTTAATATATCGTTGAAAAACAGGAGAATTAGCCAAGCCAAAAGGCATTTTAAGGTACTCAAATTGCCCTAAAGGTGTAATAAACGATGTATATTTAATTGAACTTTCAGCAACCCTTACATGATGAAAACCGTTTTTAAGATCTAAGGATGTATAATAATTTTTCTCTTTCAGTAAGTCTAATTGATCATTAATTAAAGGTAATGGGTAATGATCCCTAATGGTTAACTTATTTAGGTGACGAAAATCTACACATAGCCTCAAATCTACATTGTTTTTCTTTCTTACAAGTACTATGGGACTACAGTATTGTGAATTACTTTCTCGAATTATACCATTTCGCAAAAGATCATCTAAAATGGCTCTTAATTTTTCTTTTTCAGCAAATGATAACCTACGAGGCCTATATGAAAATGGTTGTTCGTGCTTTAAAGCAATAGTCATCTCATAATCAATTCCAGGTTTATCAGGTTTTTCATTGTCTAAATAATTTTCCTTAATTAAACATTCTAATTTGTCTCGGTTAAAATTATCAAGATTTTCATTTATTTTTATAATTGATTTATTGGAATCGTTTAAAGATTCTACTTGAATATTCATAATCTCATTCTCAACAGTTAATTCATCTCTATTTTCCACCTTTTCAACCAAAAGTTTTCCGTTAGCTAATACAATTTTGAAATTGTTTAGACAAGTAAAGTCTCGCCCTAACACTATTGGTGAAAACATTGTATTACTAGCTACTACATATAAATTAATTGGCACTTTTACATCATAAATTAAAATTTGATCATTATAAGTACCTACAATATTTAATTTAGATCCATTTATACCTCTAAAATTTGGTTCATCATCATCAAGTGATTTGATACAAGATTTTGGTAAAACATCATCTCGTACAAAACTAATCGGACTACCTGTATCCAACATAGCCAGAACATTTATAATGCAGCTTGCACTTCTAAGTTGCACCTGTAGTTCATACGCCTGAGTCGGAAATATTGGATCGATGGTCATCGTTACCTCCCGATTTCCTTGTTGCACCACGGAACTCCGCTTTGGACAGTTCTTGCGTTGATGTTCCTTGCTGCCACAAACATAGCATGAACCATAATCACGTTTTGGTTTAACACACGATTTTGCAGTGTGTCCAATTGCACCGCAATTATAACACTTAACACGCGAATCACTTGTGCTTTCGGATTTCACTTCTGTTTTCACAGAAACACTCCGTGGTTCACTAATTTTTCCACTAGTACCAGGAAACACAACCGTTGACGATGCTCCAACCTTCTTCTGAAATGCCTGTCGCGATTGCCACTGGGAAGCAGCACTCTTCTTAACCTTTTCATAAATTTCTAGTTTTTCTCGTAATTGTTTCAAATCACGTGCTTCATAAAGCATAGTTTTCCGGGATGGGTCGTCTTGAATACCCTCAATAATATAATATATTAATGAATTATTATCAATATTTCCTCGAGACGCGATTTCCTTCATAACCAAAAAATATTCATAAAGCGACTCGTCCCTTTTCATTTTCCGATTAACTAACATCGAATGTAGCTCCGCACCATTGATCCTTTTCGAAAATTCATCTAATAAACATTGTTTTAATTGTTCCCACGATTTTATTCCTTTTTCACCCTGAATAAATAGTTTCGCCAGTCCTGATAGTGATTGCTTAGCGAAATTTAATTTTTGTAAACCGGACCATCCCAAGAGTATAGCCGTTTCCTCGAAATCTTCGATCCATGTTTCGATTGGGTACAATTCATCACCACTAAACGAACGAATAGTGCCTTCAATGTCTTTAAATGTCAATGAAAATTTAGGATTTGCTGACAATTGATTTTGCATAACTGAATTATTAGCGGCGCCCGCACTTTGCATACCACGCAAATTTGAATTTTGCGCGCCCGGTAAAGTCGTTGTAATTCCCGCTCTCGGTAACGTAAACATATTTTCCCCGCTTGGCAACGGAAACACATTTCCCGCGCTCGGCGTAGGCCACGAGACGCCTCTACTACGCGATGAAAAATCTTCCACTCCTACATTGTTTAATAAATTACGCGTGCTTGGGTTAACCGCGGCTTCTTCCAAATCGCTTTCTTCATCATCGCCCTCTTGTTCATTGTCACTACCATGATCACATAACAATCGAATGTCACATAAATGTTCACAGATTCTACGGGCCACATCTTTCGCCGTTCCCGCGTAATCTAAAGATAAAATGTTGCATATCGATGCAGGGTCACCAAATAATAGTTCATCTACTGCCCACTGCACTTTTTTATTAAATTCTTCTGACCCTATTTCAAAATTAAAGCCGGCAAACTCTCTCAGTCGTGCTCGGTTTCGACGATCACCATCAGCCTCAAACACGAATTTATGAAATGCCTTAATTGCTTTTACCGAAGCTTGTTTAATTGCGTCTTTTACCCCGGCGATTTCAGCTAAAGTAGCCCCCGCTTCATTAACGAAATCACTTGCATCCATCTTGAACTAAAAACTGTCGTGACGCGTGCAAACTAAATTTGACTCGGCAAATTTAAAAACAACGCAATTTTTTCCCGTCTTAAAACCAACTCGTTGATTTCACTGATAATTTCACCGGCTACACAACACCAAGTGTAACTAAACACTGTACCTGTAACCATGTAGCTATCACCTATAACCCCACACCTGATATTGTAGCAAAACAAATAATAAAACACACTAGTTTAATACATTTATTCGCTACTAACGTTGTACAAGCGTGCACCCTCTTACACGGCATGTGCTTGACTGCCGAGGTCTGCATGTTAAAGCGCAGACGCTACCTGGAACTAACCAACTTATATTAAGGGGTGGTCGGTGACGTCAACCGTTAGGCGCTGCCAACCACTATAATGGAAATACCCTAAGGAACATCTTCATCTTATAATTTATATATAGGGCCTGAGGCTTTTTTACGACCAAAATCCAGCGCGTAATAATTAACTAAAAAGCCAATAATCCAAAGGAGCTGCTACAAAAAATCTAATTTATTAATTTAGAAGCTGTTAATGAGACAGAAAGAAATAATGACACAAACAACTTCGGCGGGTTGTAAATAAATAACTGCGTCCCGCGGGCCACAGGTTGCACAGGTCTGCGTAAGTATCGACTTAGTTAAAACAGCCCTTATTAACTTGTCAAATTTGATATTTTAATTGTTAAATACTCTTATCATTTAACGAGCGCTTCTGTGCTATTTTACCAGCTGTTCGTAATAAAAATAAACAATAGCACTGAGGTAGATTAGGTAAAAGTATGATAACCCTCTAATTTTGCTACAAATTAATTATCGATACTTCTAGTAAGCGTTTGTAATATAAGAATTTTGTGAGATGAATAATGAGGGTAGTAATTTATGTGAAAGTTATAAGAATACATTATGAAAACAGTTGCTTAAAAAACTACATTTGAAGTGTCCTTTGGGATATTTCCATGACTACATATCTCTTATTCAACCATATTCTAAATACGAATATAAGTTGAAAACAGAAAAATTTGAAGATTAGGCATGTGATTTTTCGAAAAAAGACTAAACTACTGACTTTTATTCATTTTGCCCAAAATGGGACATGTATCGTAGTGTTCTAAGTACATCCTTATCTAAACTGTAAATTTCGCGAAACCCCTCCTACAGAGTTACCAGGGCGATCACTACAACAGGGTGCAGTGATACATAACGCTAGTTGAAAAACACTGTCCTAAAGCAAAGTTCAAAAATCAAAAAATGAAATAATATTTTTGTTCACGTATTAACAGCCTAATAGTGTATTGTCTAGCGTGCTGTACTTTCACCCAAGCGGCCCAGTTCGACTCCTGGTACCGGCAGATCTGGTTAAGGTTTTTTGCAGTTTTTCCTTAGCTGTGACACAAACATGGGATTTGTGCTGTTCCATCTGTAAGTCGGCTGCAGCCGTACGTTAGGCCAGCGTAATAATAATAATCGCCCCCTCCCTTCCACACAAGCTTCGTAGCTTCTGGGTTCTGGTGACGGATTGTAGCAATTATTATTGTATTATTATATAGTATATGGTTTCTTCGCTTAAAACTCAATCAGTTTTGATTCAACAGTGCTTCAATATTTTGAAAAGCTAACTAGAAAATATATCAAATAATAACAAGCTATTGAGAATGACAATCACAAGAAACAAGCGTATATTAATCACGAATCTCTTTCATATCGCATTAGGCAATACATACAAAAAATTGTAAAGGGAACGTAATACTTATTGAGTTGTAAACAGACTGAAAATGTTAATAGGTATGTTTTAGTTTTTTGAACCAGACCCAGACTGGGCTAGCGGGCGACTGCCCAAACGTCTGTCACATTGGCCGTCCAAATACGAACTCAAAAAGACTCACGTATCCCGAATTTGCAAAAGGGTTCGAAAGTAGTCGGCCGACGAGAAGCATGACAGAGAATGAAATTGACATTTCACGATGTGGTGTGTAGTCATTAAGCTCCACAAGAAGTAATAGACAAATTTAGCATTGACGTATTTAATCTAAGAATGGACAAGGTAGTTAATATTATGGAATCTAGATTTCCGAGTCATGCTGATATCTTTATACTAGATTTGAAAAATGTTTCATCCCTCGAATTTTCTCAATTCTGCGTATCCAGCGAGCAGTCTAAATCTTGCATGTTAAAAAATTAAACAGTATCATTGACAATAAGTGGTAGAAAAACTAAACTCGAAATGCAGTTAAAGATTTGGCCGATAGGGGACACTGTTACAGATGGTTAGACTCATCTCTCAAATCTGAACAGAAGAGTATTGAGGATCAACACTCGCAAACCCTCCATTTATGAAATAGCGAGTTTTCAAATTTACATGTAAAGTCGATGAATAATGATCAATTCAGATTAAAATGGGACGAGATAAAATCAACTGAACAACTAAACAAAATTTAACCTAACCTACCCTAGACAACCAGTTTCTAGGCAGTCGTCTGGTGTTCCACACCAGCACAAAACCTTTAGTTAAAGCCATTCTCTTAATGAGAATATAATTAAGTCTCAATTGCAATCAACAAAAAAGATATGTACTAACATTCAATAGAGATAAAACAAACAAAATAAAAAGCGACATGCACACAATGGAATCAGAAACGAAACTAAAACAAATAGCGTCTCAATAACACTATTACAGGTATAGCAAATTGGCATCTTTTCTCAGCCTATCAAATGCAGTACTTTCTTATCGTAGCGCTATCTAGTGCAAAACATGTTTCCATAGACTTTACATGGGTGGTAGACTTAATATGTACACGAGTACATATTAAGTCTACCGCCCCCATATACTTAACATGCGTCAATAGACATAACATGAGCCCATAAGCTTAACATGTTGCCATTGACTTAACATGAGATATAAGAATTGCTGTATGTTTTAAACGAAGGGTCTGCGGGTGATGCCACCTAGCGTCTATACGCTAAAGAAAAGGCAAGTCTCAGTTATTTGCAATCCTCAAGATATTTTGTCTCTGAATTACAGTTTACGACATCTCAAATATGTTTATGTAAAATACTAATCACTCCGTATCTAAAGTATTGTCTGAAAATGAGAATCGGCTGGTCATCTTATTGTACGCCCGAACCGATTTTTAAACCCAGTCCGCCCTGCTTTGAAAAGTCATTTTATCCGTAAAAATAAAGATCTAAAAGGCTGTTAATAGACGTTAAATTCTTAAATTGCATTGACTTTTTGACTGAAAATATGATAATGTCATCTTTGCTCAATATCCAATAACAAGATAGCATTAGATGGTATTTTTTAAACTTTTACATTATTAAGAGATTTGATGCTGATTATCTCTATTATGATTCTGGTTTATATTAAGAATTTTGATCGCGCTGAAAGAATAGATGAGCAGTACTAGCGAGCTTCTTAGATACAGTTCAAACATTCTAGAGTTCTAGTTTAGCTGAGGTAGCTTAGACGCAAGAAAACAGCTGTTACCAAGTAAGTATTGATCTTTTATGAAGCAAAACAATGTTTGTTTTGTTGATTTTAATTGGAATCTTGTAAGAAATAAATTTTGTTCATACAGTTAGTTTCAACGTACATTTTTCACAACAATTGAATGAATCTGATATGCTTTCATGAGTATAGAAATATTTTAACAATAGAACCAGAAACTACATGATGAGAAAATGCACTGATTTTCATCAGAATATCAACAGAAAGAATTGTTTGTTAATGCTTTAAAATAAATTTTCAATTGCTGTGCCAAAAATTAATTTTCTTTGTCGATAATACTTTAGAATTGGTATGCCACAACAAAGGACTAATTGATCCACCACAACACCGTCCGTGAACTAAACGGACAGGGCAGTGTTCCGCCGATGGTTATATTTCAATCTTGGTAGCTCAGTTGAAGCGATTGCATAGCATGTTTCTTCTTACTTTTTCTTAGAAATATTCCGTAAAAGCGTATGAGGGTGATATATTTCTTAAGAATACGCCGATTTTACAATCCTTAAATGTAGCAACCCGAGAATAAGTGAATAAGCACTGCCAATTATGTATAAGGTTACATATGCTATAATCAGAATTAGAATTGATACCTAATCAAATTTTCTACTTGTTCTTATTGAGAGGAATCTGTTACTATTAATAAAAATTAAACAATGAAGGTACTTATTCAAAGTTCAGATTGGGCTGCTCTTTATATTATACTTTTATACAGCGTGAACTGGTTCGACGGTAATAAATCTTAATCGAATGCAGTGACCTGCTTTTGTTTGCAGAAAACTAAAGTTTGACATTGAAAGAACAACTTCGTGTAAGATCAGTTTATATTTTCACTTATGTATTTTAAAGATTGAAATGTTCTAGCTTGATCGCTGATACAACACTTCACTATCAGAAAATTAAATCACAAAGTACCAAATAACTATTTTACGTTAACGTGTTCATAAAGATTAAGTTTATATGTTTGTATCTGTTTAATATACCATAGGAGGCTTTTAATGGTATTCTTAAGTTCTAGTTTACGTTAACTAATTGCACTAAGTTAACCTAAGAATTTAAAAAGAAAACTTTAATAGGAAGGAAATACTTGTCAAGTTTAGAGTCACTGCATCTAGGCACCTAGGCCAGCTGGTCGATCAGAGTAACGCAAACCGCCGCCATATTGGGGCATAGAAGGGTGATTTTTAATAATGGACAAATTAAAACCACGTTTTACGTGTTTGACATATTAGAGGTTTGATCTTTCAAAATAAGAAAAACCTTTTAAAGTAAACGTGGATTTGATGAAATGCAATCAGATACAAATAATGAACAATTTTATGCTCCTTTTGCCCCAATATGGCGGCGGTTTGCGGTACTCTGCTCGACCAGCTGGCCTAGGTAACTAGATGCAGTGACTCTAGTCAAGTTTCATCTTCAGCCCCATCTTTCAACGAGACTAGTAATTAGCGATAGTAAGGACAATTAACAATAGATTTGATTTAAAATGGACTATGTCAATAAAGAATAATACAAATGTATTGCAATCAAACTAACAAAGGGGAAAAATATAAATATTTAAATTAAATTTAATTAATTGTTTATAAATTAAATAGAAGCTTAAGTTGTTATCAAGCTAACTGACCGAAACACCTTCTCTTTATTTTTTGATAAATAATCTAACCTTATATAAAAATCTATATATATAAAAGGGAAAGATTGTCTGTCTATCTGTATATATGTATGTATGCGATTTTCTCCGCAACCACTGGACCGATTTGTATGAAATTGGTATCATTGGAAAGGTATTGGTCCAGAATAGAAAATAAGACCAAATTGGACTCTGATCGGCCATCGTGGTCCGAAATAACAGCGAAAAACCCATATATGGAAGTTAAAAATGGGTACTGAGATTGATGTGAATAGATATGTTGTCACTTGTCAAATTTGGTAATTTGACAATTACAAAAAGTAAAAACATGTAATTTCAATAAAGCGTAGCAAAGCGCGCCGGGTATTTGCTAGTAATACATAAACGGCAGGTTTTTCTTGAAGTAGTAGACACATTTTTTATCAAATTGGCAATAACTGCTGTTGTATGGAGACTGCAGGATTGTAAAAGGGTTAAGTTAAAATGGCGATAGAAATTTGTAATCCTACTTTATTAAAAAAAAATGTGGTCGGCGAATAGATCACGTTATTTTAGATATACAGTGTGACTGGCGGAAACCTCCCACAACCACACCCAAGTAAATATCCTCCACAAAACTTGTTAAGTTGGTCCATAAATCACAGTACGCCAAGCAAACAACAATGTTAATGTAATAATCAATGCTGAAAAATCTCGTACAAAACGTTTCAAAGTAAGCACATTCTTTACTTACTGCCTGTTTATGGATTAGAATTTTTGCAGGTAGCAAATATGCATTTTTTAGAAATTATGGAACTTTTCATTTGCATTTAAAAATTGCAGCAATTTATTTATTTAATAAATTATGGATAGGGTGAATGCACCAGTTAATGACTGTTTAAGGCCAAATCAGGATTGCAAGAAAATTTGATATTAGTGAATGATACACTAAAGTGCATAAAAAATTATTCAGATCTGTCTGTCTAGTTGTCGGTACAGTCTAGAGAGAATTATTTATGTCAATCGTTTTATAATTATTATTGTTTAATTAAGTGAAATCACAAAACCCTAATGAATTACCAGTGAATTCTATTTAATGACCAAAAAAAAACTAGTGAATGACCAAATAATCAGGAAAGCAATATTTTATTTTAGAAACGTAACTAGAAATAATTTTTATTTCAGAAACAGCACAAGAGTTGCCCCTACTGCAAGCTAACTACTGGGGTTCGATTTTCTGTAAAATATTTGTATGACTGTACCAGATTTGGTCAGCCTTTTCAGGCCATTTCCAATGTTGAGGACCACTTTTGCGCATTACCCTAACTTCATATTCAGTGCCCTTTTTGGTAATTATTACACCTGGAAAGTAATCCATTTCATATTTTACTATTACAAAATCTGTGACTGAGAAAGTGGTTCTTGGTTTTAATTTGCCCTTAGTCTCAATTTCCATCTCTGTTTCAGATTCGCCGGATGAAATCAATTCATTCTTTTCACTTTCTAAGATTGCCTGGTGTTTTTTGTCATTGCTTTCATATGATTTGTCCGAGGCTGAAGTATCTGAAGACAAGTCTGAGACAGATATTTTCTTTTTCTTGGTGTTTGAAATTTTTTCTGTAAAACTTTCTGCCTCTTAATAGCTCTATTAACTTTTTCTTTGTTCTTTTGCCTCTTCTAAGGCTCGTTTTTCATTTTCTTTTATGTCAAAAAAAGCTTTCCATGCTGGAGAAGCGACTGCCAGTGGTGGCTTCTCAGTTTGTCGGCGTCTACTGCTTTTTTCGATTAAAGGAAAATGCAAGTGTTTTTTCCAAACACTTGCACATCGTCAGAAATAGGAGTTGATTTAAAACTGAAGGACGTCTGCTACTGGGCCCACCATTTCCTTCTAACAGGATTGATAATTGTTCCATTTTGGCATTATCTCCTCCCTCTGATCTATCTCCTTCATTTTCTTCTGTGTTTTTTACTTGTCGTTTTTCATATTTGCATTATTCACAAGTTTCCATGTTCGATAATAAATTATTGTGATTTAAATCTGCATTATCAATAAATTTTATAGTAGTGTTATTATCTATCTCTCCATCATTGTCTTGAAGACGACAATCTTGATCAATTTCTAGAACATCTCTAGTCTCATCGATTTGCGAATTAGCCAGCTCTCTATTCACTCCAGTATCAAAGTCTTCTTGGTTACCAATACCACCTCTATTTTCGGCAATGTTTGAATATTTATTCCATATAATAAATAACTTGCCATGTTTCAGTTCTTCCTTTAGATCCCTTGCTTTCTTGTACTTGTACAGAGAAGCTGGTGAAATTTCTCTGTCAAGTGTTTCCCAAAAAAATTTAGCAGATGAAGTTTTTTGGTCTAACACAATATTATTTAAATAATAATAAATAAAATTATGTAATAATATATCTACGAAAATATAATAAATACATGAATCAATATTTACTAGATTTAATCCAGTAAATGACCGCTTTTATTTAAATTGTGGCACAGAACTTAAAACCCTGTCAAATATTGGTTCATAAAATCATAAGCATTCGTACATTTGAAATATTACTAACAAACCCACCTCGTGTTGTTACATAAATATTGTTTAAGACTTTTCAAATTTTGGCGCTAAGCTAGTGAATGACCACTTCGGTCAATTACTGGGTTTAATATAATTTATTGAACCAATACATGACCATGCATTATTAAAAAGTTATTAATTATTGCTCTTTTTGCGTAGAAATGATAATTTAAGACTCCCTATAAACCATTAAAAACTATACTTCACTATTTTAGTCATTCACTGGTGTCTGGTCATTCACTGGTGCATTTACCCTATCAACAACTGTCGAATTTGATGCTAGGGCCGAAAACTATTTTTCCAAAAAGGTGTATTATACTCTATTGGCAGAGTAATAGTACATACCTGCATATTTTGATCGCTAGGGTGTCGAAACCAGTAAAAAAATGCAATAATAATACTTATAATTTTGAAACTGATGAATTCAAAAAGAAAACCAAATCATTTTGCAGTAGTAGATTATTACATTCTTCTCAGCAAATTTTCCCCACGCACCATTATTAAATTACGATTGTTAAAAGGCATAAAAACAACATACATCCACTTAATTAAGTGTACAGTATCTACAAGAGCTGTCAATGTTTTCCTTGCTTAAAATTTGCGTTTCACAGATATAGTTAATGCGGAAAATGTATAAAGCCCAAGGTTTTACTCATACATGGAAAAAAATGTGAGATCTAGAACATGGGAAGCATAACTATAAAACGTTACGCTGGTGTCGTATATTACTGTATATATTTATTATTCAACTAATATACATTTATATACACCAAAGTGGCGTTCGTCCTAAATAAATGCTCTTTCATTGTAATAGAAAATGAGAACTTACTTTTCTTATGTTTATACTTATTGCTTGGTATACTCTACTGTAACAGCTTGTTATTTCATTACTTACATGACAAACGTTAGAGGTTATATTTCCGCAATTGAAATGGTATTAGGTAGTACCTTCTTAAACATATTTAGTTTTATGTATTACTACAATAGTGAATAGTCTAGTTGATCGAAATGATTGTTTTAAGTAGAAAATGTCCCAATTTTATTTTCAAGAGCTCGTTTTTAATGTATAAAACAATATTGGTAACGTAGAAAGTTAAGTTTGTTTAAGCAATGAAACTACCCTACTTATTGGAAATAACCGTAAAACGCGTATGGAATTACATTAAATTTCATTAAAACATTGATCCCATTAACTATTTCTATAGTTCCATTCTTCTTTTATAACTTTAAGACTCATTCTGTATTTAAAGAGTTTTTTTTAATAGCTAAACAACTTGCATAATTTATTTTTTACTAATTTTGTAATAATAAAATATTTATATTTTGAAATTATTATTTAATGATAGAAATTAATGATTTTAACATTAAGTATGGTATTGTAGATAGACATTCACTAAAGCATTATGATTTTGATAAATATCAAACCATCGTTAAAAACTATAAATAAAAGGAATCTTTCTAAATGCTGTAAAAATATTCATTAAAAGAAAATTGAAACGCAATCACACATATTTTCGTTTAATCTTAACTGATCGCATCATCTAAACTGTAGTTTGATAGGTTTTATGGATTTAATGTAAATTATTCGCTTAATGATTTTAGATAATGCGTGATTCATTTTACGATTCCTTTCAGAAATTATCAATTTACTAACTAATACCTAAACTAATTGCAAATTGATGAAATTAATTAAAAATCTGAAATCTAAGCCCTTCATTGAAGGATATCTGAATGCTCTGATCTGTTTTCTTTCTGAAACTTGCTGACACCATGAAAATGTCCACGACAAAAAATGAAATTTTAAATGTTCATTACAACAATTTTGGATTCTACAGGGTGTTTTGAAAAGATGCCTTTCCCGTTAAAGGGCAACAGAGAAACATGTGTAGAATAACATCTTACTAACAATTTCCTGAAATGCCCCTTTGAAATGACAACCCCCCTTATAAAAATAATAGGCACGCCACTGCAACATAGTAGATAAAATGTATGAAAAGAGAATTGTGTCTACTAGTACATACTTTTAAAGGTCGTGGGCAAAAGAACGATAAACTAACTCAAGCAGGTAGCGGGATAACTATATAAATTCTCCGAAAAGTAATCAACACCAAATAGCAGTACGTGCTTTTAAAACGTTTTTAACTAAATATAATAACACTCATTTTGAACATCTGTAATAACTGTAATACTGACTCAGATCTTTGAGATTTGTAACTGCAGTATGCAGTTTGTCGTCATCTTTCTTTGTGTTAGGTGGTGGTAAACTCGAGTTTCGATTAATACACGTTTTAGAATTAATAACTGGTATTTGGTAGTGTTAAGTGTTTGTTTTAGTGATATGTAAGATAATTAGCCAGGTAAATCAAAAGCCGATAATCCAATCTTTAATGTTTAATATAAAAATGTATCAATACATGGACCGAATTCGACCATCAGTGTTAACTAATAACTAAAACTTCCCTTTCTTTTAATAATCGTCTTGCCGTTACATGGTAGACGTTCAGCATCATTAAGCATTTACGACCTTTAAAAGTTATGTATAAAATCAGAACGTTTCACATGTTTTACAGAAAAATATCATATTACAATATAGGTTCATAATAACGAACCGGCAAGACCAAACATTAGTAAGCGTGAATTAAAAATAACCAATGGTAGAAATATAAACGGCTTATTCATTCTCGTATCCCTACAGATAAGTAGTTTATTTAAGTGTATTTAGTTACTGTTTAAATTATGGCAGAACCAAACACGCCTGCTGAATGAACGTACCGCGAGTGCAATTTTGCCAATGGCTATGGGAACGCAAACAGGAAAATCCCCAGTTTGCACAAAATGTTTTACTCGTAAACGGTAAGTTTTACTCATTTTGTTAAAATGACATTCGTAAAATGAAAAACAGGCAATGTTTCCATCACAATTAGGTCAACGAACGTATGTTACATTTTATTTACCGACCTTAATAAATGATCAAGTCATCAAGGTAGTGAGTCACTCGGCAACCGCTGATGAAATTCAATTCTGTTGTTTCTGTAAATTGATACGTACGTAGCGGAGGTCAGTTATTAATTTAGTAGTTGCAAATGTGAGATCATTGTTTGCTTTATCAGTAATTCAGGGTCGAAATCTTACAAACAATCCATAGTCGACTCGTCACTTGTAAAAAATACGGAAAAATCCGAAAATTTTTTTATTTTTTATTTTTATTTTATGAGTTTTGGGGTCTCTATATGGTCACCTTTCACCCCCTTAAATCATTGCATAGTTGTCCGGAACACCCTGTATATGTCGATTTCAAAACTCAAAATCTAAAAAATGTTTGAACAACTGTAACGTAAACATTAGGATGGAGTGAATTGAAGAAAGTTTGAAATTGAACATGCCTGCGTTTGCAGTTGCCTATTATCCTAAAGATTACAAGTTAATATTTCGTGGTGCCCCAAGCCTTTTTCATGTTTTTTAGCTGCATACAGTGTACAAATCAGGTATGGAACTAACCCTTCACGGGCCTCCAGTGTAGTTTTAACTTACTTTCTAGCAGGAGAGTAATCTTCTGTTGTTGTTTCTATTCTATTGTAGATAATGTGTAAGACTATCAATCATTCAAAATGGCTCACAACTGCCTCCAGAACTCTACGACATTATGTAGCGACCGAGAAACCAAGTAAAAAGCTCTTCCGACTCACACTCTCAAGTTATGTAGTAAATGTGTATGTTTCAGTCTAGTTCAGCATAAAGACAAAATGGTCTTGTATCCAGGGATCCCGACATTTATGAACTCTTATACAGTGTTCGAGATACCTTGAACCTGAGCTTTATTGTGAATTCTCTATAATTTAACGGTGTCTTCCAACCACACAATATTTTTGGCTAATTGTCAATACGTATTTCGGTAACGATGTAACCATTTTCTCGGCATAAAACCTAGAAAAAGGTAACATCGTTACCGAAACACGTATTGGCAATTACTCACATACAATGTGTGGATAGGTTAGAAGAATTTAAATATTTTCCGAGAGTTTGGGTAACGTACGTATATTTTCGCGGTGTTTAATACAAATATGTGTGATATTGATGGGTTTATGAACCAATTAAATTCAAAATTTAACACCCTTAAATTCACGGTAGAAACAGAAGTGAACAAGCAATGGCCTTCCTTGGTAGTCTAGTAGTTGAAAACAATAGCAATAGACTAGAAGTCGATGTTTATAGAAAAGAAACCAGCACTAAAAGGTACATTGTACGGAATCAAGTCTTTGTGGACAACATAAAATAGCGGCATTTAATCTCTTGTTGAACAGATTTGTTAGTCTCATTAACCAAAAATCAGTTTAAAAAAATAAAGTCTTATAAAAGATTTAGTTTGTATAATGGTTACTCTTCTAAAAACATCCACAAATTATTACAGAAAATCAAACACAAACATAGCATTCGAAGCGCGAGTACGTTATTACACATAGAAAACGAGCCAAAGAAGTTTATTAAACTACCTTTTCACCCAATCACTAGAGGTTTGGAAAACGTATTTAAAAGCGAGGGCAGGAGAGTATCTTATAC
Source organism: Agrypnus murinus (assembly GCA_929113105.1). Taxonomy (NCBI): domain Eukaryota; kingdom Metazoa; phylum Arthropoda; class Insecta; order Coleoptera; family Elateridae; genus Agrypnus; species Agrypnus murinus. Next base: position 102,450,531 of record OV816025.1, read on the forward strand.
GTCGCATAATTCTTTAAAAAACTTGTTAGGCAATTCAAAAGATAAAACTGATAAAAAATTGAAATCGAGAATATACCAAATTAAATGCAATGGTTGTAATAAGAGAGAAGTTACGTTGGGAAGACAAAGAGATCAATTTTGACTAGATTCAAAGAACATATTATAGCGAATTTTAAATACAATCGCATAGAAAAATCAAGTGTCGCTAAACATATATATGACACAACGTATGCGATTAAAATTGATAAAAATAAATTATTGAAAAGTGTTCATTCAGCCAAAGAACTTGATGCCTACGAAGGTATATTCATCAAAAAGAACAAACATTTATTAAACAAAGAGTCAAGCTTTTCTTTCTCTTTTCTTTATGTTTAAAAATATATCTATATCCTCAGTTGCATATGTATTTTGCATGGTTGTGATTGACTCTTTAAATTCACCCACGGTAGGAGAGGCTTATTAACAACTTTTAGAATTAGACGGTTTTATGCCGAGCAAAATCGTTGCCGTCCACAAAACCTACTTCTTGTTATGCTAACAGATAACAGAGAACATGTTCAAAAATTAGATCATTGAAGGATACTAACTGCGAAGAACAATGAATCATCGGAATCTACTGTACGGATTTTCAATGTCACAGAAGTGAAATTTGCTGCTGGTGATTCTATCGATCTGATAGACTAGCAGAAGCTCCCTAGAACAATCCCATCTATTTATTAGTCCCATTTATTGAGGAACATTTCTAGTGAGGATATTGTAAAAAATATAAATCTTGCCACCATAATGGGTAAGGTAGAAACGACCAACTCTACTATTGATATTCCTAAGTTTCCATGTCACACACAGGCTACTGAAATATGTGTGAAGTTGGTTATAGAAGCTGCAGAATCTGTGTGTGGGCAAGATCAAAGGGATGGCTTTACAAAAACAACAATAAAGTTCAGAAACTTGATTTCAGAGACTTTCAAAACAAAGAAACTGTTCAATGTTTCCCATTAAGTAATTGTGCGTTGTTTCGTACGAGAACGGTTTTCTTGAAAAGTTATTACAAGTGGTTTCTTCTCAGTTACTATATCTACTTTATGTAGCTAGTGTTTAGGAATAGAAAAAGTGTTTTCCGAAGAGAATAGAAGTTCTAATAATGATTTATATGAGAGATGAAAGTAAAAAGTTTACTTTTATTTCATATTTTACTATATTATCCTCCTGAGTTTTTGGGGGTCACTGGGCATCAACTTTTTTTGCATTGTGTTTTTTTCTTAAAAGAACTCACCAAGATGCAACTTTTAACACTACAGGAGGTTTCATATTATGTATTCACATATTTGAAAACCAAGTTTTTCAGTTCATCCTAGTAAACATCTCAAATTTCTTATTTACTTCTCACCAGAATATCAGAATCTTGAGTACTACTTTATAACATTATAACAACATAGAGTTTTTGATTTAAAAAATAATAACATTAGGAGACCAAATAATCAGACTTTAACACGCAGGGGAAGATAACAATAAGCTGAAATCTAGGACAGTGTGGGTTCACAAATAAAAGTAGCAACCAATGGCTAAAGTATTTTGCTACTAAAAGGCATTATTATTGTTCCTTTCGCTCCTATTAGAAGCATAGGGCGCCTGTTGGCGTTAAAAAGCAAGGAATCAGTAATTAACATTAAAACTGTACGATTATCGAAAATCTTGAGAGATAGGTTTCTTGTATATGCTGTTATAGTTGCACTAACGATACACAGTTATTGTTGTAGATAACACTAGTATTGTCACGCAAATAGTGCTCACAATTGTTTCTGAATTATTCTTATCTTTGACTATGATTTTTAATTCACTCCGATTTACCTTCAAGATGTATGTTGCATTCTTGCAATAACATTTTTCTCCACGTCCATGTCGGTCTTCCTTGTTGTCATGTACCTCTAAAAGTGCATCCTTGCTGGGCTTTCTTAGCGTATGACCTATCCATCTCCATTTCCTTCTCTTTATAGTTTACTTAATTGGTTCTTGTTTAATGCATTTCGACATTTCTTTATTTGATATTCTATCAGGTCAGTATATGCCTAAGATTTGGCTTAAACATTTATTAGTAAATACTTAAAGGTCACTCATTAATTTTTCGTTAGTGTTCAGTATTCAGAAACAGTAGAAGAGAGTTCTTTTAACATTTCCATTAAAAATACGAATTTTATTTGTTAGGGGAATGTCTCTTGAATTCCATGTTTTCTTTAGAATTGCGAATACATTTTGTGCTGTATTTATTCTATACTTTTTGGTTGCTAATTTGATTTTCCAGAATACTACCTAGGAACGTGACCTCATAAACCTCATATACGTTCGTGATTGATTTCCTACTAACATTTATTTCTTGAGTGTATGTCGAGTCAATCCACATGGCATTGGATGCTTAAACCTACTTTTTGGGCGTTAACTTTATGTTGTTGATATTTTATCTCGAATTGTTTTGATGTTCAGCTATGAAGCATACTATAGCATCTGCGAATTCTAAATCCTCTAATTATTGCTCAAATATCCATATTAATCGTCTTTTGTTTTTAAATGCTTGCTGTGTTATTCAGTCTAAAACAAAGATCAAAAAGAGAATTGGAAAAAGAACACATCTTTGTCGAACGCCATTGTTACTTTTAATATTTTTTATAAGTACTCCACGTGATTGAAATATTGCTTATTGCATATTATTATTGCCCCGTCGCTATTTCCGGTTTTCGTAATAGTTTTTTCGCATTTATTATTTTATCTTTTCTTGCATTTCTCTTGACTTGTTTACGATGTTTTATATATCTCTACTTCTTTCCTCTTACTTGGGTTTGTCTGATTCAGTAATAATGTTTTTTCGTTCTTCGATTAGATTCTATATTTCGTCCGATAACCTAGCTTTCATACTATTTCTTTTATTGTTAATTGTTTCTTTAACAGCTTCAATAATAAGATTTTTATATTGACACCAGAATTATTCAATTCATAATCTATTTATGTTGCCCATCTTTCGAAATGTGGAATTGTTTTTCAATATATACATATTGTAGATTACTCTTCCATGACCGAGTTCTTTTTGTGTTTTCAATTTTAAATAAAATTTTATTCTTAACAGCACATGGTCACACTCCTCATCTGCTCCCTACATTGCTCGTACGCCTAGGTAATTGCTTCTGAATCTACTAACAATGGTGATGTGGTCGATCTGATTCCTTACAGTGTCTCTCGGTGCCATCCAAGTGATTTATTTTATTTTATTATTAAACTCTAAATAAATAAACTTCCATCTTTATTCGCTTCCCCTGCCCTTTTCCCGATTGTTTCCTCCATTCTCCATTTTTGTTGTTACCTATTTTCGCATTTAGATCACCCATTATGATTCTGATATCTTTTTTGGGTTTCTTTTGTTATTCATCATATACTTTTTGAAGTTCTTCATATAAATCTTTTTTGTCTTCTAGGCTGCTTGTGTTTGTGGGTGCATATACAGTGTGTGCCATAAAGTTGAATCCATATGGGAATTCTGTAAAATACCATAAGGGCGAATGGTCAAGCAGCTGAAACGGTCATTGATATGTTTATATATTTTTTTAAATACTTTGGAAGCCCAATAAATATCAAATTACACAGCGTTCCACTAAATTACAAAAAAAACTAAATATAAGCGGCTTCAGATAAGTATATTATTTAAAATACAGATTCAACATTATGATAAAATGCAGATAAGAAGTTTTAAAAAAGTATATGTATATTTGTTAATTATAGATAATATAATTACTAATAATATGAACTAACTTTGGCAAATAAATATCACCTTGGCTGTTTTAAAAAGTTTTTAAATTGATTAGGAGATATATTGAAGTCTATGTTTCCCAACATTTTATTGATTTACATATATAAAACGAATTAACGAAACAAATTGAAAAAAAAACATTTCACAAAACAATGAAAATATAATACTCTTGTTCTGATCATGCGATCGATGAAAGCACGTGAAAATTTATTCAGATACAGTGCGTTGGTGCTGATTTATTTTTCTTTCGGCGCCACCAACTTTAGTTGTTGTGTATTCACATTAACATGGACATTGACATTAACGAAAATACCATTTGCTTAGCTAAGTGCGGTTGACATTGTATAGATGTCCTAATGGCCACATCTTATGATTAATTTAGATTAATTAATTGAGATTTACAGACACTTAGCCCAAGCTGATGGGACAACAATATCCAGTGTGTTATTTATGAATTTCGCACATTTTATTACTTTGGTGGGTTGCGTATATACGTATCTCCGCAGAAATAATTAATTAATTTTTTATAAAATGCATGTTGAAGAATTAAGATAAACATAAGTGCATTTTTTCTTAATGGGAGTGGGCCGGTACAACTTCAATGTCAGGGGGTAACTGAATCTTCCGTGTATGTTTAAATTGAATAATTCGATAAGAATAATAATATAAACAAAACTAAATATACAATACAATAGGGAAACCACGCATAGCTTATTCAATAAAAATATAAAATCGTAAACAAAACCATACTGTCCACGACAATTAATATTAAAATATTAAAAAACGATAAAAAAGAAGAAGATTGAATGAAACTGACGAGAAAGGAACAGTCGTCATTCTCAATATCACTTTATCAATAAATAATAAATTGTTAATAAGAATAAAACAAGATATGTACTTTATTCTCAAGGACGAAAACTTTAAAAAAGGCAATAAAAAGAATCAGTTATAAAGTTAATATTTTCGTCCATTGAAATATAATTTATTATTTTAGCTTTTAAAAACATGGTGGGTTAGATGTTGAATCAATGCATTTTTTTACAGTATGCGGGCTTTTCTGGTTTCTATATCACTTTCAATGTGTGAAATGTTTTATACAACAATCCGATCGAGTTGAATAGTATAGTGTATTGCTTTAACCCTGTGGTACATCACGTAATTGTCGATGTCCTATCGATAGTCTAATTGCTTTCTAATAGGCAATCTTTACTAATTTATAAAATGGTTAGATACTTAGTAAATTATTCCAAATAATTAGTGATTAGGTTCTCATGGGTAGTATTTAATTATTTTTAATGGAATAGAAATCTTCTAATAATAAATTAGACTAATTAAAGCAAGAAGAGATAAATATAGTAATAATCTTTCCAAAAGCAATTACAGATATATCAATATTGGCAACGTAATTACCAAAATGCTAGAGATGATTAGTTAAAAAATTAATAGTGTATCATTCTTGTGGTAATGTAAAAATAAAATTCAATGTAATATTTATTAAATAATGTTAATTAAAAAGCTGCTGAAAATACAATATTGTTGATAAACCTATGGACTTTTGTGCAATGCGAAATATTTAAACAGCATTTTTCTCTTAAGGTTAAGACAACCAAAGTTGTAATCCTCTATAAATGATATTTTGAAGAGACGACATCGTGCAAGTAAAAAAAATCACTTTCAAGGACGTTAATCAATTGACTACAACTTTCATATTTTATATGACTTTATAAAAATAAATAACCTTTTTAGCTTTTAGATTAGAGAATGCATAGGTATTCTCTTTTTTCTCTCTTTAGTCATTTCTTCTATGTAGTCATATAAACAGTTGTAGATCGATATTGAAGATTATACTACATCTGAACAATCCCAGCTTTTAGAAAGATCCCAGCTTATCGAGAGTATTAAAAAGCAGTAAAAAATTGATGTTTTGTTGATATTGATACTACTAAAACCTAAAACCCTAAATTAAATCGTTTAAGTTGGTTTCTTCTGAGAAGATTTAGTCAAATCTTCAATATACAATAATATTCAAAAACTACATTGTAGGTTAACCTTTAGCATAAAAGAATGACATAAAACCAATTTGTTTAAACTACAATACAAAAATAACCTTTCACGATTAAAATAGCAATCACAACCAAGACCTCTTAATCTTAAGTTTTGGTTTGTTCAGCGATTTCAAACGCTTAACATATTTTCATATGCAGCACACTTTTCTCTTCAAGATCGATATCTATCAACAGTTTCTTGAAACGTAAAAGTTCATAAAAACTTTTAAAAACCGCCAAAAGAGAAATTTCTGTACTTTTTTTTCTTATGATTTTAGTTTAATATTGATTTACATTCATTTTGCCATCTAAAACCATTCAAATTGAAGCAGTGAAATACCAAAAAATACCCCAAATACTCTTCCTTTCGTATTCTTACCCAAAAAATACCCACCATACACCCACCCTTTTAATCCAACGTACAGACAAATACAAACCAAAATAAGAAGTCTACTTACTGAGTGATCGCGAGCAGGTTGTTGAACGCCGAACAAAATAAAAAAGAATAATAATCAAAAACCACTTTATATAACAATCAATCAAATATTTCGGTTAACTAACAGAAAAACCAACAGGTATTTTCCGAAATCAGCACTAGAATCACTTAAAATCCATTCAAAAAACACCCAATAAATTCATTTAAACAAATCCTTTTAAGAACACAAGTTTAACCAACAGTTGTTCGTACCGCGACCGCCGACCATCACCGTTTGAAATCTACAGGTAGGATGCCAAGTTGGCTCGAACAGGTGTACTTCTGACCCTGTTCTTGTGTGCGGCAACGTTGAAGGGGATTTAGGTTAGTGAACCGAAGATCAGAAATCGTAATTTGCCGCTTGATTGTAAAGAGATCGAGACTTTATAAGCTTTGAGTATGGATGGGTGACTTCTTTTCTATTGGTTCACGCGTACCATAACACTCCTTAAAAATTTGCTCTTATTTATTTGTTTTTCCTTTTTATTAATTAGACGAGTGTTTTATTAAAGGTTAGTTGTATGTACCGCAATCGAGATCTAATTTCGTCAAAAACTATGAATTAAATTTATAATTAAAAGGTATCATAATAACATAATACCTATGGATTGGTAAAGCAATATATATCTATATCTAATTAGTAATTTACTATGTTGATTATTATTAATAAATTTGTAAGATACAAGCTAAGACATATTTTCTCCAATTTTATACTTTCTATAGGTTCGATTTTTAAAATTTGACGTCATATGGCCATACTATGTATAAGGAGCGGAATATGTTAAGTTACTAAACTGAATTGCGGAATAAGTTCTGACAATACAAGATACTTTAAAAACTATCAAAAGAAGAAAATGAAAATTGTTTTTTTTAAAGAAGTGGGAAATATACATGCTGATAATTACCGATTTCTAGCTATTTTTATAGTACTTCTAGTTTATTTTATAAGTCAACATTGACATGATTCTTGTTGGTCTAGGATAACTATGTGCAATCCCAAGCAACATCTAACTTAACACTATTTCAGATCGGAACTTTGATTGAATAGTTGTTACGTAACTACAACTAAAGGACCCCACACTAATCTTATGGAAACTGGCCCCGGGTTAAATTGGCTTAATTCTTGATATGTTATAGTTATCGACTTCCGCACCAAAAGTTCTCAAGGGCACAATGTCCAACAACTCATGGTTTGCCCACCACAGGTGCTTAAAGTTACGTGTTTTGAAATCGTTCGAACTTTTAAAATTAACCTTATGAAAACTGGCCCTCGGTTAAATTGGCTGAATTTTTAATATCTCATAGTTATCGACTTCCGTATCAAAAGTTTTCATGGGGCACAATGTCCAAAAACGCATGGTTTGCCCACCACAGGTGCTTAAAGTTGCGTGTTTTGAAATCTTTCAAACTTTTGAAACTAATCTTAGGGAAAGCGGCCCCCGGTTAAGTTGGCTGAATTTTGAATATGTTGTAGTTCTAGACTCCCGGATCAAAAGTTCTCAGGGTTCAAAGTTCAAAACCCATGGTTTGCCCACCTCAGGTGCTTAAAGTTGCGTGTTTTGAAATCGTTCGAACTTTTAAAATTAACCGTTGTAAGGTTGAGCCGTGCGGGTACTAAAACGACTGTATGGAGCTATTTCTTTAGCAAAAGATTACTTTATTAGTTTCTCATTACTCATTACATAAATCGATTCTGACATAACTATGACATAACACATCTCTTGTTTTTCTAGGCCGATCATAATACAAGCTGCCGCGTGTAAGTTTGGTTGCCTATTGTAATAAAAAAATCACTTACAATGGCCGAGTTGTGTGTTTTGAAATCGTTCGAACTTTTAAAATTAACCGTTGTAAGGTTGAGCCGTGCGGGTACTAAAACGACTGTATGGAGCTATTTCTTTAGCAAAAGATTACTTTATTAGTTTCTCATTACTCATTACATAAATCGATTCTGACATAACTATGACATAACACATCTCTTGTTTTTCTAGGCCGATCATAATACAAGCTGCCGCGTGTAAGTTTGGTTGCCTATTGTAATAAAAAAATCACTTACAATGGCCGAGTTGTGTGTTTTGAAATCGTTCGAACTTTTAAAATTAACCGTTGTAAGGTTGAGCCGTGCGGGTACTAAAACGACTGTATGGAGCTATTTCTTTAGCAAAAGATTATTTTATTAGTTTCTCATTACTCATTACATAAATCGATTCTGACATAACTATGACATAACACATCTCTTTTGTTTTTCTAGGCCGATCATAATCCAAGCTGCCGCGTGTAAGTTTGGTTGCCTATTGTAATAAAAAAATCACTTACAACTCGGCCAACCTGACATTATGATCGTCCTCGATCAGGCAAATAAACATTATAAAAATAAAATATTAGATTTATCAATGCAACTTCAAAATGCAAAATTACAAAATTATATATTATTATCAAACTCAAATGTCATATTCATAATATTCATAATGTTCATAATGCTCATAATATTCATAACATTCATAATATTCATAATATTCATAACATTCATAACATTCATAATATTCATAACATTCATAACATTCATAACATTCATAATATTCATAATATTCATAATATTCATAACATTCATAACATTCATAACATTCATAACATTCATAACATTCATAACATTCATAACATTCATAATATTCATAATATTCATAACATTCATAACATTCATAACATTCATAACATTCATAACATTCATAACATTCATAACATTCATAACATTCATAACATTCATAACATTCATAACATTCATAACATTCATAACATTCATAACATTCATAACATTCATAACATTCATAACATTCATAACATTCATAACATTCATAACATTCATAACATTCATAACATTCATAACATTCATAACATTCATAACATTCATAACATTCATAACATTCATAACATTCATAACATTCATAACATTCATTACATTCATAACATTCATAACATTCATAACATTCATAACATTCATAACATTCATAACATTCATAACATTCATAACTTTCATAACATTCATAACATTCATAACATTCATAACATTCATAACATTCATAACATTCATAACATTCATAACATTCATAACATTCATTACATTCGTAACATTCGTAACATTCGTAACATTCGTAACATTCGTAACATTCGTAACATTCGTAACATTCGTAACATTCGTAACATTCGTAACATTCGTAACATTCGTAACATTCGTAACATTCGTAACATTCGTAACATTCGTAACATTCGTAACATTCGTAACATTCGTAACATTCGTAACATTCGTAACATTCGTAACATTCGTAACATTCGTAACATTCGTAACATTCGTAACATTCGTAACATTCGTAACATTCGTAACATTCGTAACATTCGTAACATTCGTAACATTCGTAACATTCGTAACATTCGTAACATTCGTAACATTCGTAACATTCGTAACATTCGTAACATTCGTAACATTCGTAACATTCGTAACATTCGTAACATTCGTAACATTCGTAACATTCGTAACATTCGTAACATTCGTAACATTCGTAACATTCGTAACATTCGTAACATTCGTAACATTCGTAACATTCGTAACATTCGTAACATTCGTAACATTCGTAACATTCATAACATTCATAATATTCATAATATTCATAACATTAGCATAATAATTATAACATAACCTTTGTACACAATACCAATCCTCATAACATAACATAACATATAACATTGATATCATGTTACCGTAAATTTTCATAACATAACACTAGCAGAATTCATAAAACTATAGTCAACTTTAGTGAAGTTCATAAATTAAATCAATAACAATGGCATAAGTTTGACAATAATAAACAACATACTATAAACGAAAGATAAATTATACAAAATATTCGAACTAAGTAGATCTAGTCGCTGTCGAAAACTGGTTCGTTACTGTCAGTAACGAGTTTTTTATTTACTCCTAGTGTTACATCTGTATTTTTATTACCATAACAAAATCACCTACTTTATATGTTTTTGGCGCTTTATGTTTTTTATCAAAATTAATTTTATTTCTCTCCTGACTTTCAACAATGTTCTTACGAGGGAAACTAGATAAATTATCTACCTAAGCATGAAACAAAAGACGCATGATTTTTTAAACAATTTTATTTTTCAATATAATCTCCCCCAACTTCAACGCACTTTCGCCATTTGTCTTGCAATGAATTCATACCATTAAAAAAATGATTCTTCCTGATTGCCAAAATAGTCATTGATGGTTCGTTTCAAATGGTCATCACTTTCAAAATGGCGGCCTCTCAAATGTTTTTTCAGATTTCGGAATAAGTAGAAGTCCGAGGGTGCCAGATCTGGGCTGTAAGGTGGGTGGTCTAACTCTACAAAGTTACATTCGTTCAGAATTGGACGAACTTTGGCGGCTTTATGAACCGTCGCATTGTCATGAAGAAGGAGCACATTTTTATGCCTCAAGTGGGGATGTTTTTTGGTAATTTCCGAATGTAACTTTTTGAGCGTATTACCGTAAACCTCTGCATTTATTGTAGTGCCCTTAGGCATATATTCGATCAGAAGAACTCGATGCAAATCCCAGAAAATTGTTGCCATAAGTTTTCCGGCTGAGGGCTGTGTGCGAGCTTTCTTTGGGGGTGGAGAACCCTTATGAATCCATTGCATAGATTCCAGCTTTGTCTCAGGGTCCCAGTGATGTACCCAGGTCTCGTCTCCAGTCACTATCCTCGTTAGGAATTCAGCATCAGCTTCCAAAAGATCTAAATTGTTTTGACAAATTTGCTGTCTTCGCGTCTTTTGCTATGGAGTCAACAACCTGGGAACCACCTCGCTGAGACTTTATTCATGCCTAACTTTTCGTGCAATATGGTCAAAACGCTAGGTTCTGATATTCTCAGAGCAGTAGCAATGGTGGAGACCTTCATGCGGCGATCCTCATGAACCATAGCTTCCACTTTGTCACACATTTCACTGTTGGTTGCCTCAAGTGGCCTTCCACTTCTAGGGTCATCCTCTATGGATTCACGTCCCCATCGAAACTGTTTTGACCAAAACTTAATCGTAAAATATGATGGGGCATCATCTCCATATACGGCAATCATACGTTCCATCCAATCATATTTATTCCCAGAAGGGGTTTTTTGTAGTGGACCGTAGTGATCTATATGTAACTGATTAAACGGTAAATTACCCTTTTCTATATTATGCAATTCAGCTTCTTTCTTACCTGAATTATGCGCATAAACTATACACTTTAAGCAATTCGAAATATATGCCTTAATTTTATTGCGCATATCTGGAAACCAATAAGTTCTTTGTTATCAACTCGACTACTTTGTCTAATCCTACATGTCCCATATGGTCATGATATAAATGGATAATCTGATTTTCCATAGTACACGGCACTACAAATAGAATTTTTCCCTTACACTTCCCACTTAACCCATTTCTAGATTCATAATTCGGATGTTCAGCAGTTGCTAAAAATTCACGAATTTTCGACAAATTTGAGTCTCTTGTTTGCATGAGGGTTAAGTTTTGCTCAAAAGTATTGCCTTCTAAAATTAAAATATTATGACACCTACTAACAGCATCTACATGATTCATTCTTTTAGCAGATCTATGTTCAACCGTATAATTATATGATTGAAGTGTTAAGGACCAACGTGCAATTCTAGCATTTATATCCTTTTTATCTAGAGTCAGCTTTAAACTGTTACAATCAGTAATTATGGTAAAGAATATTCCGTATAAATAAACATGAAAACGTTTTAATGCATAAATTATACTGAGGCACTCAAGTTCATAACTATGATATTTACTTTCAACTTCAGTGGTACGTTTACTAAAATAAGCGATCGGGTGAAATTTTCCATCGCCTTGTTTTTGCATTATCGTAGACCCATAACCCAATGATGACGCATCGGTATGAAGTTGTGTTTCGGAATGAGGCGAATAAACAGATAAAATGGGTGCAGATATTAGGCAATTCTTCAGTTTTTCGAAGGCTCTCAACTGTTCTTCAGAAAAATTAAACTTGGCTGATTTCTTTAATAGATCATAGAGGTTTAGCTAAAATAGAAAAGTTTTTAATAAATCGCCTGAAATAACTGACAAGGCCAACAATACTATGAAGTTCCTTAGAGTTTTTGGGTACAGGGTATTCTAAAACTGACTTAATATGATCACTACAAGGTCGAATACCGTCCTTATCAACTGAATAACCAAGGTAATTAATTGATGTCATCAAAAATAAACATTTATCCAATCGTAACTCTAAACGATGTTGTGACAATAAATCAAGTACTTCTTTGAGGATAGTAAGGTTCTCCAGAATTGAAGAAGTAGCTATCAAGAAACACACATATTTTAGAATTCAAGATTAATTTTCGAAAAATCTGAGTAACATATCTCATAAATATTGATAGACTATTGCACCACCCAAACGGCATACGTGTATACTCGTACTGACCTAATGGCGTTACAAAAGAAGTAAATTTGATGGATTCTTCAGATAATTTAACATGATGGAAGGCGCTCCGTAAATCTAACTTTGTATAACAAGTTTTACCTTCAAGTTTATTGAGCTGATCATCAATTAAAGGTAGAGGAAATCTGTCTTTAGTACAAATTTTGTTTAAATGTCTAAAATTAATACACAGACGTGTATCAGCAGTTTTCTTTTGAACCATTACTATTGGGGAAGCATATGAAGAACTTCTTTCTCGAATAATTCCCTTGGCAAGTAACTCATCAATTATACATTGTAATTTAACTAATTCGACATGACTTAACCTACGAGGTGCGTAATTAAAAGGTTTATGACCAGAGTTTACATTAATCTCGGCTTCAAAAGAACAATCGGGAGCTTCATCTTTAAACTTGAAATAGCTTTGACCAATTCTTGAATTTTAATTCTTGAATTTAAATCTACTTCCTGATTAATACACAGATCTAATTCAGTCTTAGTCTCATTACAATCAATTAACATTAATGCAAGGGTTTCATTACAAAAATCAGACTTAGCGGAGAAAATCTTAATACCATTATCAAAAGTAATTTTAACCAAAGGGGAATAAATAAAATCTCTACCTAATAGAGCTTCAGGGCATATAGTTAGATCTGAAACTATATGCAATTTTAGAGGTAATTCAACATTTTCAACTTTGGCAGTTACATTATAAATATCCATTATATTTACTTTGCTTAAATTGATACCAGTAAAATCCACTGGAACATAAGTTTCATTAAAGTTGCAAGCAGGAACCAAATGTAACTTAATTAAACAAATCGGACTACCTGTATCAATTATCGCATTAAAAGAAGCAGGTTTAACACTACCAGTTAAATCAGAAACACTAATTTCAACCTTCGCCATATCCGGCGGTATCTAATTTGTTGGAGAATGGATAACATTGGCGGCACTACTTCTAAACTCACTTGACTCTTTTTTGTGTTTTGGACAGTTGGAAACAACGTGGTCTGGATTACCACAACCGAAGCAGGTACCTCGCTGTCTCGTCGGCTTGGGACATTTGGCCACATTATGGACAACCTCGTTACAGTTGTAGCATTTCTTATCAGCTGCTGGAATGAAATCTCTTTTCTCAGAGCTAACTGAAAACTTAGACTGATTAGTGGAATATTTATCACTAAATTTACGATGGAAGTCTTTATTAACGCCCGGCTTGGCACAGCCTTTTGACTTTTTAAATTTCTCATAGACTTCAAGTTTCAACTGACTAAAGTTTCGAGCTTCGTATAGGATTTTTGACTCGACTTCATCAGCAATTCCTTCTATAATGTACTGGATAACAGCTTCTTCTTCTATGTTTCCTCTTGATGCTAATTCCTTCATCTTAAGAAAATATTCATAAACAGTTTCATTTTTCTTCATTCTTCGTTCTCTTAACTGTTGATGCAGTTCGGCGCTATTTATCCTAGATGAAAATTCCTCTAACAAGTGACACTTCAAATCGTTCCAAGTTTTAAGACCATGTAGACTTTGCACAAAAATTCTTGCAAGTCCACATAGAGACTTTTTAACAAACAAAGAACACTGTAGGTCTCTCCATCCTAATAGCACAGCCAAATCCTCGAAATCAGAAATAAAAATTTCGACAGGATACGAAGGATCAGTGCCTGAGAAAGGACGTACAGAATCTTCTACATCTTTAAACGAAAATGTAAAATTTGACGTAGCTTGTCTCTTTGAGTTTACATTCATTGGAGCAGAAGCATCAGGAAATTGTTGAAGTGAAGTATGGCTACTTACGTTTATTACTGGTAGCAAATTATTTCCGTAATTTTGGGCATTTTCATCAACAAAATTTACATTTTCCATATCTTCATCTTCATCATCTTCATCTTCGACGATTGTTGCCGTGTTCAGGAACTCAAAGTCCGTTAACGCTTTACATAATCGGTCAGAAATTTCTAAAAGTGAACCGTCATAACTAATTCCTAAAAACATACATACAGCTGTCAATTCAGCTACTGTACAACTTTCCGATATTTTCTGTGCCTTCAACTGAAATTGCGGAGACCATACTTCTAGATCAAAACCTTCAAAATTGCAAATTTTCATTCTGTTGAGTCTTTGTTCCTTTCCGAAAATAATATGGCTTAATTGTCGAACTAAATTTAATGGAGCATTTTTCACCACTTCAGCCAGATCATTGATTTCACCTAATTTCACCATTTCGATGGGCAGATTCAACAAAAATTAAAATAAGTCCAACAAACTAAAATCAGAATTGACGGAAAAATGATTAACAATTATACCACACTTTAAATTCACTTTTCTTTTCAGTTGGTTATCTTAACACGGTTTTTACCACAGTACTGTTGTGAATGGCTCACAACTTGCATTCATTGCGTAGATACGGAATGGTACTAGGCAACGAGAATAATAAACAAGTCGAATAAATATCTCATAAAAGTTGTTACTTGTGTTTTACTACCTCCTACAAGAGAGACATATAAGTAGCCCTAACACTACATTGGTGTAAACCCTCGCCACATTTGGTGACCCTACGTTCCTGAGGAAGAATTTAGCAGCAATGGTCTTTGCCTGCTGCCCTGAATTCTCCAGGTGAACAACTGCTAGTTCATCGTCTGTCATCAGATACTACTCGACTTCTGTCATCGTGAGATCCAGCTACCTGCTT
Organism: Agrypnus murinus; assembly: GCA_929113105.1. Taxonomy (NCBI): domain Eukaryota; kingdom Metazoa; phylum Arthropoda; class Insecta; order Coleoptera; family Elateridae; genus Agrypnus; species Agrypnus murinus. The sequence goes on from OV816025.1 coordinate 102,466,035, forward strand.
CGCTTGCGTGACTTGTCGTGGCTGGTTAGATGTGACCGTTGGAACCGGAACTAGTGCTCCTTCTCATCCGATAAGTTTCAAATTATTTTTACTTACTTATTTAATATTTCAAATGGCGACTGTCAAAGTTCCATTTCCAATTTTTACGAGTAACGATATCGACCTATATTTTATTTTGGTAGAAAGATACTTTACTCGTATGCTGATCAATGATGAGCTCGCCAAATATAACTTATTAACACTAAACTTACCTTTCGACGTTTTAGGAGCTCATCGCGACCTGACCATTAACCCCCCTAGACAACAACCATACACTACCTTCAAACGGGCAGTGATAAAATCTGTCCTAGGACCACGAGAATCTCGAATTAATAACCTTTTGGAGACTCTTCAATTCTCTGGTGGTGTCAAAGAACTACTTTTTAACTTCCAAAAATTGGCAATTGATCTGGATTTTAACTGAGGAATTAACCAAAGATTTTTTAATAGCTAAACTACCAGCAGAACTTAAGATTCAATCCTTAAATTTCAATGACTTACCGTTAATATCCTTTGTAGAAAAATTAGATTTAATTTATTCTATGCAACAGGCACCACAACCTTTAACTACTCCTGCATTAGAAGCTATTCCAATGAGCTTTCTACCATGAACAAGCGACAATCCCCTGTAACTCCCACCATCTCTCCGAACCCCCAAAATCCTCAGCATTCAATAAACGCCGTTCCATGCCTTCGGGCAATGCCATTTCCCAATTGCAACCGTGGTATTATCACAGACGCTTTCAAAATAATGCACGTAATTGTACGGGAAATTGTTCATACCAAACAAAAAACTAACTTCGCACTCTCCTGGCCTCCAGGGAGGGCCATGCAGGGTTAATTCAATCCCTCCAACTTCTTCTTTACCAATCACTTATTCTTCAATCTTTTTACAGGACCTAACCTACAAAATTAATTTTGTGGTTGACACTGGTGCTGATTATTCCATTTTACCCACCCACGTTGCAGTTTCCTGTAACCAAACCATCACGCCTGCCAACCTTTCATTTATGGCCGTGAACAACACGTCAATTCCTGTGACAGGTATTGTAACTTTGAGGTTACATTTCCCGATTACTGGCCTACAGCCATGCCCCTGGAAATTTTATGTCGCTGACATATCTACAGCTATTCTAGGCCTGGATTTTTTACAGCAGCACAACCTAACTATTGACTGCCTTTCTCGACGAGTCATTTGCAAGACAGATGTCAAGCTCGCCCGAACCCGCAGCCAAGGTTGTCAATTTCCAGCTCCAACAGTGAATCCTCTCACTGACTGCTCTTCTCAGCGGGTCATTTGCACAGCAGATGTCCAGCCCGTCCGAACTCGAAGTCGAGGTTCCACAACCCCCCCAATTAAGACTGGCACTAAACGCAAACTATTTTCTGCTCAGGCTAATGTTTTGACTCCTCCTTTCCAGTCAATCGTTACTCCTGCGATTTCTTCCCCTTTTCTTCCCTTACCTTCACCCATTGACGTACCATCTTCAGGTACTGTTAACAACATGTCTAGCGATCTTGATGTTCATAGCAAAATGATAAACACACACTTCCTGGAGCTTTTGCGTAAGTTCGATTACCATCAACCCGTAAAACATACTGTAGTCCATCACATTGACACGACCGACCCTCCGGTTAAAGCACGCTGTCGCAAACTGAACCCTAATCATCTTTCTTTTCTAGAAGATCATCTTAATGAGCTCTTGGACGCTGACGTAGTACAGCGGTCATCATCTAGCTACGCTACGCCAATTCACATCGTCGGGAAGCGAGCAGTGGGCACAGCAGAGACGCTACCTCCTGGTGACGACCAGGACATCACATCCATCTCCCCAACAGACAATTATCGCTTGGTTGGCGATTATAGGAAACTCAATTCAGTGACAGTACCAGATCGTTACCCGATCCCTTTTTTAACGGACTTTACAAGAAAACTTGCTGGCGCAACCATATTTTCGAAGCTAGACCTCCAAAAAGGCCTACTTCGCAATACCAATCGCAGCAGAGGACATTCACAAGACTGCTATTATCACACCTCTGGGGCTTTTTGAGTTCAAACGAATGTGTTTCGGACTACGGAATGCAGCCAGCACCTGGAATCGTTTCATGGACACTGTATTATCAGGGCTTCCATTTTGTTTTTCATACCTAGACGATATCCTAGTCTTTAGTGCTAATTCGCAGCAACATATTGAGCATTTACACCAAGTGTTTTCCCGATTAAAAGACAATGGACTAATTATAAACCTACCAAAGTGTCTCTTTGGAGTCAATAAGCTCGATTTTTTAGGACATCACGTTAATACACGCGGTATCAAACCAATGGCTTCCAAAGTCCAGGCTATAATTGATTACCCATTGCCTTCAAGTCAGAAAGCACTCCGCAACTTTATTGGCTTAATTTCGCATTACCATAAATTTGTACCAAACTGTGCGAAAATTCTGGCACCGTTAACCTCTATAGTTATTCCTGGTAAAGCTTCGCTAAAGCCTGTCCAGTTAAATCATGAGCAAATAGAAGCCTTTAGGCACGCGAAGAATGCTTTGATTACCGCTACTTTATTGGTACATCAGCGAATTAATAACCCTCTTAGTATAGCTGCAGACAGTTCGTCTTACACTATAGCTGGAGTATTACAACAGTTTGAAGATGGCATGTAGAAACCACTAGCTTTCTGTTCCCGGAAGTTAACCACCACAGAGCAAAAGTACAGTATTTTTTCTCGGGAACTTCTTGCAAAATACTTTGCTTTAAAGAAGTTTCTTTACTACGTTGAGTGCAGAGACTTTCAAATCTTTAGGGATCACAAACCTTTGTGTACGGCGATCAAAAATAATGGTGATCAATATTTACCACGTGAGTTTCGACAACTAGAGTTTATTTCTCAATTGACAACTGACCTCCAATATATCAAAGGTCAAGAGAATATTCCGGCGGACGCTCTGACAAGAGTTAATCTTATTAACGTCCCTGGACCAGATCTTAATTACGACGAAGTCGCTCTATCTCAAGAACAAGATCCCAAGTTAAACCAGCTCCGATCTCGTAGTAATTTTCAATTCATTTCCCTTCAAACTGCCAACAAGTCAAACCTCTGGGTGGATGTTAGTATAGGCCAACCACGACCCTATATCCCGCTCAAATTTAGGTATCTCTTATTCCAACAACTACACAACATCGCACATCCTGGCATCCGTGCTACTAAAAGATTGATTACTCAGCGATATCTGTGGCCATCTATGCACCACGATATTCAGAAGTGGGTCATATCTTGTGCTGAATGTCAGAAACATAAAGTTCGGCGTCATACGAAAACCCCTCTACAATCTATTGTAGAACCAGATGGACGTTTTACTAAGGTCCATCTCGACCTAGACGAAGGTGTACACCTTCCTTCTTCGGGAGGTTGTAAATTCCTCCTTACCATTATTGACCGCTACAGTCGGTGGCCGGAAGCAATTCCTCTGAAGAATTCTTCCGTGGAGTCAGTAATCACTGCATTTGTCGACACGTGGGTGTCCCGCTTTGGAATTCCCAAGTATCTCAATCCTTCTCTTTCTCATTCCAATTCCTTTCTCATGCATGGATCAACTTCATGGCCATGTTAGGAATTAAACACGTTAAATGCACGGCCTTCCATCCGATTATTCAGGGCGTTATCGTACGTTTTAATCGGACACTCAAGCAATCTATTCAAACCATAGGAACTTCCTCCTGGTTAACGAATCTCCCTTGGATTCTCTTGAGCTTACGTGCAACACTGAAATCGCAAGTTAATGTTTCTCCTGCAGAAATCCTGTATGCTACCCCGTTACGACTACCTAGAGATTTCTTTGAAGAAGAACAACTGGCTAACGACATGAACCTCCCTAATTTCATAGCCAATCTCAAACGTCGTATGAGGAAGCAGAAGCATTTTTTTACAAAAACGTATTCCGGTCAGTCCTTCGTCCCCAGCGACTTGACCAACTGCACACACGTGTACGTTCGTAATGACACGCACACTCTGGGAATGAAAGTCAGTTACTTAGGCCCCTATAAAGTGTTAGAACGGACAGTTAAATACGCCACTTTAAAAAATCACACTGGCCCTATCTCTTTAGATAGGCTAAAGCCTGCATATTTTTTAGATTAGTTACTTTATAATGTTAAGCCAACAATGAACTGATTTTAAATGCTACGCGAAGGCATCTTTTGAAAACCTTTTATCTGTTGACTTTGAAGATTTGAACACTTTTCTGTTTTTTCTTTCTGTTTACAGGTTCCAAGAGTTGCCGTCGCAATTTCCGTATTGTTAGTTAATTTAAGTTTTTTATTGTATACTACCTAGTGGGGTTTTTGTAGCTGGAGCATTTTACAACTTTATTCAAGTTCCTTTAAAATACTCCATTTTTTCTCCAAAATACTATTCCGTATTTTTTCCTTTTCATGTATTACCCTCGTTTCAGACCGGGCGGGGTAAATGTTGTGAATGGCTCACAACTTGCATTCATTGCGTAGATACGGAATGGTACTAGGCAACGAGAATAATAAACAAGTCGAATAAATATCTCATAATATATATTATGTAATTAGGAGATCAAGCGATACTTTAAATCCAAGAAGATGTATAACGCCGAGGCGCCAGCCGAGGCTTTATAACATCTTCGAGGACTTAAAGAAGCTTGATCTCCGTATTGCATAAGTTGTTTTATTTTATTTCGTATTTCAATCCTAATTTCTCCCTTTTAAAATCCATCCGAATTTATTGTATAAAGAAGCAAGTTGCCTTGTCTGTGTCATCATACGCGTAACTAAGGAGATAAAAAGCAGCATGCATGCATGCATGTGGCTATAATGCAACATCAAATTATTTACGTTGCCAACAACAACGGAGATCAAGAACGTCCTGAACACCGGTATCATTGACAACGGAGATCAAGATATACTTTATATTACTAATTGTGGTATATAAACAATTGTTTAAAATACGAAATGAAATAAAAGTTATTACTTGTGTTTTACTACCTCCTACAAGAGAGATATATAAGTAGCCCTAACACTACATTGGTGTTAAAACCATCGCTACAGTACTAACAGTAACACCGGGACAAACAGTAACACCCCACACCTGATGTAAGGTTGAGCCGTGCGGGTACAAAAACGACTGTATAGAGCTATTTCTTTAGCAAAAGATTATTTTATTAGTTTCTCATTGCTCATTACATAAATCGATTCTGACATCAGTGGCGTAGCTACCGCTGTATCAGTTGTATCGATGATACAGGGCACACCATGTAGGGGGCCCGCCAGCCATCTGCACAAAAAAATTGCAAGTTGCAAAATCTCAGTTACTAATTAGTACTCTCAAAACCTGGAAGTAAGTACAAAACAATTTCTATTAATAATTCCGTACGGGGAATTATCCAAAAATACATTGGTGAAAATTCTACCACTACGTGGTAGGCTCGTCGTGGGCCGTCTGTCGAGACAAATTTTACAAAAAATGAGAAACACAGTTGCAGCTCCTTATATGCATGCACGCTCCCTCCTTATACTATTATGAAAATTATGATATACTGTATTCTATAGAACCTATTAATCGTGTACTTAGTACTTATAGGTAAAAATGATTTTACCATAAACACATTTTATAGAAAACATCTGAAAGTTGAAAAAAATCCAAATCCTTTTATTTTGCTTACCATTTCATTTTATAATTTACACCATCCTCCCGTTTACCTATTTTCTAGTAGGGCCCAGAAGCCAATATACGATACAGGGCCCACTCAGTGCCAGCTACGCCACTGTCTGACATAACTATGACATAACACATCTCTTTTGTTTTTCTAGGCCGATCATAATCCAAGCTGCCGCGTGTAAGTTTGGTTGCCTATTGTAATAAAAAAATCACTTACAACTTATGAAAACTGGCCCTCGGTTAAATTGGCTGAATTTTTAATATCTCATAGTTATCGACTTCCGTATCAAAAGTTTTCATAGGGCACAATGTCCAAAAATTCATGGTTTGCCCACCACAGGTGCTTAAAGTTGCATGTTTTGAAATCGTTCGAACTTTTAAAATTAACCTTATGAAAACTGGCCCTCGGTTAAATTGGCTGAATTTTTAATATCTCATAGTTATCGACTTCCGTAGCAAAAGTTTTCATGGGGCACAATGTCCAAAAACGCATGGTTTGCCCACCACAGGTGCTTAAAGTTGCGTGTTTTGAAATCGTTCGAACTTTTAAAATTAACCTTATGAAAACTGGCCCTCGGTTAAATTGGCTGAATTTTTAATATCTCATAGTTATCGACTTCCGTATCAAAAGTTTTCATGGGGCACAATGTCCAAAAACTCATGGTTTGCCCACCACAGGTGCTTAAAGTTGCGTGTTTTGAAATCGTTCAAACTTTTGAAACTAATCTTAGGGAAAGTGGCCCCCGGTTAAGTTGGCTGGATTTTTGCTATGTTGTAGTTCTCGACTCCCGGATCAAAAGTTCTCAGGGTCCAAAGTTCAAAAACCCATGGTTTTCCCATCACATGCTTAAAGTTGCGTGTTTTGAAATAGTTCGAACTTTTTAAAACTAATCTTATGGAAACTGGCCTCCAGTTGAATTGGCTGAATTTTTGATATGTCATAGTTATCCACTTCCGGATCAAAAGTGTTCATGAGCACAAAGTCCAAAAATCCATGGTTTGCCCACCACAGGTGCTTAAAGTTGCGTGTTTTGAAACTGTTCAAACTTTTGAAACTAACTTAATTTGTTTATTAAAATTAGATGTTATTGTGACTTTTTTATATTTCACAACATTCACATACACTTTTACTTGAGTGGGTATAATTGTGTATCAATCACAATGAATCCCGTTTTCGCTATTTAGTTTTTGTTTTATTTTTTCGCACATGTTGTGATCATATGCGAGACGATATTATACTTAATCATTTGAGCCATCTAGATTCAAGAACTTTGGGCACATGTGCACATGTTGCAAGGAATTTGTGGTATCTTGGATATGTGCGCCATCAACCTAATGTGAGATATCCTGACGCATCATTGTTGCAAACGACAGTGGATGCAGCACATAGAGCAAATCACGAGGATTTGAACATAGAAAGAGTGGAGTAAAATAGGCTAATGTCACATTATTTTATTGAGAGTCGAAGGGACTCACGTGAATCCAACACTCGGAATGTGCTGGGCGAACAGACGCACTATAATTAAGCACCCCGAATGTGAGAGGCGAGGGGCTCACTATAAGCAAGTAGTCCGAATGTGCAAGAAATACTCACAATAAAAGCTAATTTTAATAAACAAATTAAGTTAATTTTATGATGTTAGTCACAAGATGTGACCTTTGACCTAGAATATCTAAGAAAGTGTACCTTCAGTTTTTTTAGAAATACAGTATGTTATACAGCTAGGTGTAGACTCTTTTTGGTGTAAGTTTCATTTTTGGAAGCCTTTGGAACAAGAGTAAGAAAATTTTTAAATATGGTAGTTACACACTTTTAACACAAAACATGCATTTGGAAGTTCAGACAAGAGTATTGTATCAGATATTTAGAGTATATTTGAAACCTGCAAATCTTATCTACTAAGACAACTATAGGTATGATGTTGTACATGTACCTGCAGATACAGGTAACTATACAGGGTGTTGTTAAACGTAAAAGTTTTCCTACTCTTCTCGTGCATTTAAAAACGCGTTTTATTTGAAAAAAAAATAGGAATATAACTAAAACTTGACCTGACCTAAAGAAATCCATAGCAGATTCATGATCTGCATCTTAAAAACCTCTAGAAAAAGGTATTAGAACCTGGAAATTTTAAAGTCCAATTTTGTTGTACAGTGAATCATTGTTGTATAAACCGGTTTAATTTTCTTAGTTATCAATAATGATAATTCTTAATGATTAATTTTTAGTTGCTAGTGATTGTATAAACCAGGCATAATAATACTATCATTAAAATTAAACAAGTGAAATAAAGCAGAAATTCAATGAAAACTCGGAACAACGTGGCAAAGCACAACGATGTAAACGAGAAAGTTGACTGTAATTTGAAGCAACACATTTCAATAGTGTCACACTAGTGTTTCAATAGTAACGTGAAATACACTAAAACCCACGGTGTGAAATTAAAACTGTACACATTCATTTTGGATCACACCGTATTTGTTTGTATCAGAACAAAAAAAGAAGTAGAAGTGTATACTTTATATCATTGGTGCCAACCTTAATTTGTAATTTAAGGCAACGTTATCGCTTTTTTCACTACTCTAGAAACGTATTATTTGTCTACATTCTCAAAATACTCTTTTTTAGTATTTACATAATAATATTAATTTATTTTTATGAAAACGAATTATTTTAATGTTTTCACGATGTGAGGTTTGGATTATACGTTCAAAAGTTAATCCCTGTTTTTGAAAAGATTGCATAAACCATAGATAACCATGTTGTCAGATTGATCACGCGGTTAAGCCACCTGATTGGATAAAACTTAACAATGGCCACAATTAGTGTAAAAGAACCAATCACACTACAACACTTAACCATTCATATCAAACTAATCATGTAATTAATATTTATAAATATTGACTAAACTGTGTTCACGTGCATTCTGATTAAACTAATATCTCTACTAATTTGCTAGAGTCATTATTTAAAGCAAAGCTACGTGATTATATCTATTTGTCAAAATAGCGTAGTCTATCCCACTCCCGCCGCAACCTCCTTAAATTTGACGGGGTAGGAATTTGAAAACGACAGATGTAAATATTTTAACATTGAAAGATGTATCTACACGGGCCTTTACCTATTATAATACATGTATGTCATATTGCAGCTTTGGAAGTACTATAGTGACAATTCTGAAAGCACTGTTGATGACGTAACTGCACTAATCGCTTAGAATATAAAACTGTAGGAAGGGACATAATCAACTACCACATACGATCTGTATGGGGTCTCAATATAGCGGAGTAGGTGTTTCCGGTTTTGTAATTAGATATTTCCATTGGCGATGGCGGTTCTCACTGTCTCGAAATGCGCACATAAACTACATAACCTCAATTTTAAAACATAGTATTTTGAAATTAATCTTAGAATACAAATTTTATATTTAATATATTAAACAAACGAATACTTACTTATAAAATGTAATTCCCTTCTTCGTATATGTCGGAGTTTGAGATAAAATCACATTTCGGTAGTGTCTAATGGCAGCCAGTGTGACGTCATATCCGTCGCTTTTAAAGCTCATTGCGCCGGATAGTTACGCTCCTTCCTACAGTTTTATATTCTAAGACTAATCGTTATGGTAAAAATCCTATAACAAAATTGAAAATAACTGTAATTTTCCAGCGCCAACACCAGCGCTGTAGAAAAATGACACTGACAACAATAAAAGGTTAGTTGTTTACTTCCATTTTTCAACAACGCTTCAAGCGCTTTATTGATATTGAACGCATCCAATATCTCTAGAAATATCTCCACTTAGAAACGTCATCTACTCCTTTTCCAATTGGATTTCAGAAATCGTCAATTGCATTTCAGATAGGTCAAATGAATTTCAGAACTTATCATTTGTATTTCAATTTTGTTAATTTGTTTTCAGAAAGCATTATTTGTATTTCAAAATGGTCAGTTTGATTTCAGAAAGCGTTAACTGTTGTTCTGTTTAAACATTTATAAATAAGAATTTGTTAAAATTAATTTCAAAAATCGTCATTTGTATTTATGAAATCGTCAAATGTATTTCAGAAAATGTCAAATATATTTGAGACAATTCAATAAAATTTAAATTCAATAAAATACTTTGTTGCGATGAAAAATGATGATGATGTTTTCTTTAATTTCGATAGTCTACTTTGTGAATCATTATATTTTTTCGTAGCATTTCAATAATATGCAAGTATTCATTTTAAGAGCTTATAAAGCTATCACCCTGTATAATAAACATGACAAATATGACACTTTTGGAAATGAGAAACTATGGGCTTTCCAACTGTGAAAAGATATACAGGGTGGGCCATTCGAAACCAAATAAGAAGAAGACTGGTTCAAGACTTATATAGGTTTATAAAGGGTCAAAGCATAATGGTACCCGGTATATTTATTTTAATAGTAAATAAAAATGTTAACAAAAAATATTATGCGACGGCAAGCGTTAAGGTGCGTACAGACATGCAACAAACTAATGTAACGTAACTCCGTTTGGTAGTATTGACGGCATAGCATATCTACTACGATCCTATATAGATGTTAATGAAAAGTTGAAGTCTACTATAAAAAAATTAAAGGGAGCCATTGAAAAGAAAAGGCTAAAGACCGCTGGTTTAGGTCAGTAATAGACGAGCGTACAACATGCTGTGTGCAGCACGCGGCGTTTTCTTCGTCGTTATGAGAACTGTATATTCTAGTTCAAGTTAATACACAAGCGATGAACACGTACGTTTCCGTTGACAGAACGCAGATGATTGCCAACGCGTCGTGTAGGAAACGCCAGCAATGCACAATACATTACTTATTACACAAGTGGAGACATGGTCAACGGTTCGGATTATTAAATTATTAAAAGGCAATAATTTTGAATATTCAACTCAGTGCATTGCGTTTATTTAAATCATTTAGTTTATTTATTTAAGTTTTGTCTTTAATATATTAGAAATAGAAGAATTTATAATTGAGATAGACAGCATTCGATAATATGAGAAGAATTTTTCGGGATATTTTCTGTGATCGAAAAACTTCAAATGAAAATGTCCTGTTTGGAACCTGGTACTGATGATGGGGTGTACTCACTAACGACGATGTCTTCGTTTTTATTCTTTCAGCAGTAGCACAAAGCTTCAATACATCCAGCTTGCACAGTATCCCTTTTTATACTGACTGTAGTTTGTAGTTTTCACAAATAAAGTGGTTTAAAAAACGCGCCCGTGTATTCAACAACGGCGGAGGCGGAGCGTGCGACACGCAGCGTGTTGCACGCTCGTCTATTACTGGCCTTAGTGTATCAACATAACATCAAGTTGCTAAAGGAGCATGATATTTATATAAAAGTAACATAAAATAATATAGTCAATTACCTGCTTGTAAACAAATATTTAATATAGTTGATAGTTAAGTCAAGAATAACTTAAAAATAAAACATTTTTACTTTATTTAAAGTAGCTAGCAGTATTTAGCATTTATGTCTTGATTATTATATCATCCTTTTATACTTATTAGAACTTTATGGTAACTTTACTGTATCTTATCTATGAAATCGGAGTTCGCCCCCCTAAGTGAAAATACTTCCGACATCCCTGTCTCACGAATTTTCATGGCCGGTCTTAAAGTACGAATCCTACTTTATACCTTTTCAACTTCAAAATGAGACCAATCAACTTCAAAATGAGACCAACAAACTTGAAATTCAGAGTAAACAACTTAAAATTAAAATAAACACATTCAAAATGAAACTTGTCATATTCAAATTGTCACCAAACATATACAAATTGGAACCAAACAATTTCACGTTGATAACAAACACACACAAATTAGGACCAAACAATTTAATATTCAGATCAGATCAGTCAAATTAAGACAGAACTATTGTAAATTAATTTTCACAGTGGGATTAATTAAGATTTATTGACTTAGAAACAAAATATAACACATCAAAAACATATCAAGTTATGTTAGACATAGATCTTCAATCAAAGATAATTACATCATCATATTCAATAGGTTTAGAACATCTGGAATAAATATTTCAATATTTGCGGCACATTTGGCACAATTGTTAATATTTATTGTATTTATGTTTTCCAGTTGGCGAAGACGAAATTCAGTTTGAGATATAGGTAATTACCTAAACTTAATCGGATTGAACATTGGACTGTAAGGCTCTATCTCAATAAGCGATGGTTGATAAATTCAAGTAAATAAAAGTCAACATGACATGGAGCACTATCTGCTACCAACACTATATGCGACTGATACAGGTTTTGAGCAGTGCGCAAGCAACCATGTACAAATTCGTTAGCCTCTTTCTTTCTAAAAGCACCTCTTTATGCTTCATGGCGAATCAATCCCATATTACTTATGCAACCAATAACATGAACACTGCTCCCCCGGCTGCTTGCCGAAATGTAACTGCACCGGGTTCTTTTTTAGGAACGTCCTTGCCTTCGTGAGACAAACGGATTAAAAGTTGATATTAATTTGCTTTATGTAAACATAATTAATTTTCACTCTTCACCTAACACTGCGTATTCAGAATTAAAACCAAGCTCATTTGACATTAACATTTGTAATCAAAACAACTGTTAATTCGGAATTGTTTATTTCTCAATTTGATGTTGTTTGGTTCCAATTTGTAGGTGTTTGGCAGGAGCGTGCTGGCCCACCGCTGTGACGAACAGCGACGATTGAATCTAATTTTCTTTCCCGTTTTTAGCCTTGCGAACCATTCAAAAACTCGCTAATTAGAAGTATCGAAGTACCCTAATGTTACAGATGCGTTGCGTGACCATATTTATATTGATGTAATTTGGAGATATGGTTTTGTAGGTTCTGACCAAAAACTTCAATTGAAATTAATACAGGTTCTGCGATCCGGTGCATTCAAGTTGCGAAAGTGAATAAGTAATTGTCCGGAACTGCGACTGAACCATCGGCTGATGTCCAAGCGCCAGTTCAATTCGTTAAAGAAGAACCTATCTTTATTAAGGTCTTCATTGGAACCTCATGGCCGACGTGCTTTTCTACTTGTGTCACCCTATAGATCGCCCTTGTACAAAAAGAAATATCTATCGGAAGTAACGAAAATTTACAATTCTTTAAGATTTTTTACCCCAGTGGTTCTCTTTGCAAAAAGGTTTATGCAGCAATTACGGATGGCGAAAATAGATTGGGATGGTCCTGTTCCTGAGATAATGCTCTGTGAATGTTTATGTACATTTCTCCGCCTAATAGCCTAATAGCGTATCATCTAGATACCCAAATAGGCCCTAATTGATGCTATGGTATTTGATACTTGCATTTGTTTGAACCTTCAGGTGTTCACTTCCCGTCCTAAGAGCGAGGTTACTGTCCATCCTTTACTAGTACCAGAGCTATAAATTACCCCGACTAACCGGAATAAACTTCACTTCAGTTATCTTCCATAAGATTCAGTCAGTCAGCGTTTATGAGTATTCGTCGACATACACTTTCGTATAACTCTACCACACATGTAATTCTGGGCTGAGCAACTCGTAGCCCAGATTCCTAGGATTGGATTTACCGGTGTCAGTTCTATGGTTAGGTGCCGTGTAGTCTGCTTCATCCAACCAATATTCCTGATCAATAACTGGAATTTGTTTAAGTTAGAACTTCTTAAACTTTGAAATTTAATTTTTTCTAGATGTATTAATTTAGACTTGACCGAAAAAAGAACTTCATACATTCTCGAAGGCGTCTGAAATTGATTACAGTGCTGTAGCGTATTTTAGGGTTCAATATTCTGACGGTTCTATTAGAGTTTTCTTGATGTGCGGGAAACTAGAGTTGTACCTCTTAAAACAATCTTCATCCCACGTTTGGAATTGTGCGGTGCTGTGTTAGCAGCAGAATTGGTGCAATCCAGCCAGCACACTGAGGTTATAATGACGTTTTTTTTAAGTCATTATTGGTCGATGACGTCATATGACTAATAAATGATGTCCATAAGACGTCGTATAATGGGACGTACGTAGACGTTTTCAAAACGACGTCTTTTGGACGTACAATACAATACAATAAGTTTCATTAAAAAGATATTATTTTAGCAGGGGCCCAGGAATACTGGTCATATTAAGCAGGTGGTCACAATATAGAGATGTTTTGACTGTAGTATATAATAAATGTTATTTCCAATATTCAACTATTTATTTATAATTCCTGTCTTAGTCCTAATATAGGACGTTTTAATGACGTCTTATATTGACGTCTTTGGGCTGTGACATAATGATGTCAGTTTTACAACAATTTGACGTCGTTGACTGCCGAAAAACGACGTAAGTGTGCTGACTGGGAATGTCTTATTGATGTTTTGAAGAAGCAGATCACGTTTAACGATACGATCGCTTGGATGACTCCTAGACTCGAAGACATTTGTGACTAACCGAGTAGCTTTCATTCACTATATCATCGCTCCTTCGTCATGGTATTACGTTCGGTCAGCAGAGAATCCGGCTGCTAGTGCCTCACGCGGAATTTGCCCTCGCAATTGCTAAATCATAGTGTGACTCTCTCATCTCCCATACTCGTGACCACAACAAGCTTCATTCTCTGCAAGTTTTGTTCCGCAAGAGGAACGTAAAATTGTACTGACAGTTACTAAGGAATACCTATAATAGATGAACAATTTTTCACTTTACAAAAGTGAATTTTTTTTAATTTGAAAGCGGGTGCATATAGTGGATTTTTAAATGTTGCCTTTAGAAGTTCAATGAGTTTTGTTGTAGCACCCTCCGGTTTTAAAATATTTTATTATTAAGAGCACTGTTGTCAGTGCTCTTAAAATTATTTATTTGGTTCGCTTTTATTGATCCCATTTTCATTTATTTTGAAGTTATATACGACGCAGTGGCGTATTTAGAAATTTCCTTAGGGTGGGGGGGCTACTCTATAAGAATTACGAATCAAAATACTTAGATTTTGACATAAATGACCTGGACTATTAAAGAATTCGGGGGCTCTATCTCGTTCTTCCTTCAAATACGCCACTGATATGACGATTTACAAGTCTTTCATGTTCTTTTACCCCAAATCTGTCTTTGAGAAAAATATAAACTATGGAAACAGCTTTAAAGATCTAAAACATCATTCTATGCTAGCAGATTATTGTTGGCAATTGTTCAACATTGATTACCGAGACCTACAGCGACTATTAAAGGCAAAGTAAAGAGAAAAAATTAAATCTCTGTGAGTTTTTTCGAATATTGTTAATTTATTTTGTATAAAATTCGATTAAAATGCTCTCCATCATCATAATTGTTTTTTAACCAAGAGTGCTAGACAAAATCTAATTCCAAATTTAAGTGTTCCATATTAAAGTATCTAGTGTTTTTTTAAATTTGACCTCAACGTAGGCTGTGAATAGTCGATTGTGAATAAACCAGAAAAAAGAAAACAGAGGTTGGATTTGAACGTTTTGACCACGACCTTCTAGATTTCACGAGACGAAGTCTCTTATCCGGCCTGCGCACTCAATTAGTTCAAGTGTTTCTCCGCTGGCGCCACCAAACACGCAAAAGGCGGAAACGGATATATAACACGTAAACGCCAATTTCAAACTACGCTAACTTCGCGCGCTTTTATATTTTTGTCGGTTTTGCGCGTATCGTCAATAAATTATATTTTCCGAATTTTCTAAGGCAGTTTTCTTTACTTTTTAATATAATTACGTTATTTCCTTGTTATTTGTTTAAATTTTCGTAGTTTTGTTGCTGTTTTTTCGTTCACTTTAGTAATGGCAAGCACTAGCAGAAAAAAGTATAAATGCAGCATTGCAATGTGTAATAGCAGGAAGTGATCCTACAATATCATTTCATGAATTTTCTTCAACTTTTACCTTACGATAAAAATGGTTTAAAATCTTACGTTGGGGTTATGGACACCAACACTCAACAGCAAAATAATATATACTTCCTTATTTCGACAGATCAACAATTACACATACCTGAAAGAATAAATTTCAACATCGAACTTCCTAAAAATATAACAAAATTAATAAAAGAACTTCAAACCTTATCTATGCATCTCGATTACGGAATTCTTTCAGCATCTGTAGCCCTTCTGGCAGGATTCATTGCAAAAAAACTGAAGAAAGGATTGAATGTCAATAGCCTGTTAGATTCTCTGTTAGCTGCCTCCTGTTCAAATTCACTGATAGGATTTGTAAATCTTCAAGACAGAGGTGCATTAAAATACTCCACTAGAAGATTTACACTTTTATTCAACCAAATAATCGAACTTGTAATACAGATTGTAGAACATTTACCTGGAGAATGTAATCCGTCTAATAGTCTAACATCACTAGGTACTTCTAACTCCAATTGCTTCTTCACAGTTCTTTGTTTGCTACGACCACAAGGAGGAATTTAGTAATATAATTCTTTAAAAATTGCTAAAACCTTGTTTGGCAAACAGAAACATCGCAAAAACGTGAACAGATAATGTACTTACTGCTCACTTTCTCTATATCCTAAACCCAACTCACGAAAAGTTATAAAATTGTAATTTCAATAATGTTATTAAACCACTTACCAACTTGTAAATTAATTTTAATAACATAATTAATTTAATTATATAAATTTATTTAATTAATTCCCAAAATATTTACGTAAACATGCGACGCTTGACATTTGTAAGGGTTACCTAACCTATACATCATCAAGTGACAAATAAACATCAGCGTGTCAGCTAGCGCCAAAACGGCGAAATTTTGCGTTTTCTCAGAAACAAAGTTTATATGGGAAATCGTAAAAGTGCCCAGGCCGGATAAGAGACGTCGTCTCGTGAAATCTAGAAGGTCGTGGTTTTGACAATGACATTTATTAATACGATAAAGATCCGTTCACAATCAACTACCCATAGTCGCCTTCGACGTCAAATTTAAAAAAACACTCGATATATAACGTACACTATATTTCTTTTAAAAAGATTTTAATGACCTCAAATTTTTTGTTCATTGTAATTATTAATCTAAATAAATAAATTATCCTCAAAAAAATTAACCGAAGTGTGGTGGTGTGGCCCTCTAAGAATATTTTCCCGGGCCCTAAGATTGACCCAGCACGCGCCTGGTGTTTGGTGCTAATTTGAATATGATTATTCTCATTTTGAATGTGTTTATCTTAATTTGAAGTTGGCTAGTCTTAATTTGAGTTTGTTTGATCTCAATTTGAAGTTGATTGGTCTCATATTGAAGTTGAAAAGGTATAGTTCATCTGGCAACGCTGGTCCTCTGTCGCAGTGTGATAATAATGACAGATTGGCAACAGTGTTTTATAACCTCAAAAAGAAAAAGTTTTCGTAAACAGTGTAAAACTTTTAATTAAGTTTAATGAATTACTAAAAAATGCTGGAAAATTGTAGAGTTTGTCTTAAAAAAGAAGCGAAGTTAATGAAAACAACTACAGTAATGTACAAAAAGAATAACATATTTAAAAATTATAATGAAGAATTAAAATTTTGTGTTCCTGAAATTGTATAGTAGATAAGATTCTTTTAGCTAGATAAGTAATTTAATTTTAAATCGTTTTAGGATTGGTTTTGCGAATACACTCCTTCATTTATTTGCTGTACCTGTATGCAGAAATTAGAAATCGCAGCAGATCTTCGAAGATTATGTTTGGAATCTGAAAAAACACGAAAGGAATTTATAAGAAAATTAGAAATAGACCGTGTGGAAAGTAAAACTAGTTTCAAATCTAAGTCTGCTTCTTGTGTTGTTAATTTTGAAACTGACGAATCTGATGATGATTTTCCTGTTAATAAAGACGTAATTAATGAACACATCAAAACTGAAGAGGCATATGATGATGAACTTGTTAAAGATGAGCTTGATTTAGAGGCAATATTAAAATCTGATGTTAATATTGAAGATAATAAATGTAATGATAAGTTGTATGTTAATGAAAAGGAAATGCTTCAAGATTCTAAGCAGGGAGCTGTGAATAATAAACTTGCTGGAAACAAAGAATCAGCTTCAAAATTAAAATGTGCAGTGTGTAAAGATAATGTGTGCATAAAATCAAAAATGAGTTGCAATATAATAAATAACAATGAGAATAGTACAAATATAATTATTTCAACAGAACCTATATTATGTAATTATTGTGGTAAGACGTGTGCAAACTCATCAGGTTATTATCGTCATTTGAAGATACATCAAAACGAACGAAGCTATAAATGTGATATATGTGAGAAGAAAGGTGAAGACAGATCATTTAATACATCAAGTGGATTAAATGGTCATAAGCTAATAGTCCACACAAATCACAACGAATGGAAACATCTTTGTACAATATGTGGTCGTAAATGTGCAACTAAACAGATTTTAACTATTCATACTAGAAGGCATTTAAAAGATAGAAATGTTAGATGCCCTATATGTTCAAAAGAGTTTTATACGCAGACTGAAGTTAGACAGCATGCTTTAACACATTCTAATGTGCGCTCATATAAGTGTCACATATGCACTAATGACTTTAAACAAAAACGAATACTGGAGTTACATTTAGCCAGACAGCATCATGTTGGCAAAGCTAGAGTTATGAAAGCAGTAAACAAACACATGTGTAATATTTGTTCAAAACCATTTATGACTAGAGGTAAACTCCAAGATCATATACGATCACACACTAGGGAGAAACCTTTTAAATGTAACTTGTGTATTAGTGCTTTTGGTTATAATCAGGGTCTTAAATGTCATATGAAAACTTTTCACCAACTGGAAAGCTCTATTATTACATAATATCGAAATATACAGCCAATAATAATCTGTATTTCTGGCATAAGAGCTGTTGATATCTCAACATGATAATACAGTCTAATGGTATATAGCTGCAATTTACAATAATTACAAATGTTCTTATGGCTAATTTCATGCCAGATTACCTAATTTTAAAACCTGACCGTGCTTTGCGATCTCAGGTTTTATTCAATTTTTTTCTTGCATAGATGCATATGAAATGACAATTATTTCAGATATTTTAGGTGAAAAATGGCCGATGTAGAAGTTTTTGCAAATTCTGCTACTGTCTCAGATTAAAGCTAGTTCTTAACGTGCAAAGACATTGGATGGTAGAAAAGTAGCAGTGGCAGCTCGTCAGCATGGGCAGTGCCCACCCTGACATTGAAGCTGATTAATACAAATGAATCTTTAAAATAATTAAAAAGAATTAAAATTTCTAAGGTTAAATTAGTAGATTAATAATATTTAATAACCTCTTAAAGTCTTAAATGACTTTTACCCCTGAATTTCTCCCATACCTTCAGTAGTACTGGAAAATGCGAATGTAGTGTGTTATTTTAACGCGGTGGGCAAGTCTGCTGCATCGCTATAACGAAAGACATTCGTTCTGTTTTTGGTTAATGTGACATATAGGAAAGAATGCAAGTTGTTGTGTATCGCCTCTCTTAGTTCCCCGGTCGGCCAGCCTTGGCTCCATTGCAAACGTTTGTTCAGGGGTTTTGTTTCTTCTGTTTCTATACAATATAATTCTGCAATAAATGACACTCAATAAAACATTTTTTTAAATTATTTAGATTTTTTATATTGTTGATTATTTAATAAACCAATAAAGGCGTTCACTAAATCTTGCTAAATTCGGCTTACGCCTTTGGATTTACGTATATATGTCGTGTTTAAATTATAAGCAAAATTACAAACTATAATAATAATTATAATATTGCCGTCAACTTTTGTGTAGGAAATTTTGTGTTCTACAAAAAGTTCTATATGCAAATACAGGGTGTCCTAAAAGTCAACGTAAGGCTGCTAGGGCAGCTTATGTAAATAATGTAAATGAATTGAGACACCGTATTAATGAAGCCGCACAACAAACAAATTCCGCAGAAAGTGCAAGACAGATAAAAAGATATTTTTTAAAAAGATACCGCGCTTGCATTCGACTTGGTGGCAGGCAATTTGAACACATTTGATTTTTATTTGTGTTTTTGTTAGTTTTTAATAAATACATATCCTTTTAATTTAACAAGTGTTTTCATTCGAATTCCGAATTATTGAATAATTTTACAATGAGCTCCTTTTACAGAAAATAGCAATACCTTTCTTCTACAGTAAAACATAGAAAATGTTATACCATTTTAAAAACTACTCTAAATGAACAATTTTTTAAAATAACTTGCTGCAATTTTTTTACAGTATGAAAAGTCTAAGTTAGCTAATAAAAAAAATTAACTCATAAATTGGGCAAAAAATTTTTTTATTCCAAAGGTATAGAACTAGTAATTTTATTTTGGACTGTGAGCTATAGTAGGGCTATTCAGAATTGTGTACCAAAAATTAGAATCTTAAAATATGGAATTTTGTAGCTGTGGCACTCAAAAAACTGATCTAAGGTGTCGATTTTCACGAAATTCATGAAAATGCGAATATCTCAAAAAGTAACAATTTTTTATGAAGGTCATATTTTGATATTCTGGACAGTCATGCTGCCCAGAGTTGCCCTATCAGCCCTCCAAGGGATGACATTGACTTTTGGGACACCCTGTATATTTTTCTTTATGTATTTGCCTTAGTTTATTAATATAAGGCAATTAATGTTCACAAACATAATTTTGAAAATTATAACAATCTTTATAACTTGTGTAAACAATTTCTACAAGCGTTTCTTTTGTGCAAATATATAATACATTGCAATGAACCAATTTCTACTAATTATATACATACATATTTATATATAGATATTTTAATTAGAGTTAGCTTTAAAATTAGTGCAAGCAAAATTTTAATTTGAGTCTACTTGTATTCATTATTTCATTCTAATTGAAATTTAAAATAGGTAATAATAAAGGCTATACTCAGTGTCGGATTGGGCCGCCGGGCAACCGGACAAATGCCCGGTGGGCCCCCCTGGAAACCGAAAAGTGGGCCCTAAGACCCCAAGAGCAACTTACAAAATTCAGATTTTATTAATTTTTGACGAATAGCCAAACATCGTGAATACAAGAATATAACTGTCTGTTAAAATTAAATTAAAAGTTCAATAATTAGTAATAGTTGTTGAAATTGAATAAAACTTCACAGGATTCAGTCCTCAAATTTATTTTTTTAAAATTCATTAAGACGTTTTGATTACGATTTGTTTTCTTTATCAAAACCTAGAATATACAAATTACAAAGAATTAGACCATTAGTTCTTCTTCTTCTTAATTCTATGCCTTTCTATCGTTAAGTGTAAGACCATATGTACTTTACTGTTTTTTCGTGCACTTTTCTCTCCATCCTTTTCTGTCTATGTCATTTGTCTGATTTCTTCGATCAGATCGATTCCTTCTCTGTCTGTCTCTTCTTTGATTCCCTTATTCCAGTCTTCCCTTTCAATTTTCACCATCCATATTTACTCCATATATTCTTCTGGTAACCAAACCATCTCAATTGTCCTTCTATTAACTTCATATATTGGTTTGATTTTGAATTTTTTTCCGATGATGTTGTGCCTAATTTTGTCTCTTCTTGTTTTGTTTCCTATTTTCCTTAAAAATCTAATGTCGATTGCATAGATTCTTGATTCCTATTTGTTATTGTCCAGGTTTCGTTGCTATATAGTATTGTCAATCTTTCTATTTTCTTGAGAACTTCTGTTTTTATAGGTTTTGTACTTTTTACCCAAAGCTGTTGTTTTTATTACCTTATATACTTCCACTGCTTTTCCCAGTTTTTCACTTATTTCTTTGTCCATCTTACCATTTTCTTCTATTACTGATCCTAAATACTTAAAGCTTTCGACTTATTCAATTCTTTTTCCCTGTATTTGTATTTTATGTGTTTTCATTATACTTGATATTATCGTATTCTTTGTTTTGCCCACGTTTATTTCCATACTATACTTTTGTAATTTCTGGTTTAATATGTTTAAGTTAAATTGTAGGTTTTGCTCTGAATCAGCTAAAATGATCATGTCATCTGAGAACATTAATTCTGTCAATTTCACTTTCTCCATCTTTCAGTATCCTATTTTTAATTTTGTCATCTTGTTTTCTTATCTCTTTAACTAACTCATCCATCACTAATGTAAACAATAGGGAGCCGAGGACACATCCCTGCTTCACTCCCCTTTTTCTGTCGTAAAATTGTTTGATTCTTCATTGTTTGTTCTTACTATATTTCTTATTTTGAACTTGCCATTTTTGACTCTTTTCTCTTTTCTTTGTATTTTTCATAATGTCCGGTCTGTTTTGTACTTAGGTATTTTATAATTCTATGCATTTCTTTATTCCACAATTCCGTTCTTTTTACATTTGTCTTTACTATTTTTGATATCCCACGGCACTCTTTGGCCGACTCTAGCACATTTTCTTCATATTCTTCCCATTTCTCTTCTATTCCTTTCTTTCAAATTGGTCTTTCAATTTCTTATCTTCTGTTTCCTTGCATTTCTTTCTAACTTCTTCGTCTTTCAATTTATAACTCCTTATCTTTTCTTTTACTATTTTCTTTCTTTTGTCGCTTTGTATCTTTTTATGTTTTTAAAACTATTAGTTAATTTACAAATGATTTAATTCTTTGTAATTTGTTTTTGCATATTTTATTTGGCAAAAGTGAGACGGGAATGTTGAACGTTAGCGGTGTTAACTATAAACTAATAAATAAAGATCATAGAAAACCGACAAAACAAAATTCTTAAATAATAGACAATACCAAACTACAATAAAAATTATTTAACATGTGCTATTATTTTTCAATATTCTTCATCTACAGGAACCTTGTCTGGAATGGCACTTTCCAGAATGCACTACGTATCACTCTTTTTGGTAAATCTGGATAATTTTGCAAAAATAACCGTAATATTTATTAAGTTATTGAAACGATTTGACATATGTTCAAGTTACTAACAAAAACAAGTGGGGCCTCCTTCGCTGTTTGCCCGGTGGGCCCCAATGTCGCCAATCCGACGCTGGCTATACTAATGTTAAATGAGTATTTAACTTAAATATGAAAAGGTATAATAATATAAATATTTATACATTATATCCAAAATATATTATTAAAAAATAGTAAATCTAAAATCACAAAAGAAACGGAAACTCACATGAGCGTGCCTCAGCTCCTGCATTGGTTCGATAATATTCTGTAGAAACCCCAAAAATCAAAAGCCAATCCATTACAGTTTATTTTGCATTTTTATGCACAGGTACAATTCAAAACGTAGTGAACAATAAAGAAGACATTGTATATTACTTATTGAAGAATAAGTTCAGCAGTTTGTGTTGAGGATAAAATTTTTATTCAGAAATGAAAACCATGTTTGAATATGAAAAATGTAGTGGTATCTAACAATCGCTGCAATAGTAGGGATTTCAGTTCAAATTGGTACAATAAATATAATTGGCTAACAGGAAGTGAAACAACAAATAAATATTATTGGAATTGCTTACTTTTTACCGAAAAAACTCAAGAATTTTTGGAATTCAACAGAACTTCAATATGAATTTTTAAATAAAAACATTCTGTTTAGGTCTTTAGAATGACTGCCATTTAAAAATGTTAGTTCCTGTTAATAAATAAGGTAGGAAATTCCGGATTAAAACCCTTTTTGAATATAATTGAATAGAAAGTACAGTTTACTTATTATATGGCTTGGCCAGGTATGGTACCTAACAGAAGCTTCTTACTGAAAGTCTCTTTCCCTGTAATGATTGTTTATAGATAAGTAGTAAATAATTTGTATGTCTTTGAAATGGTTGTTTAGTAGTTTCTTTCAAAAAAACTGGTTAAGAAAATAAACTATGTAAGGCAACACGTTGTTTCGTGCCCCCAAAGGGGGCACAGGCTACTATAGGGGTCATTCCCCTCTTCAGCCCTGGATTGAAGTAAATTGGTTTGAATTGAGATGGTCGGCTCCAGATAAAGCAGCTAACACCTATTATCAACAATATGGGTCTTCATAATAGGTGAGAGCTAGTGTGTGGCCGTTATCACCAACAGCATACAAGTATGGTGTTTGTGATAACGGGCACGGTCGTAGTGTTGGAATTCAAGGAAAAAATGGATGAGAAAGGCAGATTCTTGTGGTTTGTTTCATTCTCGAATAATGGATTAATAATAGGATTATTGAAATGGATTTTGAGAATGAAACTGGATGGCAAGGCTTATTGGAAATAGGTAATGGAGGGATTTGATTGGTTGGATTTGTTTGCTTTGTAGATTTGATTAATTGTTGGTATTTTGGATTATGATCGGTGAAATTTGTAGTTTGCATCATTTACAAGAAAAAAGGATTAATAAAACAGGATTTATTGATTGGATTTTGCAAATGATGCGGGTAATGGGAGGAGCTAGTTGGTATTAGTATAATACTGGAATTTGATTGGTTGGAGTTGTAGGCGAGTTGGAAGAAGGGAAGATGAGAAAAGAAAAACTTTTCTTTTCAGAGCCATCCCCAAGTAAAGTCTTGGGGACCCCCAGGCCGAATTAAGCAGCAATTTGATTCCGCTTTGGCGCATTCAACAGTTCTCTCACACCGCGGCTGGATACTAAGTCACCCGGTTGGGAGTGGAAAGTAGGAAAAAGGATGGTGTGATCTTGTATCTACTCAATCCGGCTCTTCCCCTAGTTACCTTTTCCAGTAGATACAAGACCACGGAAAAAAAAGGAGGGTGGCGTTGTCGGTCGACGAGTGCAACAAACACTCTCAACCGGATCATACATCGCCGCAAGCTCACGAACTCACGACGATGCAATTGATAGAGGAGAGAACTGTCTCCTGGACCTCACCTTTCCCAACTTACCGGTTAAGTCGACCCGGGGTGACACTGAGCACAGTTACCGACCAGACGGTGGCCGTGAGAGCAGCGCCTCTACTAGGGTTTGCGCTCCGATCGAGGGACTGCTTACACGCTAGGTTCACACTCCGGACACTGACACAATACTGTCTTATATACAAAAATCCCTTGTCTCAAATTATTTTTCTTGGTACTCGAGACAACAAAAAATCGAGGAATTCCCGGGACGTTCTTGGGATCAGAGATCCTAGTAAATATGAGAATTTTTTCCAGATAAAACAATTTCTCAACCAGTCATTAAAATGCAAAAACAAATTAATTATCGTAGTTACAATAAAACAGCATTAAAATGACTCATAGAGCAGATAAATTTTTACAACACAAGAATTTCACCCGGATGAGACTTTCATCATTACTGCCCACCCGCTGCCAATCACCACAAGCCACCACTGAAAAGTAGCAGGTCCTGAAGGCACATTTTAGTGTTTTTACAAATGTTGACATTTCTCCTTTGTTACAACTATCAGACCTTTGAATCTTTTTTTTATAGAACCATTTTCTAGCATATGCTTAGTATGGTTAAAAAATAGAAAGGGTGTTTTTCGTAGTTTTGAAAACAATTATTTTTGAAAGAATTTGTCTTTAGAATGTGCTACTCTTCTACTGTGCACATTTCCCGATATACCCTGAAAGACTTAAAAACTAGTTTTAATCTGACCTGTATGAGCCAAATATCTCAAAGGTAAAGGAGTCATGGCAATTTTAGTTAGATGATTAGTTAGATGCAAAGTGTCAAGAGTTCTGGGTCGCTGCAGAAGAGTTTTAACAATAGTCCATAAGATCTTTTTCAATCCCTGAAAAGTCATGGAACTATAAAAAAGTTTTTAAAATCAAATCTGATATTTTTGTCCAGAATAGGGGATGAAATTAAAATTAACAATATCGCAGTTCTGATTAGAGCTCTGGATCACAGCAGAAAAGTTCTAACAACAGTTCTTACAAACGTTTTCGGTCTGGAGTGAATATTGAAAGATATTCGCAATTTTTGTGTCTATTTCTGGAATTTTAATTTTATTCCGCTATTTCTTTAGAACTGTTTATAGAACTATTATTGTACTTGTTTATTGTTTCCAGCCTTATTTTGTGGAACTCCATAATCATGAAATAAATAAAAATTATTAAAAGTTTCACAGTTTTATTAAAATACAACCTGACAATATTGTTTCGACAGCTATGCTATCATTATCAAAGGTAATATAATTATAAACAAACACGTCGCTAAGGTAGATACAAAATAGGTAACTAGATAAAATAATAATAATAATCAGAATTAAATATCTAATACTTCCAGTAACGGAGAATTACAGAGCTCAAGTTGTTCATTCATTAAAGGTACCCTGAGTTTGTGTTTGTATATCTCAAAGGCTTCTAAAATGTCTAATTTGCGTTTGTTATTACAAAAATGTAGGAATTTAATATTATTTTGAGGAGTCATTGTGTGATTTTGTTCTAAAAGGTGTTTGGCGTAATTCGATTTTTCAGGATGTTTATTTTTGTAATGACGTACGTGTTCTTTATATCTTATGTCAAAATTTCGAAGTGTTTGTCCAATATATACCGAACTACAGAAAGAACAATTTAAACGGTAAATGCCCGATTTCATGATATCATGTGTTCTGTCTTTAGCATTAAATAAAAATGAAAAAGTGTTAGTGTTGGTTTTAAATGTTATTTTATAATATTATTGTACTATTCAAAACTCCAAAAATATTCTGTATTTTTCATAATTTCCCCGCATCGTGAAGTTGGTGGGCAATTTTCGTTTCTTCATGTTTTCGGGGGTTTTTCTGCAGAACTCTTTAAAAACGTAGCGAGAATTGTAGAACTAATCTGCCGCAACTCGGAACTCTGTTTATTTAATTGATTTTTCGGAATTTGTCCGCTAACTTCACATACATAAAAAAATCTGGAAAAAATAATTTAATATCATTTCATATGTATCTATGCAAGCAAAAATTTGAACAAAATCAGAAACATTGAAGCATTGAATTAGCCTTATTCAAACAGACTGTCTATAGTATATAATACTATATTAGAGTTTTTTTCAGATACACGTACTATATTTCATTTTCTAAATAAGCTTTTACAAAACATAAATGAAACGTCAGAGCCTGATCACAACTATTTATCTATTGAAATAATCATTTAAACTGTAGGGTTCCAACTCTATTAACAATTGAATGGTTGGCCATAACACCGTAACAAAAAGTACGTTTACACATACAGAACTTTTGCCCAATATATAATCTGGAGTGCTTTAATACCGAAGGGGCCAAAATTATCTATAACAGACGCAAGTGAAACTGGTTAAAGTTCATACTCAGTATGAAAGAAATAGAGACGTATGTATGTTATGTTATACTTAGCAGGCTGAAACTGGTATGTTTTTAAAATTGTAACTATCGTCAAACAATGTTAGTTAATACAACAGAACGTATTTGTAACCTAAAATGAAAAGGAATATAACTGAAGCAAGAGTAAAATCTCATAATGCACAGATAGGTAACAAAAAACCCATATCTATTAAAACAGACTTTGTCTTTAATGTTGAATCTAAGGTAGGTAACTTTAGATTGAGTAGAACACCATACCTATAAACATAAATAGGAACAGTAAGTTAACGCAAATACTTTAATATTATTAATACCGGAAACTTCATATACTTTATTATATGAAAATAGGGGACATTTTTGAAGCACTATCTTCGCAGATGGATGTGCATCTAATAAGTGGGTTTTCAAAATAAGTTTCTGGTATTAATAATATTAAAGTATTTGGTTAATGTAAAAACTTAGTTTTACTGATTTGCAGACATTGCAGCAGAAGTCACAATCTTAAGCAAGTTCTTCAGCCTACTACAGTTTTAGATACATATTTGTATCTCTTTCTTTCATACTAAGTATGCACTGTCAAAGGACTCTGATTATTTTGTACAATTTTTTTTGTGTTATAATACACATGAGTTCAAAATTCCAAAGGCACCTTTGATGGAGTTACTTTTTGCTCATACTATATAATTATGGCCCCATCGGTATATTTCTATTGCTGTATTACATAATAACATTAGAGTAAGTGTTAAATAAACAACAACATATACAGAGTGGACCACTGAAAACGAATCGAGCTCATTTTGAACCACTTAACCGTAATTTCTTTCAAATAACGGCCTGCAGACAAGTCAAATTTATTAAGAAGGAGAACATATCATATGGCTATTTCCATTCAGCCATTTTCAACCCTAAAATAGGGGTGAGGTTTACCCTCAAATTTTTAAATGGGATGGGGTGGCAAAAGCATACCATTTGAAAACTCAATGAATTTGCTTTACAGTAGTATTTTTATTTTTTTAAAATAATAGAAAGAAAGATAAAAATACTACTGTAAAGCAAATTCATTGAGCTTTCAAATGGTATGTCTTTTGCCACCCCATGCTATTTGAAAATCTTAGGATGAACCTCACCCTTATTTTAGGGTTGAAAATGGCTGAACGAAAATAGCCATATGACATGTTCTCCTTCCTAATAAATGCAATGTGTCCGGTTGCTTATCGAAAAATTCTAGTTTA
Organism: Agrypnus murinus; assembly: GCA_929113105.1. Lineage (NCBI taxonomy): Eukaryota > Metazoa > Arthropoda > Insecta > Coleoptera > Elateridae > Agrypnus > Agrypnus murinus. Next base: position 102,494,170 of record OV816025.1, read on the forward strand.
GTGTCTCAGAACGAGCTCATTTCATTTTCAGTGGACCACCTTGTATACCTAAAATCATGCATATAACAAAGTTTCCCTAATACAACGTTTTTGCGACTTACATTGTTCCAGCCGACCATTCAATTGTTTAGTTATTCATTTAAAAGGTATAATTTGTTGTTATTGGGTTAATTTATTGAGAATGTTACTGTGCATATAGTCGGCTTCACATGAAAAGTACAGAAAATATAACACTTTTCATTATGCTGTCAATGTTTGTGCACTTGTGCATGATTTTATTTTTGCTATTTAAACAGAATCTACTAATTATTTTCGGAATTTCTCACATTTATTTTATGAAAAAGTAATAGTTAACCAGATGACATTAAGATTAAATTTTTTTCAGTTTTGACACTTACACACTTATGAAGCTGATGATATAGGATTTATTTTTAATTACAATTAGTCTATGTATCAGATAACAAATATATGGCATGTTCTTTTTCAAGACTCCCTACAAGGAGATTGCACGTAATTTTTTTTCCATCCTACACAAAGAGAATATGGTTCTAGAAACATAATAAAGTATCTATCTCTTGTTGGACAAAATATAGAAATGCTGGATATAAATCCATTCGGGCAGAATTTGAATCACCTGTATTGCCACGATTTCTTTAAAAGAAAACAGTATTCAAATCCTTGGAATCGATTCCTTTTTTTTTTTTTAGAATCACAAGTCATATATTTCAGCCATTTGTTACCTACTTTTCTTTAAAATGTCTATATAATAATTTGTGTAAACAATTTTATTTGAGTATTTTGCCACTTGCATTTAAAACAGTAATACTTGATCTAAATTAAATTTTGATGTTCCAATTTTTGTTGACATAATAAAAAATTTAAAAAAAAACAGTAATTTATAAGGAATCAAATCTACTAAAAGGAATTAAATCTCCAAAACAAGAAATCAAATCCAAATAATTTGCAATTGCTTGACTAATTAGGATTACAGATACTATTTTAGAAAAGTATTCTATTCCCTCTGTTGAAGTCTTAAAAAGGATTCAAATTCAGAAGGAACCCAGCTCTGCCAGAAGGCAAAATAATAATACCTTCGGCTATTGTATAGTGCATGTACAGTCTTTAGCAAATGTCTTGTCCCGAGCAGGCAACGCATTTAACAAATCTGGTAAAAGAAATGACGTACGTTTCGGAGCATAGTTCCTTTTTCCATTGTTACAAACAACACAGCAGATATAACCAGTTTAATGGTCGCTACCCTTCCTAGAGTGGCTTTGTATAACAACAATAAAGTAACAAAAACTTCTGTTTTCAAGTGAGTTTCTTATTTTACTGGAGTACAACACAGCCATTTCACTTCATCTATTTTAAGAAATAATTATCGTATGCTTTTTTGCACTTTATTATAAACCATTAATTTATTTACGAGTTTGATTTGTTTATTTACAAAGTTTAATTATTTTGTAAACACTAAAAAAACTAAATTTTTAATACTAACCAGTAATAAGTTTTTATTGTAAATTTTTATTTTTATTTACTATTTATTTAATAATAAATAATCAAAACTAATAATCATTCCCGGAGTTTCAAAAGTAGAATCAGATTGGCCATACAAACGAGGCATATTTAAACATTTAATATAATATTTATATGTTGTATAAATACAATATATTTTTAATAAAGAAATCTTTAAACGAAGAAAACACAAATAACCCGGAATATAACACAACCACGGCATATGCAAAACTGCTTAAAAATATTTCAGTTTGTTGTTATCTTACAGTTTACTTTTACCGTTTTAGTATAAAAGAAGAGGGTACAGGTTTTGTCAGCGGAGGTTTGGAATTTTCAAATCCTTAGAAAGGGTGAATGAAAGTTTCTTCTCAATTCATGACTGAAAAGATTATAAAATTATAACCGTTCATTCGTTAAAGTGGAAAGTAAGTCTGAATTTTTCTCTGAAGCATATGAATTTACGTTGCAGGTAAAAAATAACAGTTATTTAGGTATTTCATACTAAATTTATTTTAATATGCATTTGTTGTGACTAATTAAATATGAATTCCTAAATCTAGTGAACAAATTCAGCCTTGGTAGTGTAACGTCTAGCGTGCTGGACTTTCACCCAAGCGGCCCGAGATCGACTCCCGGTTAAGGTTTTCTGCAGTTTTCCTTAGCTGTGACAAATGTGAGATTTGCACTGTTCCATCTGTAAGTCGGCTGCAGCGGCACGTATAGTCTATGTAATAATAATCGCCCCCTCCCTCCCGCACAAGCTTATAGCTTCTGGGGCCTAGTTTCCAGGTTATGGGTTGTGTAGCAATTATTATTATTATTATTAAATAAAAACAAGTTTCAGGTTTGAATTACTACGATCATCTAATCAAGACACTTTTAATATAAAATTGGAAAAGTAAAAGCAAAAGTGTAGTAATAAAAATTACTACACACATTACCGGCAGTAAACTATGTTCAGTAGATTCACTCTTTAGTTATTGTTTTGTTAAAGGTAAAGAATGAAACATAAATACCCTATATAACTTTGTTTAACTTGTAGATGCTTCCATTTAAGAGGACTATTTTATAAAGTGTGTCAAAGAAATTTTGAATAGAATGAGTAATAATAGTTTTACAAGCATGTTTTCATAACAAACTAAAGATTTTAAATATCTTGCCCAGGTGGTTGTTCATCTCGGTCTCTTTCGTACACAGTATAAGGGGTATTTCGATTCTTAAAGCAGCAGCGCCCTTACTCAGGACAAGACATTTGCTAAAGACTTTACATTATTTTATATATAATTTAGTACTTCAGATCATGATGTTGCAAGGCTTGCTGCACGATTTTTCTCATTCTTTCCTCTCGATCGCCTTTTGTACCCTGTTTGTAATTTTTATTTCTGATAAATCTTTCATTACACTATATCCAGCCATTTGTTTTTCGGTCTACCTCTCCTTTTCTTTCCTTCTATTTTGCCTTTAAGCATCTTTGTCACCCTGCATTCTGAAAGCCTGTGGACGTGTCCTAACCACCGAATTCGATGGGACCTAGCCGTTGCCGTAATACTTGGTTGACCATGGCATTCCATAATTTCCTCATTGGTTCTCCTCTGCCAAATGTTTTGCATTTTCTTCCCTCTATAGATTCTTCTCAGTATCTTCTCCCAGATTTCTAACTTGTTCACCTCACTTTTATTTAGTGTCCATGTCTCGCACCTGTGCAAAACCACTGGTTTAATAACTGTTTGGTATATTCGAGTTTTTACTTTTATCTAGACACATTTTTTGATTTAAAAACATTTAATAAAGCTCCCACACTTCTGTTATCTTTATTTAACCTTTCATCTATGTCTGCACTTTCATCAATGTTGTTTGTCAAAACCAAGGTCCGTAGATGTAAAGCATGCTTAGAAAGATAGGTCGTCTCATTAGATGTCATTTTCTTGCTCACTGAGATTTCTTGGCGAAACCAGCGTGATTGTCGTTTGACATTATTTCCTTCTTTTTATACTTGGTACCTATGTAAGTTGCTTATTTTATAATCAAAACTGATAAATATATCAGCTAACACATTAAAATTTGTATAAAATCACCCTAAGGTGACAAAATATGTAGTTTTTTTAGTTTCATTGACAACTTGCAACTATTGTAGATCCATTAATGTAATAACAAATGATACATCATTAAAATTAAATATATGTACATATAATTCCGTATTGTTTTTGTCCCAAAAACATAGTCTATAGTTCTGTATCGAACAGTTGTTTTAAAAAGTATTTTATTTTTTTGCTTTTTATTAACAAAATAAAAAGATAGCACTTGATGCCATTTTCATGACCATTCAATAGTGGAAATGTATGATATGACCAACTTTCCTAAGCTTACTTAGACATTCACAGACTTGGTCAAAACCACCCCCGAATATTTAAATTTCTCCACTTCTTGAAATTTGTAATTTTTATCATCTATATTGCACTTAACTATCACCAGATCACTCTCTACTGTTGTGTTTCCTCCTGTCATCACCAGGTACTTGACTTTATTCTCGTTTATATATAATCCCTTTTCACTTGCCACTTTTTCCAGTCGTTTTATAACTTGTTTTAATTCATTTTTGGTTCTTGTGATTATTGGTTAAACCATTGGCATACTCTTGACATTGTAAAATTGTGCCTTCTGTGTGTATTTTACTATCTCTTATCACTTGTAATATCAGATTGAATAATAAGAAGGATATCGGATCCCCCTGCCAAGGAGCCTCAAGTCACGGTTAATGTAAAAGCCTCCTGAAACATTTCCATTAACCATGACTTTACTTTCTGAACTTTTCATTGTTAACTTTGTGAGCCGTACCAATTTTTAGGGGATTCTCAAATTGATCCTAGCTTCATAGAGTTTTTCTCTGCATACTGTATCATAGACCATTTTAAAATTAATAAATATAACATGCAAGGCCAGGTTATGTGCATAGCTGTTTGTCAATATTTGGTTTACTGTGAAGATCTGTTCATATACAGATCTATTTTATCTGAATCCGCATTGGTATTTACTTAAAATTTCTTCTGCCCAGTTATTTATATGCCTTTTTAAACAGCTTGCTATAATCTTATATATTACGTCTAAAAGTGCTACCCTCTATAGCTGTCATATACAGCTATATCTCCTGTTTTATGCACCGGGTGTATAATTGCTTCTAGCCATCATTTGGGGATTTTTCTTCCTTCCACTCCTTTAAAATGAATGTATTTAAATGATTATGTAATTTATTTCCCCCCTGTTTAATTAATTCCACTATTATCCCGTTTTCAACAGCACTCTTATATAATTTCTTTGTTGTCTTATAATATTTTAAATTTCATCTAAGCTTGGTTCAGCTACTGTACCATCAATCTCGTGTTCTAATTCTCATTTATTAATTGTCCCAATTACTTCAACTTTTTCACCTAAAACTTCCTCAAAATGTTGCTTCCATCTGTTTAGAATTTCTTTAGTTTCTTAATGTCCTAAGTTATAAAATATTAGCGATTTCTGTATCTAAATACAAAAATGATCTAAAAGATTGAACTTGCGTGAACTGAAATGATCTAGTACCACCTCCAATAATAAAAAGACAAGCGTGTTCATATAGTTATGAAAGCCTGTGTAAAAGTTTTGCTTTTTCTAATCCTGCCTGAAACGATTCAATCCGAAATGCACTACTATTAATGGTGTATGAATAAATAGAAGGCATGGTACGACTATGTGGGTGGCTTGAAGGCTGTGGCCAAAGCCTAAATATACAGCATACCTGTCGCACTTTGAAGTTTGTTAAGGCAGCTTTGAATATAGCACATAATAGTGACAAACCACGATCAGTTCGCTGAGACTTGCCGATCATCATCATATTGCATGCTGGTATAATAATGAGGAGTGTATATCACAGCATAACTATTGTTTTGTAGCCTGCCAGCTCGTTAACAGCATGAGAAGGCAAGCTCATACATCGGCTTTCAGTATTTGCGAGAGTACACCTACTGATACTAACTATATTGTGATGTGGCCCTCGTCAAAATAATTATTTCTGGCTGGAATATTTTTGTAAAAATATTCAGAGTTCATTAAGTTTTTGATGACCATTCATTGGATACCTGTATCCAGCACAAAGATCCTTTTTTTCATTACGTAAGGTTATTAATTTATATTTTGACCACTCCCTTTATCATTGTTATTATTGGAGATACCAAAAGTTTCCTATAAAAGTTGTATTATTGTTGTATCTATATTTTTTAAATGTCATCAAAAAAAAATTACATGTATTGGTCACATAACACCCTATATATTATTGCATTTTAGAATAGCCCTTTTTTTCTGATTCTATTTTCGACATATTTGACTTTAAAAATACAAAAAAGCTATTGAAAGAGCAGTAGGCTACACTTTTCAAAATGTGAGTGAAGTGTGTTTTTAATTTAATACAGTTATTTATTGGGTAAGGAATCAGGGTCGCGCAACATCTCTCGTACTTTATAGAACCGATTACTGTGATTGTATAGCCGACCCTACTAGAATTTAGTCAAATCTGGGGGAATTCCACTGCCAGTAGAGATCTTTATTCCCACAGTTTTATAAATATACAAACTACTAATCCACCGAAGCTGGCTGTTTAATACATTTATTAACAGCAACTCTATTTTACAATATTACATGCTTAAAAAATACAAACTAATAATTTTATATTGGCACTCATGTAACAATATTCATAAAATATTTGGAGAATTAATAAAACCAATAAAAGTTATAACTAAACATACAAAATATTCTTAAACGGTAATTAATCTACTAAAGTCAATACTCTTAACAAAATGTAAAAAATATTTGGAAGTTAAATAATCTTCTTGATAAGTTCTTTCTATGCTGGTAATTAGAATGTGTTTTTGGAAGTCCTTAGAAGTATATGTATTTATATAGAGTAAATAGTTCTGTAAATAGATTGCTCGTTATTTTGAATCTGTGGAAGTAACTTATTAATTTCCCATGACCGTTTAATATTGATTTAGTTAGATGCGCAGAGTGAGGGAACTGCACTTGCAATTTATTATGATTTATATTAAAAAGAACTTTCACTATGCACAGTTTTGCAAGGTTGAAAAAAGTTTTGGGCTCTTATGCCTATAAGCATTTTAAAAATAATGCATGGCCACCCAGCAGCATTGAAAGCTTAACGTCCAAACTGATTGTGACCACATCTTTCTAATTAAAATTGTTTACCAGATATTGTTTTTTCTCAGTTAGTAGTGCATTTACTGTGCTTTTGTTTTAAATAAAGCCAAACTAGTTTTCATTCAGTAAATTATTCTCGTCGACATATGTTGCATAATTCTACTGATAGTTAGTTTTGGCAGGATTTTGGCACCTACATTAAGCAGCCTAATTTTGCTAGCATGGATAATGTTTTCTTTTCCAGGTTTCTATATTGGGATAACAAGAAATTGCTTCTATTTTTGCCGGAAAATAACTCTTGTCTAAGCATATGAATTATGAATTAACACAAATGGATTAAAAAAATTTAAACAATTATTTTAAAGAAATTGAGATTATTATTCAAACAATCGAGTATATTAATAGTTAATGTTAAATAGCCTTAGTAGTGTAGCAACTAGCGTGTTGATCTTCCACCCAAGCGAACCAGGATCGAATCCCAGTGCCGGCAGATTTGGTTAAGGTTTTCTGCAGATTTCCTTAGCTGTAATACAAATGTGTAAGTCGGCTGCGTAATAATAATAATCGCCGTTCTTTCTCGTACAAGCTTCTGGGGCCTGGTTCTCCAGTTAATGAGTGTAATAATTATTACACTACATAATTATTATTATTATTATAGTCACTCCATCCCTCCAAGTGCCTTTACCGTTTATTTTCTTTAGTATCGCGTCTATTTTGTTTTCAGAAAAATGTTAATCGATCTGGGTTTCAATAAAATTGATCTCTTTGGTTCTCGTCTTGTTATAATGTGCTATATATGTTGTCATCGTTTTTCCGAAATTCAGGAATAACCTGATCCATGATGCTCTGTAACATGCTTACAGATCGGTTGTATGGGTGTTGTCAGCTTTCTTTAAGGTGCTTAGGCTAATATTTCTCTTGATTTTTCTCTTGTTATCTTATAGCCTTTACTCCAAGGGCTGTTGGAGTCTGAAATTGAAGAAAAAGTAAGTTGAAAAAATCGTTACAATAATTAAATATAATTTGAATTATAAAATAGATTTACAATTTATTTTTTATTAAGTATTTAAAATTACTATTCTTGAAAATATACATATACGAGGTAAGCGCCATAAATTCTCGGCCTGATATAGAAAAAATAAACTTGGTAAAATATAATAATTTTTATTTTTCAATATAATCTCCCCTAACGTCAATACACTTATTACAACGTGGAATTAATAATTAAATGCCCTTGTAAATATAATCTGAAGTTTTTTTATTCAAAATGTTCAATTACTGCTGCTTGCAACTCGTTCTCGTCCTTAAAACGACGTCCTCTAAGGTCTTTCTTTAAATTGGAAAATAAATAACAGTGACTAGGAGCCATATCCGGACTGTACTGTGGATGATCCAATTCTTCAAAGCCGCATTCGCGAATGGCAGCCAGAGAACTTGTGGCAGTATAGACGGGTGCATTGTTGTGTAATAATCGAACACCTCTTGTCAATTTTCCTCGACGTTTTTCACGAATATTGTTTCTCAATTTATCCAATAAAGACGCATAATATGTACTGTTAACAGTTGTATTGCGTTCTTTAAAATCAATCAGTAAAATGCCGTCACAATCCCAGAATATTGTTGCCATAACTTTCTTTGTCGATTGAACGACTTTCGGCTTTTTTGAGACGAGGTTCATCAGGTCGCCGCCATTCCATCGATTCCCTTTTGGATAGAGGATCATAATACAGAACCATTATTTCATCTCCAGTGATAATGGACTCCAGAATCGGCTTTGGGTCGTCCCCACACAAGTTTAAAAACGAGCGCGCACATTCGACGCAACGTTGACGTTGAGCAGCAGTAACAAGACGCGGTACCCATCTTGCACTAATTTTATCCATACCCAAATGGTCATGAAGAATTCGGCGAACACTTGTTTCCGAAATTCCTTAACTTTCAAACGGCGATCTTCTAATACCACTTCTTCAATGATTGCAACTTTTTGAGGCGTTACCGCTTCAGTTGGCCGACCAGTGCGCTCATCATCTTCAAGAGTCTCTAAAATCTATTACGTTTCTAGCCGTAATATATATAGTCAAATACTTTAATATTAATACCGGTAACTCCATATACTCTACTATATGAGAATAGGGGACATTTTTGAAGCGCCATCCCCAGTAGCACACCATATTTCTTTAATATTTAAACAATATAAAAATAATATTATGTGTTTTAAATATTTAAAAGATTAGGAAAGTATTTATAAAATATTGAAAATGAAATATTTAGAAATATATTGATATACGTATTAAATAAATATGTTATTCGTGTGTAATTTTTAATATTTTGAAACATATATTAAACAAATATTTTTTTATTATGTTCTACAATAGATATCTATTGGTAAACATGAAGAATTGTAGATCTTGCTTATGACCGTGCACGATCGTGTCGTCGCCTCGTCGCGTATGTTCGTAGAAGGCAGGGAGAAGGACGATGTAACGACGCGACGCCATTGCTACATTGTTTGTATCGTTTTGTCATCAGTTTTGTGTCTTTTTTGTCATTAAACTGTTTTATGTAGGTATATATTAATATTAAACCATAAAGTATTTACCTAAGAAGTGACTATTCTACTCGTACGAATAAAAGAGAGCCTGCATATCCACTGAAAAACTGCTTATCATCAAATGGTGATAATATTACAAATAACATGGTTATTCAACCAGCTACAGATTGCTGCAAGTTTGACAAAGGTATGATGATTAATCACGTAGGTATGTTTAAATTTATACTTTTTCTAACGGGTGATTATAAACCCTCGACATCTCAGTTGTTGTGAAATTTAAAACATATATGTGTCTTATTACTCAAAAACAATAATTTTTTGAACGTCAAATAAAGTACATTAATTTATGATAAGTCTAAAACAGTAATAAAACACATACCTTTTAAATTTCACAGCAACTGAGATGTGCAAACGTTACAATTTTAAATTTGTTTTCTAGAGTACAAAAGAAAAACCAAAAGTGACTTCCATCAGCTGAAGTTGGTTTTTTGCAAATATTGAATGAGCAAAACCGACCACAGATAATTCCTAATGATGATCAGAATTTCCACGAAGATTTTGAAGAAAAACTACCCATGAAGAGGGAAGAAGACATTGGTAAATGGGAAAGACGTCCAAGTACAAACGATGACCAGGAAAAGATGGTAGGTACTTGGATGCACATCTTGCTTTTCTTATAACATATCTTATTATTTTCAGTTATCATTCCTTGCCCGAATTGGAAGTCATGGGATCAACGCTATTGTAAAAAATATTTTAAAGAATCTTCACAGACTCTGTTCCTCCTTATATGTATGACCGGGAGGGAAAGAAAATGTTTTCCTCCTTAATAGTATCTGACTGTATCAAAAGTATGTTAAATCTTCATTGTTTTTACCGATACGATTATTATTATGTTATTAAATATTACAGAAGCAGCGTTATTACTAAGCCCAAATACTAAACAACCGAGAACGACATCATAGCAGCTATTAAGGATTGGTTAAGACATGCTTCAAGAAGATTAAACAACAGCTAGTAAGTGCTATTTTTTACCAGCTTACCATACATACAGAAAGCTCAAGGTGTCCACCAGTTATGGGATGTCTAGACCACCAGGAAAGAGGAAACGATTTCAGATCTAACTAATTTAAATTAGAGGACGTGATAAATAAATAAAGAAATAGAGAGGCGTTAAGAAGTGATAAAAGGGAACTTTTGATTTTTAACTTTAATTATCTTGGTTGAAGTAACTTGTAAAAAATCTCCTGAATTTTATGCTTGCATACTATTTCGGAAATATTCCATTAATTTTAAAAAATGTTTAATATTGCCTAATCACATTTTCTATTATTGGTCGCCCCACATAATGGTATTGGACTTGACTACATCAAATTAAGATTTTCTGAACAGGAATTATTTTTTCTTAAAATAATAAAACACTTCAATTTGTTGCAAACTTTGACTTTACACTAATATGGTGACTAGAAGTACAGATGATTCTAAAAGTCCTTGCTCATTATATAAATTTCCTTAAAATATGTTGCTGCGAGAGATCGACTATAACCCTAAATCTTTTTTTTTATTCTTACAGAAAGAATAATTGAGTCCCAAGACAAGCTTCCTGTTGAATAATTATCGAGTATTTATATATTTTTACCGAGTGAATAAATTCTTTTTGCTACAATATATCTTTTATTCCAGTCTTATTCCATGAGGTGGGAATTATATCCTTAATATACCAGCAAATAAATTGCAATTTAATTTAATATTTCAGTTATAATATAATTATTGAAGTCTTCAGGATGGATGAGTAGTTATTTTTTTATTGGATTGTCATGAATTAAAATGAGCTGTGAATATTTTTGTCAGGTGTATCAAGGGCGTATTTAGGGGGGTGCTTTTGGAGCAAAAGCACCCCCCAAAACTTTATAGTATTTTTAAGTTTTATTCAGGTAATGAACAGAACAATTATTAAGAAAAACCATACCCTATTATTCATAATTTTTCTAACTCCTTTTTACAATTTTACCTATAAAAATGGTGAGAAACTCCCATGTCGGTAATCCCTTTTTGGATATAATTGAATAGTACTTTACTTAAATACCAGGTAGGTATGTAATCCCCTTATACAATGCCTTATGTGCTCAGTTATTCTAAACCCTTTATAATATTTATAGACAAGTTGTAAATTATTGGTTTTGCATGAATACCTGTACTCTCTCTTTGCCAGTTTTCCAGTTATTTCTAATGTTGTCTTGGGAATCTTCTAAGAATTTTAAATTTGCAAATTTCAAGTTTGAGAGAATAAAATTGAGTTCACTTTACTTCATTCATAAAATGTGGTAGTGATAATAGTGGTATTGTAAAAAGTAGCAGTTCATAAAACAGTAGACGTAGTGAGAAGTTTTCTTGTTATCTAATGTTATTGTGTGGTCGGTGGTGCCGCTTAAAGTGGATTTATGTAAAAGATAAAACGCTAAACGCATGCTGAAGATTATTTTCGAATATCTTGCCAGATACCATTTCTGGATCAGGTCATTGATCAAATGAATGATCGCTTTAGAAAACATAAAGACATTTTAAAATCATTCTCATGCCATATTCCTTCTAATATAGAGCACAATAATTATAATTCTCAACTTAAGGGGTAAGAAAAATATTAAGATTTAGAAACGAAATCTACAACAGTCATTGATACTTTATCAATATCTGATCCTATCCTCTACAAAAACATCAACACTCTTCTTTGGATTTTAGCAACATTGCCTGTACATCTTGCAATCTAGATCGATCATTTTCATCTCTTAAATATATCAAATCATATTTAAGGAACAGGATCTCTATGAAGGAAGAAAAATTAAATGGATTGGCTTTATTGTATATCCATTAGGGCGTTCCTGTTAATGCTAAAGAAATTCTTGATGAATTACAGAAGAAAAGCAGACGAATGATATCGTGTTGTAATTAGTGCTTTTCAATGCGTGTACAATGGTACCTTGGTTTGCGAGCGTAATTCGTTCCGGAAATGTGCTCGTCTTGCAAAACACTCGCAAACCAAGTTCCTCGCAATCGAAGGTTTTACTGTATGTATTAAAATTTTTATATATTGTTATATGTATTTTATTATATATCTATTTTATTATATATCTTTATAAATAAATTCGCCAGTACCACATGAAGATCAAGCATACTGACAAAATGATGGGAAATGATTAGTAAAGTTTGTAAGTTAATCTGGCACAAAATTTTATTTTGAGAATATCTGTTTGCCTCTGTTTATAACTGAATTCTATGTACGTACCTTCAGTTATTTTTGGAACTTATAATTTATTTTATAAAAAAAATCCTGAATAATTTGCAGTATGGTTTTTGAATGTTGTTTATCCATTCATTGTAAATTCATTCATTCATTCAAAATAATAAATATTAAATCGTTACAAGAAAGTCAGTCTGAACAATTTAAGTTAAAAAGTATCCTTCATCAAATACCAAAAACAATAAACACCCCCCAAGTTAAATTTCTGGATACGCCACTGAGGTGTATAATCCTTTTTGTGATACTATAGTCTCGCTAACAAATGAAGGATTTAAATGACCGCGTGCACATCAGCTGTGAGAACATTACGATAAGCTAAGAATGTATGCAAAGTATCGTGTTACTAAGAGACGTTTTAAAAAAGTCAGTAGCGTACGTTCGGATAGTACTTTTTAACATTATGTAAATTTATCATCGTTGAAGTATCTATTCAACCTTAATAACGATTTATAATTAAAAACCTCATTACGTTTTAAATGGCATAGGGTAATGAATACATTTAAAAAAAAGTAATTGCAAAAATTTTAACTATAAACCGTTAAAAGTAAAAAATAGGGAAGATCAGATCAATTTATGAAACATTTACTTCTTTTCAACATTTTCGAATAATAACCAATTTTGAAGATTTACAATTCGTGAAAAAGAATGTTTCTCGTTTCAAATCAATAATCATAACTACACAAATCATAACTGGTGTTAATTTACATTTTTAAGTGCATAAAACTGATACTAAATGATGGCAATCCTTTTTATATATTAGGAATCGTAATGTATAATAATTTACCAATTTCAAATAACCAATAAAACAATTAATGTATAAACAATTTGTTACTGTTGTAAAGGAATTACTTAACTATTATAGTAGTTCTTAAGAATTTTTGTTTATAACAATATTTCTGATTTCATATGTTTAATTTAATTTATATTTTTTGCCGTTGACTTGCATACATGTTAGATAGAAAATAAAAATATGCCTAACTGTGAGTCAAATAGTATTTTATAGGTGCAATGAAATAATTAAACTTGGACGTTAATAATAATTGTTCTTATAGTATAAATTAATTTCATTTTCCCTATTTGGTACGTGTATTCGATTATAATCGAACGATTATAAGCATCAATGTTAGCCTTCGTAAAGGACATTTTGTGACGCTACTGAATCATTCCAGTTTATCAGTTGTTTCTGTTATCAGATACACTTCTGGAGTCGACCACGTGATCATGAGGTGAACACTGCGTGATTCGAGATGCTTTTTACAATTCTGCCCTCGTGATATCGGTAATCTTAAATCCTTCATTTGATGGCGTGACTATACCTACATTTACAACTAGTGAAGTAAAACCATTTTCTTGTTGACGGTCATTTTACCATTCCAAAAGAATATACATATTTTAATTCAAACCAAAGTGTTTTATTACTTAGTGTAACTCTTATGCTAAATAAACTTCAAATGCAATTTTTGTCAAAAATTTTCTTATGTAACACTTGTTAGAGAATATGGTTTCATAAAGAGAGCAAAATTCTCTTTTTAGTAGAAAAACAACAAGTATAGGGTTTTATTTGAAAAGTTTAAAATGACCATCAACAAGAAAAATTGAAAGTCATGTTGCTATAGAGCATAACTTCCTGTACAAAAATATTCTTAAAAACATTCTAATAATATTCCAAAAATATAAAAATAATATTCTAGGAATATATGAATCAGAAATATAACATTCATAAGATATCCTAACTGTAGTATGAACACAAAATAACTCCATCAAAGGTGCCTTTGGAATTTTAAACTCATGCGTATTGTAACGAATAGTAAACCCACATATGACGTCATCAAACATTCTAGATGTATGAGTCATCAACTGTATGACTCATCAATCAACACGTGCAAGTATGACTCATCGACACGCCTCATTGACGTCACTTATCGACAGCTGCGTGTATGACTCATCAACACGTCATCAAATATTCTAGATGTATGAGTCATCGTATGAAAGATATAAATTGAATTCGCGGGTAGAAGCAGGGCAGTTAATGTTTAACCGGCGTCGTGTTGAAATGTACCTACTCTGAATAATTAGTTAATACATAAATAGTTTTTATATAAATAAGTACTCAAATAAATTTGTAAATACCTAGCATTTTTAATAGTTTGTTAAATAGTTTATAGTTATAGTGTTTTTAATTAAGTGCATTGTAAATAATCTTTGCTTTATTAATATACGATTTTAAACAGCATTTTTGATTATTATTTTAAAAAGAACGTTACAGTATTATAACACCAGAAAATTATATCAAATTAATAACAACTGTTACTGTCAAAGGACTCTGATTATTTTGTATAATTTTCTAATGTTATAATACACATGGCTTCAAAATCCCAACGGCAGCTTTGATGGAGTTACTTTTTACTCATACTATAGAATGTTAAATAAATATTATTAAAATAATATAAAGAAATATTTTAAGTAATATATTAGCTAAATATTTGGGCGGTTGTTGAAAGAGATATATTTTAAATATTTGAAAATGAATATTTATATAATATATGTGTGCTACTAGGGATCTTCACAGATGGGTGTGCAACTAGCAAATGGTTTTTCGGTGAGAAACCTGCATCTAATTAAAAAATAGCACTGTTTCTGTTAAACGAATATATTACTGTTATGCTAGAATATATAAACTTTTACAATTTATCTAAGCTATTCAATCTTCCATTACAATGACGATTTTTTAGTTATTTTCCAAATATATTACAAATGTCATGTCAGGTTTATTTGCACACCATACCGCAAGAGGCGCTATTAAATTTTTTCTCATTTTTCAAAATAAGTTTCCGGTATTAATAATATTAAAGTATTTGATATAGTGTAGGCCTTTTACATGCTCAACTATGACGCAAACGAGTTTGAACAAGTTGGCACCTGTAGAAGCCTGCCGGGCCGAGAATTTATGGCGCTTACCTCGTACATTGTGTAATTGTAGCTACATTTCAATTAGGTACGTTTTTATAAAAAAAAGTACCTATACCTACGTAAAAATATCATGTCTAGTAGGTAATATCTAGTTTTTCTAAGATGTGTGTTTCAACACATAAATGTAGCACCAGAAGAAAATGGGTTTTAACAGTTGAACCATAAAAAATTGAATGGTTTCTAGGAAAAACAAAAAAGGTGAGATATTGGACTTATAAATCTGAAAACAAACTATTTTTATTCAGTTACACCGAACCAAATGTAAAACTGGAAAAATTTTAAAATTAAAAAAAATTAACACCTTTTTTTCTCTAGAAACCTCTCAATTTTATTAGTCAAGCTGACATTACTTACGTTCACAAGAAGTGCTCAAAATGATGACCTCCGCTAACTAAACAAGCTTGCGCTCGGCATACTCAATAGAGATGCTTGTGCTCTATGTAACATGTCGGGGTTTCCCTGAATAGTATCGGCTGCGTTGCTTATACGAACCTTTTATTTTTCAAGATTTTGCCACTAATTAGTGACGCATAAATACGCTGTTTCATGTATGTATGATCTTGCTGGTCACTCAGGTGCTGAGTCTTATGGGGTGGGACCCTACCATATAAAAACCACATGGAAAATCGTCAATAAGCTCACCGTCTAACATGTGTGTTCATATGCTTGTCCAATTAACCGATGAAGTAAAGCGTACGGGCCGAACAATTGCTCATTGACAATGCACGCAAACACATTAATTGAAAAAAAATGATGGTAACGGTTTTCATGGATATCATGGGATACATAATAACCTCGGTAGTGTAGTGTCTAGCATGCTAAATTCTCACCTGAGGGGCCCAGTTCAACTCTCGGGACTAGCAAGTCTGGTAAAAGTTTTTCTGCAGTTTTTCCTTATGTGTAACACAAATGTGGGATTTCGGCTATACCATCTGTAATTATATTATCGCCCCTTCCCTCCCGCACAAGGTTTAGCTTATGGGGACTAGTTACTAGTTAGCCAGGTAATGGGTTGTAGTAATTATTATTATTTCGTCAATGTCATACTACTGATGTAAATGTCTTAAAACATTGAGTACCGCACGGTCGGAAAAATGTCCCCAGTAGAAACGTCGGGCAGGGGCTGCATTTCCCCGACTTTCACCGTAAATGAGAACCATATCAATAAATTCGGGATTGCTAAGTCTATCCATGTTTAAAGCTAAATGTTAAAATTCAAATCTGTAAATAATGCTTAAATTTAACATGCACAAAGCACTAACTGCATATGTACTATAAATACTCAAAAAATATCATTGTTTAACAACACAATTGGTCATACGTCGAATTTTCTTGTCTTAATCAGTAATCACTACCACTTTTTACTAAATACACAATATTGGTGGCTACCTACCCAACTCTTTCAAGTTCAAACAGTACTTTTTATTGTTAGCATCCTTTTGCAGCAATATTTATCCAGTACTGAAATTTCGAACCCAGTGGTTTTCAATATGTTTTTAGGAATTCTTTAACTGCAATCTTCTTCCAAACAAAAGAGAATTTTACAATAAAAATAGGTTTTTTCATAAGTCTAAGTTGTCTGCTGTGTTTTTATTTAATGCAAGCAATTTGATTACACACTGTGTTAGTGGAGTAAGCTATACGTTTTTATCTCGGAACCGGTTGGAACTACTCGGATTTTTATGATTCCTTTTTAAAATTTTGTTAATATAAAATACTAAAACTTCTACAAATTAGAAATTGACACCCAGATCGGGAAATGTGAAACTCGAAAAACCTAAAAAATTTCCAAGTGGTCCAGTACTGGTTGCTCGACCATCTCAGAACAGGATAATTTTTAGGTGTTATCACACCTATGTATTGATAGTTCGAGACCACTATTAATTTGTTTTTATTACTTTTGGTTTAAATATGTCAGCCATATTTGTTTCGTGGTGCACGACGTTTCTTGTAGTTTTCTATATAAACGAAAATCTCATTATTTCAAAAACGGTTGGTCGTATGGTAAAAACCGTTGTATTGTTCACACTTCGAACTACATTTGTTGTTCTGAACAAAAATTTTGTAAGATGCTTCTTTATGGATTGAATTTAAGTCCGAAGTTTAACACCTTTTTTGCAAGATTTCTACTTTTTAGAGTGCCACATTTCCAAGAAAAGGTGAGATTTCTGGGTTTATTTTTTTTAAGAAGGTACGCAATTAGTACCTAATGTTTAATATGTTTGAAATCTGAAACTTCACTATTTTAGTGTTTATGAGGTGATGGTGTATTTAAAGAGTATACAGGAAAAAGGAAACCTGATTTTCTTAAAAGATGTATTTTTAAAATTACAGTACATTAGCTAATTATTTATAAATTCAATGTTAAAAAAAATTTAATAACAGCTCACTCACTTCATTTAGGTTGCCATTGAGACTCAAAAAGATTTCCAGCAATTGGATCACCCAAATTATATGTTTTCATAAATTCTCTCACGTTAAAATTCAAACGCGCTTCCTTAGTATGAGGCTCGTTAAAATTAATTTTTGCGTTTTGCTTGTACAGCAAAAATACATAACGATGAAGTCCTGTTTTTTCCAGCGGTTCTGGTCCACTGTATGCTGCAAGTACATCTCCGGTTTTAACATCATTTCCAAGAATGTTACCAACAAGCCAGCGTTTTATAGACCGATTTGTTGGTTGAGGGTAACTTGGGGCATCAGGATCTACCATCATTAAAGTATAAAAAGTATTTGGTTCCGATTTCCATTTAACATCAGGTTGAGTTTTTACTTCATTAGGTTTGAGAACCCTTCCAAATGAAATTTTTATGTTGTTGGGATATGTTATGTCTAAAAACGTATTGGGAGCAGTGTCTAAGATATCGACCACCACATCATAAGATCTAAATCGCTAAAAATGAAAACAGTGTAATATTAAACCTTTTATAAGCAGAAGAACATAAAAATGTTTATACCTGTGCAACATTTTGTGATTGTACCAAATTATTGTTAGTACTACAGTAAAGTAGCACTGAGAAAATAAAAAAATTCTTCATTTCTTTTTATTTCGTCCCCACAGGCGGACTTAATACAAATGTAATTTCACTGGATATCTCAGCTTTTAAATACAGAAAGTGCGTGTAACACACAGTGACAGTGTAATATTTTTAGTAAAATCATTGTAAGGTTGTGTACATGTACGTTTTATGTTCGACCTTCCTTACTACATTAAACAGTTTAATAAGTTTAGCCGAAAATAAGTGTACCTTTGAATAAGTTTTATGAATATAATTGTAACGTACCCCCTCTTTTCTAATCTATTTATCAAATCCTGACTAAACAAAATTTTAATTGGTGCTTATATATTTATCATCAAAAATACACGCATACATGGTAATTTTTGTAGTAATGAGAAGAAAGGTGAATTATAGAGAAATCTTACATGGAAATATAAATGCAACGAATTCTAGAAATCAACATTACTATTGCAATACTGATAATGGGGCTACTAATCTATTATTGTACGTGTTGTATTACAATAATTATTAATTAGCAATTATTTGGCATTTTACTTTAATTAAAATATCTCATTATGTACAAGCCACATATACATCGTCAACATGGAATACCACATTTTTCTCTTTCCCATCTGGACTTTCAAAATGCCAAATTAAGAAAAGATGCAAAATCAATTACTCGTCATCTATACCGCCAAATCTCTTGAGATGCTTTGCACAGTAGCCCTTGAAATAATTCCAGATAATCGCTTTTCTCCAAACTTCACAGAGATGAAGGTCGCTTCGAAAAAATCTGAATTCAACGAAATTCAGATTATTTTGCCTGAATGCTGTTTGCCGAAGTTGCTTTACATGAAAATAGTTAACATAGAAGAACGTGAAGTTCTGACCATGTCAATATATTCAAATACGAAAGAAGCAAATTCTTGATTATCATATTTGTAAATGTCTGCAAATCTACTTTTCTTACTTTTCTGACATTTTTCGGAAATTTCCTAATTACTGGTTACACCATTGGGCTACACCAGGGGAAATTGGACTTACTCGTAGGAGCGGCAATTTTTTCGCAAATTCTGCTAGATGGACGCATTCATGTTTCTATAAATCACCCTGTAGCACTGAATACTATATTAGAATGGGTACTTATGGGAAACACAAGTATTCGTCTCGCTCCGCTCCGCACGCTCGTAATTATCTATTTCTAATAGTGACTTAAATAATACATTGTTTCCGCAATCTCTGCTGAGGATAAATTATCTGAAGAGATTTTTTAAAAAACGCACTCGCGTAACGCCACAGGACGCTATATACTAGCTTTACCTTTTCGTGACGGAGAACCTCAATTCCGTAATACTCGATATGTAGCCTTAAGGCGTTTCTATAGTTTAAAACGTCGTTTATTAGTAGATATGCAACTTTATAAAAAAATAATTCAGATTTTATGAGAGAATAGTCTTTGAAGAAGTATGTCGATTGTTGGGCATTCGCAAGACTCGGATCACACCGTTACATCCGCAGTCCGATGGAATGGTAGAACGTATGAATCGAACAATGCGCATATATTTGGCCAAGGTCGTCTCCGATCATCAACGAGACTGGGATCAATACCTGCATCTGTTCCTTATGGCTTATCATGCATCGGTTCATGAAACAATCGGACAATCACCAGTGTCTGTAACGTTTGGACGGGAGCTACGGTTACCGTGTGATCTGGAATTTACATGTCCATGTGGATTAGGAGGTAGTCGAGAATGATTATGTTGTCAACTTAAATAAGAAGTTGGAGGATATTCACGAACGAATCTGAAACAATAGCCGAATCGCGAGCGACCGGATGAAAACTTTGTACGAGACAGCCCAAGAAGGAGGGCCTGGACCTGGAGAGCGTGTTTGGTAATACAACCCGTAAAGACGTCGTGGCTACTCGCCAAAGTTGCAGCAAAATTGGGAGGGCCATACCAGGTGAAGAAACGAATAAATGATTTGATCTATCGCATCCAGAAATTGCCAAGAGGGAAACCAAAGGTGGTGCACTCCAATCTTCTGGTGCCCTAGGAGGGAAATAATAACGCAGTGTCGGACCGGGAACATGAGGCTGAAGTGGCTGTCAATACAGTAAGGCCTGAAGATGATCAGCCGACCTTTGGAGAATTTATGGCTGTGTTTTCCGAGACCAGAAAAGCGTGGTTCGGAGTGACTACCGAGATGCAACAAGATCTCTTCCTGGTCCCTGTTGATTATTCCATTGTCCACTGTGTCTCCGAGGATCTTCGCATCATCATCATGGCAAGAGGAATTTGGACAGCTGGATGAACTTTGAGAGCAGAATCCCTCTGTTGGCAAAGTCTCACACTTGCCGGATCATGGACGCTCTATTTACTACTTAGTAACGAAACAGGTTTACTACCAGAAACCCAGTTACGCGGATCTGTGGAGGGAGTTATGGGATTTGAGGACTGCGCTGCTTACCAGTACCAGCTGGATTGGAGAATCGTTCAAAACATGTTGGAAGTCATCATTAGAAGTACGGGCGTGAAAATCTTGGTCTGCAGCTTCGACTGACAGCCCGCGTCGAGGTTAACTAAGAGTGTAGACTGTTACTTCTACCGTAATGAAACGTGTAGTCGAAGTGAAGACTGTCGATATCGTCACAACCCTTTCTATAGGAACCAGAGAATAAAGCCTTGTAGAGGGGGCAGTGTAATAAACGGGAATAACCCCTATACGCCGCCGTCGAACATTCAGGAGCTTGCGTGAGTGATGTATGACGCATTGACGCATCGACGGCCGGCCGTTGGTGTGCTGGAGACGTCTAGAGGATTCTACACACTTCCGTGTGGCTATATACCGCGGCCGCGTAGAAGAAGGGTCAATCATTGTTCAACCGGTGAATTGAGTATGCGCATTGTGTAATTAGTAGACAAATATAAATGTGTAGTAAATAAACGTTGTATTGTAAATAAATAGTCCTTAAATAACCTACTTTAAGTTTGTTAATATCTAGTTTAATTTCGTTAACAGTTTACAATTATAGTGATTGTAATTGTGTATGTAAATAATATTTCTTTTGTTAATAGACGATTAAACAGCATTTTTGGTATTATTTGGTATTACTAAGACCATTTTCAACATTTAATAATAAACATTTTTAAATTATTTTTTAATAAGAATGAGGTATTATCTCTAAGTTATTGAGGTTTTCAAAATTTTTCATACTATTAGAAAAATTGTTTCTAATAAAACTAGCAGATTCCATTTCTCAGATAAAGCAGTGTTTCTGGCTAGGTTAAAGAGTTTGCAATTGTTAGTTTGCGTGTGGAACCACAAGCTGCATTTCTCTTATCAATTATTATGTCTCATGAGAAAATCCCTGTCTTATTTATGAAAAATCTGCGACTTACTCTAAAATCTCTAAAAAAAGTAATTTCAAAGATTACTGAGTACGTACTCTTGATACATAATAATACGGAAAAGTGTTTTTTTTAAAATACTTGCTATATGTGAAGTATTACAAATCTATGGAAAAACAAACTTAAAACTAAGTCGGATTTATGTAAATAAAAACTTTGATGTTTATTAACCTCTGTATCACAATAATTGGATATGTTTTCTTTAATGCTATTGGTTGATTATGTAAACATATTTCAGAAAAACACAACGGTAGATAAAAATATGAATTAAGACTTTTTGTCATGTTCTCAACATTTACACGGCGAGAAAAGCATTAGTACTAGTAACGATACACATTCGATCACGATATGTATTGTAACATTGAGTAGCTGTACTATAGAATGGAGTCAACCATCCAACGTTATTTTAAAGTCGGCGCACTTAATAATTGAATCACAACGGTCCCCCTTTCGGAGACATGGGAGCTAGGTGTGCCTATCCAGACCTCTACTAGCTCTCCAGGCTAGTACAGGAGCTATAAACGTACTCACTCGTCGAGACCCCTCCTTCCTGCATAGGAGACGGCCTCTAGTCTAACTTCGGACTTTCCTCACGTGTGTGGGACCACTAGCCGAATGTAACCAACCTCAATGTGGCAGGCTTGGACGGTTATGCCACCCCGATCTACCAGTTATAGGCCTGGTGTGGCCTCGTCGGCGCTTCGTTTAATTCTACCTAAGCAGAACCCAGGTGTGTACCCTTGGAGGTGAAGTTGTTTTGATCATTGAGAGGCTGTGTATTCGCTACAATACACCTTAAGCCCAACGGCTCGAAACGGTTTCTTCTGATCACAAGAGTGAAATTGCACAGCCATATCGTGATCCTCATACTCTCGTTTATGAATCCAGCTAGCTGGTGGCATGCAGTGTACCATCGGCCAGAGATTTCCCACCCCCGGCCTGGATTAACATAACTCGGACACTTCTCCATCAGGCAGAGATGATACATTGAAAAGTTTCAAAAATATATAAGGGTTCCTGGTCGACTCAGCCTGTAAAAACGAGTGCTTGGGAAATAATTATCTGAGGTAATAATTTAAGATTACGATTGAAGCCCGTTTTGCATGACGAGTTAAGAAATTGCCAAAATGAACCAAATTTAACACCATGTATCTACGGTATAGAAGTGCACCATGTTTTCATATTTTGGAAATGTGTAGACAAGTCCTTCTTATCTACGTTTCCAGATTGTCAAATCGCAGGGTGCTTGCAAACATCTGATTTAAGGCTTACGATTGAAGTGCGTTTTGGATGACCAGTGAGGGAATTGCCAAAACGTAACAACTTTAAGACCCTGTATCTACGTATTAGGTGTGTACCATGTTTTCATATTTTGGAAATGTGTAGACAAGCCCTTCATATTTACGTTCCCGGATTGTCAAATCGCAGGGTGTTTGCAAACATCTGATTTAAGGCTTACGATTGAAGTGCGTTTTGGATTACCAGTGAGGGAATTGCCAAAACGAACCAACTTTAACACCCTGTATCTACGGTATAGGTGTGCTCCATGTTTACGTATTTTGGAAATGCGTAGGAAAGTCCTTCATATTTACGTTCCCGGAATATCGAATCGCAGGGTGCTTGCAAACATCTGATTTAAGGCTAACCATTGAAGTGCGTTTTGGGTGACCAGTGAGGAAATTGCCAAAACGAACCAACTTTAACACCTTGTATCTACGGTATAGGTGTGCATTATGTTTTCATATTTTGGCAATGTGTAGACAAGTCCTTCATATTTACGTTCCCGGATTGTTAAATCGCAGGGTGCTTGCAAACATCTGATTTAAGGCTTACGATTGAAGTGCGGTTTGGGTGGCCAGTGAGGAAATTGCCAAAACGTACCAACTTTAACACCCTGTATCTACGTTATAGGTGTGCAACATGTTTTCATATTTTCGCAATTTGTAGATTAAATCCTTCATGCTCACGTCTACGGATTGTTGAATCGCAGGGTGCTTGCAAACATTTTATTTGTGGCTTACGGGTGTTGGGTATTTTGAGACAGCATTAAGAAAATTGGCAAAATGTAGCAATTTGAACACCTTGTATCTACGGCTGAAGTGTTTTCTATTATTTCATATTTCGCTGTCTTAGAGTCAATAACCTGCTGGTTACTATAGATCAATGTTAGCGTTTTACATTGCTGTAAACGGCGAGTGGAGAGGTTACAAGTTGGGCCGTATATCTTGCCTTACTGGTATGCTTCTTTTACGCTTCTTTTATTGCTTTTTAGTAAAAAGCAATAAAATAATCTGTTGTGACCTTTCCAGATGTGCATTTACGAGGATGAATTGATAAATCTCCGGCCTAACCCATATGGGATACAAATTTTTGCAATGTTTTTACGGCATTTTATTTTTTCATAATTTATCAGTATGGCTGTGAAATAACAAAAATTTCTGTCAAACAATAATTGTTTGGCAAGTTGTCAAAGTCGATAAAGTTTTGTGTGGTGTTAAAATGGAAAAAGCTGAAATTCGTGCGGTTATTAAATATTTTCACATTAAGGGTTTATCCCCAAAAGAAATCAAAGCTGAGCTAGACGGGACATTAGGCGAATCTTCTCCTTCCTATAGCACAGTTAAAACCTGGGTTGCGGACTTTAAACGGGGTCGCAAAAGCACAGATGACGCACCGCGTTCAGGAAGACCGAAAACTGCCACCACAACGGAAATTGTCGAAAAAGTCCATAGAGTTGTGTTGAATGATCGGCGATTGAAGTTGGCTGAAATAGCAGATACCCTGGGCATTTCAACGGAACGAACATATCATATCCTAACCGAAATTTTGGGAATGAGAAAGTTATCGGCACGTTGGGTGCCGCGGCTGCTCACAGTGGAACAAAAGCTGACTCGCAAAACAGTTTCAAGTGAGTGTTTAGACTTGTTTAATCGAAATTCAGTGGACTTTCTGCGACGGTTTGTAACAATGGATGAGACGTGGATTCATCACTACACACCCGAAACAAAGCAGCAATCAAAACAGTGGACTGCCAAAGGAGAACCTGCTCCGAAGAAAGCCAAAACAGTTCCGTCAGCCGGAAAAGTTTTGGCTTCAGTCTTTTGGGACGCCAAGGGAGTACTTTTAGTTGATTATCTTCAAAAAGGTAAAACAATCAACGGAGTATACTATGCTACCTTACTGGATGAATTAAAAAAAAATATTGAAGAAAAACGACCTGGATTAGCAAAGAAAAAAATTCTGTTTCACCAGGACAATGCACCTTGTCACAAGTCGGCAATTGCCATGGCAAAAATCAATGAATTGCAATTTGAATTGTTACCCCATGCCCCTTATTCACCAGACTTAGCCCCATCGGATTTTTATTTATTTCCAAACCTAAAAAAATTTCACGCTGGAAAGAAATACGAGTCCGATGAAGAAGTGATTGCTGCCACAAACGCCTATTTTGACGAGTTAGAAGAAAAGGCTTATAGGGACGGTATAAGAGCACTTGAACAAAGGTGGACCAAGTGCATTGAACTCGATGGGGACTACGTAGAAAAATAAAATTTTTGTTAACCTGATATTCTTTTGTTTTATTGCCTAGGCCGGAGACTTTTCAATTTATCCTCGTATTTAACATTTTTCCTGGGTAGGAAGAACGTAAAAATTTGATTCGCTCGCAAAAGAATAATTCTTAAAAGAATTTAATTTTTCATTCGTTTATATTTTGATTCTCTAGTATAAATAAATTTCGTTCCGGAGCGTATCATATTTGCTGACCGTTAAAAAATATTTCTCGTTCACAAATTTATCTCGTATGAATCATTCGCGATTTAAATAACAACGCAGGTTTATTACAACGCTAAGATGCAGTTTTATTAATACAATTGCAAATTTGTATGGCACTGTCGAATTTTGTATGATAATTTATTAATTGATACTCTTGTTTTCGAATTATTTGTTTGCATCAAGAAATTTTAATTGATTATGTAGTTTTTGTTTCTGTACCATTTTTCTATTTAATGCTATAGATAAATATTTGTTTTATTTTCTTACATACTGTAGTGACTTTTTCGACTACATTTATAAAATTAATATTTGTATTAAATTATTTTTCATTTGGTTTTAAAAGTTTCTTAAAAAATTGATCATCATCGAAAATTCGGAAAGGTATACCTTTTACGGTAACAAGACCAATGCAACACAATAGGAACTCACTTTTATTCATATTTATAGAAACTTGGGTTTGTTTCTGTTTTCGAGCCCTGTTTAATAATACTCCATTAGTCTATTCCGCATTTTCGTTTTCTGCTATTTCTCGAGCCGTTCGGTACTCAAGGGTGGTAAAGTGGCTAGCTTTACGCACCGACCGCCTATTATTACCCCAGGAAATGATTTCCCAGGTACTCATTTTCACAGGCTGAGTCGACCTGGAAGCCTTAGATAATTTAAAAATGCCATGTATTATCCCTGGGATTCGAACCCACGACCTTAAGATTAGTATTCAAGTGCCATACCCACTGAGCTACCATGGCTTATACTAGGAGACTTAGTAAGCTGTAATTTTACAGGCAGATGGGCCTTATCCCAAAGGGGTGCACGAGTATATTTTTAATCCTAAAAACCCAAGGGGTTGCAGGTGGGGGGCATTTCTTCAAAAATTATTATGGCTATATATCTCTTAAATGACGTAAGCTACAGTCTTCAAATTTTACATTTTGCTTATTATACGACCCCAAAAGACCTTTTGACCAATCTTTATATAACTAAACATTCTCCAAGAAACAAGCATATCGTATGGTGAAAACGGTATTAAAATCTATTCAGTAATTCTCGAAATTCAACGTTTTTACGGAGATATAAGTTAATTGTAATTGTTTGAGTGCGCGTGCACCTACGGTGGTACGCTCGCAGATTGCCGGCGACGACGTTACCACTTACCAACAGCTCGATTTTTGTAAATGGATGTTTCTTGCATGGATTTCTTACTGCATTGGTAGAGACAGGTCCGTTGATTTTTCAACGGAAGTTATGCTAGTATTAAAATAATAACGGGTCCAGTGCTCATGAGTTCTGTAATGCTACTGAGTTTTCATCAATTGATGTTGTTGAAATAAAGCCAGACTTCTTCAAAAGTATTATGAGAAAATTAAAGATTGGTAAAGATTTTTCTCGTCGATACGCAAAGCCTCAGTACACTTCGCCGTGCTGTCGGTTAGGCACGTTAAGCAGTCGGTCCCGACAATCACACAAACCCTTTAGTTTACCGTTATGACCGGAAAGATAAACGGCCTGCAAAGTAAAATTAAATCTTTATCTAGGAGCGCTTTTTTCCCGAGCTTCACCTTCCTATAGACAACCACGAGCTGCCACTATCTACGTCTTACTTAGTTTGTTTTTTGTCTTTTTCTTTCTTCTTGTCTTGGGCATCTAATATATAAGGAGGATCTCTACATTTTAAATTTTTCTTCCTTCTGTTCAGAATTATTTCTGGAGCTAAACAATGTTTATAAAATTGTGTTAATTTTGGAAGCATTTCCTCTTTCCAGAAATTGCTATCTCGATAGATTTCTTCAATAAAGAGGTCATTTTTGTCCCCTGAATAAACCACAAAGTAGCATTTATTTTTATTAGTAACACTAAGCTGACCCTGCACCTAATAAAAAATAGGAATATGATTATTAAATTATATTATCGTATATAAATACAATATACCTGATAAAAATAGTTGTGGTTTTGGTTCAAACGTATTTCATTATTGAGATAAATCAAGCAATCAACCATTTTTTGTTTTACAGCCTGTTCAAGTGATATACCTAATCTATATACTTTATGTAGACATTTAACCTCCACAATCTCGTCGTTATTAATTATTCCTATAAATAATTCAAAATTAAAATTAAATAGCATAGCATAGCATAATGATTTGAATATTACCGTCAGGAGATGCACCTAAAATTCCATTTGTTAAATCAACATATAACCCTGCAGGTTCTACTTTCTTATTTGTTTTTTCTTCAAATTTGGTTAGAGCCACATGTTCGTTTTTTTCCATACAGAATTTCCGGTGTAGTTAATTGGTCTGTTCGTAGAATGGATTTTACCAAAGAATCGCATACTGCTGCATTGTTCAAAATACTTAGCTCTTTAGGCTTTTCTGTATCAATAGTAAATTCTTTTGAACACATATTGCACTTGTAAATGAACGCACTAACTAGTCCTTTTCGTAATTCTTTGACATATTCTAAATTACTAGATGTGCAATTTTTATTATGATCGGTTTTTAAGGCGCAGTGTCTTCTTTAGAAAGTAGTCAATATCTACAATCCGGTAACCACTTACATTAGTTTTCTCGGGTTCTATCTCAGTTTCGAGTTGATGATCTTGTGTTCTAGAAAAGATTATAGTTGATTCAATATAGTAACATTATTAAAAAGCATAAAATCAAACTTACAAATCATATTCATCTAGAGATCCCCACGTAAAGTTATATTCATCGTCATCATCTGATTCAGTTGCAGTATTTGTCTGAAGAGAGACAGCTTGTTCTGTGCAGTTATTATTATCTGAAGATGTGGACGGTCCTGCAAGTTCTTCTGTGAATTGACTACAATCATGAAAAGCAGAAGTGGAAGACTCAGGTGTTGATAAATACGTTTTCTATAACATTCTCCAAAATGGTTGTAACAAACTTTCTATTCTGCACTTATTGTGCATTTATTTTGCACACTTTGGAGGGTTTAGTTCGCTTCTTTGTTCTGGAAAGAGGTTTTCTGTACACCAGTTTTAGATATAAAAGATCCTAAAAGTTCTGTTTTCAATTATTGGGTAAATTAATTTCATGAGAATTACTCCTAAACATACGTCACTTATTCAAAATACTTCCGTTCGCACTAATATTGGCCTTTAATAGTTTTCTACACTAAATTCTTATAACTATAAAATATCTAAATAACTGCTTTAACAATTGTCAGAACACAAAGTATAAACGTAACAACACAATAAATACACATCCGCACAGCACCCGTAATAGTATATTAAGTATCAAGAACAGTAAGGACAGTTTACCGATCGACGACAATGTTTGGCGACTGAGCTAAGCGAAGTAGCCAATATTGGAGGAGATCGGTAAACTCCTTACTGTTTGAGATGCTTATACTATTTTTTGTACGACCATTATGAATACAAAGGTATTAACTAAGGAAATATCCCCGAGAAAAATAGATTTAAAGCCAGTCTCGGTGGATTAGTGATTTGCATGTTTGCTTCATAATCCAAAGATCGCAAGTTCGATCCCCGGCCGAACTGGTAATTTTTCATAGCGGAGAAAAATTTAAAACATGCCTTCTTTTCGGATAGGAAGTAAAACTGTAGGTCCCGTGTCAATGCGATGTTTGGTACGATAAAGATCCCTACTGGGGGTGGAATTCCCCCAGATTCGGCTAAATTCTAGTAGGGTCGGCCAAATGATCATAGCAATCGGTGCCATGAGGTACGACGGATGCTCCGCCATCCTGATTCCTCGCTCAAACACAAACAAACAAACAATAGATTTAAGATAATTTATTTTTGCCCTGTATATCCACCAAACATTAAGTAGGTTTTGTCGTTACCATGGTTACGTTTATAATTACTATTATTTTTGAATGTCACGATATTTGTCAAACTCGTGAGAATGAGTGAATCTGAAAACGAATATAATTGGGATATTGAAGAGGCCTGAGCAAATTTAAATAAACAACATACATTTTTTTAAATAGTCCAATTATTTAGAAAATAAATGATTTCTCGCGAAAGAGATATTTTTGTACGACCATGCTATTTCGGATTGTTTACTATACTTGGTTTTAGAACAGTAGGTTATATTTACTGGTTGCTAAGCAAAAACGCGTCGGTAAGTAACTACTTACCGTTCAGTTCTGTCAAAAACAGAACGGTAAGTAAATTATATGTAATTTATAAAATAAATGCATGATCTTTAGATGTCTCTTTCGCGAGAAATCATTTATTTTCTAAATAATTGGACTATTTAAAAAAATGTATGTTGTTTATTTAAATTTGCTCAGGCCTCTTCAATATCCCAATTATATTCGTTTTCAGACTCACTCATTCTCACGAGTTTGACAAATATCGTGACATTCAAAAATAATAGTAATTACAAACGTATCCATGGTAACGACAAAACCTACTTAATGTTTGGTGGATATACAGGGCAAAAATAAATTATCTTAAATCTATTTTTTTCGGGGATATTTCCTTTGTATTCATAATGGTCGTACAAAAAATAGTATAAGCATCTCAAACAGTAAGGAGTTTACCGATCTCCTCCAATATTGGCGACTTCGCTTCGCTCAGTCGCCAAACATTGTCGTCGATCGGTAAACTGTCCTTACTGTTCTTGATACTTAATATACTATTAAAGATCATGCATTTATTTTATAAATTACATATAATTTACTTACCGTTCTGTTTTTGACAGAACTGAACGGTAAGTAATTACCTACCGACGCGTTTTTGCTTAGCAACCAGTAAATATAACCTACTGTTCTAAAACCAAGTATGGTAAACAATCCGAAATAGCATGGTCGTACAAAAATATACTTTATTCTGGTGCTAATATTAGTTTGGGAGAGTAAATAGTATATTAAGTATCAAGAACAGTAAGGACAGTTTACCGATCGACGACAATGTTTGGCGACTGAGCGAAGCGAAGTCGCCAATATTGGAGGAGATCGGTAAACTCCTTACTGTTTGAGATGCTTATACTATTTTTTGTACGACCATTATGAATACAAAGGTATTAACTAAGGAAATATCCCCGAAAAAAATAGATTTAAGATAATTTATTTTTGCCCTGTATAATGTATATCCAGCAAACATTAAGTAGGTTTTGTCGTTACCATGGATACGTTTGTAATTACTATTATTTTTGAATGTCACGATATTTGTCAAACTCGTGAGAATGAGTGAATCTGAAAACGAATATAATTGGGATATTGAAGAGGCCCGAGCAAATTTAAATAAACAACATACACTTTTTTAAATAGTCCAATTATTTAGAAAATAAATGATTTCTCGCGAAAGAGACATCTAAAGATCATGCATTTATTTTATAAATTACATATAATTTACTTACCGTTCTGTTTTTGACAGAACTGAACGGTAAGTAATTACTTACCGACGTGTTTTTGCTTAGCAACCAGTAAATATAACCTACTGTTCTAAAGCCAAGTATGGTAAACAATCCGAAATAGCATGGTCGTACAAAAATAATATTTACTAGGAAATTACCAACAACTTCCAGAATTCGCACCCGAAGATCATATATTTTGTGTTTTTTTATTGGGCTGGGGGTACAAGAGCATCTGTATTTATCTCAGTCTGCGTCTATCGTCTACGTTTTGCTTACTTCAGGAGGCCGCTGCAGGCCGTCCACATGGCAATTTAGATTTTCAAAATTGAATTTTTGGAATATCCTGATTTTTGTATGCTCAATTGCTCATGCAAAAATTTACTTCACTCACTTTTATATCATAAATATTTAGAGTGCTATGTTTATGGTATATTTATTATAAATATAAAATTGCTTAAAAATCTTACGTTTATAAAAAATAATAAAATCGCAAAACGTCTTTATCCACGTCGTGCGTGTGTATTTTGATAGGTCCACATCGCGTCGTGGGTAATGCATACGGTCATTTATCGAAATATGAGTTTGAGTGTGACATATGCAATACCAATAATTATAATAAACTATAATAAACGTATGGTCAACACGTGTCAAATTTATATTACAAAGTATCTATATTACTTTGCAGACTTGAAAACAACCCCCGGCCCCCGCTCTCTAAACTAATTCTAAACCTAAACCTTCCTTTAGTCAAGTATTCCGTAATGGGTGCCCAAAAATGATTTTCATCTAGTCGCCTGTGAATTTCCCATGTAAAATAAAAATTGCCGCTTTTTGTTGTTACATAACCTCAAAATGATAACTGACATACTGACATTTGATTGACAGATCACATTAATTCAAACTTAAAGAATAGAGCGGCACAGAAAAATTAACATAAAAAAAAATTTCAAAGGTAACTAGATGAAAATCATTTTTGGGCACGTCGTATTTCATGGATATTTCGTTGCGAGTGCTTGTACTAATAACTGTATGTAAAAAATTAATTAATATAAACCAGGCCAGGTTACTGAAAAGAGCATTCGTGTTATAAAGTAGCAAGACTTTAAAAGTTCTGGAAAATATATGTATGTAGCTGTACGTAATTTAATTATTTTACAGTAAAGATATTTCCAAGTGCTGTAAAGAAAAGTATTAAGGATCGAATGATGCCCTTGATTATGGATTGACTTTAATCATAACTGGGAAAACTACGAAACACTATCGAGCGATGCCTAGAAGACGCATATATTCTATTTCCTTTAGTTTTTCCGGTTCCAATCACAGGCCATCCGTAACCAGAGGTATCATTCGATTCCTAATTACTTTTTTGCAGTACTCTGGAATATCTTTATTGTAAAATAACTAGGGTAGATAATATTAAGGTTTGAAAAAAATGCACGTAAAACCGAATTTTGCGTGAAGCAATCCTACACTCTGTATAAATAAATTATATAAATTGTGATTTATTTAATTAAAATGCTGTTAATGTAAAACTGCGCCTAAACGAATTGTTTGTGATAAGTGCAGAAAAAAATGTTAAAAATCCATATCTATCCATATAATAAACGCTCTTTTACCTGGAAATCTTTTTTTACCCCCATACCCAGAATAAGATCCTAAAACTTGCTGGTGGCTGCAAATGATTTTAGCATCAACCGGAAGCTCGTTTTCAAACCAGTATTTCTCATTTCTCATATTAGCTAGCCGCTATTTCTTAACTGTTAATTTTATACAATCAAAAATAGAGGGCAACACTTGTCGACCAGTTTTTTGTTGTTCTTTACTAGAGGTGTTTCCTTTTCTACAAAATCCAACCCTTAGGAATCCGTACTATAGCCGGCCTTCAGTTTTGCTTACGCCATCCCCACTGCAATTTTTAATAAAGGAGGAGAAATCACGAATTACCACGAACTTTCTTTTACTACAGAAGTCTAACCACCTTATCACCACGAGGTTTCTTGATTCGTTAGCGGAGGGGAAGTTTTGTATCGGAGCGGGGTGCACTATGTGCTGAAAATATATTTGCAGGATATTACTCTATTTAACGAAGCTCTTACGTATATTTTATCTGACAATAACGAAATTTGAGATGAGAATGAGAATGAGAAATATAGTTGAAGACTTACACTATGATTTGGTCCGACTCTTTTTTCTAATATGTTACCTAAATTTGAGTATTCTGCACATGAAAATGTGCATTTTTTCACAAGTTTAAAATTTCTTTTTAACAAAAAATTAATCGCTTTCCTCAATTGCGTCAGACGGAATTGTAGAAGTATTGTATGTTCTAGCAAATAAAAGAAAATCTGAAAAATATTGAATATTAACCGCTGTATAGCAGATCCAGAAAGCCATAAAATCAATGCTATTTTTATCGTACGGACTCCTCTTAAGCTCAGTTTTTACTAAAACCGTTGTCTTCTGCAAAATGACGTTTTAGAGATCGTGATACTGAAATTCGAAAAATTCGAATGCCCACCGCCATTTCCAATGATGAAATTTTGATTAATGTTAGAAATAAAAAGAACAAATGTTGACCACCTTTTAAAACTCGCGAAAGTAAGAGTCAGAATGTAAAATTAACTTAGACCCAGATAAACTTACTATAGCAAGCATTAGTTGATCAAGACTTTCGTAAAATTATATGTGGAATGTGATATGTGGTGCAGTATTGGTCGCTGGAGCATTTCGAAAAAAGATTTTTTTGTGTGTTATCACATCTAAGTATTGGTAGATCAAAACCACTGTCATTTTATTTTTATTCTTTTTGATTGAAATATGACAGCCATATTTGTTTCGTGATGCATGACGTTTCTTGCAGTTTTTGCACCACTTCATATGGATTGACCGTGATTGCTATGATTGGGATGACAAAAAAATGGACATTAATTTAATCCGGCAACCTCTATAATATCAAAGCTTAGGTATTTCTTATCTTATATAACAATCAGAATGAGTCCAACGGGTTTTTATACGGAAAGCCTCTGGGTGCCCGATCTAAGACGGAATCAAAATTTTGTAAAATTGCCGTTTTTCGACCATCGATTTCGACTATACCACTGAACCGAATTTAAAGTATTGGGCACTCCATCCTACTCAGAATTTAATGATCTTTAATTCTTGTAATAGTAAAATTTGCGTTGGAAAGCACCGCTTTGGAGTTATAAGCGAAAAACTGAAAAAGTCCGGAAATTTCGTGGTTCTTTTGATGCCCTTACGTAAGCTCACGTTGAGAAACCGTGCAAACCTAACATACTTCTATTTGACGTCAAATGAAGCGATTAAAACGATCTCCTGTTTTCCAACATTTATTTCCACCAACGGTCTCCATAGGGTCTAATTCTACTGGTCTATAAACAATATTTTATGGTTAAAACTAAAGACAACTGCATTAAATTACATGTTCTTTACAATGACTAATTTGTATTTAGTTAGATTTATTATGCTATACCTTGACTGACCTGTTATATGGGATATTTGCTTTGCGGAGAGAAATAAGCATACAATCACAATTAACAATTCACCTCTCTTCCTTATATATGTTTCAGATAAACCAAAACTTTATCATCGCAACATCTCAATCGATAGGCAGGTATCACAATCTAAATCATGTAATGAAGACATAACTTCACCTGTACACGATATTTCCACTCTTGCCTAATTCAATTTACTTCTCTCTTATTTTCTTCCTTTTATCTAGATTATGAAACACTGTGGGACTAGTTGCTTACATGAGATTTTATATTGTGACCATTTAATTTTACAGTTTCACAAAAAGATAGTTTGATACCGTAATTTCTAACAGTTTTATACACTTTTTAACATATTTTACATTTTAAGAAATTTTTATTATTTCAAATTTTCTTATTCTATTTCAATTATTTTCATTATTAAATATCTATTATAAGTTATTCTATCTTTATCTCTTCCTCTTATCAATAGATAATAAATTATTATTTTAATTGTCTATGCTTAGAAACCTTTATTTCTAATGTTCCCTATAGTAAACCTTATAGCATCAAAAACCTGGCCCACGTTGGACCGTCAATTTATAGCAACGCTTTTTCCTGCACGGTAATACAACAATAAAAAACTAAACAATAATAATTATACTTACGTTAAAAGATGCTTAAGATTACCACGGCTTGAGATTTAGCTCTATCTTACAAATTTTAATTTCAGGTCGAAGGTATTGGTTCTGCAGTTGTCTAATTTATAAAGAGATGGATAAAGGTTTCAAAAACACAAAAACATACACAAGAAGGGCGCCATCTGATTATGAAGCTTAATAACAATAATTAAATAGATCGAATAGATCAAATAAATCTAATAAATCTGTCTGAAATCACTAATCAAAAAATGAAATCAGACCGATATAAATTTAGTGCAAAATATTAGTTAATTTCAACAAAGTCAAAATTTAGTTGAATGATGGTATGAATAAAAACTTTCATAATTATATGGTTCAGTCTTACTGGTTTTAATTAACTTTAAAATCATATTTATTTTAGAAAACACAGAGAAAAAATGAAATATAAAAAGATTACAAATTTTAAACTCAAAAATTCAAATAATAATTCCCTACCTAGGAGCTCTTGACTAATAAAATTTTATTGAATAAAAAATTGTATACTAAATTACGTATAAATGAAAAACAATCTGTAGAAATATTACAAAGATCCAAAGAAAATTCACATAAATATTTAACATTCAAAAAAATACAGGAGTTTTCTATGCGGAAACCACAACCACACAGATAGTAATACTTCTTCTATGGGTTACAAAATTAATCCGACTTTTCCAGCTAGTCGAGGGTGGCTAACTCACACACCCCTAAATTTGCACACGAAGAAGAGGCGAGTCCCAAAACTATCTCACTTCAAAGCGAGCATTTTAAAGCAGAATCATCCTAAAATTCATTCCACCAACAATAGCGCGATAACCGATAAGGCCAGAACTTGATAAAGAAACACGCATTTCCAACTAATGCAAATTTATAAACTATCGAAATTTAACAAGGTCGCCATGAGTGCGAAGAGGACAAAAAATTAGACGGTCAATAAATTGAAAACAGGAATAATATTCGTTTTATGAATTCAATTATGCCTAATAAGAATGAAATTGTTTATTAAAAGAAAATAACCGTCACAAACTGTACTGTATCGAAACTTAAAACTGAAGTGAAGTGTGTCTCGGACCAGCAACTGAACTGAAGTGTGTCTCGGACCAGCAACTGAACTGAAGTGTCGTGTCTGTTTTAAAACTGAAGGTTATATTATTATAATTCGAAGGCTGCAGTTCTGCATAGACCAATCAAAAAGACGCCTGCCCCAAATTGAACAAATCAGAGCTATGTAGTACACGTGGAGTCGATAGGGAAGACTTTCTTAATTTCGCTACTATAGTTTGACCCTAAAGACCTAAATGCTACGCTAGTTTGTATTTCCGCGGACGAATAGTGCATGCAGATGTTGTTTTGTAAGTCTAGCAGACACTTCAAGTTATTTTTTAAACGCATATGTGAATAAGCAAAAGAGATTTTTTTTAACACGTAAAGAACATAAATTTTTTAGATAAAAGTGACTTGCTTTATAATATTTTCACAGAACCCAATCTATAATATCTCTGGGAACTAAATAAAGTTAGATCTACCACGATCCATGTTATTATTTGGTTTAAACCAATCTACACGTGCGTAAATGAAATACAGAAAAGAATAATTTATTGCCCAAGTGTTTTTTATAATTCTACGAAGATTTGAAACACGACTTTTTTAGAATAATCTTTATAAATTTATTTGCACCAAATGCTACACAAGTTTATATTTTAAGAAGAACGTGAACTTGCAGAACCGGACTTAAGATTTTTGTAAATATGTAGACAAAACTATATTTATTCAGGGCTGACAAAAATATACCGTTACAACCTTGTATAATAGCTATTTATGTAACAAGTACATAATGTAGGACATTATAGACAAGCCCAGTTTATGGCCGAGCGAGCGAAGCGAGCAAGGCCTATAAAAAGGGCGAGTCTATAAGGTCCGATTATGTAAGAGTTGCATACAAAGCTTTATGTTCGATTCCTAAAAGTGGCTAATTATCAAAAAAAATCAGTTTATAAATTTGACATCTATTCTTGACAGAAGAAAATTTGACATGTAATATACAGTTGTCATACTTTATTTTACTACTATATATACTTTATTTTACTACTACCACTTTATTTTACGAGTACAATAATAAGCCAGTTCACTGCCGCAAAACAATACAATAAACAGTATCTACTTTATAATGCAATCGGACAAAGATATTTTACTGCAGGTGATGGTATGTAACGATGCTTATATATAATAAAGATTTTCTCTGTTATAACACATTTAATTGGAATGTTTTTAAAATTTTTTGGATCTTTCTTAATAAAAAAGCAATTCAACTGGCCCTTTTTGATACAACGTTACCGTTGGAAAATGGGATATATTATTATAGAAGGGTTTTGCTATTGGTTCAGCTGATAGACAGGTACTTTATAGTACTAGTAAAATAAAGTAGATAACTACTTTATTTTACTAGTACTACTATAATGGGATATATTATTTTATAACCGCAAAACTATGTCATAAACAGTACTTTATAATGAAGTATAATAAAGTTATTAATTTGGAAACTTATATCAGTTAACATATTCACATTATGCATTTTGTAATAAACTTTTAAGATTTTAAAGCAAATAGTTTTTCTACGTTGAATGCAAAGCAAATACATGTTAGACCGACGTGGTCCATCCAAAATAGGCCACGCGCCAATAAAGTATGCTTATCATAGTACATCGAATTTATATTTGAATTTCATAGTTTACTCAGTAGTTTAAAATTTTAATTTGTATACATACAGCATAATATTGCAGGAATTATATTTATTATTAAAGGGTTTTTAATGTTAATATCAAATCGCAATCTATTATTTGAAGGATATAATTTTGTAACTTTATCCATCGATGTATTGCACTTTCGATGTATTGGCGTTAGTTACAATCGCATTGTTTCGATTTTGAACTGTCAGGAGCAGTCAGGAGATCGAACGAACGACGTTTGGGTTTTATGTCAATTTTAGTGTGATGTGTTTCTCTGTGATTATTTGATTAATTTAATTAAAGGTAAGCTAATTAAAAAGTACTTTAAAAATAAATTACGCTTAGGTGGCATTTTCCAACTAATAATATGTGAAGGAAATGACGAAGCTTCTGCAAATTGTAGGTTATGTTTATGTATATTACGAAATTATGTTTTTTAAAATAGATTTTGAACAAAGCTTTTGTGATGCAGCGCTTAATATTTAATTTTAGAAAGTCTTGTTCCTCTACTTTCATTATTTCCTCTTATATTCAAAATATAAAGATTACACCATTTCATATTATGCATGATAATGCTATTGGGTTAACATTTGGCCTTAGCTGAACCAATATTTCTACATAAACCTACGTGGATTTTACAAAAACTATTATTCATTATCGACAGATCATAATAGAAAAGATTGTATCATCTCATGTGCGGTACGCTACTCTAAACAATCAAAATATCCACTGAACCGTTAGAGCTATTATCAAAATATTGTAAAGAATTAAACCTAGTTTTGTTGGGAGCAATATGAAAATGTAATTTAAAGCCTGAACAATCAGTAAATCCCCAGGTTGAAAGTGAATATTTCCAGTTGCAAGGTAAACTATGTTATATGCACTTCCTTACATTTATTATACTCATAAGTCTTAAATTTGAAATATTTTGACATCTTATTAATATAATTTGAGGTTTCTTAAATTTAGATTCTTCATAATATTTTGATATCTGTAACGGTTTAATATCACACCAGTTTAGAGTAGATCTACCTCATATAATTCGCCGGGCACGTTTAATTTAACATCCATCATTTTAGTGTTAGTACATAATAGGATTTTAGTACATTGTAGAATACCAATTGACTAATTCTCATTTGAATATACTAACAGCATGAAAATTGGATACGCTTCAGGTTATGGCGGGAAAACGCATTAGATCACGAAATTCTCACAATTCAATACCAGTGACCAATTTGTCAAACCGCACTGCACCTCAAACAGCAAACGTTACTAATACAGCGGGACCTAAAGTTCCCGATGATCTACTTTCGCTCACTAAAGAACAGTTAAAGGCTGAGTGTAGAAGGAGAGGCCAGAAAACAACTGGCACCAAAGTTGAATTGGTATGCCTTGTGCAGTGTATCAATTTTGTTTTTTTAACTTTTAAAATTATTTCTTCCATTTATGCTTTTATCTTTTTGTGTGCTTTAACTGTATTTGTTTTATCACCGATATATTAATAGTTCTTATGTGGCGAGTTTAGAACTAATTTGCTGTTATAAATGTTTTGTGCTTGCATGTAGTAAACTAATGTTTTGCACAGATTTTGATTTGTTGGCTCGTGTATGAAAATTTATACAGGATGTCCTAAAAAGAATGGTATAATATAAAGGATAAGTATTTTGATCAAATATTACTAAGAAGTTATGTGTGTTGTTTGCTGCGAAGTTAATGCAGCTAAGAAAATTGTTTTTAATTGAAATTTTTATGAATGCATATAACTCCATAACAGTTCATTTATGAATGGAGTAAGAGGAGAATACACATGCTCTGCTTGTGACCACTTCTTTATACAAGAAATACTCATTATTACAAAAATAATTTTAGCTTTGTAATGTCATCATCAGATATGAGCAAAATAGTTGACCTTGCAACGAAAACCATTTTTTGACGTCATTTTCATTGGCATTACATTAAAAGAAATATTGAATTACATTTAGTTTATACCGTATATACAGGGTTGCGATTATGTATGGAACCGGGTTCGTTCTGCTAAAACGGTTTGAGCTAGAATCCTGAAACTTTAAAGAGACTTAGGACTCAATAAAAACTACTTATTAAAATTAAAAAAAAAATTTTTGATCCATAAGTTTTCAAAATGCAAAGCCAACTTGATTTTTTTTAAATGGGAACATGGGTTAAATGGGACATCGTTTAAAAGGTTATTTTTTTCCGAATTGAATGGTATAATAGGTTTGATGATTTGTTTGACAGAATTTCAGAAAAAAAAATAAAAATGAAAAATGAAAAAAAACGATGTCCCATTTAACCCATGTTCCCATTTAAAAAAAATCAAGTTGGCTTTGCATTTTGAAAACTTATGGATCAAAAATTTTTTTTTAAATTTTAATAAGTAGTTTTTATTGAGTCCTAAGTCTCTTTAAAGTTTCAGGATTCTAGCTCAAACCGTTTTAGCAGAACGAACCCGGTTCCATACATAATCGCAACCCTGTATATATTTTTTCATTACTACATAGTAATGAAAAAAAATTTATGCTCCATAGAGAATGTGGTTTTGTGCTTTACTATTTTGCTTGTCTCTGGTCATCATCTAATGTTGGTTTTTACTCTGCAGAGCGGGGATAGCTGTTATAGGCTCATTAAGCCTCTTCAGTCAAGGTGGAATATGAGTTTGTTGATCAGAGGAAAACTTGTCTGGGAAATCCCCCCTCACCAGTGTTTC
Source organism: Agrypnus murinus (assembly GCA_929113105.1). Classification (NCBI taxonomy): domain Eukaryota; kingdom Metazoa; phylum Arthropoda; class Insecta; order Coleoptera; family Elateridae; genus Agrypnus; species Agrypnus murinus. The sequence continues at coordinate 102,534,828 of OV816025.1, forward strand.
CAAGTTGACATGCTCAGCTTACATTTTCAGCTCCCTCTGCCTGGTCCAACCCACAGACACAAATCTTGCCCTGCAGGCCTAACCTACGATACGACCGGTATAGAAAAGACCTCTGCCAAACTTTCCATTCATAGCCCTCTTTCTATATGTCTAAGGGGTCTTGTCTCCCTGGGAATGTCGTCCAGCTCAGGAAGGAATTGTGTGCCAGTTTTTCTAATTGATCTGATTTTATAAAAGCTTATTTTTGGAGAAATGATCAACAGAGGGTTTCTCAGAAAGTCAGATTGTAGGTTTAGAATTTGTGTTTTAAAGCATGTATATTTAATTAATACTAAAACATACATAATTTTGTAAATACATTTTTACAATAGGTTTGGAAAGGAAAAAGAATTAATATTGAAACCATACTAACCATAAAGGTAAAAATGGAAACCAAAAGCAACAATAATCTAATGACATTATTCCAACATATACTCCAACTAACTAACTACAGTTTGTCAATCAAGAGCGTGACCAACGTAGAAAATATACAACGACGGGATATGCGAATATTCTTCACTATAGTGTCAACATTCAACATTTAGTTTGTAACCAATTGCAACAACAAAAGGGTGCTTTCATAAACTGAGTTCGGTATACTTTTCTCATTATTTCTGTTGCATTTCTTTATGTACGTTCCAAAGGTCCTAAAATGGTCCTGAAAAATATGAAAAAGTCAAAGGAATTCGTGAATAAGTGAGTGAAATGGCGTTTAAAGACTAAAACCATTGATAACTTATCAGAACTTGGGAAAAGTATTAACAAGGTTTGATGGTTGTATGGCTGTTTACCTTTAATGCGGGGCCTAACTTTGCGTGAAGGACAAGCATGATTAGGTACTTGAATAGGAGATAGATTTGTCTATTGGAGCTAGCCGATTATAATTGTGCGCTTGTGCAGTGAAATACAGAAGCGTCATCAGGAACCCTCTATTATCAACAACCTATGTTGAAAAATTTTTAGCTTCACCACAAGAAAGCATAACCTGCAACTGGGATAACGTTGTCGTCAATAAAGAGTCATCTGTTTGGGTTCGTAATAAGTTGGTTCGAACCTGATCTACTTTCACAAAGCTATTTGTTCTTTAAACTGCTAAAACACCTGGTAAAAATACAACTTTGAGGATAATAATAATAATTGCTACAACCCATATCCAGGAAACCATGCCCCAGATGCTATAAGCTTGTGCGGGAGGGAGGGGGCGATTATTATTATTACGTAGGACCTAACTGCGGCTGCAGCCGACTTACAGATGGAACAGCGCAAATCTCACATTTGTGTCACAGCTAAGGAAAACTGCAGAAAACCTTAACCAGATCTGCCGGCACCGGGAATCGACCTCGGGCCGCTTGGGTGAAAGTCTAGCACTCTAGATATTACAGTACCAAGGCTGTAGGTTGCTTTTCCAAATGTGGCTTTGGAAAGTTATAGGGGAATATTTGAAATATAGCCCTTGTTACTATCTGTAGAGAAGATGTTTAGAGGAAGCAACGATCCTTGGATATTTCAAGAGGACAACGATCCAAAATATCGGAATCGTTTCTGCCAACGATAGAAAGAGGAAAATGGCCTATCTAAAGATTTAAAACAACTTGTTTTTTTACAACAATTTGCTATTATTGACCAACGAACTAAAAAAGGTGAAACATTCGACACCCAGAAGTAATGGGTTTATTCAATAAAAATTCTCATTAAAAATAGGGTAAAAATTATTCTTCTTACACAATTTGCATGCTTTCTTTACTGTAACCTGTTCATGTGGATGTGGATTCTCCAAGGTATACCAAGAAATTTTTCTACAAAACTTATTCTAAAACACCTTCAGAACAGCTACACAAATGCCTAAAGTGATAATTTGAGAAACTGTGAAATTATTTAAATGAAAGTACAGGTTACTCGAGACCTGGTTTTCGCCATCCAAGAGTTAAAGACCATTCCCTAACATACAATCCATTTTTGACATCAACCCTTATACTGCTCCATATGATTAATAACAACAAATTAAATATATGATAAAATTTAGGAAAGAAGAATTATTCATTGGCAAATTTCCCAATTTTAGGATCAACTTCTAACAGAAAACTATCCCACATGAATACGAATCCTATCCCATACTAGTTGGCCCATGTCTAGTTTCATGAAATCTTACTGGAGGCCTGATTCCTCTTACTATCTCTTCACTACTGCGGATTGATCGGAGGGAGAAGAGGCGGTGTGAGGAACCCTTTAATAGAATTCAATGAAACGGCTTAGAGTAAGTACAAAGGCAGTACTTCACTCAAATGTGGGTGCTAACTCGAGCTCAAGTCGGCAGCATCCCCTCGTTAATATTTTCGTTCAGAATTTCGGGCTGATTTGGTTTACTTTATCTTTTTCAATTTTGTAATAATTCTTGGCAGTGTTTTACCAATTTATGGGATAATTTTAAATGAGCCAATGACTTAATCTTTAATTAGATCAAAATTTAACATGGGTTTCTCCTGAATTTTACTCTATTTAATTTTCTGTTATTATTTATGTGGGGTTTTCTATTTAGATATTGATTTCAAAATTGAATTGTATGTGTCTTTAATTACTGCAAAATGAGTACATGGGTTTTTCATTTTGGGGTAGATTTCAAAAATTAATTGTATATCAGTGAATGGTCTTAAATTATGACATGGGGTTTTCCTCAATTTTATCATATTTAGGTTTTGTCATTTTGGGATAGTTTTCTATTTTGGGGTTGATTTTGAAAATTGATTATATTTAGGTGAATGGTCTTGATTAGTCAAAAAAATATGGGCTAGTTTAAATTGTTTTTTATATTCATATAGTGGGAGTGCTAACTTGATTTCAAGTCATTTCTAAATATGGGTACGTCCTAATTTTTTTTATTTAACCCAAAATTAGTGCAGAATTATGGCCTTATTTTTATCATATTATGTTATGAATCTCATTATATGGTACTTTCGTGACATAATCTATCAGGGTGAAACTTGAACTTGTCTTGTAATATTCAATGAGAAAAAAATAAAAGCCTGTCTAAGAATTGCATTTGAAGAAACCAATGTCTGGGATTAGTTCAGAGTAGACTACTGTAATGGGAAATGCGAGATTTATTATGTCAAAGATGATGAAACTGCCTCCGAAACTTGGATTTGTGAGACAAACGAGCTATTTGGTTTCCAACTCAAGGTGGGAATCATTTCAGGAAACGGGTTTTTAGGACTTAACCAAAAGTAAATGTTAATGCAAAGCAAAGCATGTTGAAGCCTTTGGTAGAAGAAAGAATTCCGGAACTGTATCCTGATAGAGAGAAAACAGTGTTTATTCATCATGATGCAGCAAAGGCCCATACTGCAAAATTGACCCAGGAATACTTTGCAGAGATCAATTAATTTTTTTGCTTTAAATTGGCTAAAACAGCTTGTGTTTCAGCATCGTGCTAGCCTTATATCTACTTTTTGCACGTTTTTCACAACCTTTTTGTCCTTTTGATGATCTACCAGAACCTACTCACTGTTTTCCTGTACTGCGCTCATCTCCATAGCAATTTCTCACACACCTTTATTTTTTCTGGATAATGCTTCTGTCACTGTTTTAGGATCATTTCATTCTTGCTGTTGATTACGATCTGGTAGGTTAAATCAGGATATTTCTTAGTTTTTCTATCTCTTGCCGGATATCTCCATTTTTGATTCACCAGCTCATATTTTTCTATCTTCTTTTCATGAAAATCGTGACAGTGAATAATTTCGATCTTCGTGAATCTAACATCAGCTTTTTGAATTTCTTGATTGCTCTTAGTTACTGCATTTGTCTGTCTCTCTTTAGCTATATTACGTGCTTAAAAATAAATACTTTCTTTTTTACAGCTTTGTTATTTTTCTGTTCTCTAGTCCTATTAAATTCTTCAATCAATACATTTCTGGCTCGTTTTACCTATTTGGCATCTTAGAGACTCAAAACTGGATTTTGCTTGAAACTTTGTGCTCTTACATTGGCACATGTACTTATGCTCGGATTCAAATAGTTTTAAATGACCTAAATCCGTCTTGTTACCCATCCATGCTTCTTCTGGTATCTTGCAAAATGCAACAATGAGCCTTGTCTATAATTATTATCTGTTTGCTTGTTCTGCAAACCACTCTGCTTAGGAGTATGTGGCGCTACTAACTGATACTAAATACCGTTTGCAGCTAAAAACTTGTTTAACTCGTAATTAACGTATTCAGTACCATTATTAGTTCTTATTGTTCATTTCTTTCAACCAGTTTCATTTTTAACTTGCATTTTAAATTCAAAATAATCTACTTTTTATCTTTTGTTTTTCAAGAAATAGGCAAAAGTTTTTCAAGTGTGATTAACCGAGACTAGCAAAATAGTAAAATACAACACAACATTTGTTATGGAGCATAAAGCTTATTCATGTTACTACTTTTTAATAATATGATCTTTTTTTAATGTGCCATGCTGCACTAAAGACTACCTGTGTTGAAAGAAATAAATATTTAGTGTGGTGTGGATACACTTTAAATAAATTTAATGTATACTAAATTTTATGACATTGAAGTATTAATTAAAGTAACCTCAATGAAAATGATGTCATCAAAGGGTTTCAATTGCAAGGCCAACTATTTTACCTGTCTCTGGTGATCAGTGATAAACGTAAACATGTAGCTAGCCTCATTCAATATTACACTCATTGGTCTACATAGGTCAGAATGAATGATTTTGTTTTGTTCAACCTTGATTTGCTTACTATCAATGCCATATGCATGGCTTCTTGCCTGTAACATTGTATGCACACCATTACCGAAACGTTTTTGGTAGTAGGACTATGCTTCATTCATTCAGATACCTTAATCCGTACCATAATTCTTGCGAGTTCAAAGAATCTTTTTCTACAATGTTCAGTTTGTAAATTTCATTCACATTATTCCTCCTAGCTATTATTTGGCCTTGAATATCACAATCTTCTTTACGGTACTCTTGCTTCTACACTCTGAGAGGTCAGAATTCCTTTGTTCACCATTGTACATGAATAACACTTACTGTGACACTACTTACATACTTACAATAAGTTATTTGTGATTCATTATCTAATTTGAGCTTCACAGTTACATCATCGATCTCTTTACTAAAATGTTTTTGACTATTAACCATTATAACCTCCTTGCTGGTCACTTCTTGTGCATTTTGTAACCAATCACTCTATGTGGTCATATGTGTTGCAGCTCCTGAATCTATATACCATTGGTTATTATTCATTGCAATGTGAAAAACGCATTAGAAAATATATTTTGTTTACCCTGATTGAGACGTAGTTTTATGTATGCATATTAGCATATATGAGTTCTCGTAAGAAAAAATGCAAATGCGTTTCTTAAATGTTTTTTTAACAACTTGAATATGCGATGTAACCATTCATAGTTTTGTCACGACATAGCAAGTGATGTCCTGCAACAAATAACATAAAAATTCAATTTCACCCGTTTTGTACTACCCCCCCCCCCCAGAGTTATTTTTTTGACGTTGGCAACTCAACTCTGCTTAACTTAGGGATAGACTAGGTTGGGAATTTTTACAAGGTATGCCCAACGAAAAAAACTAGAGTGCTTTTGGCTAAATAAAACTACTATAACAACTTGGGTGGTGCATTTTCATTAGTGTTCAAACCAGAAATTCACATAGATGCCTTGATTCGTTTGCTCTTTAGTTCAAAGTATTCGACAAAAGTTATAATATTTTGGAAAGCAAGAGCCCAAATCTATTTAGCTCTATGGTGTAGTTAGTCTAACAGAACTGACAAGTAAGGCTTGTCCCAGAAAGTTTTGTACGGCTTTTAAACTAAGCTAAAAATACATAGAGAAGATTTTACTTTGATTGATATTTATTACATATTTAGGTACTGCATTAGGCTAATGCATTATAATAAATTTAGATTTCATTTACCAATGGTTTTCTACTAAACAATCGAACTTTTCTCTTAATGCCTTCCATTAATCTTTGTATGCTTTGGTTTTCCATCTTTTTGCTGCTGCTATCCTCTTTGAGGAAAATTCCTGAAGTGATTTGGTGGTGGTTCCGTTCTTCCTTAATATATTTTTTATTAGGGCCCAGACTCTCTCAATTGAGCAAATTTCTGACGTAGTGGGCAGGTTCTTTTTTTGTGACGCAATGGTTATGATGGTTTTCTAACCACTTTGTAGTGCTTTTGGCATAATGCGCCATTGCTAGGTTTGGCCAAAACAAAGTCACTTTAGTATGATTTGGTACAAATGGTAGTAATCGTTCTTGCACTTAGTGACAACAACGTTTAGCAAATATTTAGTGACAAATTTCGCAATTGATTGTGCCTTCTGCAAACAGTGATTTACTGTGAAGACCCACTCAATGGTAACCTTCCAAACGAGTACCTTTGCTCTAAATATTTCTATTGCAATTTGTCTCAGATTATTTGGAACATTCTCTTTGTTGACTACTGTATAGAATTTTGGACTTCGTAAAGTAGCAAAGTCAAACTTAAAAAGATTCATCATCCAATATTAAGAATTTTTAGCATAAACGTGCAATTTCTTGAAGCACTTTTTCACATTTCGAACTTGTACTTAAGACTGAGCAGGGCCAGCCGCCACAGCGTGGTTTTTAATTGAAGCATATGCATTACTAATCACACTTATATTTTAACAAAAACATTGTAGTTATTTTAATTTAAATATGCATTAATGCATACAAAAGCTTTCTGGGATAAGCCTTTTATAAGACAATATCCACTGCTTTATTTTGGAGAAAATAGTTTAGGAACACTACCAGCACAAGGAAGGAAAGCTGTCAAGCAAGGTTGATTTCAAATCTTTGAAAACAACAAAACATTTCATTTTGTTGTCTATTTCTGCAATTGCATCTACAGAATGAACAGTAAGTCGTTCACCATGGCCTTTGCAAGAGAGTAGATAGTATGAAATGTACTCTGCTAATGTTTCTAAGTATGTGACACATTTTCACCTATCAAAACCAGAAAAATTAATATACAGATTATCCGAAAACCAGTCTAAACATCCAAGAACGAATGAATGCAACAGTGAAGACAAACAATATGGGTAGCACAACAAAGATAAAATGGAATCATGGCTAGGTAAATTTCTAAACTAAAGGTCTCTCTCCAATAACAAGCAAGATAGCAAAAACATCTGTCATAAATATTTTATCTGTCATTAAAAGCATAAAGTGAGGTTAAATTGCTGATTGTTATAATTTCTGCATTCAAAGTGTGCTGTTTAAAACCACGATATGCTATTTAATTTTGAATTTCCACCAGAAATTCCATTTAATAATTTTAATTTTTCTTCCTGTGTATACGACATTTTGAACTTTCTGATACTCTAATGACAAATTGTGATAAAACTGATTTTTATGACAGAAGCAATTTATTCTGTAACATACTATTATATCGGCATAATTATTTTAACCTCACTTTATGCTTTTAATGACAGCTGAAGTATTTGTGACAGCCATAATTATATTCTATCTTTGTTCTGCTACCCATATCGTTTATGTCTTCCTTGTTGCACTCATTAATTTTTGTATGTTTAGACTGGTTTTCAGATGATCTGTATAAATAATATTGTAAAAACAAGTTTTGTCTGCCTTTTCAACTCATCCTTATCGCTTACAGGGTGGGATTAAAGTATGCAATATTAAAAAAGAAAGCGAACTTAACTGGTTTTTTTAAAAACGCTGAACACGTCGATTTTGTTTTTTAAAAATACACATTAATATTTGCGATTCACCTCCCGACTTTCATTTGTTTCTAAGTTATGACGTCATCATAAAAAAAATTTAAATGACAATATAGATTTTTTATAGTGGAATCCGATAGTGATTTTTCTTCCCTTTATGATCATGCAAATAAATCATAAGGTTGCATGACAAAAATCCTGAGAAAAATCGATCTGAACATTTAATGTTATTGATATTATGGTATCAATATATCAATATATTAGATCGATTTTTCTCAGAATTTTTGTTATGCAACCTTATGATTTATTTGCATGATCATAAAGGGAAGAAAAATCACTATCGGATTCCACTATAAAAAATCTATATTGTCATTTAAATTTTTTTATGATGACGTCATAACTTAGAAACAAATGAAAGTCGGGGGGTGAATCGCAAATATAATGTGTATTTTTAAAAAACAAAATCGACGTGTTTCAGCGTTTTTAAAAAAACCGGTTGAGTTCGCTTTTTTTTTTAATATTCCATACTTTAATCCCACACTGTATATTTGAGGAAATGTATAAATATAGTTGCTGGGAAGTTTAATATTTGTCGACTTTCTTTTTATTATTTTGACTGGTTGCAAGCACAGTTCAGCTACACTTTATAAATTTTGAAATTTTTATATACAGTGTGTTCATTTGAAACCCTCCCACTTCAAATATCTCTTAAACTATACGAAATATAGATTTCAGTAAAAACATTTGATGAGAACATTTAATTGTAGTATTGACGAAATTATTCACCTTTCCCTTTCCACCAGCAAACCCAACTTTGAAATGTCAAATGGCAACCCCACTTGTGACAATTAACATATTTTAAAGGATACAAAACTTAAGAAAATTGTTAGTGTAAAAAAAAAAGTTAAATTGGGTTATGGGTGGCTGAGATAAAAGGAAAAGTTTTTTAATATCTTTTAAAATATTTGAGATATAAACATCAGACTATTATCAAATGTATTTAACTGATCCTTTTATCTACTGCCTTCTATATTTTATTTTTTAAATTTTTCTTATAAAGTTTTACTGTTTATACCCATTAAAATAAGTTCTTGTCAAGAGGATTTGTGTTAAACAGTTTTGGTAGAATAAAATAATAAAAGAAGGGTGGCTGTGAATAGAGGGGCAAGTAAAAAAAAATTTGACAACATCCTGTTGTTAATCTCGAATAGTGCAAGAGATATTATAGGGAAGTGTTAAAACTCATGACCCGGTTTCAATTTTTTTGCACTAATAAATTTCTTTCTTTTGTCACAAAGGCAGGGTTGTCATTTGACATTTTTAAATTGAGGTTGAAATGAGATGAAAAGTTTTGATGATACCACAATTAAATGTTCTCTTTGAAAAATCAATCAACGTGTTTTTGCCATAATTGCTATTTTGTATAGTTTAAGGGGTATTTCGAGGGTGGGAAGTTTACAAATTAAAATACTAGACCAAATACTTGATAGTCTAGGTTGAGCGAAAACATCACTTAATTAGTGTTAAGCAGCAAATTATATTAAATTAGTGCATTTTGCTGTCCACTTAAGTGATGTCTTGGCAAAACTAAAATGTTATTTCACTGGCTTCCGAGTTAAGAGTGAAGCATGAGTATTCTCCGTCTTAAGATTATTCTACCATTAAACAACCTTTTTTACTACATACAAGAAATGTATCTTTAAACATTATTCCAGGTTTTTCAGGATACCCTGTATAATTTGTACATCCTATTGATCAGTATTTATGTTACAAAGTAATATTATTGCTGATATAATTTTAATTAGGTAACGGTATTAAAAAAAATTATAATTTAATGACTCATACGGGGTTAATTTACTTTTTTTAATTAACATATTTATATAACAATTGTTGTTATCTTTAGTTTTAACTTTAATTCGTGTTTTAACAGAATTTCTAAAATTGCACGGTTGTTTGTTGTTATTGAGAAATTTAATATGCTTGTAATACAATGAATGCCTGATTTCTCTTCGCAGTTATTAACAGTAATTACCTAGTTATCACTTCATTATTTCCTCTCTACATGCAAAAGTAGGTCATAATTTTTTGATTTGATAACTTTCTATGCTTTTAATATCTATTAGTGTATATCATTGCGCTTGGTAAAGACCCATTTGCAAAAAAATTTTATAGGAAGATATGCTTTCCATTTTGTTTGAAAAATGAAAATTTCTTCTCATGATCAACTTTCATTTCTTCATATGGTATGATGTTTATTGACTGTACCATTTAAGTTATAGTTTCTTTATTACGACCAGTAGTTGAGGTAGTTTAGAAATTAGTAGTGCTTTGTGCCTTTTGAATAGCATCTAGAATGCTTGTGCTGCTAGAACTAATACGATTTATAAAGTAAGTACACTGGTGACTATTAATTTTAAGTTTATTTTGTGGATATATTAATGGATTTATTAATTTATTATACACCACCGCACCACGCAACAGAAATTGCCCTACCTGTTATTTTTTAATATTTCCAGGAATTGTTTGTATTATATAAGGTGAATTTCATATAATAAATTTAGAGGTTACTTTAAATTAAAGTGGCAGACTGAATACACTCTAAAAATGTATGGTAGCTGTACTTACACTCTGAGATAACTTTAACTTAAAGGGACCATAAAATTGATTATGAAAGTGGTTCTTAAATTTTAATTGTAACAATTTTTGCAACAATGCAGTTGCATTCTGAAAACATATATTTGCAGTAAACAGTGTTTCACACTGTTTTAATTAAGCAAAGAGAATAAGTCTGTTATTGTGGTTTTATCTAAACACTATGTTCCTATACATACGAGGGGAACACTGATAATATCTAGAATGCCATGTTTCTAAAAACGACAGAAATTTGTTTTTAGTGTACAGCTACTTTTTAATGTTTTGCGAGTTGATTGCCGTTTAGTTTGTTCGATTTGTTCTAATAGTTTTTTAATTATCATTTAAAGATTGTGTGTTCACCCAAAAATGAATTTGACTAGAGAACATTTCCGGGCTATGATTTTTTACGATTTTAAATCGTCATTAACGTCTAAACAATGTGAAGATCGGCTTAGAAGTGCATTTGGTGAAGAAGCCCCGTCTAAGGCAACAATTTATAATTGGTACAGCGAATTCCAAAGAGACTGTTTTTTTTAGTGGTGAATTTCGTGAAGGACGCCCAAGAACTGCTGTTACTGATGAAGATATTGCCGCTATACGAGCAATGCTTGAGGAAGATCGACAGACATCTTATGAATTTATTCGGGCGACATTGGGCATTGGTATCAGTCAAATACAAAACATTTTACATCAACAGTTAGAAGTGAGAAAACTTTGTTGTCGATGGATTCCACATAAACTGACTCCCGATCAAAAAGAACAACGCATTGAATGATGAAGAAAAACTCTGGAAAAATTTCAAGGCGGTACTTTAAATTTGGTTTGGAATATCGTCACTGGTGACGAATCTTGGATTTATTGGCTCAATGGATCTTTTGAACCGAACCTAAGCCTACAAAAGTTCGAAGAATTCGCATTGCTGGTAAGAAGATGATTGCTAGTTTTTTTATAAAACGGGTCATATTGCTACTATAGCATTAGAAGATAGACGTACGGTTACTGCCGATTGCTACACAAATGTATGTTTACCACAATTCTTTGAAAAAGTTCGTGAAAAACGTCCCAAAGGAAAAATAATCTTAAATCATGACAACGCATCGTCGCATAAAGCAAAAGTAACAACTGAATATTTGGCTGCCCTAAAAGTCAGCACCATGGACCCTCCACCGTACAGCCCTGATCTAGCACCTTGCGATTTCTTTTTGTTTCCTAACATTAAAGATAAAATGCGTGGAATCACTTTTTCGTCATCAGATGAAGCAGTGGAACATTACAAAAACCTGGTTTCTGAAGTGTCTCAGAAAGAGTGGCATCATTGCTTTAAGGACTGGTTTCATCGAATGCAAAATGTATTGATGTTAAAGGGGAATATTTTGAAAAACAATAAAATCATTGAAATTTTTTTAAAACTAATTCTTGTTTGATTTTCTAAGAATTTTCAATGTCGCCCTCGTAAAATAGCACTATGAGAGAGTTTCTACTAAACATCAGCGTAACCCCACCAAAGACCAAGAACTAAAGACACTAACGGTTGCTCTTCCCATCTTCGTATAACTTTATCTGGTGGTTAAATGTTAAGAGATACGATTGTAGAAACAATTGTAATCATAGTTATTAACTTACAGATAACTTTATTAGGAGATGAATAGAACTGTCCTAAGGGTGGTCAATCCCTACGAAATCGACCAAAATAACCAAAAGTGTTGCTCGACCATTTTCGATTATTCTTGTTTTTTTCCCTGAATATTCCCTTACAGTTGCAATGTTGAAAAATGCCATTATTTTATTTTTATATGTTTTTGTTTTGCGGCCGCATTCATTTGTTTACATCAACCTACCGTGTTTTCTGTAGAAATCGAGCTTCAGGAAAGTTATCATAGCTTGGTTATGATTAATCACAATTAATATTATCGGTTGCATGGCCTACCGCTAGGAGTACTGATCAAACAGTATTTGTAGTTAAGTTACGTTGACCTGGGTCAGAAGTTGGGTGGGTGACCCCTATACTAGTGGTACGAAAATTGCAACTGGTTGTACTTTTGGAGGGCATGTTATGCCATCAGTCCCGGTTACCAGTGTTATACTGGTAGTGGTTAGGTCATGTCAGAGGCGCTGGCGCGACCTAAGAACTCTGACACCTATAACCCAAATGACCAAAATCCCCTTCTGATGATGAACTACGATTTTTGAATAAATGCAGACTTTAGTTTGAAGAATGACTATGAAGGAAGAAGAAGGTCAGGTTTAAATTTTCTGCACTCTAAAAAATTACCGGTAAATTTACCCTAAAAAATGGAGGCAACTATGTTACCTCCATTTTTTGAGGTAAATTTACTTTAAAGTGTAATTTTTATAGGAAGTGGGAAATTACAATATAAGGTTAAATTTGCATTGTAAAGCATCCTTTTTAAATAAATTAAATTAAAATTACAATCTCAATGTAATTTTACATTTTAACATTAAAACACCTGTGTAAAGTTACATGACAAAGTTAATATTTCATGGCAATAGTACTTTTCAGGGTTAAAATACAAATGTGAAAATACTTCTTGAATGTAACGATGACTTGTGAAAGTACTTGCAAATTTAATCGTTCCTCTGAATATTATTTACACTGGTAAATGGATTGTATGAAACAAAATAAAATCAAAGTAATTTTTATTGAACATATGTACTTATATAAAATATAAGACATTAACAGAACTTCTTTTAAGGGGCTTTCGGAAATATTTGGTCTCTCAAAGACGTTCAGATAAAGTTTCGATTCCACCTAGAAAATTTAAAAATTATAAATTATATAAACAATTATACACGAGTACCTTTCTATTACAGTTATGCTAGTTTATTTCAAATTCTTCAATTTTTGATTCATCCTAGAAAAACATTAAATTAAATATTTTTATTTTATTGGTTTAAATTTGTAATTTTAACATATACTTACCGATTATTTTTTAACTTCTACTATAAAATAAAATTCTTCCCAGCTTGGGTCATACGTGTAAATATTTGCCTTTAATAAATCTGCACTACACTACAACAAAAAACAAAATATTAATGAGCAATGAACACTTCGTTCGATATCGATAGGGTATGCCTCGCCGATTGCGAAACCTGTAACAAGAAATCATCCGACCATTCCCCAAAATCCCAATTTGGACTGTTCATAATGGGTTTCTGAATTCTTTCACGAAACAAAGGTCACCATTCATCAACAAACACGTGCAATCAGCGAAATAGTATCTCATCGGTTAAAAACATATTAAGGGTAAAATTACACTATACTTGTTAAAGTTCATCTTATCTTTAATATTACACTAAAAATGAATCAAGTTATTGAGTAATAATAAATTTTCAAGGAAAAGTTTCCTGAGTTATGTAAATTTACATTATGGATAGTGATTTTAACCAGTTAAATGTAGTAGAATAACTTATATTTGTGTAATTTTACACAATTAAAGAACATTTTACCACAAATAGTAAAACAACTATTAACGTATAGGTAAAGTAAAATTTTAGAGTAAAACTACCGCAAATAAGAGAGGAATGTTAACTCTTTCCCAAGGTAAATTTCAACTCATTTTTTACAGTGTGCTGTATATGTCTCTATATCAGTACTAGTACTACAAAAATAAAAGGTTGGCACGAAATCTCTTTTGTTTTAGATACATGTAAACATATCTTTCATGATTTTTTGGTTTTCACCATTTTTTGACACCTTGTATCTCAAAAAGGTAAAATCAAAAATTCTAAAAATGTCAAAGATTGAAGTATTTGTGGGATAGAATATTCTGTAAAAAAATTGTAATGGTGATTTTTCCAGTAAAAAAGTTACAGAAGCTTAAATATCAGTAAAAAAATACTTTGGTGTAGTTGGAATTTCGCTAAAGAACATGGTTTTATACCGCATCACAAGCTATTGGCGCTAAAGTAAACATGATAACTTTTACAAAATTCTTTTAAAAATTCCTCAGAACTTATACAAATCAATTTAAATAATATTCACCACTGATGTACGCTTCAAAGCAGATACCACAAACTAAATTAGAAAAATACCTAGAAATGCATTTGGGTTATCACCTTACGTGGAAAAATTCATATGGACCAAAAGCATTTGTTGGAGCTAACTTCATATGTAGACTCTTATACCATTTATCTTCTAAGTTATCAAAATATTGAAAGGCGCGCTTTGACATTTGATTTCTAACAATGTTATTTTTTACACTCTTAAGAACGATTTGTCTTAAATAGCATTTTCTATGTTTTGATTTGAAGCAAAATTAGAAACATTCATCTAAGCTTGGGAGATGTTGGCGATGCATATGTTGAGAAAATTTTACTTTCCTTCAAGAAATCTTTCATTCGTAGCTGATGATGATGAATTTAGCAACTAATGCCTCTAAAGCTATAATTATTAAAACATAACCTAAATTTATCTTTTCGTAAAATAGGACTTTTATGATAGTTATAGTATTGCAAAATGTATTTTACGATGCGTATAAAACTAGTTCTCAATTTTGAATATTCAAATATAACATATTTCTAACGTTAAGTTTATTGAAGAGTAATACAGTTTTGGCAGGAAATTCACAGCTGCCGTTAAAACTCGTTTATTTTTACTTCCCATGCACACCTTCTAACATTCAAATACATCTTCGTCATCCACATAATAATATACCGATGGGGCCAAACTTATATATAACAGATGTGAGTGGAAGCGAACAAAGTGCATACTTAGTATGAAAGAAAGAGATACATATAATATATCTAATATTGTAGTAGGCCGAAGCTGTATGTTTTGAAAATTATTATGACATTAAAATTTTTATAAATGAAAATGACAACGGCACGCGCGTTTTTTAATGAATAGGCGCAAGGAGACCAGCAATAATATACTATTGATCCAGAAAATAGAATTTGTTTAGTTAAAGGACCCCACATGTTTCTTACGGAAATTGGATCCCGGTCAAATTGGCTGAAATTTTGATATGTTGCAGTTTATATCATCCTGATCAAAGTCTCCATGGCCACGAAGCTCTAAGATTCGTTTTGGAGTGACTGAGCACGAAAGGCAGGAAAAATTCATACTTCGGTTTATAGATTAACACGTACAGCCTCAGTAATGTCATTTTTTGTGTATAATTTTTGTTTTTGTTTTAATTAACACAGGTGATTATGTTGTTTTGCATCGTGTGTATCATGTGAAATTATATATAACTACCTAATTGAGATAATGAAATGCCATGTTCACAAGTCTTCTTCTTAGTTTTTATAGTTTTTTTCTGAGTATCCGTCTTTTTTACCCACTTCCGGTTTATGCGGAAATGACATAGCGTATTTTTGGTGGATAAGGCAACTTTGTGATTTCAAAAGGAACACCCTGTATATTTTTTCACAGTTGGAAAACTCATTGCTATCCCTTTCCAAAAGTACCAGACTTATCATGGTTATTATACAGGGTGATGGTTTAATAAGCTCTTAAAGTGAATACCGCATGTTATTGAAATGCTACAAAAAAATATAATGATTCGTAAAGTAGACCATGGAAATAAAAGAAAACATCAGTGTAAACGTAAAATTAGTTTATTGACAATTACATGTTACTTCAATTGCTAATATTCAAAACGTACATATGAAACTCGATCTAACAAAGGATAACAGGATACTTATGAAAACATTAAACAATTAAGAAATAAACAAATCACGAAACATTAGTTATAAAAGATTTCAAAATGTCATCCATCTACTTGGATACATTTATTTATTCGCTTTACAAAGTTACCATTGCTTCTACTTAACACCTCGGGGGTAAGGCTGTTAAAGGCATATCTTTTTTCTTAGCATTTCAATAACATGCAGTATTCATTTTAAGAGCTTATAAAACCATCACTCTGTGTAATAACCATGACAGGTATGACACTTTCGGAAAGGGGAAACAATGGGTTTTCCAACTGTGAAAAAATATACAGGGTGTTCCATTTGAAATCTCAAAGTTGCCCTATCCCTGCAAATATGCTGTCATTTCCGATTAAACCGGAAGTTGGATAAAAGGACGGATACTCAGAAAAAACTTAAAAAAATAAGAAGACTAGTGAACACTGCATTTCATTATCTTAATTAATTCAAAAGTTATATAGGTTTGTAAAGGGTCAAAATATAATGGGACACCCAGTATAATTTCACATTCACACGAAAGCAAAACAACACAATTACCATGTTAATCAAAACAAAAATAAAAAATATACATAAAAAATGATGTTACCAAGGCTGTACGTATTAAAAATCCATAAATCGAAGTATGAGTTTTTCCTGCCTTTCGTGCTCTGATACTCTTAATTTTAGAGCTTTGTGGCCATGGAGACTGTTGATCAGAATGATATAAACTACAACATATCAAAATTTCAGCCAATTTGACCAGGATCCAATTTCCATAAGAAACGTGCAAGGTCCTTTGACAAAGAAAGAGAAACTGTAGTGAAGGGAATTGGCCAAGAGTGGTGAATCAACATTCAGTGTCATTGTACCGGATGGGAAACAGGTAGAAGAAGAGCATGCTATAGTGGCAAAGGCATCGCTCATACTGCTAAACATTCTTTCTATGTCATGGTGCTGGAGCAATGGGAGCTTAAAGAAGGTAACTGCAAAATTCCAATGCAATCTTTCAAAATGATCGAAGATCAAGTAGAGTAACTAGAGCAAAATCTGTAAATAACAAATAATTCTTTTTGGACAACTTTGAATTTTTGGAAAAGTTTTGGTTTTAACTTCATGACCTTCAGAATTGAGGACTCAGTCACTTATTATTGATAATGTCTGGGCTGTTATAGGCAAGCAGATCTAAAAGGAAAAGCCAACATCTGTGCAGCAACTCAAAAAAGTGTGGTATGAAGAGTTGTTTAAATAAAGTTTTATACCTAAATTATTGTATAAGATAATTTTTAGTAGGTTAAATATTGAGAATATTAAGTACAAAATCTTAGTGCAAAATCTTAGATCATGATCGTTTTATTTTCTTCAAAAATTCTTTAACAAAATGCAAGTTGCAGGCAACTACTTATGTTGCGTAGGGTGTATAAGTGTTTATGTAAATGTTATAAATATTAACAAATATCCCAATTACTATTACAGCTTTAATATTAAACGTTTCAACTTTAAATATTGCAAATTTAGGTTAGGTTAGGTTATGTTAGGTTAGCCATGTGAGCCAGAAATACTATTGCCTTTTTGAATTTGGCACACGGTAGGACTGTTGGTTTTTATAAGTTTTGGTTGGCAACTGCATTAATGTTGACATTACCATTAAGCTGTGTCATCATTTTCATTACACTACATTTTAAACGGAGTCTCAAAACCGTACATTTGTATTTAATTTATGATGATACATATTTCGGTAACAAAGTTACCTTGAAAAATGTTTAATAATAATAATAGCATTTATTGCCTAACAGTCTCCCTATTATAGGACAAATTACAAAGAAATAAAAAATTAAATGACGAATTAAAAAATATTAAATGTAGTTAAACAGGATTAGATCTAATCTAACAGAAATAATGAAACAATGATAAACCAATAAAGATAAAAGAGTTTGATCCTAAATAACATAATCATCAAGACCTTGCAAAGCTACTTTAGTAATATAATTCAAAGTACATATCATAATGTATACCACAGTTGTTACAAATCACATTAAAATTACGACATATAAATATACACAGGAGATTTTAAATATAAATTGGTTCTGGCTCTTATCAAAAAATTCTGGAATTTCTCGTTCTTAAGGGTGGGACGAACAATTAATTTAAAATGTAGTGCACGACTTTCTAATATTTCTGGTAATGATAGTTTGGTATTCCTTATGATGCAATAAGTTATTAGAAAAAAGAATCAAGTGATAAAAAGTATGTCTCGTGACTCTTCCACTTATACATGTTAAAGGCGGTCTGACACCCACGTCCGACTGTGTAACGATTCTGGCAGTGGTATCTTGGTATTCCTTATGATGCAAAGAGTTAGTGAAATCTAAATCAGATGATAAAAAGTACATATGTTTATAGGAACTCTTTATTTAAAAACTTTAAACGAGTATCCTCTGCAGAGAGACTGAGATGCAATTTTCTTATGGCTATATTGTTGCACCTTGTGTTCGATATGATAAGATTAATACCTTCCGAGATGGTAGAAAATACATCCATAATTTCCTATGGTGGCTCTATTAACTATTTGTATATTTTGTGGTTAATGAAATATTGTCATAAGGTCAAATGGTGCCAACATGAATATTTTATTGAATTTGCAGGAAATTAAAGAAGGTAACAGTATTTCTGGCTCATATGTTAAAAATGCAGTTATAAGAATATTAAATTTTACTGAACAGTTTCATGATTGCATAGGGTACAGCGTTATTAATTATATTTTGACTGCCCTTTTATCTTTGTTATTGTTCAATATAAAAAAAATGTTTTGTATAAAAGTTGTATTGTTTTACCTATATTTTTTAAAATGCCATCAAAAAAACAATCGCCTGTCACATGCTATAAAATATACATAAATCTTTTGAATGAAGCACCCTGTATATTATTATTATTTTTGAATAGCCCTTCTTTACCTGATTCTAAATATACAGGGTGATTGGTAAGTCAACATATTCCTTGTAGGTGTTAGTAGAGCTCATTTACAGTCTATTTAGCCCTAATGTCCTTTAAGCAAACTTCGATGGTTTTTGAGATATTTCAACTTTTCTGTTTTTTTGGAACCCTTTCCCTACTACACATACTGCACTACCTACTACAATGTCTTGTGGTGCACTTCAGATACAGTCAGATTTATCCCAAAAGTGTTAAACTTCAAGTAGGTAGGTGCAGTGGTCTGTAATTACTATTATTACTATGGAGACGGCGTAAACAAGGGTAGCTATTATTCTAGCGGGATCCAAACACTTTTTAGCGGGCTCTAATTTAGAAATTTACACTCTAAAAACAGGTCCATAAATTGGTCAAGATTGCCCGACTGGGCATAAACAACTCAAATCTAGGCTTATAAAGAAAAATTTCCAACCATCTATGCATTCATTCAGATATTTATTTCTAAAATTTGGTAAATCGTTATTTTCGTTAATTTTAAATGTTATTAGTAGTATGGAATGGACTAAAAAACAAAACTTGAAATATCTCAAAAACTATTGAGTTTCGTATAGGTAACATCTAAATCGATTCCAAATGACTCCTTAAAAAGAATACGTCTACTTCTCAGTCACTGCGTATAATGTTGTATTAGTCTATCATTAATACTTCTTGACATACTATCCTATGATCAAAAAGTCTTTGGATCGCAATAGCCATGGAATGTAAAATCCATCTATAGAATTATTTACTTCTACTGCCCATAGTTTTTTTGAA
The DNA here is from genome assembly GCA_929113105.1 of Agrypnus murinus. NCBI lineage: Eukaryota > Metazoa > Arthropoda > Insecta > Coleoptera > Elateridae > Agrypnus > Agrypnus murinus. The sequence continues at coordinate 102,554,618 of OV816025.1, forward strand.
CTGTTACAGAGTAGCGCCAATGTATCTTGTGTAGCGCTAATGCAGACACAGCCAACTGTGTCAAGAAAATACGACATGCTGACACCGCTAAACAGGGCACCATAGTACACAGAAAATGTTAGGTTAACGTACGCTATTATTACCTATTTCATGTGCTTGCAGTTATTTTAAGTATTACTTAATAACATTTATAAAAAGAACACAGAATGGAATTTATTTGAACTATTATCTCTTGACATGACAGTTGTGAAGTCAATGTCAAAAATAATAGAAATAAATAATTTTATAGATAGCTTGTTAATTTCATGGCAACCCTGATCCAAAGACTTTTTGATCATACTATATTTTCTATTGGAAGCAGCCACAACTAAGATTTGAACCAATGTTCTTCGGATCAAGATGCAGGATCTTCTACCATTCAACCATGGAAAGTCATAAAAAATATGCCGGGTAACAACGGCCATATGATACTATCTATTAATTCTTTATTTACCAACCAATTTAAATCATACCTTGTTGTTTTATTTATAACTTCATTCCACATTTTTATAGGTGTACTAAATTTCCCTAAGACCTCCGGTTTCACCAGAAGTGGAACTAACTTCAAAATCTTAAATAGAATGTATGACTTATTTTTGCATATGCTGAATCTACAAGAACCCTTGAATCCAATTACACTTTGTTTGCTAAGTTTCCTTGATATGGTTACAGAAAAAACAACTTTTTAATTTTGAATCTAGCAAGCCGTGATCGATTAATTGTAACTAAAAAAATTTGAAATCAATACTATTTTCTTTATTTCAATAGAATAACTCGCAATGATATGATATGCCTATCTCATTAAGATTTTTCAAGGAAAAAAAACATTCTTTGTGGAAATCACAGTAGACTATGCCAAATGCAGTATAAACAAAAGAATGTAATAAGTAAGAACAGCTTCATTATGAGAAATCAAACGTGAATATGGTGTAAATCAAGCAACTGCAGAAAAATTTAATAAAACAGGATTCTGCAGTTACAAATACAACTGCCACCAAAATTCATTTTGCCAATGGTTTTTCCAACCAATACTTAATAATGTAGAGAATTATATTGCCAGTAAGATTTTGTTTTCTATTAAGCTATATGCTTAAACAACTTAAGCTATAAACAAAACACCAAAGTTTGATGTAAATTGGTTGGTAAGTAAAGAATTAATAGCTAGTACCATAGGACCGTTGTCATCTAGTATTTGAATGAAAGGAAATACTGATTTGTAAGTTGAGGCAAAAAATTGGCTAATTGGATCCCAATTTTCAACTGGCAGTTTTTATAAAGAAAAAAAATTAAAAACTTGTCTCTTTCTTAGTAAGGCAGTAAAACAGTATGCCAAGTGTCAATGCAATGTTTGATACATTCAAGATTGATATATTCAAGATGTCTAGGTCTACACAGGTTTTTGTCTAGATTCTTGATGGATAGGCCTTATGGTGAAACTAATCAGTGTCAAGAGGTTTGCGGGATGTTAAGTCACCATAAATCTTTGTTCGAAACAAAAGAGTTAAAGTTTAAAACTGTCGCAATTTACACTAGATTAAGATCATTCTGGGATGCTTGCCAGCTAAATTCTGACACTCAGTTTGTAAAATGTGCTGGATATCAGCAGTTGCCAGATTAGAAAGAGAACACTATTATGGCAATCTCTATTGTTATAAAACTGAAAACATTTAAATATATTTATAATACATAATGATTTTTGATTAGTATTTATTTAATGATAACTTTAAATAGTGGTAATTATTATTGCAAAGGCTGGGTTGTGTTTTGTGTTTGACTCAGCCCCACCAATTGCCGCTTATCAAAGTAAGAAGATATTTTAAGTTGAGCAACAATCTACTAACCGTGTTCATTCAGGATAACAACTGAGTCACTGCATAATATATTACACTCATCTTTGACTGATGATTCTTTTTTGGTAGCAGAAAAACTTGAGAGTCTGATAAGTTTCACCAATCCCCAGTTAACCTACACCAACAAATACTTACAAATTTATCAAAATCTCTTATATGTACAATGTTTCCAAGTCATCTAGAAATAAATTCATTATAACATTTTTGGGGGGGGGGGTATTATAAGACTTTGATTATAAGATATTAACACTAAACATGTTTGGGTTGCATAATGCATACAATTAGAAAACCAAATTCCAAACCAACCTCAGGTCTCATTGCTAGCTGCTGCATATTTTCGTGTCGTCAGTCAGTTACTAAACTTCTTATGGCATTTCAAATTTGTGAAGTTTGTGGAATGGAAATGGTGGTGAGTTCAACAAGTTAGGAAACTATTTTGCAGAAAAATAGAATCAGTATCAGTTTTGAAAAAACCTACAAAAACATTGAAATAATCGACCTTTTCTGTGAATGGAAAAATTAGGCGGAGTTAAATATATTTTTATGAAATTCCAACTACAGTGAAGACTTGCTAATTCGGATTAAATAAAACAGGGGCAATCCGAATCATCGCGATTTTTGGATTACCGCGTCTGTAGAGTTACAATGTTTTATTTTTAAATAAATGCAATTAAAACATTCTGCAAGAAAATTTATTTAAAAATAAATAAAACTACAAAAATAAAACAAGAAATAATATTCCGCATTAATACGTCGTTAACCAAAAAAGCGGTGATTTTTACTTTTTTTGTGTTTTGTGAACTTAATACGTTGGATATAATTTTTCTTTTAAATCTTCTGGCATCATAATTGTTTTTCTACCGCCCCTTACACAAAGTCACCGCTTTGCAACTGTTTCTGAAAGGGCTTCTCTGCATGCGAATCATTGAACAGCATTTCTCCCGCAATTTTTAACACACGCAAATTGTCTTTAGAATTAAATATCCAATACTAAGTATCCTTTACTTGCTCTGACGTCATCGTTTTGAAATGTGTGAATGTGTATTTTACGAGTTTAAGCTGATCAGCGCCTACACCGCCCTTTTAAGGGCATATCCCTAATTGATTTTAATAAATATTTTAGTTTTAGAAAAATCTTTTTATTTTTGTAGAAAAATATTCAATACGGCGTTAGGTTAGGTTAAGATAGGATATGTCAAGTTAGGTGAGGTCAGATCAGATCAGGTTAGGTTAGGTTAGGTTAGGTTATTTCAGGTCAGGACAGGTTAGGTTAGATCAAGTCAGGTCAGGTTACGTTAGAGTAGGTCAGGTCAGGATAGGTTAAGAGTGGAACATCATTGAATTTATTGCGCCATGGAATTTCAACGAAAAAACTTCCCATAAACTTAACATGAGGCACAAAATGTGGCAGAACTTTTTAAAGGGGCGTTTTCGCACTTTGACACCGGCACCATTCGACTCTCCTTTTCAAGCACTGTCATCATAGCGCAGACAGTAGGGCGCGGGAAATTTAATAATCAATACAAAGATATAATTGGCATGCCCGACCATAGTATATAAATAACACGAATAGCACTGTTGTAAATAAAAATTATTTAATAAAATAATTTTTATCATCAATCATTATAAAAGTTAATAGAAACTTTATATAAAAATGTTATTGGCAAGTAGAACACAGTGGTCCATACGAAACTAATACAAACCGCAGAAATCACAATTGAATGGTTTGGTTGACAGATTTTTGTCTTTTTTAATAATCGTCTTAAAACTGTTTAGAACTTTTTAAATTTTCTCAAATCTTATAACAATAAAAAGATTTAATAAATATGTACCTCAATTTTAAGTGGAGTAATTAATATCCAGTGGTTTTTTTCTTTATTAAACAGCTACACAAAAAATTTAATTGCAAATTACATAAATAACAGTTAAAACATTTGTTTAATTTCCCACACTTAATTCAACATGTGGATAAATTCTCATTGTTCTAATTATCTAATTAAATATAATTTTAAAAAGTTTTCTAAGATCACCTATAGACAAGTAGTATAAATACATGGCTCGTATTCCAAAGTGGTCAATTAAAGTTTCATTTGAGGCAGCAAGATTTTTGAAAAAGTGAATCTAGCCACTGAAACTATGGTTGTGTGTGATTGTCTATGCTTGTTAGATTGAGAGAACATATACACTAACGTCGAAAAGTTTGGAAACACCACTGTAATTCATTGTAAATGGTAAATATTTTAGAAATGCTGGAATTTATTTGTGGAAAACCTTTTAATTGATATACCTGTGTTTGTTTAAAATATAATTCTTTCTAATCCTAAAATTTCCTAAAAGTTTGCAATAATAACGGTATTTTCAGGAAAGAGAATAAAGGGTGTGTGAAAGGGCTTTTTAAGTGGTAACAATTTAGGTATTTCCCACAGAGTGCATTTGTATAGCAGTATTCATTGGAAGAAGTTGCTTTTGTAAGATAGTGTCTGTTTATTGCAGCAAAAGGTGGTCATATAAATAAAAACAAATTGTAAATATTTTTTGAAAATATAATGAAATAAATTTACTACAAATGTTGTTTTCTTATTTCTTAGATCATTTAGAATACTTTTTGCACAAAAAAGCTAATGTATTTAAAAATTATTAGAAATTAGGATAGTGTTTCCAAACTTTTCGATGGTAGTGTATGTATGATCTTAGCAGTTGATTGTAGAGTAGGTGTGAAATGGAAAAACGGATCTTACATATAACTTTTAAACCATACTGGTAGCATGAGATGTTTTTTAAATAAAAAATATAGGAATATTGTTAGAAATAATCTTGTCATATACCCACTGGAACTATAAATCTTAATGTTTAGACTATGGCTATCTATATTCTTGCAAAATTTTGCTTAAAAGCAAATACTTTCATCTTAATAATTTACAATAAAACCCATCTTCCTTCAGCCTCAGTAAATTATTAATTAATGTGAATTATTACGACTTGAACAAAAATCTTTCTTTATTGATGATTTATTATGATTTTATAAAGAAAATAAAAGTAATGAAGAAATTTGGAAGAAACACACAGTACGGCCATAAGTTCTGTCAGTACTTTAAGTGCTTATAGCTACACTAAGTACACAAAAATGCACAAAATCATTATAATTTTTAACTGACAATTTAATTGATTTTTTCAACATTTTGATATTTTTGTGACGTTTTGAACATGCGACCGCTTCAAGTTTCTCCCAGAGAGTGTAATCCAGAGGATTTAGATCTGGACTTAAACTTGGCCAAACCAAGAAATGAGGTTTAGAACATTCTTCACTAGCCATTGCTGAGTGGTTTTGGCTTTGTGAGTTAGTGGAATGCTGAACAAGAATTGCTATGGAAATCAGTAACTACATTGTACTTACATACACACATGCATTTACAGTGTTGCCACTTTTTAAACTAAATTTGCATCTTGGCATACAACCTTGTGGGCAAGGCATAGCCGTAATGCCCTAAATAAAATGAATTGAATATATTAGTAAGATACTTGCATTGTGTCATAGATCTGAAAGATTAAATTAATAAGAAATTCTTGAAAAATTTAAATGAGGGATTGAGGTGTAATCTAAAATTTTGTGGGTACAGAAGATTTTAGAAGAGTTTAAGATTTTGTTGTAATTTATTAAAATAAGTACATGACTCTGATCTTTAATATTACCTTCATAACTGCAACTGGAGTGATGGTAATGCTGAACATTTAGTGGCAATACTCCACAACAATGTTGAAAAATCATTAAATGAAATAGCACCAATCCAAACAAAAATCATCAGAATTGGCAATAATTAGTTTGATGAAGAAATCCAATATGCACTGAATGAAAGGAATAGAAGTATCTTTTACGAAAAACTGTGGAATATTGGAATAATTACTTATAGGAGCAACAGAAATGAATCTAGAAATTTATTAAGAAAGAAAAAAGTGTATGTCTTATACTGAACTGATTGATCACTGTAAAAATGATGGGAAGAAAATCTGGAAGGGTATTAAAGAGACAATAAGTGATGGAAAAACAGAAAAGAACACTATATCTAATATTTATTTTGGTGAACAAAATATAAAATAAATAAAGGAAATTACAGAAAATCTCAATACTTATTGTACAGACAGCATTGAAAACAGCAGGAACAAATAGAAACCTGCAAATATGTACAGTTACTAATAGACATGCACTGAAGCTTCGGTTTTGCTTCGGTATTCGAGCGATTCGGCCAATTTTTAATAGATTCGGTATTCAGCTGACCGAAGCGGATCGTTTTTATTTTTTCTGTTGCAATCTGACTTATTTGAGTACTGAAAAACCTATTATTTAGCGTTTAACCAAAAATATTCTAAATTTTTAAAATATGTGTCAGCATTTATTTAATTTTTAGCATCTCAAGCATTTATTTTCAAGGCCTGTGTAGATGAGGACACAAAGAGAGCGTACATATATTGTTCCAACTAGAAGTTCAACAATAAATTGAAATCACGAAAAAAAGAAAATAAATCGCGAGGGTGAAAATACATCGCGAATAACGCGGCGATCACGTGCTCGACTTAGATTGCTCACGGAAAATGCCGAAAATCTACTTTTAATCTACCACACTCTTCTTGAATTAAGTTTTAAATACTGAAATGTTTTTTGAATACAAGTATATTACGTTGTAGTTTTTTAATTAAGTTTTTGACGTCGTATTTTTTGTAATCTGATACTGTTCATTTTTCTATTAATTTTGTTTTCGGCCAAAAACCGCTTCGCTGCATTAGTTACTAATATTTCAGGAAACATGAAGTTATTGAATAAATTTTACAAAATGAGTGAGTGCGATTTTATGAATCTACTTAAATAAATAAAACAGAGAGATCTGCAGACATTATTGACATGAATATAATAAGATTGCGAAAGGATAAATTAAGAATGGACATTATACAAACTATAAATAAATCAATAGAGGAGTCAAAAGTATCAAATATGTGGAAGAATTTAGTTATAACCCCATACCAAAAGTGAGTTAAACAAAGAAATGTGATGAATTTAGACCAATCAACACTCTAGCCATGCCAGAAAAAAATATGGAGATTCACATAAAGAAACGAAGATCTAAAACATTTGCAAGACCATAATATACCTATAGAGAACCAATCAGGCTTTCGTGACAGACATTCTTGCAAGACATCTGTTCAATTGGTGATATATTAATAGAACAGAAGAAAGTTGTTTTGTCGGTATTTGTTGATTTCAAAAGATTCTTTGAGACCATAAATAGAAATTTGTTGATAGGAAAATTAAAGTAGTACCTATGGAGTAGTAGATGAAGCAAACAAATAATTTGAAGATTACTTGCAGGATAGATATTAACAAGTAAAAATAGACAACATTCTATCAAACAAACAAAAGATTTATATGGGGTGCCACAGGGCTCCATACTAGGCCTAATTTTATTCATAACATACATTAATGATATGTCATGTATTGAGAAAGAAACAACAGCTACTATGTTTGCTGATGACATCAGTATATGGAAATTCAGTGGACGAATTACAGAAAATTCAGTGGACGAAATTTGAAGAATGGTTGGAGAATAATTTTTGTTTGTAAATACAATAAAGACAAAGGTTATGTTGTTTGGAACTAATGTAAACTTGGAAATGTTAACTAAATTAAATTATTAAGCAGTTTAAAAGAAATATTGTACAATATCAGCTCAAGAAAGATTACTGCTGAATGAAAACTTGATCGACTTAGCACGCACATGTTCGTTTCCTACAGCAAAAGTGTTTAGCAAATTGTTGCCAACTGTTGGATACAACAGTGCTGAATAGCTCAAAATAACTAGTTAATTTCAGTTTTGTTTTTTACAAAATGGTTGAGTTTTATTCTAATATGGTCTTGAGCAAAACTCATACCAATTAACAACATTTGAATGTTGCCCGGCTGTACTCACTTGATAGTCAAGATCTTTCCAACTTCACTCTTTGGATCTCACTTGCACAAAATTAGTTCTCACTTTGAAAGAGTATTGCTCGTAAACTACTGTACCAAATTAAATAATTTTAAAACGAACAAATAGTATTTGCAAGTAAATGCTATACTTTGTTTTTATATAAAGGTACATAATAAAATAAAAGGTACCCATTTTTATTGACAATTTAGTTAACCGCAAATTAAATAATTATGTTCTTGGAAACTATTTCACATACCTATGAAATATTTGTAGGGGTTTAGAAAGAATTCTTGAGGTTTATATGCTATTAATTTTAAGAAAAAAAAAAGTTTATTTAAAACTTATATGAAAAAATAGCAAACAATGTGTTCTTGCTTATTAATAACGATGGTGTCAAGATTTTTTTGATTAATAATGTTACATTTTTCATACGTAGACATTATTTTCCTGATTTTAACAATAAAATGTGATAACAAGAAAGGTTTTGGTGAGTACTGACGCAAATGTTTCATGGGAATGACCCGCGCAGAGTGCCAACAATCTTTTTCTTGTTATTACATTTTTATTGTTAAAGATTAGGAGAAAGAAATTATGAATATAATGCATACATACATATGAAAAATCTTGACGCCATTGCTATTAATAAACAAGAAAACACAGGTTGCACCGTAGTTTACGAACAATACTCTTTCAAAGTCGGGGCTTTCTAGAAAAAAACATTAATACTATATAAGGTCCTTATGATTGAATTAAATAAATCAGAGTAATATATATCAATAAATCTTATAGATTTATTTACATTTGATTTACTTAGACATGTTATTACATTTATTTTACGAGAATTTCAGATGCGATTTACAGATTTTGTTTCAGTGTCAAAAGAGATAGTTCTTTTTTATGTATTGACGTTAACACTACGGAACAAAAATAGCACTTGTTTCTGCATCGGAGACCAGACTAGGTGATTCTCATAGATTCTTGTGCGTAGAATTCGATGGCGTCAAAAAAATTGCGTATCACGTCATGATTTTGAGATATTCGCACTTAAAAGTATGACGTATGTATTGACGTTCATTAATGTGCTGTGTGTAAAATGCTTGATATGCTGTCATTCAAATACAAATATCTCTGCGAAAAATTTGTGCACAAGGAAAGTAAATATCTTAAATTGTAGCTGAATGTTGGTACTTTCAAATGCATATGACAAAATTTAATCCTATATTAAATATTTTGCGTTATAACCTTCTGAAAATGGTCAAAGTAGGCCTTTTTTGCACTTTTAAGTGCGAATATCTCAAAATCATGACGTGATACGCAATTTTTTTTGACGCCATCAAATTCTACGCACAAAAATCTATAAGAATCACCTAGTCTCGTCTCCGATGCAGAAACAAGTGCTATTTTTGTTCCGCAGTGTTATAAGACTCCCTTATATTTTAGAGCGAATTTATAAAAGCTGTTGTATGCGACTTTTGGACATAAGAATATAAGCAATATAAGATGTTGAACTTTTTTCAGTTTTATTTTGTTAACAAATTCTGTTAACTATGTTCAATGGGAAAAATTCTACCCTTTATCTCTTTAGGAATTCAGGAAACAAATGCCTTTGTGGAAGCAGTTTACCTGAATTCCAGGAAAACTTCTAAACTTGTAGGCAGTTCATTCAAAAAGTTGTCAGATGTCACTACAATAGATAATAAAATTTTGCACACTTACTGAAAAGATTAAGGTGCTACTACTGTTAACAACTGCCAAGCAGCGGTATAAGAGAATCACCTGATGGAATTTCATGAAACTTTATATCGAGTAGGCGAAGGGGCAGTATTTCACCTCTAGCAAAAAGAAACAGCCACCTTGTAACCAAAGAAATTTTTGCAGTAATAATTGCGGGGTAACCTTTAACAAAAATAAACGCAGACGAACTAATGTGATTTTGGGCTTGTACTTAGATACATTAGCCTTTTAGCATTTCCTCCTTATCTACGTTGCTGTACTGGTAGGTTGATTAATGAAAATGCAATTACCTTGAATGCAAAGCTTAGTTCTTAATAATATTAGATTACTCTATGTTTATTTGTGCATAATAAAAATAAATCTTTTCCTGTTTCTTATCATTATCAAAATATACAAAATCTTATTGTTGACCTTCATATATCTTAACATTAAACACATATTTCCAAAAGTGTAATTTCACTAATCACCAGTGTATTTGCTAGTTGTTTTATGTTATCCTAGTTAGCTTTACAGCCTTGAATGTCCAAACTAATTTTTTGACATTTTTATATACATAATTTATACAAATTCTATATTTCTGATATTAGTTTTATCTACTGTTATTGTATGTAAATGTATGGGATAATCTTTAATTTAATGCTTGGTTTGTAATCAGCTATTTCATACATCTCTTATTTAGGACAATTATTAATTATTGTTATCCATAATTATTAATGGAAACAACCCACATGTTCATTGTTTTTTATGTATTTGATTAATCTTTATGTTTAATTTATTATATAAACCTTCCGATTCATCTCAATTGTTTATAATATTTATTATTCATATATATTACAAACAATATTTATGTACAGGAATGAGTAAGAAAATCTAACTTTATAAATAGTCTGATTCTTATCTGTTAACCTTCTCAACTTATTCACTTCTTAGTATTTTACAAAATTTAGTGACCCAAAGTTTAAACTCCAAATCTTAATGATTGTTTTCTAGCTTTATTAACTTATTTTAATGTATTATGTATGTAAATAACAGATACATTTAATTTCCTATAAAATGGTAACTAATGCTAATGACTGTGTTATTGAATGTGATTTTGATGATGATATTGTTGTTGATGTTGACGAAGATGTATGTTTTTTATTGTTACCACTTCTACTTAATATGTAACTGTATTAATTGTCATTTTACCTTATATAGCTTCAAAGATTGGGCCACAAAATGATGGGGAATGCCAAAAAGAATGCATCAACCACTGCCAATGGTAATGTCACAACACAGAATGTTGTCAAATCAACAGCTAGTTCAACAAACCGATCCAAAAAACAAAAAGAAAGAGAAGAAAGGGAAAGACTTGTCATTTGGAAACAACCTATAAAAACTCTAGAATATTTTATTAAAGAAGTTTTTGTGTTATTATTTACATATGGAAAAAAGTAAGTTGTCAGAAATTTAATTTTCTGTTCTTTTGCTAGCATTAAGACAGGCATTAATTGATTTTGATTAATTGGTGTTTTAGGATATTAGAGTACAAGAAAACTGTGTTACTTCTAGTGTTATCAGTATTAGGATTAGCATGTATAGCTAATATAAATGGTCCTCATCAATATATAGTGCAATATTTATATCAAAGATTAAAATGGTGTTTATATTGGATTGGCCTAGGTAATTTATCTAATTCAATTGAGTTTTATTTGAAACAATGTACTGTCTTTTTCAGGTATATTATCATCGGTGGGTTTAGGTACAGGTTTACATACCTTTATTTTATATTTAGGGCCACATATTGCTAAAGTTACTTTAGCTGCTTATGAATGTGGTTCACTTAATTTTCCAGAACCACCATATCCAGATGAGTAAGTCAATTAAAGTGTTGTGTTGTTTTAGTATACAATAATTCAATCAATTTCTAGAATTATATGTCCGTCTGAAGAGAATGTTGGCTCTTTTGTAGTATCTATTTTATCAATAATGTCTAAAGTTAGAATAGAAGCAATGTGTTGGGGAGCAGGTACTGCTCTTGGTGAACTTCCGCCCTATTTTATGGCAAGAGCTGCACGACTTTCTGGGTAAGTTTAGTATCTTTGCTTGAATTTTTAAATATTTGTAATAGCTCTTTAGAATAATGAACGTTTCTCAAGTATGAAAATCGACAACTGAAATTTTAAGAATATCTGCATTATCTATCAAGATTTATTTTATATCTATTGGTGGGAGTTAATAATACATATTTTTTAGTGTACTGCTCACAAAATCTTAATGCAGTGAATGGAATTCAGAATGACTCATATAATTATGAATTATGACCATTCCGATCTACATTTGTAATCATCAACGTGACATACTGAAAAGCATGCTGAAAAACATTAACTACATGTGCGATCTTTTCAATGCCAATGTGGCTATATATACACTACCCTTTATGAAATTGTCCCATCTGGAAGAAATAGAGCTATATGCATCACATTTGGCAACATAATAAGGAATGGAAAGGTGATATAATGATTACACTTTGAAACAATTTGGAAGAAAAACAGAAAGGTCCATAAAGTTTTCAGTGACTCAAACACTATGTCTCTCATGAAATAATTGAAAACAGCTTCTTTCAAAGTTCATTTCTTAAGGAAATTGCAATAAGAAGATGCTTTCACTGTATTATCCTTACAACTAGCTCACTACAATTAGCCAATGAAAATAACAAAGAGAATGAATTGCAAAGAGTCGCCTGTCACTTGCGCCAGGAAATACTGAATATTCAAAAACATCTTCGTCCAGAAGACCTCCAGTTAGAACACATTTTTAGTGGCGAATATGATATACCCGAGAACCTAAAAATGTTTTTAAAACACCTCATTATTAGTAAGCAAGCAAAGGAAGAAAATGTCAAAAATATAAAAGTAAATTCTATTTCTGATGGCATTATATATGGATCATTCTTTCTGAACTCAACCACCGGCTAGATCCAAACATTGGCGCAACTTAGAAACTTTATATATTTGACCCCTAAAACAGGATAAACACTTATCCAGTTCCAAAAAAAATTTAAAAGTTGGAAAAATTACAAAAAGAAATATTTATTTTTTTTAAAGGCATTGCGTTCTTCGTCAAAGAACACATAAATTTTGTCCACTGCGTTTTTTTCCTAGAGTGCTTCAATTTAATAATAAAGCATTTAATAAGCTTTTTACTCTGACATTTTTTTCTATCTGACACAATTTTTGATGAAAAAAATTATAAACTTTCAAAAATGGCAAATTGTTGTACTCAATTTTAGTCGAAATTAAAGCACTCCAGGAAAAAAAACACAGTGAACAAAATTTATGTATTCTTTGAGCGAGAATGCGATGCCATTAAAAAAATTTAAAAAATATTTCTTTTTTTTAACTTTTTTTTTTTGGCACTGGGTACTTGTTTGCCCTGTTTTAGGGGTCAAATATAAGTTTTTTGATATAGGAGACATGTGACATTCGAAAGTAGAGGTTTCAAGCTTTAAAATGAGCCGCTGCCGGCCTTTCTAAGTTGTGCCAATTTTTGGATCTATCCGGTGGTTGAGTTCAGAAACAAGGACCCATATACGACTTGACAAATGGAACTGTTAAGCATTCTAAACATTTAAAACTTGGCTTAACAGTTAAAACGTTAATTGGCAGTAGAAATGTTATTAAAGCTTCATAATATCCCATGCTATTTTAAAATTAGATTTACCTATGACGATTGGCTGGAATTCGGAAATATGTGTCGATGGTTCTCCTCGGCAAAAAAAAATACTTTGTTGGCTGTTGTAGCAGAAACCTTAAATATGGCAAAATAATTGCTTAAGAAACGAAGCAAGAAGTAAATTACACCATTACACTCATGATTCAGAGTACAGAGACCCCACACTTGCAATAACATATTTATAGAATTAGCAGCTTATCTATCTTATCCAAATAGCGTACTTTAAAACAGTTAATAAATTTATTGAAGACTGGTTGTTTAGACATTTTAGTAGAAGCAAAAGACTTCACTTGTTTTTTCAACGACCCTTGAAATTCTTTACTTCAAAAGCTTAACCAAAAGCTACCCTGGAATGCCATTTTGATAGCATCTGCTCCGAAGCTGCTACCGACTTTTCATCTGCCAATCTGTGTTTAGTGGTAGCATAAGTAGTGGTGAGGGGGGCAACACCGTCATCTTTAATAGCACCCTCCAGTTTTTTATGCAGATTTGGATTCTACGCTAAAAAATATGAATTTTTTGTCTGAAACTTTTTTTTACGTTTGTGACTGTAATCGCGAGAAAAATATTTAATTCTCCCATGAAGGAAAATTTAAGGTCAGTTTCGATAAATTAGGTCTGGAATGTTAACGTTTTTTAAGAAGGGGAGGATGGGGAGATTTATGTAAAACCTCTCCCCAAGACCCTTTTTCTTTAAACGTTTTCAACGTTTTAATTATCAACATTTATAAATCAATTATCAATTACCATTTAAACTTGATTGGAATTGTAAAACAAATTGTGAAAAACAAGTGTCTCATTTTCAGACAACAAAACATCTTCGGTGTTTCGCCTTGTAAACAACGTTATGTATTAAGACGCTTTTTCTGTCTTTTACTGCCAAAATGTCTCAAAATTAAACACTTGTTCCTGCAGTTTTGTAAAGGGGAGGGGGGTGACGCATAATTTAAACCCTAAACAGCTTTACAAATTGTTAACATGCCTGACCTTAGCTTACTTAATTTTCAAATTAAAATTCGTCAACATTGGAGAATTAAATCTTTTTCGCGATTACAGCGCTCACAAACTTAAAAAAAGTTTCAGACAAAAAGTTCATATTTTTTAGCGCAGAATCCAAATCTGCATTAAAAAAACTTGCTATTAAAGATGGCGGAGTTGCCCCCCTCCTCACTTCCAGGGGATGGGGGGGGACTTACATTTGCTACTATTCAATAGAGCTTCAAAAAATATTTCACACGTATTTTTTCTTTTCTCAATTCGTTTCGTATTTCGCGAGATATTCGGGGGGGTGAGGTACGGGTGGTCTGAAATATCTAGTATATATCTATTCATATGTTCATGTCTGAATCAGACAACGCCCCTGTATTTACAGTAAAAACTACATTTTACACAAGAACATCAATTATATAGCCAAGATTCCACATTTCTTGTTCAATTTTTTTGGCATGCCTCACACATTTTTGCCAATTTATTGCCATAAATCCTTTAATTTGCGCCTAGAATTTTTCTATTGGGTTTAACTCACAATGGTACGGAGGTTGGCGTAAAATTGTAATTTGATGCTCTTGGACAATTCTTTCAATGTATGTAGTATGATTTATAAATATCGCGATGTTGCCGTATAATCTCTATAGTTCAATTTTGGTACTGGCATGGACTTTTGGTACTCAAATGGAACGTCTTTTTAAACAAACCAGTGTTTTAAATCGGCTTTGTTCCAACCAGATGTAGGGAGTCGCTCCACTTGGCGGGAATGGTATGATGCATTATCCATAACTATAACTGCATTTGGCAGAAGTAACTTGCAAATTTTGCTAAACCATTCTTCGTAACCTTCAGCATTCATTTGTTTGTGATAGTCCTCTGGGCCAGATTTATTACCCTGGAGTACCCAAAGTTCATCCTCAAGAAATGTTTTCATTCCCAATTTGGGTAATAATTAAACGTGTTCTAGTTTAAAAGTTGGTAAGGTTTTGTCATAATTTATGGCTTTCAGTACTTCCTTAGCATTGGAGATTCGTTCAGAAAGCCCAACAATTTCTTTAACTAAACCTTTAATAGCTGTTAGAGTTATTTCTTGATGCTGTTCACACAATCTCATATAGTTATTAACTATGATTTCCTTTTTGCGCCTGGAAATTGCGACTTGTTTCTTTTTTAAAGGAGTGTTTTCTTGATTTTCTGCAATTCATCGTCATCATGCTCAATATAATTTCGCAACCCCGAAGGTGTACTCAGGTGTAGGCTACTATAAGCTCTTACATTTTCAACCCTGTGGTGTGGTTGTAATTGGTGGGTTGAGCTATCACTTTCGTCTTTGCTTCATTCTTGCTTGAGGCAGTTTAATTAATCCATCAACAACATAAAAAAATATGTTGTTGATGGATCGTGTTTCTTGGCCATTATCACCAACACCATACAAGGTATGGTGTTGACGATAATGGCCAGAATTGTTGGGTTTGTTGTAGTTGGAGAACCTGCCATTCTTGAACACTTACACAAACAACTCTTTTGAAACAAATGCAACTGCACAGTACAAACGTTAACAAGAACTGATTGTATATACAGTAGGAACTCCATAATCCGAACACACTGTATTCCAAACATCCAGTAATCCGAACAGCAACATTTACAAGCTATAATCCGAACAAACCTCTTTAATCCAAAATCCTCTTTAATTAGAACAAATCTCTTTAATCCGAACAAGAAAATTTTATGTACATACGAAAATTGAATATGTAGAGTTCTTGGAAGGTGAATATTAATTATAAATGAGATTATAGCAGATTGCTGATGCAGTTTTTGGCTGATACTGTTACGACCCGACAGGTGTAAAGAAATTCTACGAAGATCAGCAAACGCATTTGTTATTAATATAAAGAGTAATAAAAACCCTGAAGGCTACAGATGTAAAAAATAAGCTATAAATATAGTAATCATAGCATCATAAAGGCGCTCTAAATGTTTTGACGTTGCAGTTTTGCCGCAATTGTTTGTATAATGACATCATCTACCTTAAAACTTTTTTCTCACAATTCTGTTAATAGACAATTTGTATTCGTGGCGTTCGAAATTCAATAAAAAAATGTCAAAACGTAAACACATATTATTAAAACTATCAGAGAAATTCAGCAATTAAATATTGGGTTGGTGTTTAACGATTGGTTTAAAATATGGTGTTGGTAAATAGACAACCAGTGATATAAAGAAAAACATAACAAAAATCCTAGAATATGTCTCATCTACTGACAAAGGTACAGAAAATAGAGAAATACTGAAATGAAGACCATAAAATGAGAGCACAACGCTATAAAAGGAGAAAGAGAAAACTTAAAGCAAGAAAATTACTGATTTTCTTAATTAGAAATAAAAGTTTTGTAACAAAATTAGTAAATTACATAATTTAAGTTCTTTATAATAAAGTACCATGGCATAAAACAATATTTATATTCGTACATCCAGTAATCCGAATTCCTCGTTAATACGAATTACCCTTGCATTTATAAGTTCGGATTAAAGATTTCTACTGTAGTACGTGTTTCCGCGTGTAGGGAAAGTAGCTGAAGCATTAATGACACCACGTGCGTGCCGACCAATAGCATCGCTTATGGTTGTTTACGTCTTGCGACAGGTTATTTCAAACGTAGTATAGTTATACTAATTATTCCCCACATAATTTTTTATGATAAATGTGGCTCATCAAATTCTCAAAACCATCCCTTTTTTGATACACTCTTCATCTTAATGCTACCACATTGAAAGGGCAAACGATTGATTTTGGCATTTTCAATGTGTAGTATTGAAAGTTTAATGTTGAAGTTTGAGCTGAGAAAAAGACCGGTCCGCTGATGCAGCAGTGACCAGAATTGTCATAAACGAGTCAATTAGTTCACATTTTACAATACAGTTTCGTGCACAGTTGACAGTTTCTGCAATTGATTCTTCATGCAAGTCGCAAATGAAAGGATTTGCCCTGAAAACTCGAAGGAAACGTTACCAACGTAGGTTTCGCAAAAGTCAAACGCTGCACCAGTTAGATCTCTTTCCGTCATTTCAATCGTTTTAGGAGTTTTTAGGAAGAAGAATGCTAAATCTGTCGATAACTTCTTCCAATCCTTTGAATCTGTCTCTCAACTCACGATTATTTTTGAAATTACTGGAATAAAAATAGTTTACTTCATCAATGCGGATGGATTTTTTCTTCAAGTCGAACGTCTGAAGCCAGTTTGTCAAAGAAACGCTTTTTTTGGATTTTGCGTTTCTGTACTTTTGCGTTGTTAAACGGTATACTACAAATTCAAGCTTTAAAAACTAGCCTTCCGGGAATCTGTTTAAGAATATTTTATATCGCTATAACGCCAACAGCTTCCAATAGGGATATATTCTAACGTTGTTTTTACGGCAATACCTCATTTTAGCAAAATGTGACATACAACGTTGTTACGGCCGACCCTTCAATTATTTAAATTAATAACAGTAGTTTTGTTGATGTCTTCAAGCTTTTAAATCTCATAGACACATTTTTAAATGTATTTTGGATGTCGTGTTATCCTGCTGCTGCTTTTTTGTTAATGTAAGTAAATCATAACCTCAATTTTACAAATACATCGAATACCTAATGCTTCATTTGAATGTAATTTGAAATAATAAATTCCCAAAATATTTTTAGATTTCCATGTAATAGACCGGTTATTCTAAATTTAGGAATTAAAGCCATTAGAAGGATATATCGTTAAATCAATTTTACTTTAATAACAATTTTTGTAATAACTTTATATGGTAATAATAACTGGTAGTCGATACAGTGGCGCAGAAGGTAATGATGTCGCTCGGAAAGTCCAGGGTTCGATTTCCAGCTGGGGAAATGGGAAATGCAATTAAAACATTCTGCAAAAACATTTATTTAAAAATAAATAAAACTACAAAAATATTTACGCAAAAACTGTTTTAAAACACAAAAAATAATATTCCGCATTAATATGTCATTAAAAAAAGACGGTGATTTTTGCTTGTTTCGTGTTTTTTGAACTTAATACGTTATATATGATTTTTCTTTTAAATCTTATGGCATCACAATTGTTTCAAATTTTCTACTGCCCAGTACAAAGCCGCCGCTTTGCAACTGTTACTTAAAAGGCTTCACTTTTCAGCCAAAATTTCGGAGGATATCAGTGACATATCTAAAACCATGCAAATAACTTTTCTTCCATCTCCGAATATTCCGCAGGTTTTAACGTTTTTTTAACTTTGTTATATTATCGGATTATTGTGATATTCGGATTAACGTAGATTCGGATAAACGAGACTTCACTGTATTTCAAATAATTAGAAATATTGCATGTGCTGACATCTATGGCGTTTTAATAGAATCACTGAAAATTCAAAATCATTTCCGTACAGTTTAGAGATTATGAGCAATGAGTCATTTTCATAGTTATTAGACTGTGTGAAATGTTTAATTTTCTGTAGTGGTCGTAGATAAATTAGTTATTTGTATACCAAGGTACTAAAATTGTACTTTTCATCATGAATATGGAGATTGTTGAACAACCATAATGAGTGATCAAAAATCAACTTTAATACTGAGGTGTACATTACGTTTTTTTTTTAATCGTGAAATTAAGAATTTAAAAAACAAAATGTGTCTTTAATAACAGTAGAGTAGGCAACTAAGTCAAATACATGTGAAACAATGCAAATAAAAATGACATATGAGTCCGTAAAAGTCAGTTTTAACATATGTCATTGTGACAGATGAGTCCGTATAAGCTCAACTTTACAGACTCGAATGAGTTCGTTAAGGTTTACTTTATGTAATATTTCAGAAAAACATTTTATTCCATAATCAGTTCATTTATAATGGAACTTTTCTGCTTTTAAAAGCAGCAGATGTGTCAATATTTTCAAAACATAAATTTTGCATAATGTAATTTTCAATAAACATTACGGATAATTTTTTTTAAATGTTAAAAAGATTATTTCTTAAATCACTTTTTACACGTTTAAGAACAGAGAAAGGTCGTTCTCTAGTTCTATTACATATCGGTAATTTTGATTACCATGTGATTTTTTAAAAGTTTCAACAACATTGGAAAATGTTGACAATTGACAAATGAAATTAAGGAATTTTACGTATTCGAAAGCATGATACATTCTGTGCAGGTCTGCTGTGAAGCAGTATATTCCGTTACAAAATTTTACGTATCGCTCTGAATGCTTGCCTTTTCGCACAAAACTATTGCGTCGACCGTACACCTTTTTACTCGCCTGTACACGATATGAACTGTTGTTCTCACATTCTTCACTCTTCGCGACAAAGTGAGTTCTTATACCAATAATCTTTATTTGTCGTGTGTCCACTGCGATTCTAAGCAAGGGTCCTCTGACTTATGGGGCCTGAAGCGACTGCTTCCACCTCTTTTGGATAAATCCGCCACTGTAGACATGGGATTCAAAAAGAAAAGTATATTCTGGTAATGTATAGAAATGTTGCTTAGCAGTTAGTGAAAAGGGAAGATAATACCTTGTTGTCTATATATATTAAAAAAAACTAAAATTACATATGATGAAGAAATTGATTTTGTAAAAATCCGAGTGAGTCTATGCTCATTTTTTCGAAGATGACAAAGAGGGAAACTTTACAACAGATAATTGAGATTGAAAAAAAAGATGATCTGCAATCTTACAATTTCTTGCAAATTGGTCATTCTGTAATATCTGAGATCATCAATCTCTGTAACAGCATTAAAATAATATATCATAAGTAAATTACACAACTACAAAGGTTTGATAGTTACAATAGTTTTAAAGAGTACATTCCAGATAAACTGTTTTTATCAGTACAGTTACTAGTAGAAGATTCAGAACATGACTGGAAAAATAATATAGTTTTAAATATTTGTCAAGGTATAATTTACTGTCATACCAATTTTAAAAAAACATACTCTAAGATTTAATGGTTCAAGAGCCTAAATTAAGAAAAATCCTTGAAATGCTTCATTCCTTTGGGCATTCTCTACCTTATAGGGATATAATGCGAATTAGAAATTCCGTTGCACAATCTGAAATTTTACGATTTTACAAAAATGAAAAGACACTTATTCCATCACAATTAGTAAGAGGGAGATTTGTACAATTTGCTGGAAACAACATTGGCCTTTTATTAGAGGAGACTCGAGAGTCTAAAGCAGGACTCCCACTTATCCTAAAATACCTAAAAATTAATTTTTTTATTGTGATCTTATAAATACCCCTGCCACACACTAATAACTTCATTATTTCATACTGTATCGTATTATCCGTGTTTATGTTAGCGACTACAGTCCGGAAAATGCAGTTTTAATTAAACCAATAATCCAATAATTACAGAACAAAATAAAACACATTACGCTAAACATCCTGGAAATGTTTTTACAGTCTTGTTTTGATGTTCCGGACTTGGCTCCTTCGTCGCCTTGTCCGTCACACCTTACTCGACTGTAAAATGCCATTTCCAGGACTTATAATGTTAATAATTATTTCTGATGAGAGTATGTGTTGGTAAAAAGTTTCTTTGAGTGAATTTTGATATGTGAGCAAAGAAAGATATTTATCGCCTACTTAAAAAAGTTACAATAAATAATTTTTTTGTAATGTTGGTGCTAGGTAATTTTGAAATAAATAAAGATTAGTAAAAGGAAAATTCAAATAGATTGTGTGTGTTAATCTTTTTCCAATATACAGAAAACCAACACAACGGACATAACAATACCAAATGAATCTTGTCACCATAAAGAATATAAAATAGCAGCCTACAGATCATTAGTACACAGAGCTTTAACTATTCCACTAACAAAGCCAGATTTTAGCAAAGAGATATCAACCATTAAACAACTAGCACATGGCAATCCGAACATGATTGACACTTTAATTAAACAAAAAGATTATAAGTTAGCTATCAAAAGAATATATCCCATTGACAATCAAATAGAAGACACAAATTACATATCTATACCATACATACATAATCGGTCCTCTTCTACCTTACAGTGTAGAGGTATATCTATACCATATTTTGACAAAATATCAGAAAGAATTGCACATATACTAAGAAAAGCCAATAATTATAAAATAACATTTAAAACCAACACTAACACTTTTTCATTTTTATTTAACGCTAAAGACAGAACATTTACCATTTAAATTGTTCTTTTTGTAGTTCGGTATATATTGGACAATCACTTAGAAATTTTGACATAAGATATAAAGAACACATACGTCATTACAAAAATAAACATCCTGAAAAATCTAATTATGCCAAACACCTTTTAGAACAAACCGGAGTAGCAAAATTTGTCTATACCAGGAAAAGATTGCGTACACGTGCGAATAAAAATATATGTGATGTTATTGATGAAATGTAAGCACGTACACGCAGTCTGCATTTGGTATAGACAGATTTTGCTACTCGGGAAATCACACAATGACTCACACAATCAAACAATATTGTCAGGTTATATTTTAATAAATACTGTGAAACTTTTTACTAATCTTTATTTATTTCATGATTATGGAGTTCCAAAAGTAAGGCTGGAAACAATAAACTAGGTAATTTTGTTTAAATAATTAACATTTGTAAAAAACATTTCAGGTTAGAGGGAAAAGTAGTACATATAGTTTTATACATAATATTAAATTTTTAGTTATGTCAAAATGACAAATGTTTAGTATTTTTAAGATTTTTTTACCTAGCACCAACCTTACAAAAAATGTTACTATATTGTAAAGATTTGCAAGTATGCAAATAACTCTCTTTGTCGGATCATTTGCCATTCGTATTTGCTATATTTCCTTTGCTCACACTTCAAAATTCAAACCCAAAACCACATTTTACTAACACTGTATAAACAATTATGAGAGAGTTGCAACTTTATTTAGTTATTCGTTATTTTTCTATAAAATGGAATTTAATTTTTGTTTATTGTATATACAATCGCAGCCAAAAAAAAAGCAAACGCCAATTTGGTCGTCACTTTTCTATAATTTTACCTACTGTAAGTGTCGGTTGCGTATTACGAATTATTTAAATGTCATAGAAATTTCTATAATAAAGTTTACTAAGCACTTCTTAATCGCCTTTTCAATTACTTAAAAAACGTTGGCGTTTCCATTCTTTTAGCGGCGATTGTACTACTACTTGTTCTACATGGCTGTGTTGTAATGCTTTTGTTTATCTGCTAACTTTTGTTTATCACCATGTAAAATATGACTTAAATGAAACATATATGTCTTACCTTCATCGTATCATAGCGTCTTAAAAAATACCTAAATTCCTAAAAACGCTTCACGTTTCGTCTGGTGTACCACAGAGCAGCAATTAGAGACCGATGCTTTTCTTATTATTTGTCAATGACCTTCCTTTAGCAATCCAAGAGTGTGAATGTCTTATGTTTGCGGATGATGTTAAGATTTACAAAGAAATAATCCAAGACTATGACTGTCAGATCTTACAAACTCAACTCGTTCAGTTGTATCTGTGGAGTGTTAATAACAAATTAAATCTGAATATTGACAAATGCAAACATATGACAATCACAACAAAATTATATCCTCTTGCTCATCAGTACAAATTAAATAATGTAACTCTCGAACGTGTATATAATATCCGTGACTTGGGTGTATACTTCAAACCTAGCTTAAACTGGGATGAGCACATAGAGACCATTGTTGGTTTATCATTAAGGAATCTGGGTTTTTTGATTAGATCAACAAAGGACTTCAGAAATACTAAGGCGATACTAACTTTATATAATTCGTTGATTAGATCTAAACTAGAGTTCGCATCAGTAGTGTGGAATCCAGGGCAAGCTACTAACCAAACTAAAATAGAAACTATTTAGAATAAATTTCTTAAATAATAATAATAATATGTTTATTAACGGGACAAACCCTTTCTCTTACATAACGGATTTTACAAACATGTGTGAATGTGGTTAATATAAATTGTAAAAATCTACAACTGAGAAGAAATAAGTATAATACATAATAACATTTATAAATATTTTACATTAATTATTTTCAAAAATACATTGAAGGAATTATAAAAAAAAATCAACTCGATCATCTTGGCCTATAAAATTGCCATCCTTCATTATTCTAATTAATGGAGAACTGTAATTTGTTTTTATTGTTGGAATGTCAAAGAAGGTTCTGTTCCTTAAAGATCTAGGTGGTATATGAAAACGAATATTCTCTAAAATATCTGGGCAATCAACTTGGCCATTTATAATTTTATAAAGAAATTTTAACCCTGTTATAACTCGTCTAGATGCTAACGTTTTAATATTTAAAAAGTTTTGAATTGTATCATAGTTATGGTCTAGTACTCTTATGTGAGATTTATAGGCAACGTAACGTAGAAATTTTCTTTGTACGAGTTCAAGTCTTAAAGAATGACAATTATAGCTTGGTGACCAAATAACTGAACAGTACTCCAAGTGAGATCTTACTAAGGATACGTAAAGTAATTTTAAGGCTGTAACAGATTGAAAATCTAATGTAGCACACCTAATAAAACCTAACATTCTTAAAGAAATTTTAACTACTAAACCAATATGGGTCAAAAAACTTAATGTTCTATCAAAAATAACCCCTAAATCCCTACATTCAGACTTAGAGTTTAGATACGAGTTACTTAGGCAGTAATTAAAAGTATAAGGCTTTTTAATACGATAAAATCTCATAACGAAACATTTGGATGCATTTAGGTCCTTTGCATTTACTCTGCACCATCTATCCAGATTTATCAAGTCAATTTGTAACAAAATAGCATCTAATGGAGATTTAATTTTGACAAAGATCTTTAGATCATCTGTAAAAAGTAGGAAATTGAAAATGAAATAGAATTTTCAATATCATTGATGAACAAAATAAACAGCAATGGTCCCAAATGTGATCCTTGGGGGACTCCTGAAGTGACAGTTATTTTATTAGAAAGATAGTTCTTAACTCTTACTATCTGTGTCCTGTTGGTTAAATAGCTTTTTATCCAATTAAGATTTCCACCCAGGCCCAATGCCTTAAGTTTAGCTAAAAGTATAAAATGATCAACTTTATCAAATGCCTTACAAAAATCTGTGTATATAGTATAAACTTGACACCGATCCTCCAAGGCACCTGATATAAAGTTAGTGTAAAGCAATAGATTTGACTCTGTAGACCTTCCTTGACAAAATCCATGTTGTTCCTTGTTAATTTTGCTTTTAAAACAAGCAGTTAAATAATCAGTCATTATACTCTCAAAAAGTTTAGGTAAAGCTGATAATATCGAAATAGGTCGGTAGTTAGTGACTTCATTCTTACTTCCAGACTTTAAAATCGGAGTTAAATAACTTAATTTACAACACTCAGGAAATATACCGTCTCTCAAGGACATATTGAAAAGTATGTGTAATGGACCAACAAGAGCAAAGCGACAATTATGTAAAAAACAGTTGGGATTCCATCAGGACCTGAACCTTTATTGATATCTAACTCGGATAACTTTTTAAATATACTTTCAATAGTCATGAAGTAAGTAGTAATACATGACTGACTGTTAGAAACTAAGTATGAAAAATCAGGTATTTCATGAGATGAATTACTGTACACAGTTTGAAAATATCTAGCAAAGCCATTTGCTATATCCAATCCATTAGACCATCTTTCATTGTTGTAATTAAGAACATTGGGAATATTCTTCTCTTTACATTTAGCATTAGCAAATTTATGAAAGATTTTAATGTTGTGGGGGATAGATTGTTCAATGCTCCGAATATAGTTGTCATAACACTCCTTCGATAAGATTTTACATTCCATCCTTAATCTACTAAATTTCAGATAATCCTCCTTAGAAAGACTATTCTTATACTTGCAATGAGCCAGCTTTTTTGAAATGACAAGCCTTCTCAAAGAGTTTGGCCACCAAGAAGGGTACGAAGAGTTTTTGCGAACCCTTTTTAGTATAAAATTTTCTACAGCATACCAAATGATATTATAAAAATGACTCACCACTTCATCAATTGGCCCATTATCAAATACACTCTCCCAGTCAATATACGAGAGATATTCATTTAAAAGGCGGTAGTTACCATTGAAAAAATCATAAAAATAGTCCTCTCTAGGAAGTGGATCCGTAACACACTTCACATTAAAAACAATATCAACACTAGGGTGGTCCAAAATATTTTATATTAAAAAATAGTAATAAATATTTTTTAACGATTTTTCTGTTTCTTTCATTTATGGTTTTTTTTGCGGATCTGTAAAAAATAGTTAATATAAAAAATTTTACAAATAAATTATTGGATGTCATTCTCTGAACATTTTTGAAGAGAAACAGAGTAGTCCGGTTGAAAAATATTGATTTTCTAGGATTCTATACCAAATCTACGAAAACGTGTTTTTTCCCATATAAAATACATGGGAAACTTTAAGGGCTTTGAGGCACCCCTAAACATCGTTCGATTTCAAAATAAAAAAATAGGGGTACTTTTTTTTCAATATACAATAATCCTAGGGAGTGAGAGCATAGGATTTCAGACTTTGCTTTTTTGTTGGACCACCCTAATCAACACGGTGGATGATGTAAGTCGATTGGTAATGGAGATTCATCAACTGATGACACATCTAGCATTTCAGTTGAGAATATTAAATCCAAATAGACACCTCTTTGGTTGGAAGCCCTATTCACTTGCACTAAGTTTAGATATGCACTAAGGTCACTCAATATTTGCGCTGCATCTCTTTCATTGATGGTCGCTCCAGGTCCAATATTTACAGAAGTCATCATGTATTCGTTAGCCCAAGTGATGTGTGGTAAATTGAAATCGCCAAAAAGATGTAACTGGGATTCTGGATATCTATTAGTAACATCTTCAATCGTTTCAGATAGGATCCTATAGTTTTCAAATGAAGTGTTAGGTGAAATGTAAACATTACCTAGGATAATCTTAGCATCACCATTACCAACAAGTACAAATACTTGTTCCAAGTTGTCTTGAGAAATAACAATAGCTTCTGAAACTATTTCAGACTTAATAATAATATATAGCTTTCACAGGCCTTTTAGGCCCATTGCTGTACAATCTTTCTCCATTCTTTACGGTTTTTGGCCTTGTCTCTCCAGTTTTCTACTCCCTTTTCTCTCAAATTCCCTTCTACTGACTCTAGCCATCTATTTCTCGGTCGTCCTCTTCTTCTGTTCCCATCCATGTTAATTCTTAGCACTGCTTTCGACATTCGAGTGTTTTCCAGCCTCTCAACATGACCTAGCCATCTTATACGTTGGGCAATGACAAATTGCCATTTTTGACAAATTTTTCACCAAACGTCTTAGCTCGTCATTGTTTCTTCTTTCCCATCCTTCTGCTACTCTCTTCCCTCCATAGATTCTCCTTAGGATCTTCCTCTCCCAAACTTCCAGCTTTTCTTTGTCTGCCTTGTTCATTACCCACGTTTCACATCCATAGGTTACGATAGGTCTCAATACCGATTTATACACCCTCACTTTCATATTACACGATACACTTCTAGATTTTATTATCGCACTTAACACTCCTGCACACTTATCCCCCTTCACTAGCCTGTTTTCAATTTCTTTACTGTTGTTTCCCTTTTCATTAATTAAAACACCCAGGTAGGTAAAGCTCGGCACTCTGTCAATTTTCATTTTCCTATTGTTATCTAGTATGATTTCGATTTCACCTGTTGCTGTTCCTGTTTTACTCCCCATTATCATGTATTTAGTTTTCCCCTCATTTATTGTTAACCCAACCTTTCTTGCTGCTCTTTCCAGATTTCTTATTATTCTCTTTAACTCATTTGATGTTCTTGCTAACAGTGTGATGTCGTCAGCATACGCTAGACACTGGTGGCTCTTGTTCGATAACATCCCTGTTGCATTTAGCCCACTTTCCCTTATTACCTTTTCTAGTATTAGGTTAAAAAGTGTTGTGGAGAGCGGATCTCCTTGTCTTAGGCCTTTCCTGACATTGAACGGTTCTGCTAGGTTCCCATTTGCCTTAACTACATTGTAAGAGCCATTTAGTGTTAACTTTACTAACTTAATTATATCTTCTGGTATTCTTAATTCTCTCATCGCTTGAAATAAATGGGGTCTACTTATTGAGTCATAGGCTCTCTTGAAATCTATGAAAATTGCGTGTATTTCCGTGTTATATTCGTAACATGTGGTCTGTATTTCTTTCGAGGTGAATATTTGATCAGTTACTGACCGGTTTTTCCTAAAACCACACTGATACTCGCCTATTGTCTCTTCTGCAAATTTCTGAAGTCTATTCCTAATGACTACAGCCAGTACTTTGTAAACTACATCTAATAACGCTATCCCTCTATAGTTTTCACATAGGGTTTTCTCTCCTTTTTTGTACACTGGAACTAAAAGTGCTTCCTTCCAACGATCTGGCATCTTTCTTTGTCTCCATACTTCTTTAATTATATCGTATATTTGGTCGATAATCACCTCACCCCCATACTTTATGAATTCCACCATAATTCCGTTTCTTCCTGGACTCTTTCCATTTCTCATTTTCGCTATTACTTCTTGCACTTCTTCTTTTGTCGGTTCTTGGAGCTTTTCCGTGTTGTTTATCTTTACTTTTTCCACTATGTGTTCCTCACTTTCTTCGTTTAGGGTTTCTTCAAAGTACTCTTTCCATCTTTTTATTATGTCTATTTCTTCCCCTATCAGGTTGCCGTTTTTGTCTTTACATAATTGTAGTTTTTGTTGAAATCCTTTACGTGTGTTTTTAATGTCTTGATAAAAGTTCCTTATCTCTTTATTTTGGTACTTCTCCTCTATCTTTTGTAACTTGAGTGTTTGAAAAGCTCTTTTTTCTTTTCTGTACACATTTTTTGTTTGCCGTTTCTGTTCGCGGTACTTTTCTTTGTCCTCTAAGGATCCGGATTGAAGCATATTTTCTCTCACTTTTTGCCTTTTGTCCCGTGCTATTCGGCATTTGTCATTGAACCAGCTTTCTTTTTTCTTCGACTTTTTCTTTCCTACCACTTCTTTCGCTACAGTTTCTATTATCTTCTCTAGGTTCTCCCATTTTCTTTCAATTTCGCATTCTTTCGTTCCTTTCTCGTGCTCTTCTCCAATTCTCTGTTGGTATCTGGCTCTCGTATCTGGTTCTAATAGTTTTTCAACGTTATAATTATATTGTATGCTTCTTTGTCTCTTTATTATCGTCCGTTCTTCGTATCTAATTATTGCTCGCACCAGAAAATGATCGGATCCCATATCTGCCCCTCTGTATGACCTTATATCTTTCACCTGACTTGCAAATTTTTCTTGAATGAGTAAGTGGTCTATTTGATTTACTGTTTTACCATCTGGGGCCTTCCATGTTCCTTTGTAAATCTCTTTATGTTGGAAATGCGTGCTCATGATACGACAGTTTTTCCCGGCAGCAAAACCTATCAATTTCAGTCCATTTTCGTTTGATTCCTCGTGTTTGCTAAATCTGCCAATTGTTGGGTAGTATGTGTCTTCCTTACCTAGTTTTGCATTGCA
Source organism: Agrypnus murinus (assembly GCA_929113105.1). Classification (NCBI taxonomy): domain Eukaryota; kingdom Metazoa; phylum Arthropoda; class Insecta; order Coleoptera; family Elateridae; genus Agrypnus; species Agrypnus murinus. The sequence continues at coordinate 102,583,465 of OV816025.1, forward strand.
ATCTCCTATTGTTATTATAATTTCTTGGCTCGGTAATTTGTCATAAAAACTCTCGATGTATTCTTAGAACTCGTGTTTTTCATCTTCTTCTTTTTCTTCGGTGGGGGCGTGTATATTGATAAAATTTACGTTCCTATATTTTCGCTTTATTTGAAGGTGGCACATTCTATCTGTAATAGGTGTAAATTTTAATTTACATTTTAATTACATGAAATTTAAAATTTAATTTCATACTTAATGGCTATTAAAACACCGCCCAGCCTTTTACTGTCACTAGTTAAACAGTCACGATCACGTCTGTAAATATTAAAATTGAAAAGACCGAGTTCACTAGAATGAATCTCGCTGTTGAGACCAGTTTCAGTAATTATGAGGCAATCGTATAACTGAAAGAAGGGATCTGTATTTAGTATATTTAACTTGGTATGGAGACCACATGCATTTTGGTAAAACGTTGACAATTTAATGGGTTTTAACTAGTGATGGGAACTTGGGTGTCGAGTGTCGTGATACTGTTCGTGGTTGTGACACTTGGAGTGTCGCGACACTTCGTGTCGAACAGTATCGCTCTTATTAGAGTGTAATTCGAAGTTGCTTGATCATTCTTACAAAGAAATTAAAGGCAGATTTGTTGAACTGGCCAACAATCATTGAATGAGACGTACATATAAAAATATTTTGTTGTGGATTTTTTTTCTTTTGTATTAGTATAATATTGACGGTGATAATTTTATCTTGGATTTTCAGGAAAATAAATTAAAATCAATAATTGAAGTTGAATAAGTTCCTCATGTACCTAATTATTATTTCAGCTTCTTATATTTATACCTTATAATGTATTTTGAAGAAAGACTACTGTCGAAACACATGTAAATAAATACAATGATCATTAATTTTAATTAATTCAATTTATTTTGCTGAAAACCCAAAATAAAAGTAAAATTACATTTTTAAATAGTTTTTATAATAAATCCAACGAATCAAGTCTATTCATTACAAGTTATTTATAGAATTTGTTTCTTTTCTTTTAAATTTCTGTTTCATAATATGTATTTGCTTTTATAAATAATTTAATGTCTTTTAATGTACTTAAGGTATTCCTATCGGGGAGAGAGAGAGAAGATATCCTGCCCAAGAGAGGGGGGTCGAATGTATAGATGCGTGAAACTTGGCAACAACGTAGTGCGCGCTCGCTCGCAGTTCCCTTGTCCACGCGTTTTCTGCTATTGTTTTTTTTAAAAAAAAAAAAAATTTACAATCATTGGCAGACTTGAATGATTCACAAAAAAAAATAAGAACATTCAATCGCATGTTTCTTTATTGAGTGATTTGGATAGAATCTTGTCAAAAATGATGATTAAAAAGTTAGCGGGAAATTGCATTAGCTACAGTGATTTGAAAAATCTCTTTGAAAAAGAAGGAAAAGATTCATTTCGAATTCTATCGGAAAAAGAAACGGGAAACCTCGAATGACTGTAAAGAAAGAAATCCTTTCTAAACTTTGTTCTCATTTCGACAACAAGAATTCATAATTTATGTGCCAATAATATAATTTTATATGTAATTATTTTCATAGTGTAACTGATAATAATAATAACGAGATCTAAGACATGCAATAATATGCATTTTTTTTTATTCGAAACAAGTTCGATGTGACTGCGCATCCCACGCGTTCTTTTACTGCGCAGGGTTGCCAGGTTTCATCTCGATGAACTCTACCATCGTCTTTTTCATTTACAACATTTTTAATAAATTATTGACACACAAGAAGTTGATAAAACCTTATTCATTTTGTATATTGAACTGTCTTTAACGGTTTGTAAAATTTTTTTTGAAAACTATTATGTAGATCAAAAGATATGTTAATTTCTGCATGAACAAACAGGCGATTCACCTTTGTTCCCGAGTTAAAAAAATGAAAATTAAAATCGCGATACTCAAGAAAGTAAACACAAGATCTCTCTGAAATTTTACCGTTAGTTTTATTATTCATATTTCTCGATACTGGCCAAATTTCAGCTCATTCTATTATTTTGAAGTTTGTCGATAGTAGTACCTTAATGCATAAATATATAACCATAACAGAATTTACTCATATAATTGTTTTTTAATCCATAGTTTGCTTATGATTTATGTTGCTATGTATCTTGACTGCTTCTCGCTTCAATTGGATTACATTTACACTAGCGCATGCATGATGTAAAGGCAAAGTGTCGTTAAAGTATCATGAAGAGTCAACACTTCTGACGTCATATTGTTTCGACTCTCAAGTGTCGCGACACGCGGGTAGTGTCGAGAACCCATCACTAGTTTTAACACCTCTCGGAGTTTTTTGAAACTTTCATTTTAATAATTTTCGGAAACCCGTTAATAAATCTCATCATGATATCTTTTTCTCCATTGGCTTTTCGGGAGGCCAGTTCCTGCTTTAATGATTGAATAAACTTTCTCTGTTCTTTAAAACGCTCACTTGTAATTCTTACATTCTCATAGATAAGATCAGTTTTTAACGTATGCAGGCTTTTAAAAACCAATCACTTGATCAGCATTTTCCAAAACAACTTTCATAGGTCTCGAGGTCACAGCAGAAGAGTGTTGCAGTATGTGAGGATTTTAAAATACCTAAACGTGAACATGAAATTATTTTAGCTTGGGCGTTAATTTTATTAAGCAATTTGGAAGCATGCTCAGCATCTTCCTTAGCCCTTTCTAATTCTTTTAAACCGAAGATCATAATATTAGACTTTCTCTGTTCATGGTCAGAAAGCTCTTGCAGGACGCACATTTTATAAGATGCTGATGTCAAAGAGTCGTTTGAGATAGATGATTCCACCTGCTTTATACGATTCATTTCCTTTATTAATGATTTATTCTCATTCTCAAGTTTAATAATTTTATTTTCCAGAGTCTTAAGAGAATAGGGAAGACGCATATGTCGTCAATTGAGGAGATTCTTGCATTTTCATAAACGTCATTACTAAATTAGTTAGAATATCAGTTATAAATGCATTAAACAATTACCAATTTTAAGCAATTAATTTTTGAAAACCTTGAAAATTTAAATAAATTTAAAATGCAATACTGGTGTCCTCTAATGGATGAAACTTTGTTACCTCTTACAGTTCCAAAGACGACCCACTGTTGGTGCTAATGAAACAGTTAAGAGTCCTGTATTACCCGTCAGTTTGAAAATTTTTTTATTTTCAAGTTCAAATATCGTCTACTTATTAACGAGTAATTAATATAATAATGTACGTTATGCTGTTGTGTAATTAACTGCCATAATTAAAGTGGTGTTAAATATTTCTGGTAATATTAATTCAAAATTCAGTTTATTGGTTTTCATCAGCGTCATCTAACGTTGAGTAGATCGTCAATATTGCTTCTTCACATTCACAGCGGTACCTACTTTTTTACATCAAATACCTTTGAGGGAAGTTGCTCAAGGCCAAATTCAGTTTTAAATGAGGAGAATTTTTAAATTTAATTTTTTCAAATAAATTGAGAGTTTTTTAGAAATTCCGTTTATCTGGAAATATTTTTCTAACCAAAATGAACGAATACAAAAATTTAAAAAAATACGTGCGTCTTCCCTATTCCTGGCTTCTAGTATTTCTGCAGATAGTTCAGTTTTTATGTTAAAAAGTTCAATTTTAAATTGTTCAAAATGTTTAGCTAACATTTTATCGAGTGTACTTAAAGAAACACCCATCGTTTGCATTGGTAATGGAATCTAACTGTGACTCAAGAGAACAATCAAGCAGGTCTTTTGGGGTTGAACAGTTCCCACAAATCCATCTTTTGCCACTGGCTTTCTTGTGCTCCTTAACATACAATTGCAGATCTTCTTTTGTTAAGTTGGTGCAATTTACATGGAACCAGGAGGCGCACTGTCCATAACATAAAATTGAAACACACTTTCGATGAATGCTATTCTTACAAGCACCACAATCGTATTTACTCATATTAAAGTTTGTAAACAAACACCTGCTATGATGATAATTATTATCAGCTTTACTATCTATTGATTTGATACCAAACAGAAAAGGCAGAATTATAAATTGATATTTTATATTTGAATTTGAATAGGAAATCTTGCTATTTTAATTATTTTACAGAAGTAGAAATATTAATTATTAGTTTCTTCACGATAACTTGAAGCTTGGAGCACTAGAGTTTAGAGACCTGATAAAATAAATTTTAAAATTTAATAGTCAGTTTTAACCACTTAAATTTAACTCTAAACTGGAGCAAAATTAATAGAGCACTAACACATGCTGATACACATATTCAACTATTTTGTATTAAATATTTGTACTATAAAGCTCATGGATGTTATCCTCGTTTTATTCATTATAGTAACATTAGAATTGAATTTAAGATAACAAAATTAGCTAAGAGAAGAGAATCAATAGATGTCAGTTTCATACATAAACTTTTAAATGGTGGCATTGATTGCCCTAGACTGCTGTCCTTGGTACAATTGTATATTCCGGCTTATAGAATATAAATAGTATTATTGATACAACAGATCTCGACATTTTTTATATGTTCCTTAGAACATTTAAGAAAACTATTCTTTCAGCATAGTGAAAAGGGCTTTGTAAGTTCCAACTAGATAATCCAAGACTAGAATATTATGTTAAACATAATTACAATCTGTACTAATTTTGATGATTTGTATTTACGTTATTACTTGATGTGAAATTGTTAAAACATATTAATGTAATTTATTTGTAATTTGCCGTACCTCCCCAAACATTGTTATTGGGATTAACCCGTTATGCTTGGGTAATTATTAAATAAATAAAAGTGCTCATTTGTGAGTATTAATTAAAAAAAAGACCCATAACGATATTGCCATTAGTTCCCGAGATATTGCGATATAAATACTAAAAACTGTGGATTTTAAAGATTGTTGATTTTTACCTAAAATCACCCCTATAGCATCCCTGTACAGGACGATTTTTTGACGAATTGTCCGATCTTCATCCTCAAGACATAAGCTATCATAAAAACATCCATACATTTTTACCTTTCAGTTCATACGGGAATCACGATAGCTGGACTATTTGCTTCTATTATTATTAATTGATTTAGTACAACTATTTAGAGAAATTATTTTTGTAGACTGGATCCAGATGATGATGATGAATTAAGAGAATTTGAAGAATTGCAACGTAAAGAAAGCAGCAAGGAGCAACTGACATTGATGGAACGTGGTAAACTTATGGTAGAACACATAGTACAAAGGATTGGCTTCTTTGGTATCCTTGCATGTGCAAGTGTAAGTAATCTTTTATTTAAAACCATATTACTCTTTTTAACAATTTATTTAAATTTAGATTCCAAATCCACTATTTGATTTGGCTGGTATAACATGTGGTCATTTCTTGGTGCCGTTCTGGACATTCTTTGGTGCAACGTTAATAGGAAAAGCAGTTATAAAGATGCATATCCAGAAACTATTCGTAATCATTGCTTTTAACGAGACTTTAATTACCGCCGCTTTAGAATGGCTCAGTTTTGTGCCTGTCGTTGGTACAAAACTCCAGGAGCCGTTTAAAGCATTTTTGGACAATCAGAAATCAAAGTTGCATAGACACAAAAGTGCACATGTGCAAGAAGGAGGAAGTATTTTAAGTTCATTATTTGAAAAATTTGTGGCTGCTATGATATTGTACTTTGTGGTTTCTATAGTGAATTCGTTAGCTCAATCGTATCACAAACGAATTCACCAAAAAAAGACTAGTTCTAAAGCCACAGACTAGTAGTAGGAAAAATTCTGTAAATAAATTATAGGATAATTGTTTTTCTTTTTGTTGATTTTTAATAAAAAAAAAGGTATGTTGAATATTATTTTATTATTATTATTATTATTATTATTATTTTAGATGCCATTATTAGAATAATATTACTAAAGACCATTTAAGTCATTCCTACATAATTTAGCTAAATTCTTATTTTAGTGATGCAATTAAAACAAAAACTATAATAGTTTTTGTTATTATTAATAAATAATACAAAAGGTTGAGACCTCAAAACTACATGAAAAAACTTTTGGTGGACTGTTAATTTTATTGACTTTGGTGTTGTGAGTTACTAAAATAAAATAATGTTTAGAAATAATTGTACAAAAGTCTCTTACATGTTCTTGTTATAGTTTTGAGGTAATTACATCTTTATACTCGCATTCCTTTGCTAGATGAAAATAAGCTCATTTTTATTTTAATTTATTATGATAGGCTTTTAAATGGTTTTATTTTACAAACAGAAAGGAATCTGAATAAGAAGATGTAACTTATTTTTGTATGAGAAACGTGTTTTTCCAACAAACTCCTGTTTACTTTAGGTTTTTCAAAATAAAAAGTACAATATTATAAAAAGCAAATGAAATTAGTATTGTTTTTATGTAATATATACTGTAATATAATAAATATATTGAATTGGATTGTATTCCACTTCACTTTGCATGAGGTAACGGAGAAAAGACATTACATTGTAATAACCTTTTATTTTTTTTTATTAAAAGGTATGGTTGGTTAATGTAATATACTAAGAAATGAGAAGTGAATAGACGTGACCTACCTTATTTTGTGTAGTAATGTGTTCCTTGTTCCACTTGTGTTACTGTAATTGGCTTTTTGTATTACAAAAGAAAAAATACACTTTGTATGTTTTTGTCTTAATCTTGAATTTTTACTTTGTAGCCTGACCACCCATACTAATATTTTTCTTCACTTTCATGGTGCATTAACGATGCATGTTGATTATAATTAATTAATTACAACCGCTTCTTTAACAAAGTCGATTTTTTTATCTGAAGCTGAACTAAGGTTAAAACCAAATGTTAGATTTGTTATGGTGCGGACAAAATAGTAAACACAAACGTGAAACAACTAGCAGGTGAATAGAAAGAGTAAGAACAGTTATAAAGGGAAAAGTAAACAAAAGAAATATTTACGCACAAACGACCCAGCAGATTATGAACTATACAAAAATCAAAGAAACTATGTTAAAGAAATAATAAAGGAGGATAAAGAAAAATCATGGAAAAAAGTTGGTGAGAAGATGAAGAATGCACACGAGAATTGGACACTGCTTCAGAATGCTGAGAAACATAAGACAGAAAAACTGATAATAATTAATAAAGTAATAATTATACTTGTGATCACTGAATGCGCACAACACAAGTATAGGAGGGAAATGCCAACGCTCTGCAAGAGAGCACGGCATGTAAAGAAGAAGAATAATTATAAGTAATAATAATTACTACTTACTACAATTGAATATGATAAAGAGAAAATAAATCAGATATGGAAAGAACACTTTAGGTAAACTTAACAAAGAAATCAAAATGACAAAGAGAAAACAGAACAACTAATACAAGGAAAAGAAGACAATTGCGAGCCAACATATGAAGAAGTTGAGAGAATAATAATTAAAAAGATAAAAAATGATAAAGCACCTGGTAAGGACGATATAATAGGCAAAATATTAAAATACGGAGGAAAAGAATTACACCAACATCTGTATTCAATGATACAAAAAAATTTGGAAAACGGAGGAAATGCCAGGAGAATGAAGGACCGGAGTAATAGTTCCGTTGCATAAAAAAAGTGAAAAAGAAAATGTTAACAATTACAGAGGAATTACCCTACTCAACACAACATAGAATACTCTCCACATTAATCTACAACAAAATGGAACCATATGTAGAACAAGAACTAGGGGATTACCAAAATGGATTCCGACCCGGCAGATCCACTATATATAATGAACCAACTTCTAGAGAAGAGTCACGAATTTGATATAGATTTACAAATACTATTTATAGACTTGAAATCAGCCTTCGACACAGTAAACAGAAACACACTGGTAACAGAAATGAATAATCTTAACAGCCCACATAGATTAATAAGATTAATAAAAATGACATTAAAGAAATCTAACGCAGTGGTTCAAACACAACACGCATTACAGAAAAGTTTGACATAAATACAGGTGTACAACAAGGCGATGCATTGTCGGCAATGTTGTTTAATATTACATTACATGTATAATTAAAAAAATTAAGAATTTAGGAAAACTAAACACAAAAATGGCACATATAACAGCATATGCCGATGACATTGCTATTATAAGCAGAACAAAAAAGGGACTGGAAGAGGTATTTAGAGAACTGGATAAAGCACCAAAGCAAGCTGAGCTACAAATAAACCAAGAAAAAACAAAATATATGAAACACGGAAAAAATAAGACAACCATGGAACAAAAAATACAACTAGCCAACTATACCTTTGAAGCAGTAAATAATTTCTGCTATTTAGGCACCCAAATAAGTAGCACAAACGATAATAAAGAAATAAAAGCTAGAAAATAAGCCGGATATAGGGCATACACGGCAAACAGAAAATTATTGAAAAATAAAAATATAAGCAAACATGCAAAGTTAAAAATATACAATACACTGATAAAACCTATCGTAACATTCTCAATGGAAACAACAAGTATGACAAAGAATGATGAAGAACAATTAAGAATTTTTGAGAGAAGGATACTAACCTTCTTATTCTGTAAATTTTGATATATTTCGAACATTATATATCGAATTTCAATAAAGTGTGTACTTCCAAACGAAGTTCGTTATTTTGTTATTCTATAACCTGCTTCGTTACAATCTACTTGAGTGTAACGAATGATCAATGTTTTTGGCTCCTGTAATACGTTTGTCAGTTTGTGACTATGATCATGTTATTTATAATAAGTTATGTTCCTGTTTACATGTTGTATTTGCGTGCCAGTTTTCAAATTCACATTTTTACTTTCGTTCTTGTAGTTGTAATGTAGTTTTTTAATTTATATTAGTGGGGGTTAACTTGGGTGTCGAGTGTCATGATACTATTCGTGGTCGTGACACTTGAAGTGTCACGACACTTAGTGTCGAATAGTATCGCTCTTTTTAGTGTGTAATTCTAAGTTGCTTAATCATTCTTACAAAGAAATTAAAGGCAGATTTGTTGAACTGGCCAAGAGTCAATAAATGAACACGAACATATATAAAAATATTATGTTGTTGATTTTTTCTTTTGTGTTAGTGTAAATTGTGGGTGATAATTTTATCTTTAGGTTAGCAAAATAAATTAAAATCCATAATTGAAGTTGAATAAGTTCCTCAGGTACCTAATTACTATTTCAGCTTTTTATATTTATAGTACCTTATAATCGAAAGGTATAAGGGGTTAAAGATTATGCATGCATGTATGTATTTTGAGAAAGACTCCTGTCGAAACACGTGTAAATAAATACAATGATTATTAATTTTAATTAATTCAATTTATTTTGCTGAAAACTCAAAATAATAACAAAAAAAACGTTCTCGACTAAAGATCAATGTCGTCAGCGAAATTACATTTTTAAATAGTTTTTATAATAAATCCAATGAATAGAATTATAAGTTATTTATAAAATTTTGAAATATAATATAAATACAAAGATTAGTTAAAGTTTCACAAGTTTTATTAATATCTTAACCTGACAATATTGTTTCGACACTTTGTGTCATTATCAAAGGTAGATAAGATTGATAAACAAACACGTTGCTAATGATAAATACATACAGAAAATAGGTAACTAGATACAATACATAACAAAAACTAAATATCTAACACTTCTAATAAAGGAGAATTACTAAGCTCAGTTTGTTCATTCATTAAAGGTACTGTGCGTTTATGTCTGTATATTTCAAAAGCTTCTAAAATGTCTAATTTGTGTTTGTTGTTGCAAAAATGTAAGAATTTAATGTTGTTTTGAGGTGTCATTGGGTGGTTCTGTTCCAAAATGTGTTTGGCATAATTCGATTTTTCTGGATGTTTAAGTCTATAAGAGCGTACGTGTTCTTTGTATCTCAGGTCGAAATTTCTAAGTGTTTGTCCAATATAAACCGAGTTACAAAAAGAACAATTCAAACGGTAAATGCCGGATTTCATGATATCTTGTGTTTTGTCTTTAGCATTGAATAAAAATGAAAAGGTGTTGGTGTTAGTTTTATAGGTTATTTTGTAACTGGTGGTTTTTCTTCTTATAGTTGCAATTTGTTCTGATATCTTGCCAAAGTATGGTATTGATATGTAGCTTGTGTCTTGTAACTATTACAAGATTCAGTTTTACGTTTCAAGAGCAGAGTAAGAAGAGTAAATCATTTAGCCACCAACGAGTATATCGAGTGCATTTTTCCTAGATAAATCGGGCACCAGTAAAAAAAACACATATGAAAGGCACCACGAGGAAACTCTTTGAAATGATAGCCAGTGTTATGTTTTAAGGAAAACGCAAGTAGGTGTCGCCTTTGCGCAGCACAATTTCTTGAATGTGTCAAGAAAATATGCCCTTGGGGAATGGGCACCAAGCTGATTCTTGTTTTGCATTGTTTATTAGTTAACCAAAGTACATGGGACTAATGTGCCATTCCGATGTGGAGTTGCAAACTGTCCGCCATATTGATGAAAAGGTGTCGTTTTTTGCATGTCACTTTAGACTTTTCATACACCAACCTAATTTTTTTGTGGAGTGCTACATTTTACTTTTTTATCACCGATTATGAACATGCCATATACTATTTCAGCTTCTATAAATACCCGCCATACTCATACAAAGATGGCATTTTTTTTTACTAGTGCATGTATCATAGGCACCAAAGTCAAAAATTTATTTTTAATCTTCTTCTTCTTAGCCTGTTCCTCTTATACCATTGCGGATATCGAGGTTGCACTACAGCTCGTGCACTACACTCACTGTATATCACACCTACTGCTTAGCCCTGTGTTATTACTAGTTTTATCCACTTCTATCCATTGCAACTCGTTTTGCGTCATTCCAATCAAGACCTCTTTCTTTTAGTATGGTTGCAATATTTTTATCCCAGGTTGTTGGAGGTCGTCCTCTCGGCTTTTTGCCTTTGCTCTTTGCTTCCCACACACTTTTCAATAATCTGTTATTCCTCTTTCTATGTAAATGACCTAGCCATCTTAATTGGTTATTTTGTATAGTTTTATGTAGTGGTTGTATGTTTAGGTTATGTCTAATATCTGTATTTCTTAGCCTGTCGAGCTTTGTAACTCCAGCAATTCTATGAAGAAACTTCATTTCTGCAGCTTGTAACCTGTTTTTCTGTCTACCACTCAGCACCCAGTTTTCACAGCTGTAGCATAGGGTTGGAACATAAATCTTGTTATACACTGTGGTTTATGTTTTCTTTGAAAATTCTTTTTTATTGATTATGGTCTTACCATAGAATAATTAATATAAGTAGAAGCACAGCTGCAATGTTTAAAATGTAACCCAAAAATGTACCCGACGATAGATGGCTAGTAAACTAGCCATCTATAGGACGGTACAAGAAATTTCATTAGCAATTATACAAACCTAACTCACAGTTTTCAATATGTTTCTAACGCAAGAAATATTTGGTTGTAGAATTGACGTACTTTATACTTTTGACCTAAACTGTTAGTACAAAAACAAAACAAAAATGTTTTGATAGCAAGTGTGTTTTATGATTCATGAAAAACGATCCCTTTGTATGTTTCCTTTATGTATATCTATAAGTATAAATGAATATTAAAAAATATATACTCCCATTTAATTTTTGTGTAGAAAGAATGCTCTTCGCCCTCTCACACATTATAAACATTGTTAACATAATATTTAATAAATGCATGTTTCTCAATAAGTTCTAAAATGACCATGGGTTTTAAAACTTTACCTAATTTAAACTAAAACACGCCTTCCATTAAAAAATCCCATAATCTTGAAAAGCTTAAAATGCGTGATCATTTAAATTCTCTTTTCATTACCTTTGTTTGTTGTGTCACTGCCTGTCACGACGAGTTTTGGTTAGAAGAATATAGGAAACCAGTAGGAGTTGCGATTTGAAATTTGGAGATAATGGTTTCGAGCTACGTATGCAAAATTTTAGAAGACGGTACTAATTAATTATGTTAATCCAAAAAACGCATAGACAGAAAACATATAAGACACGAATTATCAAACCAAGTGATTAATCGATTATTTTCATAATTGATTTATTCAATTATTTAAATAATCGGTCAATCAATTAATCGATTTTCGATTATTGATTTCTATAAACGCACAGTCTTAGTAGTAGACAATATTTTGTTGGGTTGTTCTAAAGAAAGACGAACATTTGTTAAAATGCAATGTTTCCATACAAAATAACAAAATTGGACACGCTACTTATTACGGACATTACTATTTATAGTCCAGTCATTTAGAACAAACACAAGTTGAGGTACGTCTTTGGATCTTTGCATAGGCCTTTCTTGCTAGTTGTTAAATAACCCCAGAGGCGTAGGCTGTGCGAGACATGGGCGCGCCGCAGTCAGGGGGCTAGTGCCCCCTTACAGAGTAAAATATAATATAAATTAAATACTACCAGTGCAAAGTTAAAATGAAATTTACTAGTAAAATATAGTGTATATTTTTAATCGATCATCTTTTTATGAGGGGCGACATGGCGCTGCCTTGTACAGGGGCGCCACAAACCCCAGCTATGCCTCTAAATAACCCCATAAAAGTCAACACGGATAGATAGTGAGCTCGAAGAGATAATGAGAGTAACCCACGCCCCATAACGGTTTTTGTCATTTTTCTCAAAAACTATTAGGTTTATCGAGATGAAGTAGATTAGGTAAAACAAAGATTAGTTAATTCCCTACTCAAAATTTACAATGTTTTCTCATACCTAGCCTTCGCTATGTGTTATCGAAGAAAGAAGATATGTTAAACATGAATCAGCAATTTGCACCAGTACATTTGCTCAAGGTACTATCGGGGCAACTTTTTGTGATCTCATATTCGTCCTGAAGTATTTTCTTTCTTCGAAAACACAAATAGAAGGAGAGGTACGAAAAAACAATCCAACAATTTTGGTAGGAAATTAAATAAACTTTAATTAACTGAAAAAAGTTAAATTGGTGTTACCATCCGTTTCCATAGTAAGATCAGGCTTAGGGTTTTTCATTTCAACCATAAGTAGATACATGCTTTAAATACTCTATTAAAAACTAACATCTATGTGGATAACGAAGAAATATCTTTCAATGATATCAGAAAGTTTTTAATAAAAGTAAAATAAGTAACCCAGATCTTCAGTAACAAACTCGCTACAGGCTTAAAGACAGCAGACCATACCGGCGAAATAAAGACCAGGACAATAAAAAACACGTCTTTGTTTAAAAACAAGAATAATTTAACAAAGTGCAAAAGTGTTAAAGCGCAACAGTCGGGTCCTAAAAGATAAAAACCTCGTATCGCCGTCTACTGTCTATTCTAGACTCTAGGGTTGGAGATGTTTTAAAAGAACCATTTGAGTGGCTTTGTAAGTAAAGGAAGGGTAGTAAGTGCAAAAACGGTTAAGCACAGAAAAAACATTGCACAGATGGGTTTCGGTAAGCAATCAAACGCATATTAGTGATTAGGGGTGATTTACGAGAAGAAGAGTACAGTTTTATGTTTACATCTCGGAATCAAGATCCTTTGGAGAATCTATTTCTGCGATAACAGAAGCAAAGCATTTAGTTTCAACCCTAGTTGTGCTACCTTCCGAATATCACTGCAATTTAATATTTTTATGGGGTTACAACCACCAGAAACAAAGAACTGTGAAACAGATGATGATGTTCCTTTAGATCTCGGCAAAAGAAAAGAATGTCAAATATCGCTTACGGTATCTGAATCCTAACAAACATTGGAATCTTCAGCAAACGTTTTTCGGATAGTGACGCAGATATGGTATCTGTGCTAGAATTCGACGAATCTTTGGTAACTTGTTCAATTTATTATATATCTGATTATAAACACGTAAAATAATATAAGATAATATTTTAACAGGCAAGAGTAGCATCTTAGTTAAAGAAAAGAAACAACTGCTAATAGTATTTCGCGATTACGGGCAAGAATCTTCCAAGAAGATTCAATATTTACTCAATATTTAATAAGACCCTGAGCTGATTTTTTGCAAGAATTGTTATAAAAAACCGTGGACATAAAAAACATTATGTAGAGTAATAGCATAGAATAATTAATATCTATGATAATAGTGGTTTAGTGAAGATTACATCGAGAATTTGCTATAAATTAACTATTTGTTGCAGATATTACTTTTTAAAATGGTAAAGTGGTATAACAACGAACTAAAAGTGCCAATAAAAAAGAAAACCAGACAAACACAGTCAAAATCTAATGGCCATCTTTAGAAAAAAGTGCGACACTAGATATTAATTAGCATGAGTAAATGCGCAAACTTTTCTGTTTTGAAACAAGGTATTAGGAGTATTTTGGGGGCGTTTTCTTGTTGTTTCTATACCTACAAGATTTTTTCGCTTTATTAACCATCTTTAACATAATCTCATATTATTTTTAACACGTTAACTGCCAAAGCGGACACCGGTGTCTGCACCAAGAGTATCGTAGCAGGCTATGGCAGACACCGGTGTCTGCTTTACATTTAATTCTGCTGTGCCAGACAGACACAGTGTAGTGGCTTGAAATGTTAGGATGTGTGTGCCACGGCCCTGCATATCACGTTCCCAATGATGGTTTTTGGGTTGCATATACCAAAGGTGTTATATGATTTGTGTCTGCTTTTGTGTCTGCAAAGGCCTACTGAAAATCACTTTTTAGATCTTGGAATCAAGAGGCCATGGCAGACACGAGACAATAAATTCTTCAGTAAATTCAAAACAGGTATAAAACTGAAAAAATTTATTTCTAATTACAACATTTTAAAAAGTATAAGAAATAATATTACATTTGAGTAATTTTATGAAAATCATTAAAACACTCGAAACAAAATCTAGGTTTAGTGTCGCAATATGTTGTCACTTTTCTAATTTTACTTTTGGGAATGATTCCCTCAGCCTTCTTCTTGTAACACCCTTTGCAATATTTGCGCCCAACGCGGCAACTTCCTGGTAGTTTTTTAAAGGAATGGTTTTTCAAGCGATTATCTCGAAGAACTTCTTCTTGAGAATCTTCGCTGTCTTCATTTTCTTCAGTGGAAGCGAGAAGTGCTTTCACTATGCTTTCTCTAAACTCTATAATGCCCATTGTGTTGCCCGTAACCAACTTGAATAAAAAATGTGCATTTACTATTGCAGTTCCCAAAAGTACCTCGACAGCTACTTTTCTATACCATTTCACGGTTTTACGTAAACAGCAACCATAGCTTGCAAATTGATCGGATAAGTCGATAGATGACTTTCCTGCATTGTAATCAACAATCATTTTAGGCTTCAAAATTTCTGTTCCTCTTTTTATTACTTTGACTGTTTCATCAGTGTGCTTTGTAGAAAGCATTAGCACATCTCTTTGATCTTTCCATTTAAGTATTGTTATGCCAGAATTATCTTCTCTGGCTACAATTTCTCCCTTTCGAAGTTTTTTTTGTAAAATTTCCTTAGGGATTCCTTTTCTATTTTTCCTCAATGTCCCCAACAAATGTGTTGAGGAGTTGGGAAGTGTTTTTGCCAGTGGTATACTGGTAGTTGGTGGTAGTACGATAGTTCTACCATCATTTAGAAGAAGTTCACTTAGCTGTAAAACAGCATTAGTTGGAACAGATCTTCCTCTATCTGATTCTTTGCCCGAATAAATTTTAAAATTCCATGTGTATCCTTGGTCGCAACATAATTTGAAAAGTTTGACTCCATACTTATGGGCCTTCTGCGGTATGTATTGTTTCATAATAAGTCTTCCTCTAAATGGAATAAGGCTTTCGTCGATGCAAACTGTTTCTCCTGGTGTGAAAGTTGATTGGCTGTTTATTATGAATTGATCGACAAGTGGTTGCACCTTGAACGTTCTATCGTCTTTCATGCTTTCATCTTCATTATCGGAAAAATGTAGCATTGATAGTAAGAGTTCAAATCGATTTCTGGACATTGTCTTCGGTGCAATATCGTTATGATACAAACGATCAGTACTCCAATAGTCTGTTATTTTTGGCATTTTTACAAGCCCCATATACCCCAAAAGTCCAATAAACTTTTTAATTTCGGTTTTTGTAGTAGGTTGCCAAGCATGTTTTCTTGAAGATCTCGGAATGTCTTTACCTCGAGTGAGGCACTGAGTCGCAAACAGATTGGTTTCTTCTACAATTCGGTCCAAGATATTGTTGTCTATAAATACTGAATAAAAATCTATTGGTGCTCCGTCTTGCAATACAGCAAGCAGAGCTTCATTTATTCCTTTTTTCCCAGTAAAGGAGAATTGTTGCTGTTTTCCCTCAACAGGTCCAAACTGTCCATCACATGTATTTAGTTGAGGCCGAGGTTGAGGTGCGCTCCTTTCGTTTTCATCAAGACTATACTCTATTAAATTCTCCGTTGTAAGTTCGCCTTCGTCCTCCTCTTCAGAACTAATAAAGTCTTCAGGTAGTGGTGAATATTCTACGTACCCGGGCCCATTACTACTGTTATCAGAACTTTCTTCCATGTCCGAAGGTACATATAGCGCATCGCGAGAATCTTCCGATGGTTCGTATGGATCTGGATTTAACAAAATATAAAATAGAATTTTTCAATATCTACACTGAAAATTACATTGCAAAACACAAAAACTTCAGCATTTGCAATGTAGATAGTAATCACCTACCTGGTGGGCTGGAGGTACCAGCCTCAACAGCAAGCTTTAAAATCTTGGCTCCTCTGCTCATTTTCGGTGAACACAGTATCACATTTGGATAAGAACTGACAAGAAATCACATCAAACAACGAGAAATAACTAATACAACAGTGCAAGTTGCGACTTGTAAAACCGTGTCTGCTCTTTAAGAAATGTCTGCTGTGGCCCCCACATACATATTTTGGTGTCTGCAAATTGTGTACGATGTGGCCTCATGAAACAAATTGCTAGAAAAAATGATTAGAGGGCCAAGGCAGACACCGGTGTCTGCAGCATGTTTTTCCAAAAAACTGGTGTAAATTTTGAGATAAAAAAAAATTGAATATACTCTGTTATACAATTGATCAGGTAAAATCCAAAAGTGCTAATGGCCTCTGATGGGTTTTTACAAATTTTAACTTGGCAGTTAACGTGTTAAATACTATTTATGATTTTATTATGATCTATTACATACTATATGATTGAGGTATGAATCGAATTATTTATATTTATTTGTATTTCTTGCTTTTTATAGAAGTAACTAAAAATTTTCAATGTATATTGCATACTTTTCAGACCATTCTTTTGGCAGTTTTGCATTCTATGCATACGGTTAAATATTGACATATGTGGGTTAATTGTATTATTATGATAAATGTTTTTAAATTAGTTTGTAGTCTGAAAATAGATTTAAAGCTTATTTTTTATGCAACTACTTCAAATAAAACGGTTGCCTGTTAAGTACGGTTGCACATATTTTTATAAATTAATTTGGTAAGATTCGGCATTTGAAACAATCCCATATGTATGTAGTACATAATCGCGTAACATGATCTGCATGTTTAGGTACATTTATCTTTGTTGAGTTTATAAAAACCCATTCTTAGAAAAATGTTTGCACATGCAAGTATAGTGTCTGTTTAATGAAAGACGCTTGTTAATTATACCAGCAAATAAATTCTCGGAAATGCAAATGATTTGGTAAACTAATGATAGATTTAAAGAGTGCAGCACTACCTAGATATGCCCCCTTTACTCTTCAGTATACCTGCCCCATATGCTGACTGGTTACTTAAATCTCCATAGCGTTATTCCTCTATTTATATTAATTACTCTATGGTCTTACTTATTGAATAATATAGTCTAGTTGCTGAGTTTAGACGGTTATTGAGTTCAATGTCCAGATTTCCATCACTACTTATGGCTTGACCAAGATAGTTGAAGTTGTCTACTTGTGGTAGTAGTTTACTTCCTATTTTGATTGCAATATTTTTTCTTCGACCAACTGCTAAGTTTCTCTTGTAATTGCCTCCCAGATCTTCTCTCTAACTACGGAATCAAATGCTTTTTGCAGTCTATAAAACGTACCACCTTTTCCTCATCATATAGTACCATTTTCTCGATTATTTGCTTTAAAACAAAAATTTTATTAAAAAATTGTATGCCACGACCTGCTCTGAATCCACTTTGCGATTCGTCCAACTGATTTTCTACATCCAATCTGAGTTTTTGTTCTAGCACTCTTTATTTTTATATACAGGGTGTTCAAATTGAAGTCGGCACTATTGCCAACTTTAATACTACTAAAGATACGATGTTGGTTAAATTACCAAAGTAGTAGCGTTTTTTCTTCCGATTACTATGGTAAAATTTTAAAAACAACTGAACTTCTCGTTTTCGAGATATTAAAAAAACAACATTTTTTAAATAAGTACTAAATCTTTGCACCAGTATATAATCAATTGAAGAGTCGGCCATAACAATGTTGTATGCAACAAAAAAATTTAACAGCAACACGAACTGACAACAGATGTACAGCGCTCTATGACGTCAACACCTTCCAATAGGAATATACTAACGTTTTTACTGCAATACCTCATTTCAGCAAAATGTTACATACAACGTTGTTACGGCCGACCCTTGAATGATTGAATATTCATTTTTACTTGGTTCAACTCTTGTAAATGTATGGATTCATATATGTTGAAAGAATGTGTTTGTTACGACCAAGTCATTATCAGTGCAGAATTCTAGTAACAATCTTTCCGATATAAATTTCCAATCAAGTAAAAGTTTGGTTGTTTCCTTACCCATAATACATCCTACACCAGCTTCAGCTTTGCATTGTCTTGGCACCTCACTGTATAATAGCACAACTTCCTTTTCCAACTCAATCATTTCTTCTCCTTTTTTCTTTGTTTTCGTAAGACGTTGTTTTTAATTTATTTAATTAATTAATCGGTATGGCACACATATACTTATCCTGTAGATTTAAAATACATTTTTGACGTTGGTGCTAGGGTTTCTGACCTGGGAAATTCCCAGGACCCAACTTCTGGGAATTATTCTATTTTTTGTTGTCTCGAGTCCCAGGAAAAGTAGTTCGAGATACGGGACTTTTGTTTCCAAGGTATTTAATTAAAATTCCTACTTTAGAATTAAGGTTTTATTTGTGTGTTGCTTTGCACAGATGGTTTTCTTAAGCAGTTTTTTTAAGTACTAAACAGTCTTTGCAAGCACATACAAATTATTTACAACCTGTCTATAAACAATCAATAAAGGTAAAGGGATTAGTTTCAGTAAGAAAGTACCGTTAGGTATGGTGCCTCGTTACAGTTATAAATAAACTTGCAGTTTCTATTCAATTATATTCAAAAAGGGTCTCCATCTGGAATTTCCTGTTATTTATAAACAGGTAAGGTAGTCTTCTTAAAGATCTAAACAGAATGTTTTTACTTAAAAATTCATATTGAAATGTGGTCTTAATCTCTTTAACAACCGGTTGTTTTCAATAGGTTCAAAGGGTTCCAAGAAAATTTTGATAGTTTTTGTAATGACAATAGTATAATTAATTGCTTATAGTAGTGTATATTTACTAGATTTATGAATTTGTTTCATCTGACTTTTATTTCCTATTAAATTTATAAATAAAATACTTTTCTGTTTAGCTTATAAACCAAACCGTAGTTTGAAATCATTTTATAAATGTAGAAACGGCCCTATGTACGAGGGTCGTTTTTTGTTCAACCTCCGATAGGCTATAAACAAATGACAAATGTATATAAAAAAGTCATTTTAATACTAAGCATTCTGTATACTTATGGTTACTTTTCGACATACTCACCATAAAGATTGAGACATTTGTTGTATCTGTGGACAAGCTTTCCAATACTGTCTTCATAAAATGTTGCCGCCAATGCATTTAAATGAGTCTTGAAGATCCTCGGTAGTTTGGTACTGCCCTACTGTCTAAGTACTGTCCTCTTAGCCACGTCTTCAGTTCAGGGAAAAGATGAAAGTCACTAGATGCTAGGTCGGGACAGTATGTCGGATGATCGAAAATGTCCCATTGAAATTGCTCAAGGAGCCGTTGTGTGGACGGGCTTTGTCATGGATCAGAACAAATTCCAGAAGTCAGCATTCCTCTTCTCTTGCTTTGAACGTCTCTCCGCAAATCTCATCGTAAAGTTTCACAATAAACTACCGAAAATCTTCGAGACAATGTCAAGACTCATTTGATGCGTTGGCGGCAACATTTTATGAAGACGGTACTGGAAAGCTTGTCCATAGATACGACAAATGCCTCAATTTTTATTGTGAGTATGTCGAAAAGTAACCGTAAGTATACTGAACTTTTAGTAATAAAATGGTTTTTTTATATACATTTGTCTTTTATTTATAGCCTATCGGAAAAAAAAAAAACGACCCTCGTATTTATTACCCCAAACAAATTTCATGTAAGGTTCGAATTCTAGCAGGTTTAAATATTGTACCTTGTGTTAAAAAAAAATTAAAAATAAACAACCAATTTTTAAATTTTGTAAAACAAGGAACTGGAGTGAAATGTATGTATCTCAATAGGTAGCAGAAGATGGAATATCAATTTGAACTATTGCTAATAATATTTATCATGTTCATATACAGGAAACATGTTTTATAAAAGATATGAGTAACTTCAAACTTACCGGCAAACAATACAACACTAAACAGGAATGGTTTTGGCATAAAAGAGAGAAAAATAATTTTATGATTGGAGAATTTATTTATGTACTGCTGAGCTTTTTATTAAATAATTGCAGTTCATTTAATTGCAATTCATTTTCAAATTTCCATATTATAAAGAATTATAATTATATTAACCTTTAACATTGTGATTTTGTTTTTATCAAAGTTTTTTCCATTCTGAACATTCAAATAATAGTCGCTAAATATCTATTACTAAATATTAAAAAACCAATTACCACATAAATCACAATAATTTAGTTTGGAAAACGTTTTATAGTCGTAATATATTTTTTTTTGTTTGATGTGTTAAAATAAAAACACCATTAAATTAATACATCATACATACATAATCTTTAACTTCTTATACCTTTCGGTGTCGAAGTGCCATTAAATTAATATGTTATAATAAAGTACTTGCACCTATATTAACCAACTTAATTAACATTTCTATTCAGCAGGGTCAGTTTCCTGACGTCTTAAAGCGAGCTTCAATCGTTCCCGTTTTAAAAAAGGGTGAGGCCGCAAATGTTAACAATTATAGGCCCATTTCAATTCTAAGCAACTTCTCAAAAATTTTTGAAAAGGCTGTGCAAAAGAAAATAGCAATTTTTCTAAATAAGTTTGAACTGTTGTCCCAGTCTCAGCATGGCTTTAGGGAGGGGCGCTCGACTCTTACAGCAGCTGTTGAATATCTTCAATACGTTTATGAGAGGATGGACGATAATAATTATGTAGTATCAATCTTTTTTGAACTTACCAGAGTATTTGATACTGTTGATCCTAAGTTTGTTGAAGAAAAGTTACACAATTTAGGAATACGGGAACCTATTAAGAACTGGATAGTTTCATATTTGAGCTACAGAAAACTGGAGGTAAAGATACATAACTTTAAATCTAATATTTTTAATCTTAATTTAGGCACGCCTCAAGGAAGCATTATAGGTCCCCTTATCTTCACACTCTATGTTAATGACCTAACTGAACATCTGGACAATTGCGGAGTTTTCATGAATGCAGACGATACCACTATTGTAGTTAATGGCGTTAATCCTAAGTAGAGACTAAGGTAAACACTATTCTAGCTCAGTTTGACCGCTGGTGCTACAAAAGCAAATTAATGATAAACTACGAAAAAACTGTATATATGGAAATGCACAATAAGCTTCGAGATAGCCATGAATTTCATTTTAATACTCAAAATAAAACAATTAGTAAGACGACTTCAACGAAATTTTTAGGCATTTTAATTGATTCTAATTTAGTTTTTTCTGATTAAGTGGATAACGTCGTCAACAGGCTTAGCCAAGCCTATTATGCTTTAATTACTTTAAAAAATACTTTTGGCACACCTATCTTACTAAATGTATACTATGCTTTGGTGTATCCTGTTATTAATTATAACCTGATAATATGGGGTTTATATAGTAATATTAATAGGGTTTTCATCTTTCAAAAACGCATTATCAGATTAATTTTTAATTTGCCTTACAATTATAGTTGTAGGGAAACTTTTAAAGAAAATAAAATTTTGACTGTCACTTCTATGTATCTTCTACAATTGTTAACCTATATCCATAAAGAAAAGAACAGCTTTGCAGTTAGTGCTAATTTTCACAATTATGATACCAGGAATAAAGATAAATTTCGTTTAAATAAACCAAAGCATTCCTTCTATAGAAAATCTCCTTGCTACACTGGATGCAATTTATATAATAGTCTTCCATTAGCTTGCAAAAACCTAAATAATAAAACATTTAAAATTAAACTTAAACAACTTTTTTCTGTAAATCCTTTTGTATAATTTACAAGAGTTCTCTGAGCTAATTACAAAAGCAGATTGTGTAATCTAATGTCCAACTGACTGATGACTTATTTTTTTTTTAATTGTATTTACTACTCTTGTTTTTATTCGTTGTTATATATTGTTGATCAGATTTTTTATTATATTATGTTATCTTTGTTTGTTATATACATTATCTACTGTTTGTATTTTTTTTTTGTTTTTGACGATGCTTATATTTTTCTCCTAAAAAATGATAGCTCAATAAAGAATTTGAATATTTGAATTTGAATATAAACATTATTATAACACACATATACATTGTTATAAAAAAACATTTTGGAAGAAAAAATCACAATAACAAAATTATTATTTTTCTAATCAATCTAACATAAAATTATTACTTAAAACAAATAAAATCAATATGTAGATTAAAATAGATAGTGGTGTGTAAATTCCACCTTTCTTTTTAAAATATTGTTTAAGTTAAAAAAACTTTTATATTATCATGTAACTAACATTTTGTAATCTGAAGAAGAAAGATTAGTCTTTCGAAACAATCATAATTTTATTATTATACCAGTTGAGAATGCGCAGAGCTAGCATTGCCATGACGAACAAAAACAACTGTATACTTAATAAGCTAATTTATTTTTGAAAACTAATGTTGACGTAACACATTAGTCGTCATAAAAACTATGATTCTAAGTCCTAAAATTTTTCGAATTTTTTTTTGTTGCTAAAAATGTTTATTTTTTTGTAAATTTTTAAAGAATACAAAATTTTTCATTTTTCAAAAATTTACCGGAATTTTCGGTGTTCATTTTGACCACTTTCCCAAAGAGATACAAAAAAATGTTTCAACCAAAAGTTTCTTAGAATATGATGTACTATAAGATTCCAAAAAGCAAAATTCAAAAAAGTCAACAGGGAAAAAGGCGACAGACAGACAGACTTCACGAATTCAGAGACGAACTTTTTGTTCGTCGATAACATATTAATTTAATGGTGTTTTTATTTTAACACATCAAACAAAACAAAAATATTACGACTATAAAAAGTTTTCCAAACTAAATTATTCCAATATAAATAAAAAGTCGTTTTAAAGTCAATATTAATTGGTGCGTTCGGCTATTCAACTCTTTTAACACTTTTTACTCTAATCACCCCCTCGCCGTTCGTTTATTCCAAAAAGTGCAAACAGAGCTCGCCGGTGAGCGTTTGTTTAATACAGAGCAGAGTGAAAAGAATGCACTCCATTAGTACCACCTCGGGAAGGAAGAACTTGTGGAGTGCACATGCGCAATCGCAGTTTGCAGTTGTTGATCTTGCTAAAACAATGGTGGATGACAGTTTTGACTTAAAGATAAACAAGATGATGCAATCGATGCAATCTACCCCAAATGCACAAACCCACACTATTGTTTGCCTGCCTAATGGTAATCCCATAATCCAAGGCAATAATATATTATTAGAAAATAAAATAAGTAAGTGTTTAACAACCAGTACTTTTCGTTTCCATAATTTCCGTATCTTGTAGCGAAAGACTGTGTATTTGTTGCCCTTGATGAAGGTAGTATTAACGAATTTAATTTACAATACGAAACATGTAACGAGGAGGAAACCCCATCTGACTGCCCAGAACAAGATACAGTTGCAACAAAAATATGGACAAAATCAAACACTTTGTTTCTAATTGACAAAGTTAAAGAGTATGATAAAGAATTTGCCAATGGAATAAAGAAAAACGTGTGGGCAAAAGTAGCCAATGAATGTGAAAAACAATTTGGAAAAAATGTGACTGGTGGAATGTGCGAAACAAAGTTTAAAACTTTAAAAAGAACTTATAAAACAATCTCATTACATAAGAAAACGTCAGGTCAAAAAAGACGATATTGGGAATACTTCACGGTGATGCATGAAATAATGTTTAACAAACCGGAAATAGCACCAATCGCTACATGTAGCAGTCTGTCGGGTTGTCACGTTAATAACGGTAAGCTAGTAACATTACATTAGTGTTGAATGTATTTCATAACATTATTTCTTTTCTTGCAGATGCTCAAGCATCATCTTCATCAACTAGTGCGAGCAGTGTAAACATTGAGGGAAACAAAGATACTTCATCAGGTAAACCTTAAATATTTGTATGCGTTTATATATTCTTGGTGATGTTTTAGATCTTGCGTTTGAAAGTTCTTTTTCAATGAAACGGCGCATAAAGTCTACTGCAGCTGACAAACGTCATCAAGAGAAGATGCAACGTTTGGATCGTTTCAATGACCTATTTGAAACCATGTTGGACAAAATGCCAAAATAAAAACCAGTTTGTTAAATACTAGAGTTGAGACTTAAGTTTGTAAATTAAGCACCTTTTTTAAAAAAGAAGTTTTATTTTTGTTTGTGATTAATACTAGAAGACTAAAATATCTATTTTTCTATTGTTCTTATTAAATGGTTTATATCATAATAAATGTCTGCTTAGTTACAATACCTTTAAACAAACAAAAAACCAACCTTAATTTAAACCTATATTTAATGCATTTACAATATTATTCCTTTTTGCAATAGCTTGTAAATGAATTTGACCTTCTAATATATCTAATTCATTGTCAGGCCTGTTTGCTCTTTCTTCTGCCAATTCTGCATCAACGTCCATAATGTCATTTGGAATGTCCCCATTCAAAATGCACATGTTATGTAATATGCAAGCTGTTATTATAAGTAACGATAATAGGTCAAGGCGTACAGTTTCCATATATTTCAATCTTCTAAATCTCCCTTTTAATAACGCAAAGGTGTTTTCAATAACAACCCGTTTTTTACTCAGAACTCTGTTGAACATTCTTTGCTGGGGTGTTAAATGCCCATTGTCTTTAAAACCAACCATTAAATTGGTTGATAATTTATATGCCAAATCACCAAGTAGGTAATTGTCTTCGTGAAAAATAATTTGTGCATTCTCAATTCCAGCATACAGTTCCGATCTTCTATATAATGTGTAATCATGTAGTGATCCTACCTCCCCCGTGTACACATCAGTAAATAATTTTTTATGGTCGCAGACTCCCTGCAGTAGTAAAGAATGATATCCTTTTCTGTTGATGTATGAATTTCTATTGATTTTAGGGGCAGTAATTTTTATATGTGAACCATCTATGCATCCTATAATACCTGAAAATACCATTGGGATTACAATTAAATACGTGTATGTATTTTAAGTACCTACCAGTAAAATTATGGCTATTGAAATGGTTAGAAATTACCATCTGCCTTTCTTGATTAGGCCACTGAATAATTTTATAGGCCTGCTGGACTTGAAGAAGTAGACGTGCTGTTCTATATAAAACGTCCCAACACGTTGATTTAGTTATGCCAAATCTATCAGACACTGATCTAAAAAATTCATTATTTGATGATTAATGATACCATTATTCAACTCATGTTAATACTTGCCTGAAAGATTCTAAATTTCCAAGACACCATATAGTGATCATCAACTCCTTATCAATACCCATTCTAGGGTAACCAATATTAGAAACATTACGATCATTACGTTTCAGCACTATAGAGCACTTTTCAATTAAAACTTCAAAGGTCTGTGGATCCATTCGAAAATGTGTTTTAAATTGTCTAGTGTTCATGTGTGGCACTGTGGATTCTGCATATTGATCTATTTTTTCAACAACAGTTTCCTCATCTTCATCTGTAGAATCGTAAAATATTTCACGAGCAAAATGCACAATTGGTAAAAGAAAATTCATAATATGGCTGAACAACTACAATCTTCGAATCTAACCTTACATTTCACAATTTGACAGAAATACCCAGAGTGCAACGAACTCTGGGATACCCTTTTCGTTCGGTTATGAATGGTTCAATACACCCATGAACTCTTGATCCACTCCTGCATCTACACCACTCCGTCCCGTGCACAAATTTCCGAACGCACCTAATAAATCACAATATTGTAAATTTTTAGGTTATGTCGCCCTCTAAACTCATTGGCTCTCTTTACTCTATCTTCTCTGCTGGAGTTTAAAGAGTATACTCTCTATGCTCCTCACTATTATAAACGAACATACGAGTTCATACGTTATTTGCTCCAATTCTAATAAACCAACAGATAGGTGTTAAAAGCTTGCTGTAACGTAAAACCGACGCTACTAATGTTAATTCAATTCTAATTTTTTTATTTCAAATAACTATTTTTTTAGATTTTTTTACCAAAATTTGGTTTGATGGTACAGATGATGCACCGAAGCTTCGGTATCGGCCAATCTTTAACAGATTCGGTTTTGGCCGAAGCAGCATGAAGAATTTGGTGTTGGCTGGCCGAAGCGGATTTTTTTAATTTTTTCTGTCACAATCAGGCTTATTTATTTATATTTTGAATAGGAAATATAATGGAGCAGAATAAGAAAACTTCCAATCGCGACATCAATGAAAAACCATATCATAAGTAAACATAAGGATGAATTTGAAAAACAGCAGACTGAGATTCTAAATAAAAATGCGAGTACACAAGAAAAATAGATTGCTCCCGGAAAATGCTGAAAACTTTCGTTTTATCCGCCACAATCTTCTAAATTAAATTTTAAATACTGAAATGTTTTTTGAATTCATATTACGTTGTAGTTTTTTAATAAGCATTTTCTAATTAAGTTTTTGACGTCAAATTTGTTCATACTGTTCATTTTTTATTAAATTTGTTTAGTTATAATATTTATTATTTTATTAAAGCAAAATACGCAGTAAGAAACGTATTTTTAGGACACCAATGTTTTCATTTTGTGGCATAATTTTGTATTAAATAAAATCAACACTAAAATTTCTATTTTGCTTTGAGTGAATATTCGGCGCTTTGGCAAATTTTAATGGCCGAATATTCAGTGATTTGGCCAAAAGCTGTTTCGGTGCATCATTATTTTATGGTTTAAAGATGGTCCAAAACAAATTTGCATAACGATTTTTACGAATAAAAAAAGGTTAGTATGTTTTTTCAACTATTTGTATTTACTTTTGATCGTAATATGCTGGCGATTTCTAATAAATGGAATTTCTAATTACAAACAAATCTCTCTTTTAAGGGGTATTATACCTAATAAAAATTTGGAATTGTTTGGATCATAAATCACAAAGATACAAGAGTGTCAAGCTGAAATAAAAATACAATTCGAATAATGTATTTAAAATAATTATTATTGAAGATTTTTTAACCAAAATTTGGTTTTGTGGTTTTCAAGTGGCCCAGAAGAGAATTTTGTAACAACTTTTATGATTAAACATAGTCTACTATGTTTCTTGGATTATTTGCATTTATCTTCGATCTTAGTAGGCTGATGGTTTATAATAAATGGAATTTTTAATTACACACAAAGCTATTTTAAGGGGTTCTATACCTGATTCTGGGGTGTAAAGCTGTAAAGTGAAACACACTATGTATGTAACTCTGATTCACATTCTTCTTTGTTTTGGTCATTACAATTTGGAAAAGGCATTCTTAAATGAGGGTTGTCTCAAATAATGTAGGGCATAAAGATTGGAAGTACGTTTTTGAAATTAAAGAAGATTTTATATTTGCAAAAAAGTATGTCAAAGAATGTGTAGAAGAACAACCAGTAGTGAAAGAAGAATTTCAGCACTGAGATATTAACATAGGATTACTCAGGCTTTGGCTGTTTATAAATGCAAAATTACCTTGATAAAACTGTTTCTTTAATTAAATAAAACAATTGAATGTTTGGGAATTTTTTATTCCATTATGTATTTAAAATATAGTATGAGCAAAAAGTAACTCCATCAAAGGTGCCTTTGGAATTTTGAACTCGTGTGTATTATAACACCAGAAAATTATACAAAATAATCAGAGTCCTTTGACTGTGACAGTTACTAATTTGATATAATTTTCTGGTGTTATAATACACGGGTTCAAAATTTCAAAGGCACCTGATTGAGTTACTTTTTGTTCATACTATACATGAGCAAGTTCGTGAATCCAGCGATTGAGAGTTTGATGTAATCGAGTCTTCAACAAACTGTTCGTGAATTCATCGTAAATCCATCTAACATGAAACAAGGCGTTTTTATTTCCACCGTTTTTTTCCGTTGTAAAACATTAATGTACTACATCAAATCCATCGAGTTGAAAGACCGATGCTACTGATGAGTTAAAGATTTGAAGTTATTGTGTTTAAATGTTTTGGTTCATGGCTTGTTTGTTTATTATTACCTTAATAAATTAAAATTCTTGGTTGTTTTTTAATTTTAATATGAATTAACACAATCTGTTAATTTATAGATGTTAATTATATTAATTGCTGGTTTTTAATTGATATATAAACCATACATAACAATACAAAAATATTATTTTTAAAGAACATATTACATTGCACTTTGATATTGTGTTTAGCATGGTTTTCATCGACACTAGTTGTTTAGGAATTCATCGCAAACATTAAATACATCGAAAGCATCGGTGACATCATGCCAGTCATCGCTCTGATTAATCAGTGGATTTTCTGTTTAATTCACGAACTCGCTCCATTCCATATGTAAAGCTTAGAGATTGAACACTATGTGTGCATGCTTTATGTTTGGTATGTGTAATATTTGTAAGAATTAAATATTCAAGTTTAGTATAGATATCTACTCCCGAATCAAAAGTTCTCATAGGCACAGAGTCCAAACGCCCATGGTTTGCCCACCACAGGTTCTTAAAGTTGCGTGTTTTGAAATGGTTCAAACTTTTAAAACTAATCTTATGGACTGGATTATGGATTACCAGATCAAAAGTTCTCGGGGGCACAAAGTCCAAAAATCCATGGTTTCCCCACCACAGGTGCTTAAAATTGCGTGTTTTGAAATGGTTCAAACTTTTAAAACTAATCTTATAGAAACTGACCCCCGGTTAAATTGGCTGAATTTTTGATATCTTATAATTATCGATTCCTGGATCAAAAGTTCTCATGGGCACAAAGTCCAAAAACCCATGGTTTGCCCACCACAGGTGCTTAAAGTTGCGTGTTTTGAATTGGTTCAAACTTTTAAAACTAATCTTATGGAAACTGGCCCTCGGTTAAATTGGCTGAATTTTTGATATCTTATAGTTATCGACTCCCGGATCAAAAGTTCTCATGGGCACAAACTCCAAAAATCCATGGTTTGCTCACCACAGGTGCTTGTTTTGAAATCGTTTGAACTTTTGCAACTAATCTTATGGAAACTGGCCCCCAGTTAAATTGGCTGAATTTTTGATCTCATAGTTATCGACTCCCGGATCAACACCCCTCGCCTCTCACATTCGGGCATTCGAAGACTAGGATACACGTGAGTCCTTTCGACTCTCAATAAAATGATGACATTAGCCTATTTTCCTCCACTATTTCTATGTTCAAATCCTCGTGATTTCCTCTATGTCTTGCATCCACTGTCGTTCGCAACAATGATGCATCAGGATATCTGACATTAGGTTGATGGCGCGCATATCCAAGATACCGCAAAATGCTTGCACCATGTGCACATGTACCCAAAGTTTTTGAATCTAGGTGACTAAAATGATTAAGTATATCGTCTCGCATATAACCACAACAGGTGCGAGAAAACATAATAAAAACTAAACAGCGTAAACGAGTTTAATTGTGCTTGATACACAATTATACCCACTCAAGTAAAAGTGTATGTGAATATTGTGAAATATAAAAAGTCACAATAAAATCTAATTTTAATAAACAAATTAAGTTAGTTTCAAAAGCTTGAACGATTTCAAAACACGCAACTTTAAGCGCAACAAACCATGGGTTTTTGGACTTTGTGCTAATGGGAACTTTTGATCTGGGAGTAGATATCTCTAACAAATTGAAATTCAGCCAATTTAACTGTGGGCCAGTTTCCATAAGATTAGTAAGGGGTTCTTTTCATGAATAGGAGAAAGTTGAGGTATGTCTTTGGATTTTTGCATAGCCTTTCCTTGTGAACTGTTAAATAACCCCCTAAAAGTAACAACCTGTAGGTGGTGAGCTCAAAGAGATATTGAGGGTAAACCACGTCCCCTAACAGTTTTTGTCATTTTTCTCGGAAACTATTAGGTTTATCGAGATGAAGGCTAGGTAAAATAAAGTTTATTTTAATTAACCTAAGTTTATTTTTTTGTCTATGTCCGAATATTTTTTCATACCTCGCCTTCTTTTTGTTTTATTGAAGAAAGAAGATATTTCATGCAATGATCAGTAATTTGCTCAAGGAACTTTTGTACATAACTTTGTGGTTTCATAGTCACCATGAAGTAGCTAAGAAAAATTCCATGAGAGCCAGACGCAGTCATCTTAGCATCTCTTCGGCAAAATCCATGATGGATTTTGTCTCGGTATTCCGGTGCCAGTCGAAAATTTCGTATTGGCTAGTTAATTCTTAGGAGAGTACACTGTATTAGTCAATATTTTTATCCACTGTATGAAACTGTTTGCTTTATGACACCCACCACAATTTAAAGTAAATAAGGAATTAAATTATGTATTTCACTTTTACAGCAAAAATCAAGAAAAAAATTTACTCGATACCAAGACCTTATAAAGAAATAGGATTTCAAAAAAAGGCAAACCACCCTGTATGTTCGGGTGACCCATCTGTATAGGGAATAAAAATTAAAATCAATATTTTTTGTCTCGTCCCCTAAAGTTGTCCCATATGTTAAAAAAGTAATTCATATAAAATTGAAGCATGGGAAATGGTGGCGCCATTAATTTAAACTTTATGGTTTTTAAATACTGTAGAACTGTGGACTGCAACCATAGGGTCGCGAAAGTTATCATTGAGGTTCATGTTAAAAATACATGCTATAAGGTCCTGTAATTTTAAGTATCTTCCTTCTTCCTCTCATATGGGTCGTTTTATAATTTTATTGGTATTTTTGGGTCGCTATATAAAAAAGATTGCGAAACGCTACTGTAGAATTTCTTTGATTCCAATGCCCATAATTCAAAAATATTGCTAATGCAACATTTTAAGTTGTCTCCATAAAATTAGTATTATATTCTATTTCAAGATATCCCAAAAATTCTATTGAAAAATTTCAGAACGTCCATTTGAATTTAATACTGATCGTTTTATTTTGTCATCAGAAAGTTATTATGCCACATTTCTGTTTTGTATTTCTCATCTGGATTGCAAAATCTGTTTATTGTTCAGTCATGTACTTAAGTAATTCAAAGAATTAAAATTGGCACTTTCTTGGTACAGTGAAGCGTCGCTAATTCGGACTAATTAAAACAGGGGTAATCCGAATCATCGCGGTTTTCGGATTACCGCGTTTGTAGAGTTACAATGTTTTATTTGTAAATAAATGCATTTAAAACATTCTGCAAAACATTTATTTAAAAAGAACTACAAACATATTTACGCAAAAACTGTTTTAAAAACACAAGAAATATTCTGCATTAATATATCGTTAACCAAAAAAGGCGGTGATTTTTACTTGTTTCCTGTTTTTTGAACTTAATACTTTAGATAGATTTTTCTTTTAAACCTTCCGGCATCACAGTTGTTTCAAATTTTCTACTACCCATTGCAAAGCCACCGCTTTGCAACTATTTCTTAAAGGGCTTCACTGCGTGTGAATCATTGAACAGCTTTTCTTCCGCGATTTTTAACACACGCAAATTGTCTTTTTAAAATTAAGTATCCAATCTTTACTCGCGCTGACGTCATCGTTTTGAAACCATCTTTAATAAAATCACAGTAGCGTGCAGAGTATACGAATCAGTGGAACCATAGCGTACGAGTGTGATAGCGCATACGTTGCATCTCGACTGCTTCCACTGTTTCGTATGCACCGCACGCTGCTGGATAATGATGCTTTGCCTTTTCGTCCAAAATTTCGGAGGATATCGGTGACATATCAAAAACTATCCAAACAACTTTTCTTCCATCTCCGGATTTAAAAAAAACTTTAAAACCTGCGGAATACCGCAGGTTTTAAAGTTTTTTTTAACGTTGTTATATGATCCTTCAGATTTTGTAACAAATCTGGAAATGTTTAATATTTAAAGTTACAATGCGGTCTTTAAACATTTAACATTTTTAAATTTACCAGAAAATCTTTTTATGTATGGCGGGGATACATAAAGTCGTAATTCGTAAAAGAAGTATCAATTCTTGTTTAACTTATAAACCTTTGTAACTAATACGAATTGTGAAGTTGCAATGTAACCACTTATACTCACAAAATACGTGACTTTTTATGATAAGAATTTGCCAGACAAATTTATATAACGTAAACATACATAAAATAAAATCATATATTTTATCTACAACGGTAGTTTTGTATCATATTACACATCTGAATATCCATTGCATTCGTTACTATAAAGAAAACTTGACTAAAAACAATTAATTTGAAAGTTCGGATTATCAAAACCTTTAAATCCGGATTACAATAAACCCAATGTAAATAAATTGCTGGTCCGGATTATAGTGGTATTCGGATTAACGTAGATTCGGATCAACGAGGCTTCACTGTAATTCATTAAATGTCCTTTTTGCCAAAAGTGATTTCAAAAAGACGTTACATTTAAGTTGTAAAAATAAGAGGTTAAAAGATCATGTATTTCATCATGTATGTTTGATATACCTATTTGATCATGTATAATCAGCTAATGGATATTTTATTGAATTTATACACAAAGAATTTTATTTTTTAGCCTACTCTGTCTAATTCAATACTTATTTTGTAATTTTTTTGTATCCAATTACTGGACTTTTACCCAAGCGGCCCGAGGTCGATTCCCGGTGCCGGCAGATCTGGTTAAGGTTTTCTGCAGTTTTCCTTAGGTGTGACACAAATGTGGGATTTGTGCTGTTCCATCTGTAAGTCGGCTGCAGCCGCACTTAGGGCCTACGTAATAATAATAATGGCCCCCTACCTCCCGCACAAGCTTATAGCTTCTGAGGCCTGGTTTCCAGGCTATGGGTTGTAGCAATTATTATTATTATTTATTATAATTCAAGTAATTCCCCTTAAAGACGTTATTAGCTGTTTATTGTAACTCCAGGTGAATCTGCAAGTAGTAGAGTTACACAATGTCATTTAAGCATACTCTAGATGAGTTACACGACATTGTACACACATTTCAATGGTGTAGTTTTTTTGCCCAAAATGGCTGAAAATAGATTTACAAAAGAATACATTTGTTTACTTAGATGGACATTACTCTCGATGAATTGTTGGTAGTTAATTTCCTTATAATCAACTAGTACTCTGTAGTCTATATGTTAATTTTTAACCTACGGGAGGTTAACTTATTTCTGCGGGTAAGTTACTCTTAAGGAAGTTGAGGTTGTAGAAAAAAAATGATGAAAACTTAAAAGAAATTAGTGCAATTGATAGATTTTAATAAACAAAATTATTTTCTGAAAAATCTTTAATGTTTAGGAAGTTTGTTTATGCATAAATTGCATTTGAAAATAACACGCGATCTTAAGCAAAATGGTAAGTTTTTGATACATTTATTATAATAACTTCATAAAGAATGATAAAGATAAATTGGCACCAAAACATTACACGTAAAAACGTTGGAAGATTGTGCCGTTAAAGTTTCAAATTTGTTAGAAAGATACTTTTGGCAAAAACAAAATTAATACGAAGAATCTGTCTATTGAACGCTTGATGTAGCTCGCAAAGTAACAACGTTGCAATGCGACAAACGAGCGCGAAACTTAAATGCTTTATATAGCTACATGCAGCGCCACTGGCCGCTCGTAATTTACATCTCGAAAAAAAAACAAAATCAGTTGTATTAAATACAAAGATACATAATTCGGAAATTTTTTACTGCTACTTTTTAAATGAATCTGAATAAATAGTGTTTCATCCATCGTTTTATATACATATATTTGCAAAGATAACCTCAAAACTTGAGTCAACGTCATTTAGTGCATTAACCTTTTTCTATCAGACAACAAACGAAATACTGGTGCCAATTTAAGGCAACGTTGTCACTTTTTCATTACTCTAGAAGCGTATAATTTATTTATATTCTAGAAAGATTTCTTTATTTTTTAGTGTTTACATGGTAATATTATTCTATTTTTATTAATAAAAAAGTAAACTTGAATGAAATTTCTGCTTAGATGAATTGTTTTTTCCTCATTTTTTCGCGTTCTTAAGTTTGGACTAGACAGTCAAAAGTTAATATCCGACTTTAAAAAGACTAATAATTAACTAAAAACATATATAAATAATAACTAAACTGCTTTAACATGCATTCTAATAAAACCAGTATCGTTTGAGCCATTATTTGAACTATGTAATTATTTCTATTTGTCAAAATAGCAAGACTCCATAACTTTTGGCTCAGACTATCCCACCACAACTCTCTTAACGAATTGTTATAAGAGGAGAGATCGGAATGTTTCTAGAATGGACCACAAGATGGCGCTATGCGCGCGTGCTGATCAAGGTCCTAGTACACATACTACACCTGGTACACATACATAGGTCATCTCATCAAAGTTTAGACGGCCATATTTGAGCCCAAGTTCGATTTGTCAATTTCTGACATAAGAGAAACGCCGAAGTCTTTTCTCAAAAAATGACTGGTTGTAGTGCACCAAACTGTTCTAGTTCTGTTCTAGTTACAGTTAATAAGAAACGTAAAAGATTAAATAAAGAGATAAATGTAGTTGCAATTAATAAAAATTGCAATTTTTAGCTGGTTGGAAAGGTTACAAAAACTTAAAAAATAGTTGTAGCATCCACTTGCATCATATTCCATTCTGTACAGACATTTACAGAAGTTAGATTTCCGTCCATGGCTTTTATGTGGCTTTTTGCCATATTTGGATAACAAAAAAAAAGAAACTCAAATACTGTTTGAGGAGGATAACATTAATAAATTAGTCGTATCACAGTTAAAATATTCACTTTAGTTGTTGTTGTTTTGTTGATATAACTAATAAATCTTCGCAATTTTAGACCATCATTTTTTAATGTGTTAATGTTTTCGTGGTTTTATTCAGTAGTAGTAGTAGTAGTAGTAGTTAATATTACTCAATAACAATGGATAATTCGAATGCCTAAAAATATTAAGTATTTGTTAATAAGTTAATACATAGTATTATTGATTTGTTTTAATTAAAATATTCGTAACCTTTTCTGTATGTTATGTAAATATTTGATTTGACAAATTCATGACAAATTAAAATTTCCGCCAAAAAGGCGCCATTTTTGTACCCATTTCAAAAGCCAATAGTGGAAATGAGTGTGATAACCTTTACTTTGGATATAATTATACATGCATCAACAGACCTTGGTGCTGATTACAGTCACTGCATCTAGTAACCTAGGCCAGCTGGGCGACCAGAGTACCGCAAATGAAGCACGAAATCGTTCCTTATTTGTTCTAGTTTAATCAAATCCACGTTTAGTTTAAAAACTTCTAATATGTCAAACACGTAAAACATGGTTTTAATTTGTCCATTATTAAAAATCACCCTTCTCTGCCCCAATATGGCGGCGGTTTGCGGTACTCTGATCGACCAGCTGGCGTAGGTGACTAGGTGCAGTGACTCTAGTGCTAATGCTAGATAAAACTATATTATAAATGATTATCTTTAATGAACTCTATTGTCTCCATAGTTACTATCCGATATGTTAGTAGATGGTCCACGCGGGTATAATTTTTTTAGGTAAACGATCCAAGTGGCAATAGTAAAATTGAGTAATGTAAAAAAAATAAAAGATAATCTGACTTGTTGCCATGGTATTGTAAAAATAATTTGTCATCATTTTTGGCAAAAAATTTGCAAATGAACTATTATTATAGAAAGTATTTAGTCACATTTAATATTTGAATTGAAATGTACGGAAATGAAAACTTAAAGAAAAAATCGTCATACACACAATCGAAAAGTTATTGAATACGTCATATACATATTGTGCAAGAAGACATTTAATAGTCTGTTAAGAAAAGAAGCCATTGTAATACTTTCACTTCCCAATAAAATTATGAAACGATATCTTTGAGAGTTGAGAACCGCAAGTGCAACTGAAGGTGAGTAGAACAAACTATTATCGAAGTTACTGAAGTGAAATGGAGAACTAGAATAACACAAATATTATTTTTCAGCTCAAAGATCAAATTTAAACTTTATACCTGAACCAGAAGCGTCCCTAAGGTCGGTCAGCCGGGCGTATGCCCGGGGTCCGGGAGCTAGTGGGGCCCCGCAACGAGCTACCTTATTTTAATCAACATACCTACTAATGGAGAAAGTGCAAAGGTAGTAAAAACAGAACATTCATAAGAAGTTTGTTGCATTACTTTATTTTTATAATCAAAATATAATAACCCTTATAAGCATCAATGGACACACTGTTAAAATAGTTTAAAAATGAACACACAAATACATTGAGAAGAAAGCCAAAAATTAAACACTGTATTTTGCAAATTTTGGATTTACATTATTATGGCACAAACTTTTTATATAAGCCTTGCTTAAATTTTCCATTAACAAATAATGAAAGTTACCTTCAAATAGTATTAGTTAATAGCTACCTCTGGGGAGTTTGTGCATAAAAAAAACTAAAAACTCAGTGATGAAGTAAAAGAAAGGCTTTTACAAAAAGCTGTTATAGAGATATCTTATAAAAAAGCTGCTAGAGTTAACATACTTAAATAAAAATCACAGTAAAGATATTTACAGTAAAATATTATTAAATGAACTTCGAGTTCCTTAAAAAAATTAAGTTCAAAAACTCGTACTTCAAAAATTAACAGTTTGCCTCCTTATATTAAAAAAGAAAGAATTTTGATAACATTACAAATATTTACAATAATTTACAAAAAAATAGGTAATTGCCGTACTTATTGGATGCCTACTATACACGAAAGAAAACGAATTAGATGTTTTAAATGTTAGGTTAAATTATCTTCGATTACTTGTTAAATGCTACAACTCAGACTGTTAACTATTAAAACACTACAAGTTATCGAAGATAATACAGTCAGTCCAATATTATATTACAAAGGGATCTTTTACTATAATAAGTCGAAATATTATACACATAAAATCGTAGTATATTCAAACAGTATATAACACGTAAAATCTTCTTTTTTTGGCAATGTGTACACAAAAACAGTGAGTTCTTTAATCACATAAAAAATGCAAAAATACACTACCAAACAGTTCTTTCAATTTTTTTTTCTTCGAATCAATCTATAACATTCTTATACCTATCTAATCTTTTTTTGTTAAGTGCTAGCTATCCTCATTTTATTTACAATTTTACATATGCAATTTCTTAAAATAGGTCCTTTCTTTTTTTTACTGTATACTTGCTAACTTTTTTGTTGCCATTCATAGTTTTAATTATACATTTTATTGAATATAAAATAGCTACCATTGGTAATAATATTTCAAAAATAATACCACAGTCAAATATATAAAGTTTTACTAAGAAGGAAGAATCATATACTGCTGATTATTTCACACAAATTAAATAATTACTATTTGCGCTAAGTAAAGATTGTTGTGTGAAACGAATAAAAGATGTTTTTGCTAAAGGCAATCAAAAGTGCAAAAAAGACAAATAGTGTTGGTTTAAAAATGGAAGAACAATAATTTGATAAACATTCTCAATAAATACTAGATCAACAACACTTTGTTCCCTTTATATTACTGTTTTTTAATCAATTCTCTAAAATGAACTAATAATAAAAATTGATTTGACTGCAGTATTACGTTTTTAAACATGATCACATTTTAGCTAGTACATACAATACTGTGTTTTAGCCGGTATAAAATTCTATCTTTTTGTCTATTTTAATATGCAACTAATAGCCTTAAGGCACATTTTAAAATTAAGAATTAATTATTATTAATGTTTAAATATAAAATATGCCTTAATTGCTTTCACCATTTTTCTTTTTATTTATTAGATTCAATCTAATAATATTACAATAATTAGGCATTATTTTTATCTGGTATGTAACAATATTGTTAAAAAATGTACTATTTTTTACAAATCCTACTACAAAATAACTAAAGAAAATATTGGCAAGAAAATGAACACATAAAACTTAAAATTAATTCTAATCAGCTCCTTTTCAAAATTTTCATAAGCTTAACCACATACATCACAGATTTAAGATAAATTTCTTACTTTTTTTATGTAAATTAAATATTAAAAGCACTGGTAGAGTTTAGAAAAAGTGCAAATACTTGAAGAATTTCTTTCAAAAACCTTTAAATATTTATACATATTCTAGAAGTAGTTGCACAATTCCCTTTATTAAATTTAAAGGCAAAGAAAAAAACGCACAATGAAGACCAATGCAACCATAACACCTCAATTTATACTATTTTACATTATTAAATATAAAATGTGAAAACAATTCGTTGTATCTTGTAAGCTCTGTATTTAAATTGTCATAACTTTTCTTTAGTGATAATAGTTTTAAAATTGAATAAAATGAAGTGTGTCTGGCTCATACATTTTTTTCACAATATTATTAGTACACTTAAGGCAAGAAATAAAATATTTTTAAGTATAAACTGTACATTGATCTTTCAAAAGCCTTTCACCCGTTATTTAAAATCACACTGTGAATAAATATCAAATCCAACAATGGCCAAATATATATATTTATATTACTTTGTAAAAGAACTTAAATATAGTGCACGAAACTTAAGCAATAAATTGACTATATTTAAACCCATCGGGACCAATTTTTAACCAGAAATATACAAATCGTGCTTAAAAAATTCCAACTAAAATAAAATTAAATGCACGTTTTGCACTTTATAGCTAAAGAATTGTCCAGACTTTAATTAATATGTACTTTAAATATGATTTCATTTGTCTAGAGTTCTTTTATTCATTTTTTATTCTCAGTATAAACCACTCACACCGTTTCATAAATAATGCGTGATTAACTTCATCATCTTAAAACACTTCCCAATAGTGTTGTTAGAACAATAAGAAATGCTGAAGGTAACAGTATGGAACTCACATCTGCATTTCCGCCATCTGCACAAGTGCCTATAAAAGTAACAAAAATAATTAATTATGAAATTTAAGATATACAAAGTAAGTTTTACATACCAATGCTAGTGAAATTGAAAGCCCAGGTACCCGTAACACCTGGTGTTGTTTCTCTAAAGCAACTCTCAGAAACGCTAGACAATTTAAGCATTAAAGGTCTAGAATTTCTGCCTAAAGCACCTTCAAGTATTGATGATGCAGTTTGAGGTGGCCCATTAATGTTATAGATGAAACAATATCGAAGCACATCTGACGATTTTCTTGATATTGCGGATGTTACTACATAGTATGTGTTATTTTCTTGCCAACTTCCCAAACAATTATAAGCTGCAAATAATAATGCAAAATAATTTAATTATTTATAATTAGAATTCGATAAAAGAACTTACTGTTAAAAGATTGTTGAGAACAACTTGATCTAAATTCCATTAATGCTTGCTCACCATTGCAACCAATCGCTAGGCCTTCGTAATCGTGTTGTTGACAGTTTGATAAACTCTGTCCAGAATTATTGTCTAATCCTAATGTACAAAAGAAAGTTTAATTGACTTTGGTTTTTAATCTCCTTTTAGTGTTTATATTTATTTCTCAAATTTGATATTTCATTTATATCTTACCTGGTTGTTGCCTTCTTTTCCTAGTATTGGGAATATTTGGATGTATGACTGTAAAACGGCCTCGATGAGGACATTTCTTCGGATGTAAAGTGGGTGCTGTACAGAAAAAATAATTATGCAAATGTTGTAATGTGTTAATATTTCAAAGTTTGGAAATGGAAATAAATAATTGCACATCAATAAAATCTATAATGTTTTTTTAAGTTTTAAAGAAACCATTTGTACTGTTACTTCTTTATTACGGGATTTTTCCTTTAAAGTGTAGTCCCTGATCATTAGTCATCCCTTTTAATTTACAGAATTAATTTAATTGGGACTCACAGCAAAATTGTTGTCATAACTTTAAAATCTATAGTCTTTTTTTAAGTTTTAAAGAAACCATTTGTACTGTGACTTCTTTATTATGGGGTTTTTCCTTTAAAGTGTAGTCCCTGATCATTAGTCATCCCTTTTAATTTACAGAATTAATTTAATTGGGACTCACAGCAAAATTGTTGTCATAACTTTAAAATCTATAGTGTTTTTTAAGTTTTAAAGAAACCATTTGTACTGTGACTTCTTTATTACTTATGGGATTTTTTCTTTAAAGTGTAGTCCCTGATCATGTCATCCCTTTTAATTTACAGAATTAATCTAATTGGGACTCACAGCAAAATTGTTGTCATAACTTAAAAATCTATAGTGTTTTTTAAGTTTTAAAGAAACCATTTGTACTGTGACTTCTTTATTATGGGATTTTTCCTTTAAAGTGTAGTCCCTGATCGTTAGTCATCCCTTTTAATTTACAGAATTAATTTAATTGGGACTCACAGCAAAATTGTTGTCATAACTTTAAAATCTATAGTCTTTGTTTAAGTTTTAAAGAAACCATTTGTACTGTGACTTCCTTATTATGGGTTTTTTCCTTTAAAGTGTAGTCCCTGATCGTTAGTCATCCCTTTTAATTTACAGAATTAATTTAGTTGGGACTCACAGCAAAATTGTTGTCATAACTTTAAAATCTATAGTGTTTTTTAAGTTTTAAAGAAACCATTTGTACTGTGACTTCTTTATTACTTATGGGATTTTTTCTTTAAAGTGTAGTCCCTGATCATGTCATCCCTTTTAATTTACAGAATTAATCTAATTGGGACTCACAGCAAAATTGTTGTCATAACTTAAAAATCTATAGTGTTTTTTAAGTTTTAAAGAAACCATTTGTACTGTAACTTCTTTATTATGGGATTTTTCCTTTAAAGTGTAGTCCCTCATCGTTAGTCATCCCTTTTAATTTACAGAATTAATTTAATTGGGACTCACAGCAAAATTGTTGTCATAACTTTAAAATCTATAGTCTTTGTTTAAGTTTTAAAGAAACCATTTGTACTGTGACTTCTTTATTATGGGATTTTTCCTTTAAAGTGTAGTCCCTGATCGTTAGTCATCCCTTTTAATTTACAGAATTAATTTAGTTGGGACTCACAGCAAAATTGTTGTCATAACTTTAAAATCTATAGTCTTTGTTTAAGTTTTAAAGAAACCATTTGTACTGTGACTTCTTTATTATGGGATTTTTCCTTTAAAGTGTAGTCCCTGATCGTTAGTCATCCCTTTTAATTTACAGAATTAATTTAATTGGGACTCACAGCAAAATTGTTGTCATAACTTTAAAATCTATAGTCTTTGTTTAAGTTTTAAAGAAACCATTTGTACTGTGACTTCCTTATTATGGGTTTTTTCCTTTAAAGTGTAGTCCCTGATCGTTAGTCATCCCTTTTAATTTACAGAATTAATTTAGTTGGGACTCACAGCAAAATTGTTGTCATAACTTAAAAATCTATAGTCTTTGTTTAAGTTTTAAAGAAACCATTTGTACTGTGACTTCTTTATTATGGGATTTTTCCTTTAAAGTGTAGTCCCTAATCGTTAGTCATCCCTTTTAATTTACAGAATTAATTTAATTGGGACTCACAGCCAAATTGTTGTCATAACTTTAAAATCTATAGTCTTTGTTTAAGTTTTAAAGAAACCATTTGTACTGTGACTTCTTTATTATGGGATTTTTCCTTTAAAGTGTAGTCCCTGATCGTTAGTCATCCCTTTTAATTTACAGAATTAATTTAATTGGGACTCACAGCAAAATTGTTGTCATAACTTTAAAATCTATAGTCTTTGTTTAAGTTTTAAAGAAACCATTTGTACTTTGACTTCTTTATTATGGGATTTTTCCTTTAAAGTGTAGTCCCTGATCATTAGTCATCCCTTTTAATTTACAGAATTAATTTAATTGGGACTCACAGCAAAATTGTTGTCATAACTTTAAAATCTATAGTCTTTGTTTAAGTTTTAAAGAAACCATTTGTACTGTGACTTCTTTATTATGGGATTTTTCCTTTAAAGTGTAGTCCCTGATCGTTAGTCATCCCTTTTAATTTACAGAATTAATTTAATTGGGACTCACAGCAAAATTGTTGTCATAACTTTAAAATCTATAGTCTTTGTTTAAGTTTTAAAGAAACCATTTGTACTGTGACTTCTTTATTATGGGATTTTTCCTTTAAAGTGTAGTCCCTGATCGTTAGTCATCCCTTTTAATTTACAGAATTAATTTAATTGGGACTCACAGCAAAATTGTTGTCATAACTTTAAAATCTATAGTCTTTGTTTAAGTTTTAAAGAAACCATTTGTACTGTGACTTCTTTATTATGGGATTTTTCCTTTAAAGTGTGGTCCCTGATCGTTAGTCATCCCTTTTAATTTACAGAATTAATTTAATTGGGACTCACAGCAAAATTGTTGTCATAACTTTAAAATCTATAGTGTTTTTTAAGTTTTAAAGAAACCATTTGTACTGTGACTTCTTTATTATGGGATTTTTCCATTAAAATGTAGTCCCTGATCGTTAGTCATCATCCCATTTAATTTACAGAATTAATTTAATTGGGACTCGCAGCAAAAGTGTTGTCATAACTTGAAAAGAATGATTTGACTATTTCCGTTGCTATTAAAAATATAGAAAAAATAGACTATGATAAAATGACAACCAAGGGTATGATTTGTTCATTTTTAATAGGCAATAACACATCAATTACTTTAAATACAGAAATAACATGAATGGCATC
Source organism: Agrypnus murinus (assembly GCA_929113105.1). Classification (NCBI taxonomy): domain Eukaryota; kingdom Metazoa; phylum Arthropoda; class Insecta; order Coleoptera; family Elateridae; genus Agrypnus; species Agrypnus murinus. Next base: position 102,626,690 of record OV816025.1, read on the forward strand.
TTAGAAAGTAATAAAGAGTTTTAATTTTTCAATATAGTCTGTGTTAAATGTCATTTGCCCTCATTGTCTCGTCATGTCATTGATCTGGGGGCCAATTAGGATAACCATTATAAGAAATTAGTCTATTCGGAAATGTCTGTCGCAGAATCTCCATACCTATTCTTGTATTATAACAGATTGCATGGTCTTGTTGAAAATTGATTTCTTCCTTCTTCAATTTGACACAGGTTTTTAGCAGCCCAATAGCAATAATTCTGTTTATTTATCATGTAAGCTAAAGTGTGTTTCGTCACTTATGAAAAGATGTGTGACATCAGGTTTCTCATTCCTTAACTTCAAAAAAACTCAATACCACCACAACGATTTTGAAAACCGCCAAAAAAAACTCTAAAGCTTCTCTTTTTGTTATCAATAATTTAGTCATTAGTAAAATATATTTTTTGTTATTTCCAATTAAAAATGAACAAATCATTGCAGCTCTCTGATTGTGCATTGTCATCATTCTTAGAATTTGAAATTGGAAAAAGATCATTTCTTACAAAGTTTGCCTCCAAGAAACCTATATCTGTCCAGTCCTATACCATCAAAAATTACTATTTTGGAAAGTTGAAAAAGCTTGAGCAAAAGCTCTTTTTGCTAAAGAACCATTTGAAAAACCATTGTTTTTTCAAATTCAACTAGTAGAAAGTCTTCTTTTAAAAGTCTTTACTAAAACCTACATTGCTAAAACAGTTCTAGGGTGGTTCTTCAGTTCGTAGAGTGTTTAATTTCAAAAGGTCTTTTCACAAGAAGTTCTCTTAAATGCTACCTGCCATTGTCCCCAAAAAATCTCTTTAGCCATAAAAAGCTATGTTTACACATCACAATGCTTTAAAAAAGCTTAATGCTTGATGCCCTTTGCCTGATAAAGCTCCTTTGCATTTAAAAAGCTCTTATAACAATGAAAAACATACGAATACAGCTCTCTCACCAGCAGTTTTTGTTTCAAGTAGCTGCAAGCAGAAGAGATGAGAAAGGGGTTTAAAATAATGTTGTGCGATTTTGTTTTTTTTTTGTATGAATTACAAAGTTCAGGGATTTTGTTTTGTAATGTGTTATGTATTTAAAATTAAATGAGTCTATTGTTTCCTCAATAGGTTTTACTGAAAACTACAGTGAAAACGTAACCTTCCTCCCACAATTGTTATAACTGGAGCCATAAGGTTCGAGTATTGTAGAGAAAGAAAGACTGCTAAAAGTTACAGGTAAGATAAAGTAACAAACAATATTTTAATACTCTGTTATCATTAGAGTTGTTTGATTTAAAGCTAAACAAAAGATACTCATAACACAACATGTAAATACCTCTTAATGTGATAAAAGGAAATATAATTTATTTACTGAGTTTTCAATGATGAAATTATGCATTACCTGTTTATAGAAATCTTGAATTGTATAAATATTTATATTGAATTCATCTGGTCAACAACTTTGGATTTAACTGTATTGTCTCAAAAAGAAATTATTAAAGAATATATCTTAAGCAATTAATTGTGTCATGCAATGCTTTTTAGCGGTCTTTTCTTTTCCACAATATGTCCCCTTAACTTGGGCACCAAATGCTTTTTTTTCAGTGAACTTGATTGGGGAATTTGTGTTTCTCCAGAGTGCTTCTAGAGTATAAGACACAAGAAGAAAACAATGTCACAATGGTTACAAGGAATTATTTGGACTAATTTCGAACCTTCTCCTCTCTTCTATCTACCCAGCAAACATAAATTTTTGCTTTTAATGGTGATGCCCTCATAACATACTATTTGAAATAACTAAATGTATAATTTGAAGACTAGGTAAACTAGTAATGGCTGCATAAAATAATTACAGTCATAGTCATATTAGATATTGTAATAACGTAAAGTAAGTACCTGCATATATAAAAATCCCCTAATGAGAATAATTAAACCTTCTCTGGGCAATATTAAATGCTAATGTAGACTGGTGTCTCTCAGGCGCACCACTATAAAGAGCAATTGCACCAGCAAGAGTGGTACAATTGTAACCAATTAAATAAAGTGTATTAGTGCACTTATGTACATCGTAAAATGAAACCTCATCTCAGAAAGGAAATCAATAGCCAGATCCTTTGCCAGTACCCCACTCGATTTGATATATCGATTTTGGCCTATAATGAAATTCTTCACCCCTTTATTCTGTGTTGCGGAAGGGAAGCAATTGTATTTTTGGGGAAAATTGAAATTTCTTTTGTGGTTTTTATTTATCTGTTTTCCAGTAGGACCCTCCTGCAGCTGGAAGTGGAAACTATGACACTCAAAACACCAAGGAGAGTATCAAAATACGTGATATCTCAAAACCTTCCAAAAGTTTCTTGAAAATGATAAACAAGAAGTTACAGAAAAAGAAGTGAATTTATCCTATCTTTCATTAAATGTGTACAAATGTAAAATTGTCTCTGCTAAAGTAAATATACCCTCGGTGCCGCTCCCTACACCAACTAGTACATGTTTTTGGTCACATCTCCGGCTATGGTTTTCACCATTGGATAGCTCTATGTATCTAGAATACTCCACTGTCATAAATTGAAGACCTTTATGCAAAAACTGGTCAAGTCCACTTTTGGGTAAAATCTAGTTTTCTCACTGGGTAAACGTATATTGTAAAGGATCGCCGATCGATTGGTGCCAAAATCAGACAAGTCCAAAGATTAACAACAGTTTGACAAGCTCTATAGACTTGATCGAAATCATAACGTTAATGCATTATCTGGAAAGTTGTTTTTTGTTTTCCCACAAATATTGATGTAGGACTTGGCTGGTTTTTGCACCAAGGTCTTCAATTCTGTTGGTTTATGACGAAAAACTGCAAGACCACAATCTTATAACGGCACTTCACTGTCCCATCTATGATCAAAAGATCTCATTAAAAACTACAGTTCATGGGCTACAATCAGTTAGCGAGCTCGATCGTATAAAACTGCTCCTTATACGCTACAGGCCAGAGGTTAAATATCAGAGAGCAGTGGTGGGAGGTCGGGCAGGGACACAACGTTTTATGCTTATAGGTCTCAATTTACAGGTCGGACCCATCTGAAAATGGGATAGAATTTGTACCACTGTACATAACTCCACCAGTGTTATGGAGTCCGTAGTTGTTAATTGTTCTAGAATGGCTTACAACATACACAACCTCAATGAGTGTGCAATAGGGTGGTTCAACGAAAAAGCAAAGTCGGAAATCTTATGCTCTCACCCCTAGGATTATTGTATATCGAAAAAAAAGTACCCCTATTTTCTTATTTTGAAATCGGACGATGTTTAGGCCTCAAAGCCCTTAAAGCTTCCATGTATTTTATATGAGAAAAAAACATGTTTTCATAGATTTGGTATAGAATCCTAGAAAATCAATATTTTTCAACCGGACTACTCTGTTTCTCTTCAGAAATGTTCAGAGAATGACATCCAATAATTTATTTGTTAAATTTTTTATATTAACTATTTTTTACAGATCCGCAAAAAACTCCATAAATGTAAGAAACATGGAAAAGTTCTTAAAAAATATTTATTATTATTTTTTAATATAAAATATTTTGATAAATAAATTATTGGATCTCATTCTCTGAATATTTTTGAAGAGAAACAGAGTAGTCCGGTTGAAAAATATTGATTTTCTAGAATTCTATACCAAATCTATGAAAAAGTGTTTTTTTCCCATATAAAATACATGGGAAACTTTAAGAGCTTTGAGGCACCCCTAAACATCATCCGATTTTAAAATAAAAAAATACGGTTACTTTTTTTTCGATATACAATAAACCTAGGAGGTGAGAGCATAAGATTTCCGACTTTGCTTTTTTGTTGGACCACCCTAGTGTGCAACCATGTTTACAGTACAAAAGAAATCAAACGCTTATAACATATAAACTTTTTTTTTTACATTTGTCTAATATCACTTAATAATTAAGAATCAGATAACCTAATCTCTTTCATTTAAGCAGCAATCGAAAACAGACTACATGATGGTTTGCTGTTAAGAATAAACTGTCATCTAGGATTTATTCTTCTTTTTCTTCTGGCTTAAGAAATCCTAGTAGATCAATGTCTCCTTGAGCAGAACCTATATCTTTCATAGCCATGAATCCATAAGCTTTAGGTTACCCTATAATTTACTATCATATTTGAATATGATTTCTTTTTATTTTGCACCTATTCTTGAATGCAAGCATAAAGATTAATCTTCTCACGTAGACTCAGATTTGAGAATGTTTGCTTTTGCCAAACCACTGTGTTGTACAATAATATATCGACTACTTCTAAAGAAGTTAAAATGTTAGAGTTGGAATTTCCCAATTCTATTGATGTGCAAATTGATAACAATACATCGTATTATATTTAAAAAAAAGAAGACTCACTTATTAAAGTTGTATATGTTGTGGCAGTTGGATCAAAATATCTGCATGCATCATCAGGATTTTCTTGATAAGTTTCTAAAAAAAAGCAAACAAGTCTCTTCAATATCATCAAATCAACACGATTTCTTGTAAATTACATACCTGATTGTTGTAGTTCAATAACATTACTGTCACGTTTATAAAACATCATACAAACATAACCACTGTCACTGCAAAAAAATCCATTATTAACATTTTTTTAACTTACTTACATTTAGTTAACTCTTACCATCCTGCTGTAACATGTGCAACAATCTGAACTTTTTTCTGCTCTTGTGATTGTAAAATATTGTGACATATTACTCTCATTTCAGTATTTTGTACGCGCTGATTTTGAGACTCGAATCCATTTTGTTGGAAATCAAACGGTTGTGCATAATTTGGATGGTACTTGTTTGGTTTAATTTCTTCATCTACTATTTTTAATGTTGCATTACGCTGGGAGAATTTATAGATTTTTTTATGGTCTAAGCTTAACCACGTATGATGATCTGTTATCCATGTGGGGAATTTACACCGATTATGATGATTATCAACTGTAAACAAAAAATATATATTTTAAGATTTAAATATACCTAAACAGTAAAGTAACAAAAGTTAAATAAAAAAATTCTGTTAATTTTTAAATAATACAAAAGACAATAATGTTATGCTTTTGATAAATATAAAATAATAATATTATTATTAAATTTATTAAACATTCTATTGTTCCTTTATTCCACACAAAGGTAAGTAGAAACAGATGATAATTCGCCTATTAATACTTATTAAGAAATTGATGAAGTATGAAGCTGTTAATTGCAATAGGTTTACTACTTTCATCAATATACCAATTTGTGGCTGCTCCTTCCACAGAAGGAGGACTTACAGTACAACGTAATTTTAATATTTTACATTCTCAAAAGAATTTGGGGTCTCTACTTCATGCATTTAGATTTTTTTAGAATGGAATCAGAAATGCAAGTCTTATTTTGAAATGAATCCTCTTAATACTGTGAAAAAATTCCAGCAACCTGGTTATTGTGCAAATTATAGATGCGAGAGATATGCCAGTGGCCAAATTGTAGTGGAAATAGAAGAGTGAGACAAATTTTATATTATATTTAGAAAAAGATAAACTGACTAAAGGAATTAATTTGTTATAGATGCCCCACCAGAACTATTAATGGAAAACAATGCATACTATTACCTGGGAAAAATCTACCATTTCCAGATTGTTGCATTCTAAAGTGCTTTGAAAACTAATATAATAAACAAAAAGATGTATTTCAGTTATATTTTTCTGATCAGTCAACTTTTGTTAGTGTACAACTATTTAATTCTTACTAAATATCTAAATAAATACATCTTACTTTTTATTTGCATGCAGAAAATTCAAATGTTGGAGTCTTTGAAAAAAAACTACTATAGATTAACAAGATGAAACGCTAAAAATCTTATATGGAATTCAGAACCTTTAAAATTCTGGAATTCTAATTTCCTGAAATTTGGATTTAAAATTTCTGAAACCAAAGTTCCAAAAACCAAAAAGTTTAAAAAACTTGGAAACCTGAAACTTCAACACCCTTCTTATCTTACATATAAAAGTTCAGAAACTTTGGAACTATAAAATTTCCAACTGTAAACTTTAATGTTTTAAAACTGGCAAGATCTGGTACTATGAAAGTTCCAATTTATGAAACTTCTCAAAGACTTTTAATTATTGGAGGTTTCTTTGAGAGAAAATAAGAAAGCACCTAACAGAACAGCTGTAGAGAAAAAACATGCCAAAATGCAATAAATATTCAACTTATCAAAATAAAAAACAGAGAAAAAAATGTATATACATGAAGATCTAGAGTAGAATGTTATGTTTTACTCTAATTATCCGAATACAATCAGCTTGTAAAAAGCCAATAAAACATAATTTTGTATCTATGGTAGCTAAGAAAAAGTTTATACTTTGAAAACTTTTTTCATTGAATTTGAACAGCAGATAGAAAACAAAACATAGATTTTTACCTAACTAGGGTCAGTCAGGTCAATCAGCAGGTGACTTAGCATCATGAAAGACTTCATATGAAGCAAAACTCTAATCCACCCACAACGGTACTCATGTCTGCAGAGCTTCGCACCATTAATGAGTATCTGTCGAGAACATTTACATGAATCTCTCCCACACATTGCTTTCTGACTGTATCATCCATTAATCAGATTTCTAGGATTGGGTAGAGTCCAGTCAGTATGGGTGAATGCTGTGTGGTTCTGCACCGCTCACCCAAGTATATGGGTACATGTTAAGTCTACCGACCATGTAAAGTCTATGGAGACATGTTTTGCACAAGATGTCACTACGGTAATAAAGTACTGCATTTAATTGGCAGAGAAAGAATGCCAATTTGTTGTGTCTTTAATAGTGTTAATGAGACACCATTTGCTTTAGTTTCCATTCTGATTCTATTGTATTCACGTCACTTTTTATCTTGTTTGTTTGATGTCTATTGAATGTTGAATACTTGTTTTTGTTGATCACAATTTAGACTTAATTATTTTTTCATTAACAGAATGGCTTTAGCTGAAGGTTAGGTTAGGCTAGGTTACCTTATGTTATGTTAGGTGAGGTTAGGTTCAGTCGATTTTATTTTGTTCATTATAATCTGAACTGATTATTCTCCATAGATTTTACATGTAAATTTGAAAAAAATTCTCTGTGCAGCTTTGAGAGATGAGTCCAACTATCTATAACAGCACTCCTTATATGCTAGACGTTAAAGTAAAGTCTTACCAAAATGAAGTACTTTCTAACTGGTTACATAAATGGCTATTACATAATTTATAATTATATTTTTAAATATCTGGTATTTTTCATTTAAAATGGTCAATTTTAGAAAATCTTATTTTTCCCATTTAGTTGAAGCCCTAAGCACATGTTTAGTGTGCTTATGCATTCTCCAGCGCTAAGTAATTTACAATTTGATATTAGTCTAATTACAAATAAAAAATATACAGGATGTGTAGTGTTGAAACAAGATATAAGTATTATATATCTTCAGTTTTTGACCTTCCTTCTAGAATTTTTGAATCACAGAGTTTTTAAATGCTTAGTGAAAAATAAATGGACATCATAAAAGTAGCAGTATTGAATTTTTACTTTTCAAGCCTTACAATTCAAAGTTTTAGATTCTTCATTTCAAAGATTTGAAAAATTATACATCAGTTCCAAATTTTTCGAGTTTGAGGATATCAAAAGATTTTTAATATTTTGAGTTTAGTTTCAAAGGTTCATAGTTTAAAAATTTTAGATATTTGGCACAAGAAATCTTCAGATTATACTCTATAAAGATTGAAAAATTTAATTTTCTATTTATACATCATTTATATATTATTTAAGTTTCAAAGTATTCAAGTATCAGAAAGTTAGCTGTCGTAATTCATAACTTGTAGGATATTGGAATTTGGAGTATCAGTTCGTAAATATTTAAAATTTTAAGGATCACAGTTTGAAACATTACAAACTTTCTAGTTTCAGAATCAGTGGCGTGCGGTATATGGAAGCAATGGAAGCAATGATTCCCTTAAGAATTTATTAAAAATAAACACCAATGCTAACAAAAATATTTTTATAAAATTATGGTTATCGTTTATTTAAATTTGTAATATTTAATCAACTTAAAGCTTAATATCAATTCCGTACAGCAAAAAGTATAATTACTTAGAGTACTATTTTAAATTAGGCTCATTAAATATGGCGGAAAGGTAATACCGATTCAAATGCGGTACCTACACCACATATAAGCACTGATTTCGTTGCTTATTGCACTTCGCCTCACCAGCCCGGCCAGTCTCGCCTTCGTGCGTTGTACATGGTGGTAAGGTCACATTATTTTTAGTGTGCTACATGAGCAAATATTTATTTATTATAATTTAGTTATTTGTTCGATTTAGTGTTTGTTAAATGTTACTTAAGTAATGTAAATCTGGGAATGAGACTATTTTTAAACATTTTATTATTTCTATTTATTTGTTTGCTCTGTATGCAAATTTAAAATTGCTTTATCGTCATGACTGCAAATTCAGTTGCTTCGGTGGACGATTCGAGTACTTCCGATACATCCGAATCGCGACGATTATGTTGTTTATTAGATTTTTCTGCATAGAGTTTTGGAGGGAAAGTCAGATCAAAGCCAGAACTTTCAAATATAACAACAAAGATTAAAACCTGCACCAGGTATTTTGCTAAAAAAAAAGACCGGAAAATCTTGTTACATTATAAATAAATAGTAGTACTTTTTAAAATAAAGACTAATAGTCAAGAAATTCCATAAGTATAAAATATAAAAGTTCTTCTTTGAAAAAATTTTAAGCTTAATAATTATAACACTGTTTTTTATTGTACGTAGCAGGGGCGAATCCAGAGAATTATTATGGTAGTGGGGGGGAATTTTATGAAAATAATTGTTTTAAATAAATTAATAATAATTATACAAACATTATTTGTTTTTATCCTATGTATATTGTATATCTATTTATAAGTGTTATATATTGCACAGTATTTAATAAACTACTTTTACATTCAAAATTTATTTACCTATAATATTGAAGTATATATCAAAAACTTGGGGGGGGAATCCCTTCCGTGGATCCGCGCATGTATATTACAATTAAAATCGTGGTTGCTTCCCTAGCCTAAATTCTCACCGCACGCTGCTGTTCAGAATGTATCTCATGCAATATAAATGCAATATGAAAGTTACTGTACTAGTAAATGTACTATTTGTACCCAAAATAAATTAACACTTTTGTTGTCATAAAATTAGTAATAATCTAAATTATTACTTAAATATTTAAGTAATTGACTAATGCATAAATTGAAATTTTATGTGTATTAATTATTTATTTTTATATTAATTATGTTCATAATTAGATATTTCGCAACTTATCAGGACTTGAAACAATCCAGTTATCAATCAAATAATCAATTACAATTTAATTAATAAATCTTCTATTAGCCTATTACAACATGTAATAAAAAACAAAAACATAAAACTACAAATTAAATGCAGCACACATAAAATCTATTAATTAATGCCATTCTTCTACTGTATCCTATTAGAAAGAATTAAAAAAGAATATTTAAAAAATGAAGTTGATATGTATAATATTGCTAATATTAACACTTGTAACTTCATTATTAATTGAAGGGGAGGAAAAAGAAAAAGAGGAAACAGAAAATGAAGATGAAATGAGGCGAGAGATGACTACAGGTGGACTTACACCACAGCGTAATTCTTTAACATTTAGAATAATATGTTTCAATTTACTACCTTCTTAGATTTTTAGAATGGGCCATTAGATGCCAGGACTATTTTAAACTGAACCCAAATGAAAAGGAAAAAGCATTTTTTCAGTATGGCTTTTGTTTAAGTTTTGTATGTTTGAAATTTAGTAGCGGTCAATTTGCTTTAAGAACAGATGGGTAAGAATAAATTTGATGTAATACTTTTAAACAGTTGGCAACTACACTGTGGAAATACAAGACTACGAGGATAGATCAAAAACTTTTTAGAACAAGACAGAAAAAACAACTTTTTGGGGAAAATCATATTTATTTTTCTACAAGGGTGGTCCCAGAAGTACCCGACCTGACCAAGAGGTGGCGGTAGTTGTTTGAAAATATCACTGTATTGGAAAGTACGCAGTCTATAAAGCATATGTTTCAAGTTTTAAAGCGCCACGTTGTTCAGTATTTGTTTGGCAGCCATCAATAGTGAACGTTGTCAGTGAATTTGTGAAAATGAAGAAAATTGGTCATCGTTATGTGATACAATACTTTTATTTGAAAGGCCTCAGCCCAACCAATATAAAAGCTGAACTGGATTCTACTCTGGGTGAGTCTGCTCCTTCGTTTACAACAGTTAAATTTTGGGTAGCTGAGTTTAAACGAGGCCATACAAGCTGCCAAGACGAGCATCGCAGTGGTCGACCAAATGAGGTGACGACTCCAGAAATGGTGAAGAAGATCCACAAAGCGGTACTTGATGATCGTCGACTGAAAGTGCGCGAGCTAGCAGACATTACGGGCATTTCAAATAGTGCGGTACATCGCATATTATCTGAAAATTTGGACATGAGAAAGCTGTGTGCAAGATGGGTGCCGCGTTTGCTCACACTCGAGCAAAAACAGTGTCGTGAAACTGTTTCAATTGAGTGTTTAGCGAAGTTTCACAGCAACAAAGCAGAATTTTTGCGCCGTTTCGTAACAATGGATGAAACATGGGTCCATCATTTCACACCCGAGACAAAAGAACAATCGAAACAATGGACTCAAAAGGGAGAACCGGCTCCAAAGAAGGCGAAGACCATTTCATCTGCAGGCAAGGTTATGGCGTCGGTTTTTTGGGATGCGCGTGGAATAATTTTTATTGACTATCTCGAAAAAGGAAAAACTATCAACGGCCAGTATTATGCAAACTTATTGCAACGTTTGAGCGAAGAAATCAAGCAAAAACGGCCGCATTTGGCTAAAAAGAAAGTGTTGTTTCATCACGACAACGCGCCAGGTCACAAATCCGTTATTGCAATAGCGAAAATTAATCAATTAAAGTTTGAATTACTACCTCATGCACCTTATTCGCCAGATTTAGCCGGATTATTTTCTGTTCCCAAACTTGAAAAAATGGCTCAGTGGTCAAAGATTTTCCAACGATGAAGAAGTGATGTCAGTAGTTAATGGCTATTTTGAGGAGCAAGGCAGTTCTTATTATAAAAAGGGTATCGAACTTTTTGAACACCGCTGGGAAAAGTGTATAGAGCTGAAAGGAGATTATGTTGAAAAATAAATAAATCTTTTTCCAAAATTTTTGTGTTTTCTTTGTTGGGTCGGGTACTTCTGGGACCACCCTCGTACATACACAGAGAAAAATGTATTTAAATTTCATCAACAATTGTGTGGTATTGTAAAACAAATTGGTCTTAAAAAAGTGACAGGGACAATTTGTGTACAATTATAAAACAAGATTGTGTCATTTAGTTTGTCAAGATTTTGTGGAAGTCAATAGTAATTTTGTAGAATCAAATGAATAGTTGTGTATAAGTTTCCATAACAAATTGTGTTACTTATTAAAACAGAATGTGTAATGTTATTGCATACAATTTTATACAAAATTGTACAATTGTTGCGCTAGTGTGTGCCACAATTGCTTAATAGTATTTAACACAATTACTTGTTCAAATTTATACAAATTGTGCAATACTCTGGCACAAATATTCTATACAGAAGGCTAGATATCACAAATAAAATATATATTTTTACATATATTAAAATATATGTAACTAATATGTATATAGCTATACAATGTATAGTATTTACATACTATACAACGTGTAGTATATACACGTATAACACTAAAATTTTCTTTTGCCGTCGGCTGTTTATATATAAATCTCGAATTTACATTAATAGCGACAATTACAAGTGGTGACATCTATAGGATGTCATCCATAAACTTTGCGAAACACAATAATTAGTAGCAAGCAGTTTGAACACTGGATTATGATTTCATTCAAACAAAATATTGTATTTTTCTAAACATTTTTTACAATTATACTTCAACATAATATGCTAGCTTATCCTCTACAACATTGTTCCAAAGAAAGCAGAACTAAATCTGACTGTGTTAAATAATTGTCGTAAGTTCCTGTTAGACAATTCAGTAACGAAATCCTACACAACGCTGGACAATACGATTCTACAATTATAATATAAATTTCTCCAACACCGTTTTGAACAATATTGTGCAAAGCTCTTATGAAGTATTTCTCTCTGTGTAGTCTCCTTTCAGCTCTACACATTTAGTCCAACGCTTTTCAAGACCGTTCAACCCTTCACACAAATAAGAGCTATCCAAACCTTCAAAATATCCATTTACAGCTTCGATAAAAATTTCTTTCCAACCAACCATTTCTTGATATTTGGGAATAAGAAGAAATCCGACGGAGCCAAGTCTGGCGAATAGGGTGCATGTTTAATTAACTGGAATCGTAGTTCATGCAGTTTCGCCATCGCAATTGCAGACTTGTGGGATGGGGCATTATCCTGGTGGTACAAGACCTTTTTCTTTGCCAAATGTGGCCTTTTAGCTTTGATTTCTTTGTTCAGTCTGTCAAATAACGACGCATAATACTCGCCCATTATTGTCCTCTCGTGTCGCAAGTAATCAACAAGAATTATTCCTCGGAAATTCCAAAATACGGTAGCCATGACTTTCCCAACAGACGGAATTCTCTTTGCCTTTGGAGTTGGCTCACACGTTTGGTCCATTGCTTTGACTGCTCCTTAGTCTCCGGAGTGTAGTGGGGAATCCATGTTTCGTCAACAGTTATAAAACATTGCAAAAAATCTTTTTCATTACGTTTGAACATGTCTAGACATTGCTGAGAAATGGTCATTCGAACTCGCTTTTGGTCGATTATCAGCAGATGCGGCACCCATCTAGCACTAAGCTTTATTATGTCCAAATGTTGATGTAAGATACAATGTACACAGTCGTATGAAATGCTTACTTTCTCTGCTATCTCTCCCAACTTTATTGTGCGATCCTTCATCACGATTTCATGGACTTTTTCAATTGTTTCTTCATCGATAGCTGTTTTTGGTCTGCCAGAACGTGGTGCATCCTCTATGTGCTTGTTCTACCGCGTTTAAATTCAGCAACCCAGTTTGCAGCTGTTGCATACGAAGGGGAAGACTCACCATGAACTTCATCTACCTACGTTTTTATTTGTTTACCATTTAAGCCTTTAAAAAAGAAATGTTTTATCACTGCACGGAACTTGTTTTTATTCATGATTAAGTTTTAAAATTTGACAACTGTTGTATGAACAATGGTGCTTTCAAAACAAGTGATCAGCACGCACGCATAACACCAACTTGTGGTTCATTCTAGAAACATTCGGATCTATCCTCGTATATGAGGAGCTCTTTTGAAAACGTAACTTGTCCATTAACACAACTTTTGAGAAAGACAAGAAAAATACTTGCAGCTCCTTGGTATACTATTTTCTAAAGGACTTGTGCGGTTTTTATTTTTCAGTAAAATGAATCTACGATTTGATGTATTATATTTTAAAGTAATATTTCCAGTTTCAGTTCAACTTTTTATAAAAGTGGGCTTGTTGCATTTTAAAAAAAGCTCCTCAATCTGTTACAACTTAATACATAAATACATGTATGACACCATGCATGAATCCCAAAGTTACTAGAGCTATTTGGTGGGGTTGAGCTATTTAGAATTACATTTTAAATATGATACTAACAATTTAATTCTTACTAAATTTTAGATGCAAGAAAAGAGAGGATAATGAACTACTTTGTGTGCCATCACCAATAACAACTGTACCATATCCTATGTGTTGCCGATTTAGATGTTATGCAAAGAATGTAACCGGGAGTGATTAATTTACTTTTGTATTTAAGAAAATTTCATTAAGTCATAATAATTGAGAATAAATAAGTTACTGAAATATTCTAGTGTTTTATTTGTTCACAAGTGGCATGACAAAAGAATTTAAGGCTCCTCCCAAGGAGTTGGTCGTGCATACTCTTTTCATTACTATTTATACTACAGAGTGCTTCAAAAGCTACTGTGCAGGAAAGTACTATGTATCAAGTTGCAGTTCTTGCTAAAGATGGACCTGAAGAAAGAAACGTGTAAGTTTGGGCCCTAAGTATGTGAAATGACTCTCTTCTTTCTTTTTTTTAACTTAAACTTTTTTTTTATTGAATGGTCAAGAGCAATGCAGGTGGACGACATCGTTTTCAGCGCATTAAATTACGTCGAAAATGCTACGTCTGGATGGAAAAGAAATCAATTTTGATCCATTTTCCGGTCAATTTTCTCTCAGAATTAGCTTTTTACGTTATTTTGAAGGATCCAGGGCAAATTTCGACTACGGGATCGTGTTCAGCTCGTCAAAATACGGCGAAAATTTGGATTTTTTTGAAATTCATGTAATTCTCGGTTTTAGGCGCCATATTTTGGCACGGCCATATTGGAAAAAGAAAAATATGGTGTACAGGATTAAGCACTTTGGCTGTATTATGATCTATTTTTTACTTATTTTCGTTTTCTAATCAATTTTTAAAAATTTTTTATCAGAGTTTTCTTCTAAACGCCATCTTGAACCACCATTTTGTTTTTTTTGTTCAGGGGCCACATTGCATTTGAAAGATAATGTTTCAACGAAAAAATTGACACCCTTGAATATTTTTATCGTAGCTTTAATTTTTGGGTATTCAGGTGGCACAGTTGACGTGGAACGTCCCAAATACGTTGTATGTTTTTCCCAAAAAAGATATTTACGTTGATGTGATATTATGTGATATAAATGTTTGGCTTATTGATATTATTATGTTATTTAAATCTAGGTTAGGAGAAATATGTGACGTCCTTTGTTTTATTTGCATTGATGGTTGCCAAGTACAAATTTATTAAAAGGCTTTTTGCCAAAGAAGATGATATTCAATTTTATCTGCTTTCTTCAGGTCATTTTACATACACACGTATGCATAGACACATCTTTCTAAAACCTGTTGCATTGTCTTCAACTTTAAAATGCATTTATGTAGTGAAAAATGGGTGTTAAAAATTTTGTGTGATCACAATATCCTTTTTACAATAGAGTAAAAAATATTTCTATACTTTTTTCCATTGGGGACCACAAAGTTTCAAATGTTCCAGGGGGGGATTCTGAATTCTGGATTAGGCATGGGGGGTGAATTTCTTTCACATGCACTTAAGCCACAGTTTGGGCCCTTTGTACTATCCCTGTCATAGAGCTCAGCACACCCACGTTACCTCACTCAAGCCAACCCAACCTTTCAATGAACTTGAGGATATCGGCCAGGGTTAAGCTACGAATTCCAGTCATGTCAAGCTGGAAGGGGTGGGGAGCATCAGTTTCCAAGAGTTTTTAAGGCACTGGTCTGGTCTATACCACTGGTACTGTCACCTTACAGCATTAATATCATGAAATTGCCTCGAGTTCAATATAACAATGTAAACAAGTGCTAAAGCTTCACCTCTACAAATTGCATTAGCTTCATATTGTAATAAAAATAGATAATTTACCTTATATATTAATTTAAGAAAGAGTATTTATAACCCTACTTGATATGTAGTAGTCGGTTCGGTAGTAGGTTGTAGGGTTAATATTGTGTTAATATGTGTTAATATATTTTAAATATTGTGTGTGTATCAGGATAATCATTCTAACTGACCAAATGATTATATTATGCTAATACAAGTTTTGGCTATTTAGGGATATGTTGCTTATACTGATATCAGTGTGCTAGAAACTAGGACAAAACAAATTGTTATAAGGCTTCTTTTCATTAATATGCGACTCAAATAATCAAATTAATTTTAAAAACATTTCAGATATTTAGATTGCCGTTTATTGAAAAATAAGAAATAATTAACACATTGTCTTAACAAAATGAAATTAGAAAATTAAATCTCGAAACAATAGAATTGATAAAAATTAAAATTAATTAGGTCTCATAAAAATCAAATCTTATTATTGCAACAATTGTGTTAACAAAAGTTAATCATCTGCAATTAAAAAAAATTCAAATGTAAACGTGTAACTACTTGAGTAGTACGTTTTAACACTATGAACATCTTTACAATATTTTCTTTGTTAATAATTGCGATTCTTCCTTTTTGTGTAAATTCAGGTAAAACAATCACAGGTATGATTTTGTAGTATTTTAAAAAGTAAATAGCATTACAGAAACAACATTATATTTCAGACTGGATAGCAATATGTAAACTTACATTGCATAAACATGGAGATGCATCACTTTCTCAAGTATTGCGAGATGATACTTGTGAAGGCGTCGTGTGTATAAAAGATGGCGGAAATTATGGCATAAGCATTCAAAAGTGAGTGAATTCTAAATATGTACTGTACCGTACTGTACTTATTGTTACATTAGACACATTTCATATGGGCATTTTAATACTACAAAATATAGCAGAATCCGCACTTATTGAATCAACTGTCTGAGACACTAGTAATAATTTGGTTCTGAATTTAGCCGTATATGTATAATACATTTTAGAAATCTATTTTATATTATTGTTTTTGTATATAACTTTTATATTATTTATATCCTTTACAATATTGTTAAATTATGTATTTCGTTTAAATTTGTAGAATTTGTTGCATATACATAGCTAGTTTCAGGTCTAGGTTATTATTAAATCACACTCTGAATATTGGAAAATATTTTTTCAAATTTTATGATACCCTACATGTGAAAGTTCCCTTTTTAGGAAAAAATTAAGAATACAAAATGCTAATACAAAAAAATATTGACATCTTGATCTCCTAAGGGGTCCTCTACACGATCAACAATATTACACAGTATTTCATATTGAGCAATATTATTGACTGTCTAGGGTGTGTATTGATGGTTTGATCAAAATATTGAGGACATCAAAATAGTTTGATATTTTAACATCAATAATATTGACGGCGTATAAATATTGACCGTTTAGGGTCATTTTAGTTACATTGCGCAATATTTGTTTAATGTGTACTTGGTACTTAGAAAGGACACATGGCGAATTCTAATAATAAGAAAGTAAAAGAGTGTTTTGAAAGGAAGTGATTAATTTGTATCATACTTTGCCTGAATTATGGCAAATTAAGTTGAAAGTCTAGATAATGACGAAATCTTTAAATTTGCTGTAATTAATTGCATAAACAAGTTCTTTAAAACGTTTTTATCAAAATGAAAGACATTATTGACTTCATAATAATAAAAATTTCTAATTAAAGATAGAGATTTCAGTACAGATTTTATTATGAAGTTAATAACGATTTCTTTCTTTTTGCTAAACACGTTTTACAAAATTACAATACGTATAATTTTATTATACAAACAATCTCGAAGCCCAACTTGTTTATGCAATAAATTTCAGCAAATCTAAACGTTGTGGCATTATACGTACATGTCGGAGATGTCATCCTAGATATATGAGATCCGCGACCAAATCGCGGATAATAGTGTATGTCCAACTTTAATCAAATACCGGGAAAGATATTCAGAAATGATAAAGAATGATCTCAAGAAGACGTTGAATTCATCTTTTTAGAAATCATTCTTTTAACTAACGTCGTTTCCTCTTTTCATTATTATTAGACATTGCACAACATGATAACGCAATAAGTTAAACAAGCTTTCGCAAAACTATTAAGTACAGGAGACATTACTAATAGAATTTTATAATTTTCTCAAAACAGCTAGAGAGTCGCTGCATGAATGTAAACTGAAAGACAAATAAATGAGACTCGCATAGGTACTTGAAAAATCAGCTGCGCGCACAGGTGATTGTTGGGTTGCCTAAATATATCAAGACCGAACTTAAACTTAAACTAAAATATTGTTAATGCAATTTATTTTCAAATTTCATCAAATTCGTCGGTTTTATTTGAATTAGAATACCTATACAAGTCTCATTTAATTTGTCTTTCAGTGGGCATTGAAACAATATTATTGATGTAAAAATTGATCATGTAGAGATCATAGCCATTATTGTACAATAAAATTGGGCAATATTATTGATCGTGTAGAGGGCCCTTAACTGAAATATCAAAAAAATGTATGTGTACACGGCTGCTTTACCACTTTTTTCAACCAAGAAAATAATAGAATTGATGAAAAAAATTCCATATTTTAAACTTATATCTTAAAAATGATAGTCTCTAAATAAATGAACTTAAAAACCAAAATTGTAGATCACAAAATTCTTTATACACTTTTCTTTATAAAACATGGAAAAAGGTTGCCATTTACTGGCCATTGGGCTAGTTACACGAAAATAAAATGTGCAAGTAAACTCTAGGGTTTACAACTTTGGTCCTTAAGTTTGGTTACACAGAACTTACCATGATCTAATTATAAGTAAAAATTCAGAATATGGATTAGTCTTTTGTCAATTTTTAGCATTTTCTTGGTTAAACAAGAGTGGCGAAGCATACAAGATAGAAACGTAATTCTGTAATAAGTTAGTTAGATTGAGAATATACATAATACAGTGGATAATTTCAAATTTTATTTTATTTTTCTATATTATTCTACTGCTCTTGCACATCCTCAAGATGTCAATATGTTTCAATAAGATTTTGGATATCTTTAGTATTTAGTATCAAAATTTGACTATCCATAAAATGGATGGTATTTTTGATTTACTTTTTTTGTTCATGAACTGCACAGATAATGCATACTTGAGTCAACCTACTTTCAGTTTACAAACTGGTTAAGCATTTGATTAATATTATACTAAAGAAGGGAGTCCATTAGGGTGGTCCAAAAGTCTGTAAAGTATCTCATGTATTTTATATAAAAAAAAAATTATTTTTTGTAGATTTGGAATAAAATTGTGGAAAAAGTACCCCTATTTTTTTATTTTGAAATCGTACGACGTTTAGGGGTGCCTCAAAGCCCTTAAAGTTTCCCATGTATTTTATATGGGAAAAAAACACGTTTTCGTAGATTTGGTATAGAATCCTAGAAAATCAACATTTTTCAACAGAACTACTCTGTTTCTCTTCAGAAATGTTCACAGAATGACATCCAATAATTTATTTGCTAAATTTCTTATATTAACTATTTTTTACAAACTTGCAAAAAATCCCATAAATGGAAGAAACAAGGAAAAATCGTTAACAAATATTTATTACTTTTAATATAAAAGATTTTGATAAATAAATTATTGGATATCACTCTCTGAACATTTCTTAAGAGAAACAGAGTAGTCCTGTTAAGAAATATCGAACTTCTAGGATTCTATACCAAATCTACGAAAAAGTGTTTATTTCCTATATAAAATACATGGGAAACTGTATGGGCTTTGAGGCACCCCTAAATATCGTTCAATTTAAAAATAAATAAATACGGGTATTTTTTCGATGTGAAAAATGTTAGAGGAAGAGAGCATAAGACTTTCGGCTTTTTTTCTGGACTACCCTAGAGTCCATGCACTTGCCCGATTGGGAATTTTTTGTAATTATGCAAAAACATGATCAAAATGAAAGTTCATCGTAAAAGTGAAATAGTCAATTGTATACACACATTACAGAACTATATTTCGTTCTAAAGTATAAATTAAACATAATCTTAGTATGAAACAAAATAATTTACAATAAAATTGGCAAAGCTTCACAGAAATTTAACTGAGCTTCCACTCATAGACGATGGAGGTAAATACATTTTTGATAGTCAGAACATTTAAGAAATTTGGTTTTCTCTTTGGAATTGTGTCCATTGCATCAAACACATGAAGTCTCTTAACAAGTTATGGGAGACAAATGCGTTTGTAAATTACAAGAAAATCCAAGTTCTTAAGTGAGTTCAATATACAGGGTGGTCCAGACCATCCGTACACCCCTTTTAAAATGCGGGGGATTAAAAATTTTTAACAAGACGATGAGTGATCTTACTAATGTCAATGTGCTCTATCGAATAACGAAAAAGAAACCCCCCTGACTCCACCTTGTAGGGGGTAAGGGGGGCAACTTTAAAAATTCAAATGGGAATCCCTAAATTTTATTGCATATTTAGATTCTACTCATCAAAATATAAATAATTTATTTCAAACATTTTTTATCTTCGCAACAGGTGGCGCTGTAATTACAAAAAATGGTGAACATATTGAACACATTCGAAACTGGTAATTGCATCATTTAAAAATGAATATTTTTCAAAATTCTATCGTAACCAAGTACGTCAATAGGTTTTATTATTTAATAAAACCTATTGACCTATTGTATTAAAACCATATTTTCTCCGCTTGATTCCTGTTTATTAATCTTCAATTGTTCAATTCAAAGTTTTTTTTACTTATTCTCGTTTATGGAATAATGTTAATTTTGTAGGAAGAATACTAGAATTTCTAGAAAACTAGAGAAGTAGTAGAACTTCTAGATTCTATTAATTTTAATTTTTTATATTTTCTTGTATTACGCCTTTAAATAGTATGTAATTGTTGAAAATCAACTGTTCAAATAATTTTTATTTCACAATTTAAAATTTTATTCGTTTAAATTATTCTTACTTTATGGCCTGAGTGCATGAGATATCCATATTTCATCATTCATTGCTATACGCTAAAAGAAAGATAGCCACCGAGATTTAATAGTGAATTACAAAGTGAAATTCTCGTCGGCAGATTTTTGTAATGCACCACCGTGACTTGACATGTTTTGAAGTAAAACCATCTTCCCCAGTAGAATCATGGAAAATGTTGTTAGAATGGAACACAAATTCTAACAACATTTAAGGCAAAAAATATTGTTATCACGTACAACGTTAGAAAATCTGTTTGTCGAAAACACCTTAGGTAGAGAATTTGCGTTGTTCATTGTAACGTAAAATCTTTTCTCATGCAAATACGCATTAGCAAAGTTTTTCATCACTATTTAGTAAAAAATACCAAAAAATATTTAAAAAACTGTTATTTGCACCTGTAAATATGCCAGGGATGACGGAAAATGCAAAAAATCGGTTTTTTTGGAATTACAGCGCCACCTGTTGCGAAGATAAAAATGTTTCAAATAAATTATTCATATTTTGATGAGTAGAATCTAAATATGCAATAAAATTTAGGGGTTCCCATTTGAATTTTCATAGTTGCCCCCCTTACCCCCTACAAGTGGGAATCAGAGGGGTTCCATTTTGGCGTCATTCGAAAGACCACATCGACATTAGATAGATCACCCATCATCTTGTAAAGATTTTGAATCCCCCGTATTTTAAAAGGGGTGTACGGGTGGTCTGGACCACCATGTATATGGTGATTCAGAACAACAGGAAACATCTGCAAGAGCATAGCAGACCTAACTTTAAGCAAAACGTTGTATGCAACAATGCATGAATTAGATGATAATGTTTGTAGTGTGTTGTGTGCACACACACTTATTAACATTCTTTACACCAAACTGAATCCATATTAAACTTGCAAAGTTTCTACTTGTTACTCTGAAACATTAATGTACAACTTAAAAATGATTAAATATTTCTAGATGTCCAGACGTTCAAAAAGAACACAGAAACTGCATAGGACGACTGTCATCATTTCCAAACTGTTGCAATGAAAAGATTTGTTCAGAAAACAAGGCAAAAATCGCAGTATCTTTGAGTAATAAAGATGAGGAAGACTCACCAGAAGCAAAGGGCATTGTGACTGATGATGAGCGTGATAGTGAAGAAAGTGATTCTATTGACCTAGATGATGATACTATTTCTGAGCAAGAAAAGAAAGATCTACGTGAAATTCTAAGCCTAAAGCAGGCTATAGAATCTTTAAACATGACCAAATCCTTAAAAACAACTACCGAAAAAGTACACATTAAAAATATTACTAGGGCAAAAAAAATAAATAATGATTCTGATGGCCAGGGGAAATATATAAAGTTAATAACATACAGTTCTTCAACTCCCACTAAACATAACAGAAAGGATAATGTAGGTACAAAAGAAAGCACTAGTCCAAACAATAAATCAAAATCAAAACCAAATAATAATACATCAAAATTACAATTAACAAGTCTTTCAACTAAAACAACAGAATCTGTCACAACAGAAGATGTTAACACCATCTCTAAGGAAGATGATTATGATGTTAATAATTTTAATACAATATCAGTTGAATTAGCAACAGACTCGATGATAGAACCTGCTGAATCAGACACAGAACCTACTGACATAGCAACAGAATCTAGTGATATCCCACTAGCCCAACCTGAGTCTACTGAAATAGCTGAATCAAATACTGGTAATTATGATGGTTCTTTCCTTCAAGGTGATGCTACTACTTCTATTACCTTTGAAACAGTAGCACAGACTAAATCTACTACTGCGACTGTGCCAAATAAAACTGTTGAACAAGAAATAGCTAAGTCCAGAAGAAACAAATTATTACCAGGAAAATTTAACAAACTAAAGAAAAAACCAAAAAGAAATCTTCATTACCATTTTAAAAATAGTAAAAGTATTTTTGTAAAAAGGTGCAAGAAAAATCTTCTATTTTGTTTGAGCTTGTTTTTACATTATATTGCGGATGATACTTATGAAGAAAAATTATTAAAGAAACGCAGAAGAAATTTTTCGAATCCTAAAAATCTTTTGAAAACATCATCAAGGAGAATTGATTCAATTAAAGATGACAATGAAAAACAACTCAAGCATAGTAAAGTCACTTGGTCAGATTTATATAATGAAAGGGCTTTTAGAACATTACAGAGAGATGATCAAGAAGCAAGAAGATTGTATGAAAACGATATTCCAAATAAAGAGTCTGGTATTTCATCAGATTTGTATGCAAAAGAATCTGCACCCGAAGTTCCTGTAACTGTTGCAAATAACTACCGAAAAGCATATTCAGGAGCAAAAGCAAAGCAACCTAATCATCCTCAAGTTACATGGTCGGATTTGTATAATGAAAAGGCTTTTAGAATATTACAGGAAGATGAACATGCAGAAGATAGGAGATTTTATAAAGAAGATGTTCCACATAAAAGGATTGGTATTTCATCCGATCCATACGCAGAACAACCTGTTTCTGAAATTGCTGAAACTGCCGAAACTGCTAAAAATAGCAACAGAAGAGTATATTCGGAAGGAGAAGATCCAGAAGAATTGAATGCTTTGGAATTTAATTTTAAATGAGTTTATTCTTGATGAAATATAATGATTAATATAATAATTGAGTACTTCTTTACTTACTGGTAATAAATTTCATAGTTCGACTTCCTTCCATTGCATTTTGTATGCCATTACAACTAGCATCTGCTGATTGAGCTATATAGTAAACAGTCTGTCCTCCTTCTTCTTTTCTTTGATAAATAAAGCATCGATATTGGTCTTCATCAGATGTTAAGGCTCTACGATTCACTTGTGATATCTTTCCTAGAAGATAACGTGTTGAACCTTCTTTCCATGTAGCTATGCACATTAATTCTTCCACTGTAAAAATTAATTATTTAGCACATATATTGTAAAAGTAAGTGTTTCATTAATACCATTGCTTTCTGTAGAAGGTACATCTGGACAAGCTTGATATTTTAAAACTAATCTTGAATCATCAGTGCAACTTTCAGCTTTACTAGGAGGATTGTTACAGTCTCCTGAACCTCTATTATAACTAAATATAAAAGGTGCATTTTTAAATGGGCATGATATCGGTCTTGCTTCAGGATTCTTCCTGAACATACTATATAAAGCTGCATCGCCAGTCATTCCAGCACATGCAGTTTGTGGTGAATTGTCACAATATGCTAAAAAGACATTTTAGTTTTACACACATCTATTTTTAAACAAAAACATAAAAATTACATACTTTCTTTATATTGTATAACTGTAGCATGTTTAATATGAATTGCCATGCACCTAAAGCAACCCTCAGCTCTAAAACAGAACAGAAATTTAAAATACTTCAAGATAATGAGGTCCGTGAAGTTGGGCGTACGCATGTACAGGATTTTTCTGACAATTATGTCAGTAATCGGTGCTCATTTGTGCTGGTTATTGAAAAAAACAATGGGTACGTTCAATTTCACGCTGGATGTACTCATCTCGGGAATCTTAACCAATCCAGGGGGAATAATTAGTGCTAATTTGTGGGACAAAAATTAGAATTTGTGCTAGCCTCCTGAATAATATATTAAAAAAAACAATGGGTACATCCAACTTCGCACTGGACGTACCCATGTCTGGGAACTTAACCAAACTAGGGGGGATACTTGTGCTCAATTAGTGCTAATTTGTGCCACAAGAATTAGAATTTGTGCTAGCCTCCTGAACTGTATATTAAAAGAAACAATGGGTACATCCGACTTCACGCTGGACGTACCCATGTCGGGGAGTTTAACCAAAAGGGTAGAATTTAAGGGAGGTAATTAATGCTCAATTAGTGCTAATTTGTGCCACAAAAATTAAAATTTGTGCTAGCCTCCTGGATGATATATTAAAAAAGCAATGGGTACATCCTACATCACGCGGCACGTGCCCATGTCGGACAATTTAACCAAATTAGGAGAGATAATTAGTGGTCAATTTGTGCTAATTTGTGTTGCAAAAATTATAATTTGTGCTGGCCCTTGAACAAGATATTCAAAAAAGTAATGGGTACGCCCAACTTCGTCCTGTATTCATGTTCGGGGAATCCAATCAAACTATGTGGGATAATTAGTGCTTAACCTCTGCTGCAAAAATTAACATTGCATTTAACTAATTGCCAATACATATTTCAGTAACAGTGTTACCTTTTTTAGGCATAAAGCCACCTGTGCGTTGTGATAAACCACAGTCCTTACAATCCATAATTACCGTTTAATTTGTTATGCAATCATCAAAATTAAAAAATTTCCATTTTTTTTTAAATTTCTCAAATTGTGAATATTTTGATAACATCAGGGTTATTAGAATATCAACAAATTGAATCACATATTTGAGAAATCTGCATGGTAATATTTTGAACGTATAATATTGAGTGTAAAATAGTTTACAAAAAAATATATTTTATTAAAACTTTGCACAATAACAAATTATAATTTTTGCAACACAAATTAGCACAAATAGACCACTAATTATCCCTCCTAATTTGTTTGACATGATTAACACTAATTGAGCACTAATTACACCCCTTAAATTTTACTCTTTTGGTTAAACTACCAGACATGGGTACGTAGAGTGTGAAGTCGGACGTACCCATTGTTTTTTTAATATATCATTCAGGAAGCTAGCACAAATTCTAATTTTGTACACAAATGGTGGCACAAATTAGCACTAATTGGGCACTAATTATCCCCGCTAGTTTGGTTAAGTTCCCTGACATGGGTACGTCCAGCGTGAAGTTGAACGTACCCATCGGTTTTTTTCAATATCTCGTTCAATGGACCAGCACAAATTAGCACAAATCGAGCACTAATTGCTGATATAATTTTCAGAAAAATCCTGAACACGGGCACGCCCAACTTCACGGACCTAAGATAATGTTATATAAGATTATTTCTTACCTATCATGAACTATATACTTGTTTGATTCCAGACTTGCGTAGCATTCACCCTTAGTTTCTATATGTGTTTTGTTGATAAGTACAGGATTAGGTACACCTGACTGAAACCATCTCCCAGACCAATCAGCAGGGAAGAAACAAGGCGTCTTAATATCTCCATCATCTTTGTTACCTGTAAAATGAAAATGTCAATTAATCTCATACAATATAACTTGAACTATAGGTATTTGCTTAGTGTGATGTTTAGAGTGTAAAATATAAGCACTTATCTTTAGAGCCCATTTAATGTTATAAATAAAATTAGATTTTTTAAAGGCATCATATGCGAATTAAAACAGTATGAAACATTTGCATTTCTTGTGGAACCTGCAAATACAAAAGCACTTGGAACTGCTGTATATTATATAAACAAAGAAGTAAAATAGCTCTGGTGGATTAGTGGTTTGTATGTTTACTTCATAATCCAAGGGTCGCAGGTTCGATCCCCGACCGAGCTGGTAATTTTTCATAACGGAGAAAAATTAAACCAGGTCTTCTTTCTTTCACTGGGGGTGAATTCCCGCAGGTTTGACTAAATTCTAGTAGGGTCGGCAAAATGATCATAGTAATTGGTGTCATGAGGTACGAAGGATGTTCCACCATCCCGAATCCTTGCCCGAAAATAAATAGAGCTTATAAAATAAGATGTTTTTTGTCCATGCTCTATATAGTGAAGCTATACAATCAAATAGTAGTGACATATGACTTTAGTAGATTGATCATACAAGAGACTACTCCATTATATGGGTAACGTAATTCAAATATTGGATCATTACAAGCAAATTTCTTATCGAAAACTGACATAGAGAAGGTAGTAGAGTATCATTAAAAGTATATTAGTAAGAAAACACAATCTAATTAATTTAAGATAAAAAAAATTGTAAATACCTAAATAAACAAAGAAAATATTGGATAAGATAGAATAACTTTATGTATTTCCACTGGCAGGGTTGCAGACATCCCGGGTTCTGCGGGATTGTTCCGCGTTAAATCTTCTGCCCCGCGTCCCGCGATATAACCATATTGTCCCGCAAAGCAATTTTTCTTGTACATGCATACATATACGAGGGGTGTCTAAAGGTAGGTGAGCTAAGGTATTAAAACACAAAGGTTTTTATTTTTCAATATAGTCCCCTTAAACATCAATGCAAAATTTTTTTTTTTTTTTTTGATTAAATGACACTTGTGTGGTGCTTTGCATTAAAACTGATCAAAGCTGATCAACCATTAATTTTTATCTAATAAATCTTAAACTAAATACTTATAAGCTAGAGTTCATCCATTAATGTTCTGTAGTTTGTTCTGGTTGAAACTATACTAAACATTCTCACTCGCGCACAATGCTCTGCTTTTACCCAAAACACTACACAAGCTCAAATGGTTTTGTCCTCTTCAATCTTCGGACGAGATCTTGATTGTCCAGCAGCTGAAGAGCTTCTGCATTGATATGATTATGTAGCCTGGCTTCATGCCTGCTAGCAAACCTTTTAATGTCGTCTTGAACAGTTGGAATGCCAAGGTCCCGATGAAGGTCACTATTACGGACGTACCATGGAGCCTTGACCATATTACGCAGAACCTTGTTTTGGAAGGACTGAATGGGCTTAATGTTACTAGCTTTGGTACAACCCCAAAGCTGTATACCATATAACCATATCGGCTTCAAGATCTGGTTATAGATTAGGATTTTGTTATTTAGTGCCAACTTTGAATTTTTTCCAAGGAGCCAATAATATTGTTTATATTTTAGACCAAGTTCAGTTCTTTTCTTCTTTACATGCTCTTTCCATCGGAGCTTAGCGTCTAGTGTCATGCCAAGGTACTTGGCATTGTTCGAGTATGGTACTAAAGTACCATGTATATCTAGTGGCTGTATATCAACTAGTCTGTTGTTCGTAAAGATTACATGGATAGACTTGAGCTCGTTCAGCTTGATCTTCCATTGTTTTGTCCACTCTAGTACTGTATCACTAGCTGTTTGTAGTTTACTGGCGGACACATCCTGTTCCTGACCTATTGCGAGTAGTGCCGTATCATCAGCAAAAGTTGCAATTTTAACATCGCCCAAATGCGGAATATCACTGGTGTATAGCAGGTAGAGGATAGGCCCTAGGACACTACCTTGAGGTACACCTGCGTTAATTTTTTTTAGTTCCGAGTATTCATCTTCTTGTTTAATTCTGAAGTTTCTATCCGATATGTACGAGGAGAGAACTTCCACAAATTGTTTTGGAAGCATTCTGTTCAGTTTGTGAATGAGCCCTTCATGCCAGACTTTATCAAAAGCCTGGGCCACATCAAGGAAGACTGCTGAGCAGACTTGCTTTTCTTCGAGAGCTTTTTCGATGACATCTGAAATTCGATGCACTTGATCTATGGTGGAATGTTTCTGTCTGAAGCCAAACTGGTAATCTGGAATCAGCCTATTGTTCTCTATTAAAGGTCTCAGTCTTTTAAGAAGTAATTTTTCGAAGAGCTTTGAAATAATAGGAAGCAGAGAAATAGGCCTGTAAGACTTCACATCGTTGGGTGGCTTACCCGGTTTAGGCAGCATAATCACTTCTGCGACTTTCCAAATTGTAGGCACGTGCTTTAGTCGGAATGATGCGTTGAAGAGGTACGTAAGCATCACAATACCTCTTCTAGGCAGTTGTTTCATAACTTGGCCAGTGATGAGATCAAATCCTGGTGCTTTTCTAGCGTTTAGATTAGTCTTAATCTCATTAGCTACTTCCTTCGGAGTAACAGGAGGGATTTCTTCGTACAGTAGATTATTAACCTCTTCCAAGGCAGTGTTAGCTTTAAATTCATTGGGTTTGAAGATTTCAGTTAAATGATCAGCAAATAATTCTGCTTTTTGCTTATTATCTCTTGCCCAAGGCCCAGCATCCTTCCTTATAGGGGGAATTGATGTTACAGACCTCTTGATCTTATTGGTTGCTTTCCATAGAGAGTGCTCTGTTTCCTCGTCCGCAGTTAAATTTTGTAGATAGGAGCTGATTGAATCTTCTTTGAGTTTTTGAATTTCTCTCTTGAGTTTTTGTGATTTGTTATTCAAGATGGTTTTGTCCGACGGATCTCTTGACTGCTGCCATCTTCTTCTAGCTTTTCTTTTTTCTGTTACCAGTATTCTGATTTCGATCGGATAATTAACCCCTTTAGATATATGGGTAATTTCCTTGGTATTGTTAAAAGCAGCTGTCTGAATTATTTTAACAAAATTTTCAGCTTCTTGTTCCAGTTCCTGAATTGTTTTCAAACTAATGTTAAGGTGAATATTTTCTTGAAGGTCGATTCTGAACCTCTCCCAGTCAGTAGTTTTATTTACGAGCGTGGGGCGGGCTTCTTTTTTAATTATCCTTTCACTCAGTGTTAATATAACTGCTGAATGGTCGGAATCTAAGTCCAGATTTTCTTCAACATCTATGAAATTGGGTGAAACCTTCTTGGTAATAAAGAAATCTAGCAAATCAGGGATTTTGTTGGGATCTGTAGGCCAGTACGTGGGCTTACCTGAGGAGTGGAGGTTGCATCCAAGTTTCCTCGTGGCTTTTCTCAGTTCACTGCCTTTTGTTGTGGTTAATCTCGATCCCCATTCCACATGTTTGGCGTTGTAATCACCACCCAAAATGAAACGTTCGCCAAGATGTTGTAGGATCGTTTTATAGTCAGCATTTTTTAAATTGTGCCTTGGAGGACAGTAAATTGCACCTATTTTTAAATTTTGTTTCGTGGACTTAATACATACCATAGTAAGCTGGAATTCTATCCTTTGTAGATGACATTCTTCGTAGTGGTTAATTGATTCTTTGACTAATACAGCACTACCGCCTTTAGCTTGATTGTCGGGGTGAATAGTGTGGTATAATCTATATCCTCTTATTTTTAGGTAGGATTGAGCAGTCAAATGCGTTTCTGAAATCAGACACACATCTATGTACTGGGTATGAAGGAAGACTTCAAGTTCCTGTTTTCTCTTTAGGATGCCATTGGCATTCCATGTAGCTATTCTTAAGTCTTGTTGGTCCATGGATTACTTCTTTTTGGGAATAGCACCAGTACTCCTGGCTTCTAACCTGTCGAGTCTCACATTGACTCTGTCCAGCATCTTCATCATATTCTGCATCATTTGCATCATAGATGGTTCGGTTTTAGGATTGGTAGAGTTAGGTTCTTCCTGTTTCGACTTACTTGCTTCTGCATATGAGACACCTTCCTTCAATTTAGCAGGCGCGAATGTCCTTGCTATAGGAGTTGGTTTTCTAGTTTTAGTAACGTTATCTCTCCGCTTTTGCAACTCTTTGGCGATTACACACCCTCTATAGTTGGCGGGATGTGCCTCAGAGCAGTTAGAACACTTGGCTGGACCATTCCCAGTCTTGGTACATTCTGCTGTTAGATGATTCCCTGCACATTTAACGCAGGTGGGGGTTCGTTGGCAGTATTTTTGCGTGTGCCCATATCTCTGGCATCTTTTGCACTGCGGTATTAATTTACTAGTTCTTAGTGCCTCAATTTTAACTTTCATGTGGCACAAATGCTGAATTTCGAAGATCTTCTTGATATCCTCTGTTTTATCGAAAGTTAGCACGAAGAGAGGGAGCTTGATATAGCCATCTTTCGTTTTCTTTAATTTATTTTCTGCATTTTTTATTTTGAAACCGTTCTGCTGCAGTTCATTAACGATTTCTTTTAAATCGCAAGTAGGGTGCAGGTGCCTAACCATAACTCTGATCGGTCTCTCCTGCTTGTTTTCGTAAGAATGCCATTCCTGATCAGAATTATTTAGATATTGAGTTAACCCTCTATAATCTGTTGCTGTGTCAACATTGATTTTTAGTTGATTATTATTCATTAGGGTTGCATTAAACTTCAGATTACTTGTCTGAAGTTTCTGTTTGAGCTCCATATAATTTTCTAAATTACTTACCACAACTGGAGGAGGTTTTTGTTCTTTAGCCAGCGTTGGCTTACTCTGGGTGGAGCTAAGGTTCTTCTCCGGTGACTCAGCTGCTTTCCTTTTCTTGTTCTTATTTTTTGGAAGCAGCCATTCTGTTTCCCGGGAAACTAATTCTTCTTCCTCATCGGAATTGGTCGGACTATAACGTTTTTTCTCACCTTGCAACAATGCAACTTGGTCTTTAAGTGCTTTAATCTCATCCAAGGCCTGTTTGAGTTGAAGACGCAGTTGTTCTATTAATGCGGTCTCTGCTACGGTGCTCGGTAAGGATAAATTAACTTGCGGCATGGTTATTTCCCTTTGTATTTCTTCATTATATAGAGATGTAATAGATATCGATCTCTGTTTTAAAGGAGATCTTTGTATTTTTTGATTTCCTTTAAAAGGATTTTTATTTGAATCACTTTCTTTTGTTTTAATTTTAAGTGGAGATTTATTTATTTTAAACATTTTATGTTAAAATAACACAATTATTATGAAATAAATAAAGATTATTAAAAGTTTCACAGTTTTATTAAAATATACCTGACAATATTGTTTCGACAGCTATGCTGTCATTATCAAAGGTAATATAATTATAAACAAACACGTCGCTAAGGTAGATATAAAATAGGTAACTAGATAAAATAATAATAATAATAATAAAAATTAATAATAAAAATCATAATTAAACATCTAATACTTCCAGTAACGGAGAATTACTGAGCTCAAGTTGTTCATTCATTAAAGGTACCCTGAGTTTGTGTTTGTATATCTCAAAGGCTTCTAAAATGTCTAATTTGCGTTTGTTATTACAAAAATGTAGGAATTTAATATTATTTTGAGGAGTCATTGTGTGATTTTGTTCTAAAAGGTGTTTGGCGTAATTCGATTTTTCAGGATGTTTATTTTTGTAATGACGTACGTGTTCTTTATATCTTATGTCAAAATTTCGAAGTGTTTGTCCAATATATACCGAACTACAAAAAGAACAATTTAAACGGTAAATGCCCGATTTCATGATATCATGTGTTCTGTCTTTAGCATTAAATAAAAATGAAAAAGTGTTAGTGTTGGTTTTAAATGTTATTTTATAATTGTTGGTTTTTCTTAGTATATGTGCAATTTTTTCTGATATTTTGCCAAAATATGGTATAGATATGTAATTTGTGTCTTCTGTTTGATTGTCAATGGGATATATTCTTTTGATAGCTAACCTATAATCTTTTTGTTTAATTAAAGTGTCAATCATGTTCGGATTATAATGATTTGCATGTGCTAGTTGTTTAATGGTTGATATCTCTTTGCTAAAATCTGATTTTGTTAGTGGAATAGTTAAAGCTCTGTGTACTAATGATCTGTATGCTGCTATTTTATGTGTATTGTGGTGACAAGATTCATTTGGTATTGTTATATCTGTTTGTGTTGGTTTTCTGTATATGGAAAATTCAAAAAGATTGTCTGCGTTAATCTTGATATTTAAGTCTAGAAAGTTTATAGCCCTGTTTTGTTCTGTTTCTAGTGTAAATTTTATATTAGGATGGATATTGTTTATAAGAATTAAAAATTCATTGATAACCTCAAAAGAACTGTCAAAACAAGCTAAAATGTCATCAACATAACGAAACCAGAAGATAATGTGTTTAGAGAGGTTTAATTCAAATATTCGATCTTCAAACTTGTCCATAAATATGTTAGCTAATAGAGGACTTAGAGAATTACCCATAGGTAAACCATCCTTTTGTAAATAAATTATGTTATTAAAAGTGAAATAATTTTGACTTATACAAAGGTCAAATAATTGAATTAACTCTAACCTTTTAACTAATTCTATATTACTATTGATCAAGAAACTATCTAATAGAGGAATACATTCTTGTGGGGGTATTCTGGAGAACATGTTGCAAATATCAAAACTAACAAGTTTTGAATGTGGTGGAAGATGTATGTTTTGCAGCTTATCTACTAATTCTAATGAATTTCTAACAGAGTATTTCGATTTGTAACCTATCGTGTTAATAATCTGGTTCAGTTTTTTGGATAAAATGTGATTAGGTGCATTGATGTATGATACAACTGGTCTTATTGGCATATTCTGTTTGTGGGTCTTCACTAATCCATACAGTTTAGGAATTTGTGGGTTTTTATTAATGATTTGTTGCTTTTCTAATTCTGAAAAGCAGATATTGCAGTTTTCTAAACCTTGTTTTATTTCTTTTTGGAATTTTGTGGTTGGGTTTTTGTTTAACGTTTCAAAATTTTCTTTATTAATAAATTCATTAACTTTTTGTATGTAAATATCTTTAGAAAGAATTACCAAAGTGCTACCCTTATCTGCTTTAACAGAAATTAGATTGTTCTCTGTGATTTTCTGTTTTATAGATTGAAGAAGTGATATGTTAGATGTGTTGTACATTTTGTCCTGTTTCAAAGACATCTCTTTTAACAAATTCGAAATTTGGAATTTTGCATAGTTATTATGATCTTTCTTAAGTATAGTTTCGCATTCAACGGCCAAAATTTCTTTAATTTTGTTGGTAAATTTTGGAAAAGGACAAAATTTGAAACCTTTGTTAAGAAATCGTGTTTCTCTGTCATTGAATGTTATATTTGACAAGTTTATGAAACGAGGATAAAAGTTTGCAGTGTTCTGACAATTATGGTTATTTTGTAGTGTACGTTTTTGTTGTACAAGTCGATGAAGTTTATTTTTCTGTGTGGTGTATTTTTTGAATTTAATGTGACTGACGGTTTCTTTAATGTCAAAATCTAAGATGTCAAATTGGATATTGTGTAATTTATGAGTAAGTTCTGTATAGAGTACCTTTATATAAACATTATAATCTTAATAAAAATAAACTTAATTAATAATCTTAATAAAAATCAAAATCTAAGATGTCAAATTGGATATTGTGTAATTTATGAGTAAGTTCTGTATAGAGTACCTTTATATAAACATTATAATCTTAATAAAAATTAACTTTATATAAATCATTATAATCCGAACATGATTGACACTTTAATTAAACAAAAAGATTATAGGTTAGCTATCAAAAGAATATATCCCATTGACAATCAAACAGAAGACACAAATTACATATCTATACCATATTTTGGCAAAATATCAGAAAAAATTGCACATATACTAAGAAAAACCAACAATTATAAAATAACATTTAAAACCAACACTAACACTTTTTCATTTTTATTTAATGCTAAAGACAGAACACATGATATCATGAAATCGGGCATTTACCGTTTAAATTGTTCTTTTTGTAGTTCGGTATATATTGGACAAACACTTCGAAATTTTGACATAAGATATAAAGAACACGTACGTCATTACAAAAATAAACATCCTGAAAAATCGAATTACGCCAAACACCTTTTAGAACAAAATCACACAATGACTCCTCAAAATAATATTAAATTCCTACATTTTTGTAATAACAAACGCAAATTAGACATTTTAGAAGCCTTTGAGATATACAAACACAAACTCAGGGTACCTTTAATGAATGAACAACTTGAGCTCAGTAATTCTCCGTTACTGGAAGTATTAGATGTTTAATTATGATTTTTATTATTAATTTTTATTATTATTATTATTATTTTATCTAGTTACCTATTTTGTATCTACCTTAGCGACGTGTTTGTTTATAATTATATTACCTTTGATAATGACAGCATAGCTGTCGAAACAATATTGTCAGGTATATTTTAATAAAACTATGAAACTTTTAATAATCTTTATTTATTTCATGATTATGGAGTTCCACAAAATAAGGCTGGAAACAATAAACAAGATTATTTCGTCTTCGTTAGAAGAACAAGCCAAGTTATACAAGAAACTTATGATCAAACACGGAATCGCAAGTCAGAATGTTTGGTTTAACCAAGAATGTCTGAAACGTCAGGTTATTCCTAACTACATAAACATCACTACCAGAACCAAGAATTCGATTACTGAAAAAGTGATTAGGAATGCTAAAAGAAGATGGCTCAAAGAAGAATCGAAGAAATGGTTTAGTATAAGAGACAATATGCACGTTTATATAAAGGTACTCTATACAGAACTTACTCATAAATTACACAATATCCAATTTGACATCTTAGATTTTGACATTAGAGAAACCGTCAGTCACATTAAATTCAAAAAATACACCACACAGAAAAATAAACTTCATCGACTTGTACAACAAAAACGTACACTACAAAATAACCATAATTGTCAGAACACTGCAAACTTTTATCCTCGTTTCATAAACTTGTCAAATATAACATTCAATGACAGAGAAACACGATTTCTTAACAAAGGTTTCAAATTTTGTCCTTTTCCAAAATTTACCAACAAAATTAAAGAAATTTTGGCCGTTGAATGCGAAACTATACTTAAGAAAGATCATAATAACTATGCAAAATTCCAAATTTCGAATTTGTTAAAAGAGATGTCTTTGAAACAGGACAAAATGTACAACACATCTAACATATCACTTCTTCAATCTATAAAACAGAAAATCACAGAGAACAATCTAATTTCTGTTAAAGCAGATAAGGGTAGCACTTTGGTAATTCTTTCTAAAGATATTTACATACAAAAAGTTAATGAATTTATTAATAAAGAAAATTTTGAAACGTTAAACAAAAACCCAACCACAAAATTCCAAAAAGAAATAAAACAAGGTTTAGAAAACTGCAATATCTGCTTTTCAGAATTAGAAAAGCAACAAATCATTAATAAAATCCCACAAATTCCTAAACTGTATGGATTAGTGAAGACCCACAAACAGAATATGCCAATAAGACCAGTTGTATCATACATCAAT
Organism: Agrypnus murinus; assembly: GCA_929113105.1. Classification (NCBI taxonomy): domain Eukaryota; kingdom Metazoa; phylum Arthropoda; class Insecta; order Coleoptera; family Elateridae; genus Agrypnus; species Agrypnus murinus. The sequence goes on from OV816025.1 coordinate 102,662,001, forward strand.
GCACCTAATCACATTTTATCCAAAAAACTGAACCAGATTATTAACACGATAGGTTACAAATCGAAATACTCTGTTAGAAATTCATTAGAATTAGTAGATAAGCTGCAAAACATACATCTTCCACCACATTCAAAACTTGTTAGTTTTGATATTTGCAACATGTTCTCCAGAATACCCCCACAAGAATGTATTCCTCTATTAGATAGTTTCTTGATCAATAGTAATATAGAATTAGTTAAAAGGTTAGAGTTAATTCAATTATTTGACCTTTGTATAAGTCAAAATTATTTCACTTTTAATAACATAATTTATTTACAAAAGGATGGTTTACCTATGGGTAATTCTCTAAGTCCTCTATTAGCTAACATATTTATGGACAAGTTTGAAGATCGAATATTTGAATTAAACCTCTCTAAACACATTATCTTCTGGTTTCGTTATGTTGATGACATTTTAGCTTGTTTTGACAGTTCTTTTGAAGTTATCAATGAATTTTTAATTCTTATAAACAATATCCATCCTAATATAAAATTTACACTAGAAACAGAACAAAACAGGGCTATAAACTTTCTAGACTTAAATATCAAGATTAACGCAGACAATCTTTTTGAATTTTCCATATACAGAAAACCAACACAAACAGATATAACAATACCAAATGAATCTTGTCACCACAATACACATAAAATAGCAGCATACAGATCATTAGTACACAGAGCTTTAACTATTCCACTAACAAAATCAGATTTTAGCAAAGAGATATCAACCATTAAACAACTAGCACATGCAAATCATTATAATCCGAACATGATTGACACTTTAATTAAACAAAAAGATTATAGGTTAGCTATCAAAAGAATATATCCCATTGACAATCAAACAGAAGACACAAATTACATATCTATACCATATTTTGGCAAAATATCAGAAAAAATTGCACATATACTAAGAAAAACCAACAATTATAAAATAACATTTAAAACCAACACTAACACTTTTTCATTTTTATTTAATGCTAAAGACAGAACACATGATATCATGAAATCGGGCATTTACCGTTTAAATTGTTCTTTTTGTAGTTCGGTATATATTGGACAAACACTTCGAAATTTTGACATAAGATATAAAGAACACGTACGTCATTACAAAAATAAACATCCTGAAAAATCGAATTACGCCAAACACCTTTTAGAACAAAATCACACAATGACTCCTCAAAATAATATTAAATTCCTACATTTTTGTAATAACAAACGCAAATTAGACATTTTAGAAGCCTTTGAGATATACAAACACAAACTCAGGGTACCTTTAATGAATGAACAACTTGAGCTCAGTAATTCTCCGTTACTGGAAGTATTAGATGTTTAATTATGATTTTTATTATTAATTTTTATTATTATTATTATTATTTTATCTAGTTACCTATTTTGTATCTACCTTAGCGACGTGTTTGTTTATAATTATATTACCTTTGATAATGACAGCATAGCTGTCGAAACAATATTGTCAGGTATATTTTAATAAAACTGTGAAACTTTTAATAATCTTTATTTATTTCATGATTATGGAGTTCCACAAAATAAGGCTGGAAACAATAAACAACACAATTATTGCACATTAATACACTTGGTATGCAGGTCATATTTTGACCTACTTACTTTATAATTATTATTACAATGTTTATTTCCGTTTACACTGTTGTTATTTGATACGGAGCACGACGACACGTCTTTACTCAGCGAAATTCAAATAGCAACTTCATCAATGCAAAATTGACAGCGATTATACAGCTACTCTAAGCCGTGTAAAAAATAGTCAGAAGATTTGCCTGTAAAATGTTCTTCAGCGGCTGCCTTCATCTGAAATCCTCTACCACGTAACTCTTTTCCAAATTGAGAAACAGATAGAAATTGCTTGAGGGAAAGGTCTGAACTATATGGTGGTTGGTTGGTTTGGCAACATGAACCGTGTAGGAAGGCGCATTAACATGAAGCAGCAACACGCCGAGTCTTAATTTTCCTCTTCTTTATTCTTTTATTGCCGCCCGTAATTGAACCATTGAACTGGAATAATATTTGTCGGTCATCGTAGACCGTCTGGAGAGGTAATCAATAAGTAATACGTCATTACAGTCTCAGAAGATTCCATAGGTCAAAGTCGTCGAACGCTGTTAACATTCTGGGAACCCAGCGAACAATTACATTGTTCACATATAAGTAAATTGTTGTGTAGGCTTTCTCCAATACGTTCTTTGCTCATGTTCAATTCCTCCATTATCTGATGAATTCTATATCGCCGATCCTCCAATTTTCCCGATGTTCTGTTCAGTAACTATCGTGAAAGCTGTTTCAGGGCGATCTTCATCTTCAATAGACAGTCGTGTTCATCGTATTACAGTTGCATATGTCGGTGCAGATTCACGATAAGTTATGTTCAACTCTTTATAGATATATTTTGCACTTTTCCCTTTTTAATGAGGTATGTAATGATAGTTACGTATGGTACTAGTGAGTTAAGTAAGATATCCTACGGTACTCCAATTTTCACGACTTTCATTGAAACGGCTTGACTCGGCATTGTAATAAACACTCGTTACTTACTAACAAACGAAGGATGTTTGAATTTGAAGCAAGCCTTCAGAGATTCTTGCGAATGCACTACAACGCAAGCCATTTCTACATAGAATAATTAGTATTTAAGGCTTACTTCCAGTCAGACACCCCTCGTATATATAAATCTTGGTTGTTTATTTTGTGGACGTAAATAAAGTGGACCAAAAACGTGGCATTTAGTTAATAGCTAGACAGGTCTAAACGGGTTACACGAAAATTTGATTTACGGCATCTATCGCGTTCCCAGGAGTAAACAGCTAATACATATGTGTATCAGTATCTGTAGTAAGTGTTCATTAAAATGTTTTTCGATAGTGTTTAATATTCTTATAATCACTGTAAAGAATGCAAACGTAAAAAACCGCACTTTTTGCTTCTTAAAATAGGCAACCCAAATTGCCACTAACCGTATACAATAGACTAACTAACAGAGAAACTATAAATAGATAGACGTACATGAAATGAATAGCGAGGAATATTAGACTGATGAAGCAAAAACTGCAAAGTGGTGGAGAAGAACAAAACACAGAAGTCTTTAGAAAAGTAGGAAAAAATAAACCGAAAAAAATAAGAAAAAAACAAGAAGAGTCCATAGATGAAATGGTAGCGATAAAAGCAGAAAACTAATAATAATAAAAGCAGAAAACCAAAAAAAGTTTATGGCAATTTGGAATATGGTCTGTAAAAGGTGTTTACAGTTAAAAAATGAATTAATCGATGTACTCAAGAAAATAAAATATAGATGTGTTGGTTATATTCGAAACAAAGAAAAAAAGTCAGGGTAAAATAATAAATGATGAACACTCTTATACAGTGGGGTGACAGAAAATGAAAGAACAGCAGAAGGAGTAGGGTGTATCATTAAAAAGGTCACAGCAGAAAAGATAATAACATGGAAGGATGGTCAGAACGTATATTGTCAATGGAAATAACATTCAACGAAGAACACGTATTTACCATAGAAGCATTATATGCGCCAAATGATAATGCAACAGAATCAATAACGGGATAAATTTTGGGACGAACTAGTAATAGTAACTAAAGAGAGTAAAGAAAAGATATTAATAGTAGAGTGGGGATTAAAAGTAATGGAACAGGGAGCACTTAGGAGAATTTGATAAGAGTACAAGAAACAATAATGGAGAACAATTGATAGACTTTTGCATGGTGTATAACTTTATAACAACTAACACTTTTTATAAATACAAATACATCACTTGGCAGTCACCGAATAAAGAAGAAAGATCGATAATTGGTTACACATTAATAAAAAAAAATAACAGGCAGTTTATTAAAGATGTAAGAGTAAGACGGGAAGCAGAGATACATAGCAACTACTACATAGTTGCAGCAAAAATTAAGAAATTATATGAAGAAGACAAAGAAGAAAAATAAAAAACTGAAACACATCACAACTCAATAAGGAGATACAGACTACAAATAAGAGACATACAAAGAGAAGATTACAAGAGAAATATTAAAGGATAGAGATAATTTAAAAGAAAATAATTGGAAGGAACCTGGCAAAGATTTAAAGAAATAATAACTAAGGCAGCAAGAGATACATGTGATACATACAGAAGCAAATAAACATAATAAAGAAACAACATGGTGAAATGAAGAGATAAGATCAGAAATAAAATTAAAAAAGAAGAAGTGGAAGGAGCATGCATCACAAACAACAGAAGAAAGGTACAGAAATTATAAAGAGCAACGTACAAGACTGAAAAACATAGTGATGGAAGCTAAAAATAAATCATATATACAACTTGGAGAAAAACTCGGGAATAACATTAAGGAAAACCAGAAGCTAGTCTATAAAGTGTTAAAATCATTAAGGAAACATAAAACCCAGGAACTCAAGTAGCGCTGGAATAGAAATTCATATAAATATTACATGCCTTTAATTCTCATTAGCATGTAATAATTACGTGACCCGCGGTATACTTTGGTACGTTAAAATTAGTACGTGAAGAATACATCCTTTTCGTGTTTTCTTCTCGATTATTTGAAAAAATAATCGAAGGTCCGATTAATCGATTATTATGCACAGTCCTACATATTACCATAGCCTGTGTTACTGACATTAGTACCCAATTAAAGTATTTAAGTAGTTTTTATTATATATACTATACATTATTTACTATAATATAAAAGCATTTACTTTCCATACTTTAGAGTGTTTAGAGTAACTTAGTTTTAGATAAGCTTAAACCTAATAGTTTCATTTTAAAAGATAAGAACAACGAAAATAAAAACATCTGCAACCTAGCAAACTGTAGAACTTTACAAAACATTTCACATGCATAAATAAATCATATTCAAGCACGCTTTTGTAATGATTTTATTTATTTAACACATAATATTCTATTCACATAGCAAAGTTTTTAATAAGTTTTAAATAAAGTTTGTGCATCCCATTTGCAGTTATTCCTAGTCAGATAGAAATTAAGGTCATATTCATGATGTAAAATATGTTGATATGAATTCTGTATTACACAATTTAATCTTTTTCTTGTCTAATGTCTCGTAATACTAAATGCTTTTCTTAATCCTTAGTCGCCTTTGCTATTTCCAAGTTCCATTAGTCCTAGTTGTGAATTGATGTTGTCTAGATGCACGTAGGTATATCTTATAATTACGCACAAGCGGGGAAAGAACCATTGTACAAGTCTGTTACGGTAGGGAAAAGCAAACAACTGACGAGTAATATTAATAGGAAAAGAATTAATTGAATTCGCGATAGAATAAATTCAATCTAAAGATTGTAAACACAAGATTCGACTACAAAGAAATACTCGAAAGTACTTGGAAATCGTCGGATGGAAAAACTGTCAACCAAAACGATCAAATCCTGGTAGAAAGTAGTGATGGGAACTTGGGTGTCGAGTGTCGTGATACTGTTCGTGGTCGTGACACTTGAAGTGTCGCGACACTTCGTGTCGAACAGTATCGCTCTTATTAGAGTGTAATTCGAAGTTGCATATCATTCTTACAAAGAAATTAAAGGCAGATTTGTTGAACTGGCCAACAATCATTGAATAAGACGTACATATAAAACTATTTTGTTGTAGATTTTTTTTAGTTAAAATTATAAATTCATGAATTATTTGCAAAACATTAATTTAAAAGCCGAAACCTGAAAAGTTGACGTGAAGCCTCCGTGGTTCAATGCCAACGGGCGGTGGCTTGCTAAACTGCACGAGCTGATGGAATGCAAGATCGAACCCCGTTACAAGCATAACTTTTTTTTAAATTTTATTTGTCATTAATCTTTAATTTAATAACAATTTAAATAATTTGTTATTATTCTTTTATTCGAAAACCGTACAAGAAATAATAAATTAGAAATGAAAACTGACGATGCTTTTTCATACTGCATACTACAAAAACCAATTTTTACAATATTAGTTAATTAACACTCAAAATCCTGAAGATTTAAATACATTTAAAGTTTCAGTATTGACAAGTACTTATTTTACATTTTATTTATTTTAATTTGAAATAAATACGTAATGAGAATTCTTTAATTCATGTCTTATTAATTGGGTACCATTATTTTTTATTTGTAATGTATTATTTCTTGTACGTTTTTCGAATAAAAGAATAATAACAAATTATTTAAATTGTTATTAAATTAAAGATTAATGACAAATAAAATTTAAAAAAAGTTATGCTTCTAACGGGGTTCGATCTTGCATTCCACCAGCCCGTGAAGTTTAGCAAGCCACCGTTGGCATTGAACCACGGAGGCTTCACGTCAACTTTTCAGGTTTCGGCTTTTAAATTAATGTTTTGCAAATAATTCATGAATTTATAATTTTTGAAGAATTGGGATTGTTATTAAGGGTAATATTTTTGGACAGTACGTTAGAATAGTATCTTATCTATCGATTGCAACTATTAATTTCATCGACTTTTATTCGAGAACGAACTATTTGGCATATTTCAGATTTCCCATACTAATTTCCTATAGCAAATGTTAGAACGAACACGGTGTATAAATAATTTAATGTCTTTTAATGTACTTAATGCATAAATATATAACCATAACAGAATTTACTCATATAATTGTTTTTTAATCCATAGTTTGCTTATGATTTATGTAGCTATGAATCTTGACTGCTTCTCGTTTCAATTGGATTACATTTACACTAGCGCGTGCATGATGTAAAGGCGAAGTGTCGTTAAAGTATCATGAAGAGTCGACACTTCTGACGTCATAATGGTTTCGACTCTCAAGTGTCGTGATACGCGGGTAGTGTCGAGAACCCATCACTAGTAGAAAGCAAACATGTAAAGTGGATTCGGGATGTTAGAAGCTACGGAGCTGACGCTGACTCGGAGCGACAAGGAAAAACGAAGAAATTTCAGGTGCAAAGCAAAGAAAGGAAGTTAATATTGAAAGAGATTGACAACAACACTTCAGGCTTTAGCAAGGAAAGAGCATATAGAGGACGAGTGGCAACAAGTGCAGAAGGATACAAAAAGAAGCCAAGCAACTATTACCTACACAAAGAAACAAAGAAAAAAGTAAAAACTGGTTTGATGCAGTGTACAAGGAGGTAGCAAGGAGAAGAAACGTAACCAAAGAAGAAACCTACGGAGAAAGTAGGTAGGTGAAGTTTCGAAGTGTTTGGCTGCGATCACGGATTTCGACAGGATGACCCAATGTCAACATTTCTCTTCAATCTGTGCCTGGAAAGGGTACTAAGAGAATGCAACATACTCACTCACGGAATGATTAATGAGCAAAGGCATCAATGCATAGCATATGCAAATAACATCGCACTAATAAGAAGATCAAGTGAGCACCTGCAGAAAATGATTTTTAGAAGGTTAGACCAAAAACCTGGGAAGTTTGGTCTAATGATAAATAAGAAGACATAAAATTGGGGAGTAACCAAGGAGTATCATAGGAGTATCAAGGAGTACCATAGGAGTGTCAGAGAAACACTGTTGGAGAGGGAGAGGGGGTAGATAACGATTATAAATTTGAAGTAGTTAATAGTTTTGATTATTTGGGTGTCACAATAACTAACCAACCAGATTGATGAAAAGAGAGAAATTGATAAACGAATACTAGAAGGGAATAGAAATGCATTTGACAAGAATAATAAATTCAAAAAAGGTGTCTAGAGATGCAAAGCTGAGGTTATACAAAACAGTTATGCAACCTACAGTGCTATATGGGAGCGAGTTATGGACAATGATCCAAGAAACAAAAAACAAGTTAGCAGTTTAGAAGAGCAAGATGTTAAGGAGGATTTTTGGCGGAAAGAATGAAGTGTATGGAGAAGGAGATCGAATAATAAGATGCTGGAATTGTATGGACAACCAAGTATTCTTAAAGTGGTGAAAATGAATCGACTGAGATGGATGGGACATGTTATTCGGCTGAATACTAGAAGAACAACAAAACAGACATTGAGTGAGGTATAGGTATTCGAAGAGAAAAGGACGTCCAAAAATAAAATGGCTAGAGGCAGTGACTAAGGACATGAAACAACTTGGAGTACAAAATTGGAAGCAAAAAGCTATAGACAGAAAGGGATGGAGAATCATTGTAGAAGCCATGGGTCTATATTTCACGGCAACTTGGCTTCATAAGTTTGTTTGTTTGGTAGATATTAGAATCAATACTTCGACTAGCTCGACGATAGTGCTATCAACAAAATAACAATTACGAATTCTAAAAGTAAGATTGAGCTAACACTTATAGGTGCATTCTATTTTCAAATAACCCCATCCAACTGATTAAATTTTAATGAAAGTAGCTTTTTCACAGTTAGAGGTTATACTGTGGGAGTGTTGATTTCTTTAACAAAAAAAGCGGTTTTAAATCTTATTTGCTTTTTTAATTAAAACGTAAACGTTAAAGTCCTCGAAGAGAAGATAAAATGAGTAAGTAATTGGGATTAGTTCAGGGATTGGTAGTTGTCTTAAAGTAGGTAGAAGTAATTACTTATGTTTTAATCCAGAAAGTAAAGTGTATTTGCGTTCCCTTCACATAAAAGTAAATAAAACCAAGCTAAAGAAGTTAAAGCTAATAAAAATAATTAAAGCTACCCCTAAATTGGTGGTGTAATTGCTAAACAACGCTGTTTAAGTTGAGAAAGTTTGTTACCTAGGCGCATGGGCTCAGCTGCAAGACTGCAAAATCATTACAAACGAGATTAAAACGATTTAGCAATGTCATTACAGGGAAACGAGAAGATGGACCAAGTTTCAAACGGTCCCTACACTGTAAGTAGGTAAACAATGAGAATTACATTCATACAACGACGCAATTCTCCCCTCACATATAAAACCTCTGGATGTGAATAATTTTCGTGAATACCCCAAAAAGAGAGAAACTTAAAACTTTGTGTCAGTTTGCAAGTTACTTTTCTTGTTATGTTTTCTTAAGTTGAGTAAATGTATACGTTTCGGCCGTAACAGAAATACCCTTCAATATAATTGAGAGGTTTTAGGGGGAGAATTTTTCAAATGCGAAAGTAAATTCTTTAAAATAGAAATCAGGGGCGTCCATGAAAAACTGTAATGGTGACAAATTTTACTTTTTAAACAAAATAGAAATTTATGATTTTGATTTTCTTTCTTATGTACGCCCATGAAGCGAGACGCTTGGAAAATGGGCGCTCCCAGATTATATTAAAGCGCAATTTCTCAGGTGCGCGAACAGTGTAGGTTGTCTTAACAACAAATTCGGGGGAACAAGATGTGGAGCAATAAATCTGAAATATGTAAGACGACACATTAAATTACAGGACGGAAAATTGATGCGGCAAACACACCTGTGTGCCGCCGCCGCCAACGACGTTCGCCGCCGAAAAATGTCTCCGAGACCACGTTGTTATATTTACTGGGATTCTCCTTGACATTTTTATCCCTTATTCATGAAGCCGACAGTTAAGCTTTTTTTTGTTTCTCTCGGGGATCGTTTCTTAATTATTTTTATGTCGCGGCGGAGTGGTCTTTTTAATTGTTTTTAAATCCCTTACAGAAATTGCTTCTCCATATACGCGAAAGAAATTCGCCCATTTAAAAAGAAAAACAAAGGGGATTAAATTCCCTTAGCAGTTTCGATGACCCTCGAGATTAAATCTTAAGAATTTGAAATTACAAAAGAAATCGGACGTTATTAATTCTTAAAATAAATAAAAAAAGAAATACTCTAACTATCTCTTTCTGAAACTACCTATTTCTTTGAGGAACATAACCGCCTTTTTCTGCTAAGGTTTCGTAATTCTATTTGTTTGGAGGTGGATTAATTCCCTGTTTCATTGTATTTGGTATCACGTTGTGGTGCAATTCTACCAGATTAACTATATTTCACTCAGTTCTTTAAAATCTTTTATTACTTCTTTCCACCATTACCTTTCGAGTTAGTGGTAAAAATATATGTCCTATTTCTTGCCATTTCGCTGCCTTGCCATTTAATGGCGATTTCTAGAACGTTCATCAATGGCAAGACTCGTTTGTGTAAATAAAACAGCTTTTTAGAAAAAGCAAAGCAAAAGTAACTGTACTGATGCTGTACTACACAAAAAACTTCTTCGTTTCACTTGCAAAAGATCTGAAGTCCAAACGGGTAAAAAGTCATTCACGATAGGTCGAAACATGTCATTTCTTTCGATTGTAGTAACATACTTCCAAACAATAAGGTCAACACTTAGGTCAGCGTTCAGATTCTACAATTTGGGGAGGTAAACGTCAAAAAGGAACAATACGCAAGATATCGAGAAGAAAAATGATGTTTGTTATTATATTATATCATATGAAGTATCATAAAGGAAGTATTGCTTTTACGACCAAAAAGCGGACCACTCGTTATCTGTCTGACAGAATCAAGAATCAAAGCTTCGTCAGTTTGACTACCAGAATGTTGAAAATAATCTAGTACCCATGTACTTTGGGAACCACCTTTGACAGTACAAACTCCGATTAGGATGCTAATTATAGAAGGGTTTCGAGAGTATCTTACAATGACGATTTGCAAAACATTTCGTCCATTATGAATCTAGGATCTAGGTAGTTGAAAACGATCTTTTTATAACGATTACATCATAAGATAAAAACTTGGTAAAAGCCAATCAAGAAACTCCATCAACAGAGGCAATCAGAAAAATTTACGTGAAGATATTCGCAGAAAAGATTAGAAACTACTCCAGCAACAGCTGTCGGAAGACGGATATTCATGCACGCGTTAGAAGTCAAAATATTATAACGGAAACTTCCTGTTAACAGGGATTCCTCGTCCAAGCAGCATTTTTAGTCATCGTTACGTAGGTATAAAGTTTTTGCTACAAGTCACAAGCACGTAATTGCTACAGTTTTCTTACGTGTCTGGAACCAAAATGGGAAACAATGTGTGAGTAGCAGCTACGTTGCAGTGACCTCTCTGGAACTTGTCCAGTTACGATTCGGTTACGATGAGGCTACGTAGCGGGAGCGTGGCGGCATAGTAATTGCTACTTTCCTGGAACTTCTTTTCTCTTTGAAACAATATGTCGCGTCGTCGCTCTCTCTTACTCTTGCAACTTAAAAAATATTCTACTATCATTTTCTATATTATGCTGCACTCGTGTCATAAAAACTTTAAAGTAGCTTTGTGCAAGTTACTGCTGCAATCATACCGCCACTTTGAAGTTGAAACAACTTTAAAGTGATTATACTAAGTAGCAATACCATTCCACATACTTTAAAAGCTACTGAGAAGAAATAGTTCTAAAAAATAGTAGAAACAACTACATGTACTAAAATATTTCAAACGAAAGTAATTAAACCTATAAAGTCGTAAATTTAGTTGTAATTACGTAACAACTAGCCAAGCAAAGTTCCCATCTCAGTTACTGCTACTTAGATGCTGCTTGGATCATCCTATATGTACATTTATACAACAAAACAATATCCTAAAAAATAAGATAAAACGATAAATAAATCATAGTCGTATTCGTATACAACCAGAAATCAAATATTATATCTATTAAAGTATATATTTTTAATGATTAATCATAAACAATAATCATTCATTTAAGGAAGCTAATAAGAAGCTGCACTTTACTTTTAAATCAAATGCAAAAATTCAAAATAGTATTTACGAATACTTTTTCTGCAGAAAAGGTAACATCAATTTAAATCGTGTAACAATGTAAATATTCAATTAAACGGTATCACAAGAAAACATGAGTAACTGTTTTGTTTATTAATCACATAACTTAAAAATTAAGAGAAAAGAGAGATTTACAATTACTATACTGGGTAAAAAAAGTAGTGGAAAGCAAACCGTCTGTCTACCTCCGGGTTCCATTCCGGGCCGACAATCTTGAACTAGTTAAAGATTTTGTTTCTAGATTTTCCAGTCTGTTGTTTAAACGGAAAGAGGAAAATATGATAAAGTTCAAGAAAAAGTGTGAAGAAGATTTTATAGCTAATCAAAAGGTTTTCACAATAAACCAAGACCTACCGAATAGTTGGTCTACGGCTTTAGTATAATTAAATGAGGTCCTTTATAAAATAGTAATAATTTTGTCTCGTGAATTTGGTAAGCAATAGGTTTCATACAAAAGCAAAGAATGGATTGAAGATAAACCTTAGTAATTAATTAAATACCTGAACAAAATAGATTTCCTACCTTAAATAAATTCACCTACGTGAGATCATAAATAAACTGATCATATCATAGCTTTGTACACTTAGAATTTAGATAAAAGAGATTTTTTCCAACAAATTTTTCACAAAGTGTATGAAGACTACACTCGCTTTTCAATCGAATCAACTACAAAGAAAGTGTAACAGGAAGTATTTCTATACAGTAGATTTTGCATGAAATGGTGTTAAGGCAGAATCAACCAATAAATAATTCGAAATTAAGAAATTTCCATATATGGATTAGCCAAAAAATGGTTTAAAATACAATACTTTCAAACAGGGTAAACATCATGACACACTGTATCACTTGGATTTTGTGCCATCCGAGTGTCTTTGGGGATTTTTGCATTCTCCCTACTTTGGTTGACGTTCTGAATTTTTCGAAAGTCAATTTCCTACTTTGATAATGCGGTTTACTTCGATATACGTTTTGGTTTTGTTAGCTTCGAAAGAATCTTCTAGTGGCATCATTATAGTAAATTACGTTTTCCTTTTGATGCATTGGTTCGAAACGCATTTTGCGGATGTAGTGTAATTTTGGGTGGTGTATTTCCATTTGTTTCGAAAGCCTTCAAGGACTTCACACTATAATTCTTTTGAAGTTATGAATCCCTTTTGTGACGGTCTGTAAAAATTACTGTATTTGTTACAAGAATCGTTTATTAATCGTTGGACTTTTTGATGCTCGACTCTGAAGCGGTTTGGCAATTCTTCGAGGTCGTCTGTCAACTGATGTAGTTTTTTGAATGTTTGCGATGTGCATATTTAGTAATTGGTTTGTTTATTGCCTTTCTTTTTCTGTTTCTTCCCCTCTTTTTAATTATCATACGACGTATAATCGTTCTATTATCTGGAATTTGGTTGCTTGCCTTTGGCGCCTTTAAGCATCGTTATGCCTAGATGATGGTATTCTTGGATTCAACACTAGGAAGATTTCTGCAATCTACAATAACTGAAGAACGTAGAGAAAGAGTGGGTTGTATGTCTATAAGCTCATGTGCACATCTAATTATAACATCTAGCAAAAACAGTACTACTGAAATAAAAGAATTATACACCCTGTCTGTTTTAAATGGTTTTCCCCACTGTGAGTAAACTTAGGAAGCTGTACATATAAACTTGGTTAGAATGTATTCCTGAGAATGTGCCCATTTATTTTAATTCGCAAAAAGTATTTCTAATTAGTATCTAGTTGGGGCGTGCTCGATTATACAGTCAAGGTGAACCTGTAAACGCGTTAACATTCTGTTATCTTTTGCTATTGCTACCCTAATCGAATTGTTATACATAAATTTGAGTAAATATTCCACCCGCATAAATTCACGCACTCCTCACTCCTGTACAGAACGCATGTCTCAAACACAGTTTAAAATTGTTTATACGTGTGTTGTGAAGATATCCCCAAATAGTCAAAAGAGACTTCAAGATATAGTATAAATTGTCATCAAAAAGTGAACTGCTCCAAAGCATCAGTTCATGTAGCTTATCAACGTCAGACATACGTTTTGAGACTCCTACTACAATTCTTAGCAGGCAATTTTTATTTACGTATTTGCCAACCTCTATACGTTCATTCAAAAAGAAAAACAAAAGAGATTTAAATCCCTTAGCAGCTTCAATAAGACTAGGGATTTAGTCTGCATAATATGAAATTATAAAATAAATCAACTTTTTAGATAAGACTTTTGTGAATTCTTAATATAAATAATAAAAAAAGGAATTCCGAACATACGGTGGCAAAAATTACAACTTGTCGAGGTGAATAAAACAGAATTTACTACTGCGTTTCAAAATAACCGCAGGTCAATTTGCTTTTGGGTTTTCACAATGGATAAGAATCTACTTTTAAGCTTATAGGCTTATCCCGGAGAGGTCAGTTACTACGAAAAATGGGATGGTTTGGCTACTTTTTCCTTGAACTGGGGTTTGTTGCACGAGTAATCCTTTTTTATGTTTTATTTATTGAGATTTAAATTTTCGCGGTTGTGTTGCACGAGTGGAATTCAATAGAAATAAAGAGAAAGGAAAAGAATAAAGTGTTCGAAATAAGGATTTTCGTGCGAACATCCAATGAAACATTAGAAAATACATTTTGCTGAGTCGAAAAGAAAGAGTAATAGGCGATAAAGTCCATATTCATAAAATTTACAAGCAGAACACAAAATACGTCCATAAACATAAGAACATAACAGTTCGGGATGGAAGAGAACTGTTCCGGAGAGAAAAATACAAACAGCAAATAAATGGTTTATCCGAAATAGCTCCTCATTCGGATATACGATAATGTTTTCCTATTTATTTTCGAGTTTTAAAATGTTTTCGATCCTTCTCATTTCCTTTTAACAAAGGTGCTGATTTGGGTCTTATATCGCGTCAAGGGCTCGTAGCCCGCAAATTGCCGAATTAATCAACACCTAGGTTGTAGAGGTATTATCCATTTCTCTGACCTAGTTCGCAACGTTTTCTGCATCGTTTAAAATATGCACAAGAAGTTTTGAAACAAATGTTGTTATTTAAAGAGAAACACAGCAGACGTCGGATAAGACGATTTCACAAGTAAGGAAAACTTTTCTTTTTTGGAACAGCAAGATTTAGAAACATCTAAAGAAGTGGTATAACGTTGGTGTTAAAAACGTAATTACAGATAACAGGTATTCAGTAAACAACAATTTATATCGGATTTGTAAACTAATTTAATTACGTCACAATTGGAGATGACGAAGGTATATGGTTAATGGATTAAAGGGAAGCTGGGAAATGTTTATTAATTTTGAAACCCAATCATTTAGCCACAAGCACAATTTATACAAATAATACGAATACATGACGCAATAGGTCCTTTTGAAGTGGAGTGGATTTGGGAATATTAATTTGAAGCATTTGCTTTTTGGCTACAGATAAAGCGGCTTTTGAAGACCCCATGAAAAAGTCATTAGAGATTAAAAGCAATAGAGAATATTATGTGTCCAAATGAAGCAGCAACTAGTAGATGTTTATTATACATATGTTATTGCTGTCCATACGATTATTACGAATGACGAGAATGAGACATCAATTAAATATATGGGAGGTAAAATATTGCCCGTAAAGAATGTTCTTGAACTTTATGCGCTTTAGTCTAAAAGTGCTCAGAATTCACAAGAAGTATCAAGAAGAGATTTATACATTTTATATCAACAGAGATTCTAACAATCCAAACTCTTTAGGTAGATCTAAATATAAGCTACTCTATTGTTGATTGATTAATGAGCTGTAAAGACGCTTTAAGTGCTGAAATGACTTTTTCTTAAGACGCCGACTGCTTTGGTTTCGCTCTAATCTCTCGTAACAAGATAACCTAGGGCAAAACGTTTTGCTGCATAAGAAAGATGCTGACCTAGATCTCTACTGTGAAGACACAATATTGTATACCACTTTAGAAGTACTTACATGATGTTATAACGATCAGCAATGATAATTCTTGAACGCAAAGTTTTAGATAGTAGAATTCGAGATCATCCAGAGGGAATAGGATCTGATAATTAATCAATAGTATACTACTATAAGCGTTGTTCGCTCGATCTGTCCTGCTTCGGAGAAGTTTAGAGTTTAGAGAGAGAAGTTTAGAGAGTGTAGAGTATATTGCAAAACGGACTGTCAGCTCTGGTAACTTTCAATGACGCCAGCATAGTTCTAGTGCTTTTGCTCCAGCGGCGACATCAATCGGTGTCGCTGCTATTTGAAAATAAAGGGGCTATAATATAGAGTAGTAAAGAGCAACATCCGGTGCCACTACGCGGTGAAAAGTGAAGCTTGCAAAGCAAGGCATACAACAAAGAGCGGCAACTTTTGACTTTTTCTATTTCGTTAAGCGAGATTTATACTTATATAATGATTTTTCTAGTATAGCATTTTACAGCTCATTTAATTTCCCTGCTGAACTATAGTCAAGTGATTGCATGAAGTTTTATAGAGTAAGGAAAAGTATAGATCCATCTCCTACCATCTGTGTCAATTCATTTAACACTTTTTCATCGCTGTTATAACTTATTAATCAAGTTTTACTTTTTATAACAACATATTAAAATAATTGTAATAATCATTTACTAAAAGTAGATTAATGTCATTTATATATATAAAAAAATATATATCTACTTAACTTAAATTCAAAACCTTTACTTACAACTTTAAAAAACCTTCGATATCACGGCTAATAAAAGTAATATAATCTTTCTTTTGAAATTTAAAGATCTATTTATGGGATTATAACTTGGAAGAAGCAAGTCTACCAAGCTTTTGTAAGACATATTTAAGGAAGTATTGCAAGATTATCTGTTCTAAGTTCGTTTAAGGAGCTAATAAAAATATTATCGAGTTGCTAGAAAAAGTGAATAAATTAACTAATTTAAATGTGGCACGACCATTATTAAGACAAATTATAATAATAAAAATATAACTTATCTCTGATCTAAAAATCTTTCAAAACAAGTCTTAATAATACTAACTTTTCTAACTAACTCTATATAATATTAACTTTTCAACTTCAACTTTTTTTTAAAAGTGTCTTGTTATATAGAAGATTCAAAGAAATCTACTTTTTATAAGTTTCCAGATCAATATGTGTGCGTGTACAACAGGTTATGAAAAGGAAAATAAAACTTTCTCATTCAATCTTTAGCTATGAAAAAAGTTTCATTTTCTTAACTAGTTTTGTAGTATACTATTGATTCATTGTTTGAATCAAGCTAGACTTGGCAACGTCGCTCATCAACAACTTTGTCTCATTAGTTCGAGTCGTTTTGTGAGACAAACAACAAACAAAAATAAAGAAGAAAAAACACAAAGTCTCAGTGCGCAACTAAGTCGAATATTCGTCATAACCTCAAAAGTGGACGTAAACCGAAAGATTTGAAAAGGAATCTTAAACTTTCACTACGGATTTCTAGCGCAAATATTTATCACAATATTATAAAGAACCGATCTTAGAATTAAGAAAGTTGCTGATGGAAAATTGATTTTAAAGCAATCACCACGGAACTACAAAACAGTAAAAAACCATATAGCTTAAGCTGTTAGTTAAATAGTAATAGGACAGTCAGCGTTTCAAGCAAAAAATCATAATAGTGGACGTAAGTCTCAAGAATTTCTGAGGGCGTTACCATTGAACAACCTTTGATGGTATCAAGTCGTCAGATGAGATTAGATTTCAGCAAAAACATATCCGAGACGCTTTATCATTTAGCAAGCAATTACTGAAGATAAACAGGTACCTCCAACAATAGTGATTGAAGATAAAGGCACTGTGAACGATTTAACTTATTTAAACATTTAAACTAGAGTATCAATTTGGTTCCTTGGATTATACAGAATTATGGAACCAATAATGTGATGTTTTGGCCGTACAGTACAAACCTCACATTACAAAAAAAGATAAAATAATAAGTAGGGTAAGTGGCGCTGAATATGTATAGGCTAAAACGAAAACTCCCCTAACACGTCTCAGGCAAAGAAAATTAGGATCTCAATGCGAAATACCCTATACGTATTGGGTTGGATACAAAAATAGTCTAATACAGTGTACTCTCCTAAGAATTAACTTGCCAATACGAATTTTTCAGCTGACTGGCACCAAGAATATCGATAATATCGCCTGATGGATGATTTTGTCGAAGAGATGCTAAGGTAAAAGGTGACTGAAGCACGATTTCGTCCAGCTCTCAGCAAGTTTTTCTTAGCTATTTCATGACGAATAGGAGACCACAAAAAGCTACGCCCGAACGTTCCTTGGGCAAATTTACTGGTGCAAATTGCTGATCCGTGTATAACATATCTTCTTTCTTCGATAACAAATAAGAAGGCTAGGTACGAAAAAACATTCTGACATTTTTGGTAGGGATTTAAATAAGCTTTATTTTACCTAACCCCCTCCATCTGGATAAACGTAATAGTTTCCGAGAAAAACAACAAGAACCGTTAAGGAGGGTGGTTTGCCCTCAATATCTCTTCGAGCTCATCACCTACAGGTGTTGACTTTTAGGGGGTTATTTAACAACCCACAAGGAAGCCCTATGCAAACATCCACGGACTTACCTCAACTTTCCCCTATTTTTTCTAATTTAACTGGACTATTAATTTCACAAAAGGTAACGAATATATTATGTCTCATATTTTATTATTCAAAATAATCGTTATATTACTAACTTGTTAATTTTCACAATAACTTTTACCTAAGCAAAAAAATTGAAATCTGCAGGCTACATATCCTCTTGAATTTATATGGTACCATGCCTTCATTGTAACCACAAACCTAACATA
Source organism: Agrypnus murinus (assembly GCA_929113105.1). Taxonomy (NCBI): domain Eukaryota; kingdom Metazoa; phylum Arthropoda; class Insecta; order Coleoptera; family Elateridae; genus Agrypnus; species Agrypnus murinus. The sequence continues at coordinate 102,680,564 of OV816025.1, forward strand.
ACCACAATTTTTATTTACATGCGGGTGCTTATAGCCCCCATGCATGAGAGAATGACACTGATTTAGGTTAGGAATTATTTGAACTGGAACCATGAGCTGCATCTGCGTTGCCAGTTCTTATTACCGAAAAACAACTATTGCGCTAGAATGCGTTATTCTTTTCCCCTTTAAATGAGTCGTATTTATTGTGATTTATTAAATTTTAAAACTTAACCAATGAAATCATTGGCAAAATCTTAATTTATACAGTTTAAAGCTGAAAAAAGCACTCGTGCGCAAGTGCACTTTTGCATTTCCCAGATCAGCTTGCATTTATTCGAATTTCCCTAAATTCATCGGTAACTATCAATGCACTAATTATATTACCGCTTCTTCTTCCAAATGTTTCCAATTTTTAGTGCTGCATGTTCGGTATTTGACAGAAAGCATGGTATATTTATACTATAACAGCTGAAACAGTGGTTTTCCTCACTTTTCTTAATTACATTTATACGAAATTTCCGTCTTCCCCACCACCAATACCCGAAGATATCCAAAGACAACTCTTATAATTGTGTTGTAGACTAGACACTAGATTGCATACAGTAGTGACTCCAATGTTGCCAAATCAATATCTACAAAACCCCATTTCGTTGCGCCGCACTGTTATAAAAAAATAAATAATATCATAAAAAGTAATGCAACATCAACTAAAACTGACCCTGCATTTATTATTTTTCCTATTATTACACATTTACCAAGTCAATTATCGACACCGTTTTGGTCAAAAACAGTGCCACAAAGTACAACCTGGTAAATAGTATATTATGGGACAAGTGGTTGAAATAAAATTTCAACGTTGAGAGTGGTTTTTTTCAACGAGCGACAGCGAGTTAAAAAAAGTAAATCGAGACGTTGAAATTTTATCAGCCACGCGTTCCATATACTATTTTTTCTTCGGATTTTTAGTAAATTAATGCACTTTAGAAAAAAATATTACATTTAAGTGACGTATTAAAAAAATATTACATTAAGTAGAAAAAAACAGTTTTTCTACTCATGACATTGAAATCACTCATTTTGCAATCGATAACAATGGTTGAAATCGCATTTCAACCTCTAGAGGTTGAAATTATCGGACTACCGCGATTTTGAATTTCAAACTGTTCGACATTCAATTGCTGACAAGAGAAATGTCACTTTAATGTCATGTTTTGTCACTTAAATGTAATATTTTTTCTAAAGTGCATTAATTTACTAAAAATTCGAAGAAAAAATAGTATATGGAACGCGTGGCTGATAACATTTCAACGTCTCGAGTTACTTTTTTCAACTCGCTATCGCTCGTTGAAAAAAACCACTCTCAACGTTGAAATTTTATTTCAACCACTTGTCCCATAATATACTATTTTCTACTCATGACATTGAAATCACTCATTTTGCAATCGATAACAATGGTTGAAATCACATTTCAACCACTAGAGGTTCAAATTTTCGGACTACCGCGATTTTGAATTTCAAACTGTTCGACATTCAATTGCTGACAAGAAAAATGTCACTTTAATGTCATGTTTTGTCACTTAAATGTAATGTTTTTTTCTAAAGTGCATTAATTTACTAAAAATTCGAAAAAAAATAGTATATGGAACGCGTGGCTGATAAATTTCAACGTCTCGATTTACTTTTTTTAACTCGCTATCGCTCGTTGAAAAAAACAACTCTCAACGTTGAAATTTTATTTCAACCACTTGTCCCATAATATACTATTAAGTACATTCTTATTCGTGAAGTTGTAATCGTATTATTTTTATTTATTTATTTGTGGGCGAGGAATAAGGATGGCGGAGCATCTTTCGTACCTCATGGCACCAATTGCTATGATCATTTGGACGATCCTACTAGAATTTAGCCGAATCTGGGGGAATTCCACCCCCAGTAGGGATTTTTAACCTACCAAACATCCCATTGACATGGGACCTACAATTTTACTTCCTATTCGAGAAGAATGCATGTTTTTAATTTCTCTCCGCTATGAAACATTACCAGTTCGGCTGGGGATCGAACCTACGATCCTTGGATTATGAAGCAAACATGCAAACCACTAATCCACTGAGGCTGACGTAATAGTATTAAATTAATAATTTAATAAACGTCAGAAAAAATTAATTTCCAATTTTCAAATGTTTATTGAATCTGCCAGTGTTACCAACTTGACATTTTAAGTTTTTTTAACTAACCAAATATGTACATTCCTAAAAACGAATAAACGCAAAATAACCGTTAATAGAAAAATGAAAAACACGTATTACAATGCCCAATTGCGTACGTCTGTTGCAAAGTATGATGATAGCATGATAATAGTCACTGCAAACACTTGTTTTTCAAATACATACAGTATATATCGTATACTGTTAAATCGTAATTCTAACAATTGAATAATTTAACAATTACATGTAAAAGTAAAAAAACGGGTTTATTTGACACCCAGCAAACATTGGTGAATTTAAAATGGCAATTTAGATTTCTTTTAAAGTTAATTTAATATTAATTTAGTTTTAGTTTGTTTAAAATCAATTTAATAATAATATATAATAAATTTTTAAAAAAGTTAATGTTAAGTTAATGTAAAGTCCTATTAACATTAAATTGGTCAAAAATATTATACATTTAAACAAGTAAATTTAAATAAAAAAGGTTAATCTAAGAAGATGACTGGTATCAATTTATTGTAAATCCCTAATTACGTTAAATTTATAATTCAAAAAATATATAGATTAAAATTTAAATGTGATTATAACGTGAAATCTTAATTGAAATTTTCAGGATTATGTTTATTTTTTCACATTTGACAGTTCTAGATTTCGATTAATGTGAATTTTTTCTAAATAAACGAAATAAATATTTAATTTAAATATCAAAAACGTTGAGTAATGAAAAAAAAATTAATGAGAATTACCGCAATATAAAAAAGTTTCGATAAATGTAGGATGAGTAAGATAATCAATCAAAAACATATGAAGCAAGGTAAATGAGGTTTTAGAAAAACAAGGTGAGTCAAGCAAGTCCGTATGGTTTTTTTATTTCGATTTATATTATATTTATATTAAGTACATTATATAGACCTCCTGAGACCGTTTATCGCAAAAACACATTGACATGACAAATATTAATTTAAAAATCATGGCGTTTGATCAAAGTATTTGACTTGATGTTTGGCGCGTACTGTGCTAAAATTAACCTAAAATTTACACTAAATTGACATATTTTAGTACGATCTAGCGATATCATAGAATTACGGTAGATCTACCATCGTTTCAGATAGACCGATGGGTATGGCTGTAGCTTTGTATGCAGTGGATCGTCGATTCGACTCCAGGTAAGGTAGGGGTATAGTGTGTAAATTCTGATTGTGTTTCTACAGTTCAACCAAAAATACAAGAAATGAGTCATCACAAAGACGTGGGCAGTGGCGGATTTAACACTTAAGGGGCCTGAAGCGTTACAAATTTTGGGGCCCCATAGTATAAATCAATTACTACAATTTATATGTCTTTATTATGTTATTAAAAATTAAGTAAGTACATATAATTCTACCTACTAATAAATATAATAGTATATTGTATTACAAGTGCAGAAAAGTGCCAATTTCTCACGTATAAAGAAGCGGCATGAAATGAAGTTGAATTCAGCAATCACACGAGTATGGAATTGGCGTTTATGCACGTGTTACACACTGTACTTACGACCACAAAAAAGTAATAAAACACCAAAATCTGGGAAAAATATTTAACCTAGAATATGATTTGACATATTCTGGACTGTCAAAAGTGGACAATATGCTCACATTTTGTGAAAAACAAGTGTTAGTGGTAAAAAAATAAGAAACGCATATAAATAATCATTAATTTATAAAATTAGTACTTAAATTTGAATAATTATTTAAGTTAATAACAATAGTTTTGTTGGCGTCTTCAATTTTTTTTAATGTCATAGACACATTTTTAAATGTATTTCGAACGTCGTGTTGTTCCGCCGCTGCTTTTTTGTTAATGGAAGTAAATCATAACCTCAATTTTACAAATACATTAAATAGCTAATACTTAATTTGCATGTAATTTTAAATAATAAATTCCCAAAACATTTTTAGATTTCCATGTTCCAGACCGGTTATTCTAAATTTATGGATTAAAGCCATTAGAAGGATATATCGTGTGTGAACGTGCACGTAGTACGTACACATTACGGCCGCGACCGAAGTGACCCGCCGAGATACTCGGGCTGCCGGGAGGCGCTCGCTGTATGTTCGCACTTTACGTTTCAGGATATACGGAATTAGCAAATTATAAAAGTTATCATTGTTTTTATTGTAATTTAGCAATAATAATGAATAATTTACTAACAATTATATAATAATATTAAAACTAATCAATTTTACGTTAATTCAATAACAATTTTATAATAACTTTATATAGTAGTATTAACTTTATATGCTGATAGTCGACACAGAGCTCAGAGGTAGAGATGTCGCTCGGAAAGTGGAAGGTAGAGGGTTTGATGTCCAGTCGGGATGATAACACAGACCTGCATTTTAATACCTTATACAATGTGACTTGAGTTTTCCAACTGATTTTGGGTGTTTGAGGGGTGCTGATTTCTAATTTGTTTCCGGTTTTTCTCTATCACGTAAGGTTTTTGAACAAAATAGTAAAACAATCGAAAAAAAAGAGATATTTATATGTATTTACCGTAAAAAATCAAAGTGAAAAAGGCAACAAAAAAATTGCAAAAATCAGAGAAAAAATAGAAAATAACATACATACATAAAAAATACATTATTCCTTTATCTTTTTCCCTGGCCTTTCCTGTTTGCTGGAAAAGCTTCTTTTCGTTGTTTTTCGTCTATATTCAATTTTTATACGATAACAAAACAATATTCCTGGAACAAGTAAATTTTTTCGCTTAGATGGATCCTAAACTCTCGAAAAGATCTTTTGGAAGTGTTAAATCTATAACATTTAGTCATTTAGTTCGTCTTGAGAAAATAGTTGCGGTTTAGAGTTTCATGAAAATGAAAATGCAATGGTTTAAAAATGCCAATTTCTGCTTCTATTGAAGATTCGGTATCAACACTAGACTGCAGTGCTTTACGTGAATGTGGTACAGGTATATCAGCATCATGTGGAACTGGTCTCATTGTCGACTGAAGATTGAGATAGTTAATATATTTAAGAGTTCTTGTATTATTACCCTTAATATCACAAAGCAAAAATACCAGTCGTATACGGTGGTGGACTTTTCTTGTTCCTTCAAACCAATGCCTTAAGTGTGCCCAAAGGTTATCAGTATTTCTATTCTGAATGTTTCGGAAATGAAAATAATATTTAATTTGATTTGAGCAACAAGAAATATCACAATAGTGGTTTACAAAAAAACTGTGCGTGATGGAAACAAAAATGGGTTTGTTTTAATTAAATATACGTCCCAACTAAGCTAAGAAAATCAAAATAGCTTAATCACAAATATCTCGCAGACCTGTGTAATTTTTTCTATATGGAATTGGAAATAATTAGAAATATTGCATGTGCTGACATCTATGGCATTTTAATAGAACCACTGAAAATGCGAAATCATTTCCCAGGGTCATTTTTGTTTAGTTTAGAGATTGTGAGTAATGAGTCATTTTTATGGTTAATAGACTGTGTGAAATGTGTTATTTTCTATAGTGGTCGTGGATAAATACATTTATTTCATAATCAGTTCTTTTATAATGGAACTTCTCTGCTTTTAAAAGCAGCAAATTTATCAATGACATTTTCAAAACGTAAATCTTGCGTAATGTCATTTTCAATAAACATTATTGATAAATTTATTAAATGACTTTGTTCAAGATTATTTCTTAAATAATTTTTTACACGTTTAAGAACGGAGAAAAATCGTTTTCCAGTTGCATTACACATTGTCATATTGGTAATATTAAAAATGTTTTTAAAATTGTCTCAACATTGAGAAATGTTGACAATTTACAAATGGCATTAAGGAATTTCACCCATTCGAAAGCGTGGTACAGTTCCACTTCGCCGAATGTCAAGTCGGACGAACGCGCAGATTTTGCTAGAAGGCATTGAAGACAAGCATTCGGGGCGACAGAGATGATACACTTCTTGCAGGTCTGCTGATAAACAGTATATTCCGTTACAAAACTTTACCTATCGCTCTGAATGCTTGCCTATTCGCACGAAGCTCATAGCGTCGACCGTACACCTTTTTTACCGGCCTGTACAAGATATGAACTGTTTCTTGTTTCACTTCGCGACAAAGTGAGTTCCCATGCCAATAATTCTTATTTGTCGCGTGTCCACTGCGGTCCTGGTCAGGGTTCCTCTGCGGGGCCCCCTGACTTGTGGGGCCTGAAGCGGCCGCTTCCAACGCTTGTGCCTAAATCCGCCACTGGACGTGGGGGAAAATGTAAAATGCATCTAGAATTACACGAAGGCCACGCTGTAATCTAAATGATAAAATAAACAATAAATAAGCTAGAAAGATTCAGTAGCGGAACAAACCCCTTTAAAACTAAATGTAAAGCAGCAATGAAAATCTGTTGGTTGCTTAGCGTACGTCACTGAATTCTTTGCACTCTTATCTTATCTCACCTCGGGTCGTATTTCTTTATTCCGGTGTGATTAAGAAAATGGCTCATTTCTTGTATTCTTGGTTGAAGTATAGGTGCGTTGATAAATCTGTACAATAATCTCTATAATAATATATGGATAGAAAATGCTAGAGAAAACGCTTAAATTAAAAAATAATTTTTAAAATTTCTCTTTTTGGTTTATTTAATAAACATCTAACGTACATTTAACTTGTTAATTTAATTTAAGTTTTATTTGATTAATTTTGCGTGAATTTAAGATAAATCTAAATACATTAATTTAACATCAAATCTATATAAATTTAATTTTATCAATTTAAAGTTTATATAGTGCGCCGTTTTAGAATAATTAATTCACATTAACCATATATTTAGTAAAAACACATTTAATGTAAATCTAATTTTAAAAATTTTTGCTGGGCAGACACATCTATCGTTTATTAAAAAAAAATCAGAATATAATCTTTATTTTAAAATGAGTCGGTTAAATAATCCTTTAATAATCTTGAAAACAAGACTTTGCCTATACTTTTTTAAAATGAGTGCATATACTTTCATGTATCAATGTGCGTTACAGCAAATGTTTTTTCAAACTTAGTATTTACTCAGAATACATATACTGCGTGTCCGCGTAAGTTGGCTACATATGGAAAACTTTGTTATTATTGATTTTATGAAAAACAGTTATTCTTCATAAAAAGTTCTGCATGTTCTAAAACCAAAAATTCAACCATCAGATATTAAATTATATCAGTCGTATCATAATAATAACAATTATATCATTTTTGTTCAAGAGTAAAGTACCTTCATTAGTACCTTCATTTTTGACCATATCGAAAATTTTTAATAAGAAAAGATGTTATGGATTAAAAATAATTTTTAAATATTCAATATTGTTTATTTACAATTACAAAATATTATTTTTACATTTTATTATTATTATTATTATGATACGACTGATATAATTTAATATCTGATGGTTGAATTTTGGGTTTTAGAACATGCAGAACTTTTTATGAAGAATAACTGTTTTTCATAAAATCAATAATAACAAAGTTTTCCATATGTAGCCAACTTACGCGGACACGGTGTATATCATTTAACATTGTCATCATGTTTTTTTACTTCTTTTACGTAATCGTCTTACTGAATGTATCTATTAATTTTTATTAATGTATTTCATCATTTGATAATAAATCGATTTGATATTAATCGTTATTAAGAAGCAAGTAAGCTTTTCGCAAATCCATGACCTCAGTATCCCTGAAGGTTCGCAAGCATCCCCTTGTATCGATTAGTATCTGCTTCATTCATTAAGAAGTACATCGCAACTGGTATACTGAGTTAATCAAATTAGAAAGGATGAACTATTGTTTGTGATTGTGGCTTTGTTAAAAACTGTTTGGTTTTATCGGTATTTTTTACATGTTTCCTTTATATTTATAAAGTTATACCAGAAATCCAAGTGTAAATACTCTCTGAAACACATTAAAATTTATTTCCTAGAAATTTATGCGTTCACAGCAGAAGTTAGTAAACATAAATTTTCCACCGATAATTTTAAACAGTTTAATGTTAACAATGCGAATATTGATTTTGGTACTAAACTAATAGTAAATGCGGAACAGCTTTGAGTTCTCTAAATCGGCCGCGATATTATCTGATTTATTCTCTAGTTCCCTCTTATACATTCTAAGTATAAAGCTGTACCTCCTGCTTATACCCAAGTATTATTCATAAATAATTGATAGTGAGTCTAATACCCTTTACTGCTATAGCTAAGGATTATGTATGTAACCAGCTATTACCTTTACTAATTAATAATTATCTTTGGCGTCTTGATGTTATCAAAGGGATGCATAAATAGACCCCATCGTGCTTTAGCTTGCGAAAACTTTCTTGCGTTCTCTCTGTGTGTGAATTAGATATTAAGCTTAAAATTAGATTTAATTTTAGATCGTTTTCCTCATCTCTTTACGTTTTACTTTTCATCCCGTGTAAAATGCGTTACTTCTTCCTATTGATATTTTACTGTAATGGTAAAACTCGAAAACATTTTAACCCCTCTTACATTTACAACACCCTTATTATATTGATAATATGGAATTAAAAGCTGAAATACAAGAGAAACCCCGGGCAATCTGATATCCGGTTATTTTCTTCTATTAACATGAGAGCTTTGTTACACCACCGCAAATGACGACAACGCTCAGCGTTGTATAAGTATGGATTACTAATGTAGCGCGAACAAAATAACTTTATATACATTTCCTAAACCGATTATACAGTCAGGGTAGATAGATAAGAAAGGTTTATGAAATTCAAAGAAAGCCTTGGAAATCGATATCTATGGCGATTCAGTTCGAAAACTGGAAATAATTTGCTTTATGCTTGTATACAAAGCGTAAAAATTACATTTCTAATACATAAATAATAACGCTAGATCCTACATTTGTAATGCCGGAAGACAGTATAATAGTTCTTCGGAAGCACAAATTATTTACTATAACTTATCTAAAAGAGAATAAATGATCAAAGCTGCAACGAGAAATAATCGCCCAGACTTAATTCACTATTTATAGGGAAGACAACAGATGCACCACCGAATACTATAAGAGTACATGTTCTAGTAATAATGGTAAGCATAAAATATTCATTTTAAAGAGCTTCGATTCCATATACTGGAACTGACAAACATAAATTTTATGAACGATTAAGGTAAATATTGTATGAAAAGACATTTCCTTGAAAAAGGTAAAAAATACACTTGTGTTATAAATTATTACATGGAGCAAGGAATTAACGATTCCTACCCCTAGGTAAAATAGTGTATTCTAAGTTAGTTATATATTATTATATCGTATGCTGCATTACATTTGATTGATTAATAACATGATCTTACAAAATGGAAAGAAAAATGTAAATAGCATGTTAATACTAAGCAAATGTTTACAACTAGTTTCCATTTATTTTATACCATAGCGAGGATACAGACAATAAAATCAATCTCTCAGTTCGGTATTACTGCTTTTCCCTATTTCTCTAAGTCTAGAAACACATATAGGTAGCGTTCTGCGGACGTACCATCAGTTGTGCAAAAGTCACATTTTAAATATGACTGTTACTTTAATATGTTGTGTGGCAGTCCACCATCTTTGGAAACGCACTTTTGAAGTAGAACTACGTCTAACACCGTGGTTAGTATGGGGCGACTCACGGCCGACCGCATGTGCCAAAAATACACGATAAGTAATGTTTACTGCTTAATACATCGCCGTACATGCGACGCTTCCTTCGCTCACCCGTGTGCTGAGGAAATGATGCAATATTTCTATATGCTGGGTATGCGTTTGACTCAGTCTATCTCGGCAACCGTGAGCGCAACACGACTGTGCGTGGTAATGCTTTAAAGCAATCGACGAGATCTATTCAAATATACGACGAACATTTCGCAGTGGCATGAACTGTAGATTTTAAAAATCGTTTTCTTGTAAACCAGTGAACACTTTTGACAATATCGTAGTTTCTCTGGACAACCGTGAGTTCTAAACCTCGCGACGAGATCTATTCAAGTGCACTAAGATAAATAATATATCAGTGGTTAAAACTCACACCTTTAGAGTGTGAGTTTTTTTGTATGAACGGATTAACATTTTTGACAATGCCACAGAATTCGCAGAATAAACGCAAGCAAAAATGGAGAAAATGTAAACTAAAGGCAAGAGCAGCTAATGCGTCAGACAAGAAGACCAAGCCGAGTCGCCTGCCTCTGGGGGATGCTATTGAAAATCATCTCTGGGACAAATTTTAGTTATATGAGTTAGAGGAATCATGCGGCAAAAAGGGGACTTGATATCTTGCAAGGCTTGTACAACATAACATAATAATGATGACATAGCTTTGACTAAATCTCGTAAAGTTGGTTTTAACAAGCAGCGATCAAACTACCCATCAATTTATTCGTCACTAACAAAGAGTACACTGAACATAATGCCGAAGTGCACGCCGATCTGTGTAGGGAAGGGTATTTGGAGGTTATTCGCAGTTAGGTTCGGTCGCAGATGACATTTGGACGCTAGTCGAAATAAGCTTCGGTTGCTGATGACATTTCGAGGTTATTCGAGGTTAGATTGACATGTAGAGGTTATTCGGGGTTAGGTTTGGTCGATTATGACACTTTGAGGTTATTCGAAGTCAAGTAGATTGTGATAGTTGAGGTTATTCTAGGTTAGGTTCGCATGATTCTGGCAGTTTTAGGTTATTTGAAGTTAGGTTGGCATTTTAGGGCTATTCGAAATTTGATGCGGCACCGGATGCCATTTGGAGGTTATTTGAGGTTAGATAGATATTTTAAGGTTATTCCATGTTACGTTCGGTCGATTGTAAGTCACAAGCATCCTCCCTTCCTATCGTTTTCGTCACCGTAAAACCCAGCATCCACAGAAGAAAAAAGATTACGCGAGAATTTATTTACGTTGGCTGCATGTCCCTCGAGGGATTATAATATATCGATGGTGTTTTTGAGGCTCCTTCACCTCCGAAACCGACGTTCCCGCTTCACTGAAAATAGAAAGACTCCGTGGCATTCCTATGAAACTCCCCATCGCTCGACTATAGCTGATTTCAACTCGGTGAACTGCAAGTCGTAGACCTACGCCCCAAACTGACAGCTCAGTCAGAACTAAGCCTACCTTTGTCTTTTTTACGCTATTTATGATATAGATAGAAACTCAAGAGCGTTTCTGTGCTCAAAAGATCAAGGATAAGTTGAGTAAAAATTAAGAATATTGTAAACACATACGAAAATTAAATTTTCAATTTGAATGTCAGTCTTTTATCAAAGATAAACTTTAATTAAGGTTATATCTATAAATTGACAAATTGATATGTAGTTTCCGTTAATATTTACAACTTACAACCGCTCACAGAACAAAAATACGTACAATGAGCGACTGCTACGGGTGCGTTCCGGTAGCGGTGCGCTATCTGGTCACGTTCGCTAAATGCAATCATTATTGTTTCCGGCATTGGCCGGAAAAAATCTTTTGCGGTTATCGGTTGGCATCATTGTCAGTTATGCTGTTAATCTTGTTCATCGAATGCTTACACACTAATTTTGCAAAATTTTACAAATTTTTTAACTAAAATGCTCATTTCATACAAATAAATAGATTATTTAGCTTACAAAATATTGCGGTGTTGTCAAATCACCGTATTGAAAATTTTATCAACGACGGAACGGAAACGTTAAAACAAACATTTTATATATCAGAAATCAAAAGAGGGACATGCTATGTCATGGGCATAATTAATATAAAAGCTATACATAGGACCATAGTTAGGTTCATTAATACTTAAATTAAAAACTAAGAATAAAAATTCCATGCAAACATAACCTAGCTTTCTTATGCATAAATAAATAGGTTTCATTTTAGAAAAAGGATATCAATTAGTTAGATTGCTTGATCATAAATACGTTTATGCAACCCAAGTTACACTTTGGGACGGTTTCCCACTTGTTAGGAGGAAGTAATTTTAGCGTTAGATAAATTTTTCTATTTTCCAGGAGGCCAGCTCAAGTTTATGTTGTTAATTAGCTGAGATTAGATTAATTAGGTCAATCTTATTATGACTTATACAATACAATTAATTTTTGAATTTGTTTATAAGATTTCTAATCACTTCAATTAATGAAGGTATTAAATCCTGTCGTTCGTGTTGATATGACTCTTATAGACTCTTATCCTGTTTTTCCTCACCATTGTTTTGATGTAAGTGCTTAGAGCATTGTATGCTGGACATTTTGAGCATAAATTGATAAACATTGACTTAATATTTAAGCTGGCACTTGTATATGGATTAATTGGTGTTCGTACTCTAAAAAAATTATGTTTATAGTAAATTGTAAAGATGTTTCTATGGAGAAATTATTTGTATTACCTATGTCATGTATTCATGTAACTAGTTTGTAAAGGAAGAACCTTGATTTGTTGAACTTTATATGTAATTAGATCGTAACGAGATATGTACATTGTCAATCGTTTTTCTTGAATATCTTCGTTACGATACATTTTGGGACAATAAATGTATTATACTTTTTTGATCTTTGTTTCAAGGGCTACAATTCTGTAATAACAGAATTAGGATTAGTGATAAAAAAATAACAGCTGTGCGGGATTAGTGACGTCACGAGCTTACTCGATGTTTCATTGTTTTGAAAAAGTGTCATAGTTTTCATTCATCATAAAAGTAAATAAGAGTCTCGTAATTCAAATAATTTATGCTTTACTGAGCAAACCTGAGCTAGCTGAGAGGAATAAAGAAAAATATCTGTGGTGTATTCTCATTTCAATCCACCGTATAAAATTTATGTTTATATTTGGAACGGTGGACATATTGTATTTTATTTTATCCTTAAAGTCACCGCAATATATATAGCATTTTCAGCAATTGAAGAGTCTGCATTAACAAGGAGGTGTACGCATTCTTTGTTCAAAATGAGTATGAAAAAGCATTTCTAGCTTCTAGCTTTCTAACTGTATAAAACAAAGAGTTTCTAACGTCGCATATTTTGGGTGGGGGAGAAGTTTACGCAAGTTTAAACGTGATTTCTCGGTTTGATGGCCTAGGATGGCTGCAACAAACCATATTACAACATAAATAATTAAATAATAATAATAGACGCATGGTGACCAAGAATAAATATAATTTTCCATCTTCTTCTTCTTAAGGCAGCGTCTCCTTACGGAGGTTGCTGATCATCATAGCTACTTTTATTTTTGAAGCTGCAGCTCGAAACAACTCCACAGATGACATCTTGAACCAGTCGCGCAGGTTCCTAAGCCAGGATATTCTACGTCTGCCAATGCTTCTTTTGCCAATTTTCCATAGCGAAGAAAAATTAAAAGATATGCCTTCTTCTCGGATAGGAAGTAAAACTGTAGGTCCTATGTCAATGCGATGTTTGGCACGATAAAAATCCATACTGGGGGTGGAATTCCCCCAGATTCGGCTAAATTCTAAATTCCACGCCCAAAAATAAATAAATATTATTCCTAACAAAAGTAAGTCTCGATCGTATAAGTAATAGTAATTATCGTTTAGTAACTAATGAGAATTCTTCAATATGACAAATCAGGTAAATCCTGCCCTACTAAGACAAGAGGTCGTATGTGTAACATAGCAGTTTTGTGATATTAAGCATTTTGTAAAATTATAATAGTACATCTTTGCAGATACGACAAATACATTAGTGCCATTTAATGTATAACTGCTACATATATAAGTTTCTGGCTTAGTACAACGATAAAGAACATTACTAAGGGTCGTTTGATGCTAAAACTGCAAAATCGGAATTTTTTCAATTTACGACCTTTTGTCTTAGCAGGGTAGAATTGCCTCCAACATTACATAAGCATTGGTGATTACAAGAATACGGATGGCAGTACAAGAAACTACGAAATTCAATAGATCGTTTTGATAGATTAAAACGCAAAGAACCCCACTGATATTGTGCATTCCTAATAGAATACAAAATTGCGAGCAGAAATACAAGCGTTAAAGAGAGTACGGAATAACCTAAGATGAACTGAGCAATAACATTTCTAAAAACAAAACAAGCGTGCTTTCAGGGCTTTACTACTTATTGTTGCTAATTTATAGATTTTAGTACCGGGTTCTTATAACGACCTATTTATACGTAGTTACGAATCAGTCAACCTCCACATGCCTAATCTTAGTTTCGTTAAGCTCCTTTCAACTAACCTAATACCGTTGTCTAGGTCTATCCCGATTAGAATTTTCCTCTAAGGAGATAGAGGGAGTAACTCACAAGCCTTCCCCTCCCTCTTCAATCGTTAAGAGAAGCTCAAAAATCCCAATAACGTTGCATAGGCCTATCCTGGTTTATATTTTACTGTCTTGAGATAGGATGTGTCAAACAAATCTCATTTCGTTAATTTTGTAACGAACGGGAAAATCCCCTTTATGCCGCGAAGAACATACTAGAAGATTCCCGGCCCATCTACGATGTTCGTGATATATCGACGAGGTAATACACGAGTATGTTCCAACGTTTTCTAGAACGTTTATATTGGAGATACAAATCGACCGTCGCGCACAAAGTGAAATCAAATAGTGTTCAACCGGTGAATTGAAATGTGCTTTGTGTAATTAGTAATATTGATGATTAAATAAATGTTTAATAAATGTTGTAATAATAAATAAATAGTCCTTATATAATCTGCTTTAAGTTTGTGAATATCTAGCATTTAAGTTCGTTAACAGTTTATAATTATAGTGTTAAATAATTAGTTAAGATTGAATTAGTGTATGTAAATAATATTTCTCTTGTTAATAGACGATTAAACAGCATTTTTATTATTATTTTAAAAAGAACGTTACAATATACAGAAGTAATAATAGATAAATACTTAAATTGTATTGCAAAGTAATAATGTAAAGGTAACTTTAATAAATTCAAAAGTTTTATACTGTTCTACATATTCGAAAGTCAACATGTTGTTACTTCTTATGCAAAACAACATAGTACAGTACTATTAAATTAAAATGCAATATATATTCGATATTGCATTTTAAAATAATCATCTTAGGGCCGGTATTATAAAACTTTTTACTTCCTAGATAAAATTTACTTTGAGAGTAAATTCATTTGTTCTGTCAATTTCATATGCATTCAACCAACAACACACAAACGCTCAAAATGAGCTATCCGTTTAACCTCTTTCATTTCACTTGGGGATAATAACACTAATGAGTGTAATATTAAAAATACAAACGTAAAAAATAATATTTTTATACTTGCGTGTCCTAATGAACTCCATTAGGACACGCATTTGCGTGTCCTAATGAGATTTATTAGAGTACTGGAAACAGTAAAATTTTGTTTTTTAAAGTTGGTAGCACCTAACAGCTGTTCTTAAATGTCAAACTTATTATATTTAAAAGTGCGGTTATGTTGTTATGTGATAAAATGCCAA
The DNA here is from genome assembly GCA_929113105.1 of Agrypnus murinus. Lineage (NCBI taxonomy): Eukaryota > Metazoa > Arthropoda > Insecta > Coleoptera > Elateridae > Agrypnus > Agrypnus murinus. Next base: position 102,696,191 of record OV816025.1, read on the forward strand.
ACTTTTAAAATATAAAATAAACATACACAAAATAAATTAATTAAGTTAAAAATTATTTGATAAATTCACAAATTATTCTTTATACATCTTTTGTATTAAAAGTACAGTTATTATACACTTTGATTGTAACAGCAGAAGTGTCCTGGGCATTAATCTTAAATGAAGGTAAATTTTGCCCCTCAACAATGTTTTGTTGACTCGTTATTGGGTTGCTGCTAAAAGTGTGTGATTCTTCATGTAAAAATGAAGCAGTGGAAGACTGGTCAATTACCACTTGAGCCATTGAAGTGGAAGTACATGGCTTATTAGATAGCAATTCAGCTACCTCCATTTTTTTAACTGAAGCATCAATACAGCCCTCAGCCACAGCTGAAGACTTCCAACCTCCATGCCGTTTTATAGTTATTAAATCGCCACCTTTGTTTGCCAATTGGGAAGCACTTGAACGTCGAAAGCAATTACCTGTAAAAAGCTTCGGGTTGGCTAAATGCAAATAAGTGGCAATAATAAAAGGAACTTTTCCCATGGTGTTTATACCGATGGGAGTAGAAATACATTTTCAATTGCGGTAGGTTATACAACCGCCTGTGGTTTATTTTCTTACGCATTAGGCTCAAATATTGCTTAATTAAATCAATCCACAGTTTCTCGGTAATTAAGAATTCTCTTCGAACTTTATTTTTTGTTTTTGTTACAGTCACAGTGAACACATCATCTTTGACCACAATATCGTCTAATAACATGTTGGTCAATTCATCTCTTCGGCAGGCACCACAGAATCCCATTATTAACGCAACCTTAAATAATTGAAATATATTAAAAATTGAAAGTATTTAGCACAAAATTTTACTTACTTTCATAGCTAAATGTTGGTTATTTTCTGCAGTTGTTATAAATCTACCAATATGGTTAAATTCCAATATTTTAATAAGATTAAGATTAATTAAGATAAGTTAATTCTTTTTAATAAGATGGAGGGAGAGAATATCTGAACATTTTACCTTCTTGTCACAGAAACTTAATTAGAAGAAGAATAGAAAATTAATTTTATAAAAACAAAACAATTTAAATAACAAATGCTGAAGTTGAATTTTCAGTGTAGCCAACTGTCAAAAGTACTTAACAAAATTTCACTAACAAATCTTATTTAAAACTAATTTATTTTTTAATAATTAACGAAATAACGAAGCAAGTATAAAAAATAGTATAAAGTATTCGTTTCATAAGGCGTTTTAGCGCACTTGTCCGTTAGAAAACTCCCCGCTTCACGGGTCGTTTTCTAAACTCGGACGCGTGCGCTAAAAACGCGTCTTATGAAACTAATACTTTAATATACTATTATTGCAAAGGTGTATTTTTTTATAACAAACCAATGTCTGTTCGTGTTAAAATGTCAATGTACTTGCAATAACCCACCAATTTCATCCAATGCTTTTACTTGATTATTTTCAAATGCAATATACAGTAATAGAGTATATTGCATTTTAATTTAATAGCACTGTATAACTTCTCGTCAGACTTGATTGTCTGGTTTCAAATCAAAACTAAATTGAGTTTGGTTTAGAAATTTTGAATCTAACGTAGACTTACAGAAAGTAAAAGCCTATATACATCAAAAATCCGCATGTCAGGAGGTAGTTAGCTGGCCTTTTCTAAACCTTGCAAGAATATTTGTATTAATAAACTGTTTAATTATTATTAGGGTGATTTATTAAGTAAACTGTTCTTGTCTTTTCCCTTATTCGGAGGTTATCCATGTTTATATCCTACTTACCCTTGTTTATTGATAGTAGGATGATTTCCAATTGCGTACAAGTTATGAATCGTTACGAATCTCACATTTTAGCAAGGAAGTAAATTTATAAAATGTTTTCGCTAACATGCTCCTGGTGTAACGTAACACGATACAAATTAAATTGCATGATGTAGGAAGAGTATGAAAGAAGACATGTACACATGCTTGCGCACTTTGAATTTATCACGTTTCCTCTTTAGAATTTTCCTAAAAACCTAAAATTTGAATATCAAAAGCATTTTTCAAAAAGTAAAACATTGCATTTTTTGTGTGTTAATCTTAAAAATTTAATCTGCATTAGAAAAACTTGAAAAAAGTACCTTTCTTTTGAAAAAAGTTTCTCTTTTACGCTGCTATTTTGGTAAATACTTCCATCAACATGTATTACGCAAGCTGGAGTTTAAATCAAAAATCCATTAATATTTCAGAGCTACTGTCTGATATAATCTCCGTTCTCACGGGAGAACAGAACTTTGCGAAGCAGAGGCGGTTAGGAGAGAAGTTTCGACGCAACTATAAGCTGTTTCAAATCAGATACTTTCACAGATCAATTTTGTGTAGTATCAATACCCTCTGTGATGCTGTATGGAAACAATAGTTCTGAAAAGAAAATTCTCTCTCGAAGCTGATGTGTTTTCTAAGAGAACTTGAGATATTGTATTTAGCCAATAAAATATGAATGCACTGTAAATATCTGGAAAATAGAGGAACAGAGAATTATATAATCTCTAGGGAAGTATACCGAAAACCCAAACTTTCTCTGGTGTATATAAGAACAATGTTACTTTTCCAATATGAAAAAGAATTGGAAATGTACAACATTAAAACTAAGGAAGTTTTCAATAGGACGCCATCTTTTAAAAAACCAAGCAAACCAAAGTAGATTATTTAATTAAAACAGTGCAAAAAGTAACTCATGCCATGATTAAATTAATATTATAAGGATGAACAACAGGAATAAATAATACGAAGGCATAAATTTCAATTGTCAGCATTTTTATCGTTCATGCAGAAACTTTCTTGAAATTTCAAACATACAGACACCTTATTGCTTTTCAAATGTCTAAAGATATTTAAGCAAATGGCAGCTAGGAATTATTATTATTATTTCAGTTACTGAGTTTTCTGAGAGATTCCTGCTATGCGTACGACCAAAACACGACCTATATAAATGTTTTCTGTTGCCCGAAGGTCTAGAAACGGAAATTCCAAGTATCTGAATCTCGACGCCATTAACTTGACACACTGACATAGGATATGAAGAGAGGATTGTTCATCCTCATCACATTTCCCCTATCTAAAACATGCATTAGGATGTACAAGTTATAAGTTATTATGTAAATTCTTAATTATTTTTAGTGAGGTCGAGCATCAGTTTTATGATGGTTAGATTGATTAAAATCAGATTAGATTTTTATTACCCGCATTACACACAACAACTACTAATAAGTTATCTCTAAGATATTTTTATTGGCGTATTTAATTTTTTTCTTTCGATTCTTAAAAATCTTATTTTTTCAGATGAAAAATTAAACTAAATGAAAAAATCTAAAACAAATGACCAGTTCGGCTTGTGTGCTAACATCCTTACTTTTGAATTTCTACATGTGCATTAGGGTGGTACAAAAATAAAAAGTATTGATTCTCATTTCTCCACAAGGCTAAATTTGTTCCATGTGATGTAATAAAAACATAGAAAATTTGAAGCAAATCGACCAATATTTAGGGGTCGCTATGAATTGTCATTTATTTCAAAAATGGTCAAAATAGACCGAAAATCCGTTCTTTGGAACATTACCCTTTGTTTGAAACATTTCACAAATATGACATAGAAACATTTAGATGAACTGGACAAACCTGCCTAAAATGATAATTGATGGTTCTACTTATCCAGTATAACACCATAACATTTAACATTACAAGACCAGACACAGTTGAAGAGGTTCAAGGTAATCTTCTCTTGGCCGCTGACAAGTAATGGCATTAGTGTAGAATGTCACTATTTCCTTCCCCAGGATTTCAACAATAAAGTGAAAAAGTTCATCTTCAGCTGGCGTGTAATCTGTTTGTTTGATATACGGCTATTTCTTCTGGAACCTCTTGAACAGGCCTGCTTCAGGTGCTCCTTATTCACCAAACAAAGTTGTAAAGACGCTGCTAAGAACGACTTCTAGGATGTGGCGACGACAGCCGATGTTGACTAGCTTACGACCAAGGGCCTTCTCGATGAGGACGCAAGCTCGCATGTGAATGCCATTGTTGGACGATGTAGTATCAAAAACCAAGCCAGCAATGCATTGTGTATTTCCCGCTCATCTAGAACTGCTAGGCAAGCAGCAGCTTGTTCACTACCAGTTCCTTTTCTAATTTTAGGAACAGCCAGCATCTTCTCATTCTTCAATTAGCGGTCACGATCACAGCAATTTGGTTCACAGTTTCTTGAGCACCAGAAATGTCAGGAAGCAACTTGCAATCCCAATGTAGAAGGAGAGGAAACTCAACAGAAAAACTGGCTTTGTTTGCCTCAGCCACCTCTTTGCGGACGGCCATTCTAGATCTCCTTATAGTGCTCCGAGACAGCACCAGATCGTCAACAGGATGTCCCAAAGCCTTGGCTACTGATGCAACCACAAACAGCTTCACGATAAGACAAGCTGATCGTGTCCAAAGCACCAGCAACTTCTACGCTTGAGGTTATGTTCTAGAATGACACATCAACAGATCTCCTCCTCATCTAAGTTAACTTACGCCTGCCATTGACTTCCTTACGAGCTCTTTTCCTGGCCTCCTTCTGTAACAGTTTGCGATCTACTCTTGCCATGTTGCAGCTGGTAACGTCCATCCTCTGCACGATAAGGAATTGCTTATCATCAGCATTAGTGATTATCTCCATCAAGTTCTTAGGTGTAATATCAAATAGTTTCTGAAGATCGTCTATGAATGATTGTTCTTTAACTCTGCCGCTTTCCAGTGACGTTGTTCTGTTCTTCTTTAGTAGCTGATATTCATCATACAGCTGTATGAGTTTTCTTTCTACGGAGTAGATTTGCTGTGTTAGGATTTGTTGACAATCTTAGTTGACAATATAATTAATGAATCATTAGTATTCAGTCCCAGCTGTGGCATAGGGCAACAGACACACATTAATGACAAAATATCATATAAATCAATTAAATCGCAAAAATGGATGAATCATAGCGACCCGTAAACCAGCCAAAACCAAAAAGACCAAAAATGGTCCATTTTTTTGCATTGTTACTCCCCATACCCAGTGAAACATAGTTAGGCTCGTGGAGAGAATCTAGGCACGTTTTAAGCTTTTTCCATAAAGCTGTGGACCACCCTAATGTGCATCCTTAAAATATGACGAAAATCTTAATTCAAAGTATGTAATGAGTATGGTTAAAGACGAATGTTTCGATGATATACAATACTGTAATTTGTATCACAAGCGGATTTTCTAGTATATGTAGGTATATTTGTATTACAGATACCGGATTATCTCCATAGTTGATTCTGCAAACCAATTTATTTCATATTCCTATGGAAGGACAAAAAATCCTACAATTCATAGGTATCACTCTTTAATTTTCCATTAAGTTTTGAATTTAATGAAAACAATCCAAAATTATAATTCCGATTGTAATCTGATGCATTAGAGAAAAAGTATTAATTTATTGTTCTGCGAGAATTTCAAACAATTTGGAAGGTAATATTCCAATATTTGAAATTTACCATTACATTCTCCTACGAAACGCCCGGAATGTGTAGTTATCAAAGCAGGCAACATTGTAGATACATTCTTCCTTGAAATGAAAATAAAACTATGCCAGAATTAAGACAATTTCACACAAATATTGATCAACAAATTATTGAGGCGATTGGATGATGATAAAAGTTTTAGAGGGCTTTATTTCCATAACATTTATATGATACCACAATACTCTAGGTTCTCATCATTCTTTATCATGCATGTGACAAGACAAACACTCCATCGGCATTTTAACTTTTAATCGGCAAAAAACTTTAAAAATAATTTTAGAGCTGGCTATATTCAGTCTAATTAGTGAATTTGACAGTCAGACATGAACCACCATCCTAAAGATAATGATACCAGCTAAATTGTTCCTGATTAGATTCATTATTTATCAGATACTCATTCTAAAATAAGTTCACTCCGCGTACAAGAATCATACCAAAGGCTCGCCATCCCAGGAGAACACGAGCTTTATTTCATTCATAGTCCAACTCGACTTTTCTAGGATCGTATGTCCTACTGAACAGTGCTATTGTTAACGATTAGTTACGAAATTACAAGGACCAGATTGTAAAACTAGAAGGAAAAAAATGTGAAATTCCTACCTGCAAGTAGCCTTTTGTTAAGCCTATTTAACACATTTGCTTGAGCATTTGCATTGAGTACATCGGTTGTGATAAAGTATTGAAAATTGGCAAGAGATTCTCAATTAATCTTAGGGAAACCGTTACAAATATTATGTTACAAGTTGTGATAATAGAAGATTCAGGCACGTACTATTACCTGGAATTTTCAAAAATAATCTATAACTGCTAATACTACATTAACGCACATTTAAATATACAGCCTGTTCGTTCTCAAACTCGAACATATCCATATCGAACATATATTTAACATTGTATTCTAAATTCAACTACAAGATTATTGCGTATTATGATACTAATAATAATATTAAGAGTACGATTTTTATTTTAAAAAACTAATTTAAAGGTTGACCGTTGTTAAGTATGACAAGCCATGCTTTTCAAATTATTTCATTTTAGCCTATGACTAAATTGAATAACGATTAATTAAACTGTTCAATACTTTAATATGTATTGATTTAGTAGAAGAATAGCAAAATACATAAAAGTAAAATGCACAATGTTAATCGCCTATAATCGACTTTGAGAGTGGACACCCGGTATATTGTTACGTTATTAAAAACTGATTTTATTTGAGTTTGATACTTTTAATAAAGTTTTAAAGAGGGTGCCGGATACGACCGGATAATTATATATCGGTAGAAATGTAGAAGAATTATTGTATTTTAATGTGGAACAAATAATATATGCTCGAATTCTCTCTTTTACAAAATATGATTTTTTGTAGGTGGCACTGTATACCAGAGATCTATAAAACATCGTTAACGATATAAAATGCTCAGGCGCAAAACACGAATATTCAAACATTATATGATTATATTATAGAGTTTTATGTCCCCCTTTTCATTTGCTTTTCTGATAGTTAAAATTGTACAAAAAGTAACGGTAAACCCTCTTAGCAAGAATAACTAATAAAACTAATAATAATTGTAATAATATTCTAAAATTTGCAATTAGTAAGCAATACAAATAAAAAAAAAAGTATACGAGATTGGGGCTTGAACCCACGATTTCTGATTACGAATCTGATGCGTTAACCGCTAGACCAATCAGCGCACAGCTTCCAGCTTTTCTTTATAGCTTATTACCAAAAGCAATAAATCAATAAGCTTTTTAAGTATTTTTCTAAACAGCTTTTCGTTTTCTTCATAAAGTTGATGTTTTAAGTTGATGATTAAGGTTTTTGACGAAAATGAATTCTTCTTTTGATTGATACCAAAATTTCTACTTATATTTGCAAGGGTACAAATTTAGGAGGAAAATGATAAAATTCCATTGGATTTCCTATATTATCGTTTACAAAAAACACACGCATAATATGAGCAAAAAGTAACTCCATCAAAGATGCCTTTGGAATTTTGAACTCTTGTGTATTATAACACCAGAAAATGACATCAAATTAATAACAACTGGCATTGTCAAAAGACTCTGATTATTTTGTGTAGTTTCCTGGTGTTATAATACACATGAGTTCAAAATTCCAAAGGCACCGTTGATGGAGTTTCTTTTTGCTCATACTATACAATAAAACATCACATAGTTGTTTTTCAATGGTTACTGCGATGACTTTTTCTGCTGTCGCTTTAAATATAAATAGAATTTACTTTTTCTCTTAGGATTAAAACCACTTTTATAGTGTAAAAAATGCGCAATCATTTGCACATTTAGCACATATAGCACATTTGCCGAAGCAAATGTGCTATCCGTGAGATAGCACATTTCACGTGACAACTGTCAAGTCGCCGTCTCTCGATGAGGACCTTGTGCGGATGTGCCCGCAGGTACCGTCAGAACTAATAAAATATTGTTGACCATTACATCCAGAATGTATCCATAAAATGATGTTGATGAGTTAAAACTTGGCAACAAAAAGAAGTTTTCGAATAATGGACAGTAGTCATTATCTGTCCGATCCATAACAAGAGATACTTAACTGCCAAAGTTGACGTATGATACAACTCGTCAATTCCTGCAGAAAATTTTACCTTCACTTCAAGATACCTCGCCATTTTTGGCCGACTTTTCTGGGCCCTTAGCCGTGTCTCAATTCCCGTTTCCTGGTCAGTTTAGGACAAATAAAATAAGTAATACTTAACTCCCTTTATTTCCATATAATGAGCTTACGTAGTGGTCGCTCTAGATCAGTAACAAGACCATTAGTTCAACCTGTCATTCATAATTTACCAAACATGCATCGATTACGGCGATTGGCGAGATTCTTTAGTCTGGTAGAATGCTATTGTCAGCTTAACCACGTAGCAACACAAATTGATAAATTCGATCTGTTAATATGTCATTTTCCAGAGAATGTATTAACCAAATGCAGATCTATAATCTTGTAACCTCCTGAAAATGCATTTTCGGTATTAAAGGATTTCAAGGAAACATTTTCAAGTGTACACATTTTACTATCAGAACTGACTCTAGAGGAATTAGCTCTGGATCTCTATCGAGCAATTTTAAATGTGGGTACTCGTTTACAACTTTCAGACCAATTCATAAATAAATTTTTTCTAAACTTTCAACTGAATTGCAATTTTTTTATGTAACTATCCACTTGCCCTTACAATAACTTACCCTTGTTGCCCTTACAAACTATCACCCATTTTTCATGGCAACTCGATGGGGACTTTTTCTGCACCAGAAAAGATCTAAACTAACAAGGGGGGGATAAATGTGGTGATTAGCATGCCTTGGTTAGGCTGTTAACATCCAAGGCAACAGCAAATAAACAACAACCAAGAATTTAATAATTTCATAATCAGCACATTTACCTAACTTAAGGGCCTAGCTTCTGTGGATAGATTTGCTTTACGCTGTCATCAATTTCATTTCCTTTTGCCATCTACTAACCCGAAACTTTCAGTCAAGACTTCAATAAGATATTTACAGGAATTCTAACCTTATCTTCTTATAGATTTTGCCTTCATTTCTCGATTCTGATACAAATGTAGTGACGTTAAAAGCTTAAATCAAGACGGTTCTCATATTGTGCTTTCGATTCTAAAAAACCCTTTATTTTATATACATAATGTCATGGTATGTGACATGTAATATAAAGATAATACCCATTCAGTAGGATTTACCACGTTTAAATAAAATTTTCCAACAAAATGTTAAATGGGTTGCCTAATCTCTGTAAAAATTTTTATTTGAAACATTTTTTCTTTTAAGAAAATATAAAATGGGCAGTAAAAGGATAATTTTAAAGTTGATTTTTCTTAGAATCTCCGTAATTTTTCATTGTTCAGCTAACGATGTGAAATCGTGACCTAATTAGGTAATTAAAATAAAGTTGAAGGCAAATTAAGGTAAGTTTTGACCTAAAACAGTTTTAGGTCACTACCAAGTGATGATGTATGCAAGTATATGAGAAAATAATGTTTCAAGTTAACGAGATATTGGTTTTGTTAAATTGTTTTTTCTGTGAAAAATTCTACAGCTCTTGTTTAAAATAGTTTAATGCTGTTTTGTCAAGTAGTTTCTTCAGGACAATTTTGAAACTTGAATATCTTAAATATTGGGGTAGCTTTTTGTAGAAGATATCATTAGAATAAAATGCAAGTATGTGCGTTTTTCCATTGCAATATGAAATAATGTAATTTAACTAGTATTTTCATGTTATTGATATCAAAAAGTATGTAAATAATGTTTATTAGGATGTAAGGTTGGATTTTGTCAAGATAGAAAGATGTAAATAGGTAATTCTAAGTAATTAAGTTAATTTCAGTTATTTGATAGTTGTGTAGGAAATGTATTTTGGATCACACTCTCTATTTTTTATGTCACTATAAATGTCATATATCAATGAAAAGGGAGTTCTTTAGGTATCTATTTATTGAATTTATTTAAAGAATAATTAATAGTTACAAACAATTATGTGGTTATGTTGTATTTAGTTTAAAAAATTCTTTTGTTTGTAACCAAAAAATCACTATAGCCTTCTTTTGTTTGAAAAAGGCTATAAAAAGCGACCATTTTAGTAACAAATTCTCTGTTTTTAGAACTAGAAATTTAAAAATTTCAGGTTATGTTGAGTTGTGAAAGATGTAAACAAACCAAACGTCAAAAATTTTATGTTATATTTTGTTGAAATGTCAAAATATTAAATAAAAATCGAAGGCCTTTGAATATGACTGTTTTTAATAATATAATAATACATTTAATTAACATAATAATCAGTGTTGTGAATTTATTTGCGAAATAGTTTTTTTATAAATATGAGAAGAAAATTTTATTTGGATAATGGAACTGTTAATCTTCGTTGTAATTTGGATGTTGGAAGGGAACTTAAAAATATAATCCTTACATGGACTTACCATATTTCGTATACGCAGCTAGATTTTAATTTCGATTTAATAATACCATTTATTTTAACACAATTTGAAGGTGGTTGTTCTTCCACCATTTTATTATTTAAACCATATGGAAAACAGAGAACTGCTGTTTTGTAACAATTATAGTTGGCAAACTGTTGGCACCAAATACTGGATTGATTTAAAAATTTAAGATATTTAATTAATTTTAAATAAAATTCAGTAATTAAGATTCCGATGATGCCAGAAATATTACTCCTCGGATAAAAGGCATTAAACTATCTTGGGACTGATTTTTCCATTGTTCATGGTATCCAAAGTTCCTTTTCTTTTATATTTTAATTTTTTGTTGTTGTTTATGTTCAATTTTAAATAAGATTTTTGTTATTTCAATAAAGAAAACTTGGTAGATCTATATTTATTTAGTGCCCTATTCAAGCGACTCGCCTGAAGGTCTTAGTGTGGAGGGATTTTTGAAGTTTCACCACGATTGTAATTAGTCGAAGCATTTTTTTAAGAGTAAAGGTAGGTGGTTTGTATTTTGTATGTATCATCACTGTGTCATCAGTGTGTTTATTATTTGGCGACTGTTTATTGTTTGTACTGTCATATAAAACAATTATAGTTTTTTATTTTCAATCAACCCAGAATTCTTAGCAATATGTATTCTTTTCCTAAATTGATTTATAAAATATTCTAAGTAATATTTTTAAATTATATTTTATTTTTAACTTCTAGCGTGCCGTTTCTCTATAAAAATCAACAAAATAAAACTTTGTAAACTCATAAATCGCATAAATTCCAACTAACCCACTTCTCGTTTTTTCCAGGAACTAGTTAAATTTTCCACCTCCTTAGATTAAATACTTCAGAGGCTTTTGTAATATATAAATATAGCTATTCATAAATAAAGATTGATTTGTTAAGACTAACATTCAAACAATACACACACGAAAATGTAAATGCTAATTCTATGCAAATACGTTGTTGTACGTGACATGGAAAATTAATAAACTATCACGTTTCATTTTAATTATCTCAATGACAATCAAACTTTGTTGTCCAAACTTGTTTTTCCATTTTTTGACAACCACATTAAAGTCAATCTAAAAACATACACTAATTAATAAACACTCCCGTTAGGTGCTTTAGGTGTGAATATTTTGTTTAAGATGTTCCTTAGATTAGTAGTGAGTAGCCTTTTGTTATGAATTAAAAAAGGATCAAGTCAAAGGTTGATTCCAAATCAAACGCTAATGGACCTGGCATCAAAAATTAAAATTTCAAATGTCGAAAGAGAACAGCATATTTAATTCATTGGACGTGAAAGCTACTTTTAAGTAGTTTCCTTCCTTCTAGACGTCTGCTAAGGTTCAATCTTTAATTTCAAACTGATAATTATATTGGAGGGTGCTATTGCGATTGAACTTTTGTATTTAATAAGTTGAAGATAAGTATTAAAAAGTTGGAATTTTCTATAAGGCGAAGGGTGTGTATTCTGGAATTATGGTTTTTCTGTTTCAACTTTACTTTCATTCCAAAAGATCTTTTGAACTCCGAAACATAACGCTCATGAAATTGTGAAGAACAGAAGAGACTTTGTTAAACGACACCATGAGATAGATATCTTTCTTTTCTGGATTCTCGATTAGAAAGGAAAACAAATTGTAATAAATATTTTTTACAGAAAGCTTTTAAAGTAATTGATATTCTGAGAGTCGCACTTCATTTATAATATTCTTAAGAAAAAAAACTTTTCTTAATATAACATTTCAACTACTTATTTATCATTTTTCATCGCCATTTTCATAATCTTTGTTTTTCTACATATACCTAAAAGTGACATCAAATATTTAGTACAATTTAATTAAAAGTGAGCAGTTTGCTACATTTTTATCAAAAAACTTTATTAAATCTACTCTTTCTCAAGAAAAGTACAGTGTGTAAGGTAGGGTGGGATATTAAAAAAAAATTAAAACTAAAAGGCCTGAGGCAAATAAAGTTGCCATTTGGGCTAAAACTAACTTTTTACAACAAATATTTTTTATAGACAAATGTAACAGCACAGCACAAATTAATATTAGCTTTGTGCAACATGAAAACGATATTTCGTTTCGGAGAATTTTATTTTAATGATCGTTTTAGCTTAAATGCGAAAATTTAACACTCCAGGCATAAAAAATAATAATTTAGTAAAAACAAAGTAGTATGCTCCCATTGATTATTTCGAGGTGCATCGATATTTGAATTTCACGGTGGCATCATTCGTTACTTTAAAAGTGCAAAACTTGTAGAAAGGTATCCCCCCACCGATTCATTAGATAATAATTTAATTCATAATTTTCAGTTGTAGAATATCCTAGAATATCAATGTTCAATATCTTCCAAAGGTACTTAAGGCTGACAATTTTCTTCTTTGGCGTTGGCTTGTGACCGTACAGTCGTATCCAATCGTGCTGTTGCAACAATTATTGCTAACGCAGTATTAGAAAATATTAGACTAATATCAAAAAACGACACTTCAAACATCTTGGTTCGAATGGGAATCAGAAGGTATAGAAAAAATTCTATTGGAAATAGGAAAAGACTTGTTAGAAGATGCAGATAAGTCTGTTTTATAGAAGATTTCATAGAAGTACGATACTTGAGAGGAGCATTATACCTGAATTAAGGAACTAGGATCCCTCTATTTTGGTCACGTTGCACCTCAAGTTCTCACCAGATCTGGTTCAAGTCTGAATATTAAAGTACGTATCACAGAAGTAAATACCGGTTCTAAAAGTGGTAGCGTTAGGCATTTTTAAGAAGAACTAGGTACACCATTGCAATAGCTTGTTTTGTTTATTGCATGCGAATGAATTATGAGAAATTACCCATTGTTACTTTTTCCAGAATTGAGACAAGTTTTCCTGCAAGTATCGATAAATCTGACCTTAGCACCGATCAGAAATGTTTCTTCGAAATATGCTATGCTATGGGATATTGTCCCTCAGATTTGAATTTAAGAAATCCCGGGAAAATGTCTCACGCTTGGTGGTTGACAACTGCAAACAGAATTTTAAGATTGTAGGTTGCCACCAATAAGTCCTTTGAAAATTTGTAAACACTGGTTGTGCTTTTAATGAAACTTTAGGCACCGCACCGGTTTGGTTCAGTATAAAGTTAGAACTATCGTGTGAAAATGGAGCCAAACATTATTTAAAATAATGATGATGATAATAAAACGTTATTAAATGTCTCGTTATGTTAATGTAGATTTGAAACATATTACACTGGACTGCATTTCTGAAGTCTAGGGTTTTGTATCTGTTTCTAAATCGGTTTTTTGTGCTGATTTCAAATATGCGTTTTGCTCAATCAGATTAAGTTTTCTACGTCGATTTAAAAGTACTATATTGTCACGTATGGACGCAAGACCATATTGGCCAGCTAGACCTCATCTGGAGCCAGGTTCACATAATATTCTCCCACATGCCCTCGTCAATCCCAGAATACTTTACTTCCACGACAGCACATCAAACTAGGTCTAATGTAAAATCTTCTTCCTAGTCAAGGCACTAGGCAAGAAAGGTCGACAGTTTGCCTTCATTAAAGAAAAATTTACACGCATAAATTGGAAGCAGGCATTTTTGACGGCCCTGAAATAAATACACTCAATTTTCGGAGCTACTAAAAAAATGCAAATTTTGATGATTGTCTCGAAAATAATGAGATCGATGCTTGGCGTGCATTCAATAGCTATCGATCAGAATTCTCTTGGGAATCACCGAAGTCCAGACTATGAATACATATTCATGAAACGAGCTCCTCTACAACATTGTAGAGGAGCTCCTTCAGAGTTTCAAGGCTTCAGTTCACTTTTGGACTATTTTCCTAACAATTGTGGTGATTGAGTGGAAGGGAGCGCTTTCACCAAGATATTCGTGTGATGGAAAAAAGGCACCAGGGCCACTGTGATGTGAACATGCATGCAGATTAATGCAGAAACTGTTACTAAGAAATCAAATCATTTGTCGTACCTAAGCTGAATTCTCAGGCTTCAGATTATACTGATTTCACTTCATGGAACTCTAAGTCTGGAAAATTAACCGTGCCTCTTCTGACGTTTCAAATCGGTAATTTGGTAGCTCTTATAATGGCTGATCTAACTCCAAAAGTTAAGTTTGCTTCTTATCCTTACCATACTTAGGTAGTGGAGAGAATTGAAACTAGAATAAGACTAGAAACAATAAACAATATTATTTCGTCTTCGTTAGAAGAAGAAGAAGCCAAGCGATGAATTAATTTTGCAATGAATTGATATTGTGATTTGTTAATTTAGTATTAATAACTTAATCATTATTTTTAGTTAAATATAAATAAAAAATCTTTACAGATTCTGTATAGTACAACTTCGAGACAATGAAACTGTTAAACATAGTGGCTATAGCTGCTCGAACAAAATGGAAATTGTTCTATTTGTTTTGTTTAGTATCTATTTAGTTTTCAAAATAAAGGTCGAGGTTACATTGCAGATAAAAAAGATTGTCCCTAATGCAATAGTAAAGTATTATAAGAATGTAAACTCTGCATTGCTTTTTTATGTCTTTCATTACTCATCAATACACACACTAAAATCACAAACAAAATAAAATGAGATGCCGAAATGCGTATAATTGCCCAAATATTGTTTTTAAACCGTACTCTTTGGTTTTCCAAACATGGTATTTTTTATCGATGCGTAAAATCAAAAATGTTGTTCCTATCCTTGTACGTATAATTATAACTAGTTTATTAACCTCTAGAACACAAATTAATATTAACTTTTAAAATACAATAACAAATTTAATAAATTGCGAATCTGTCACTGGAAGCAATATAGCTGTCCTTCACGTTTTGTTCACTTGCCTGAATAAGCCTAAAACTACATTGTATAGTTAATAATCAAATGTTACTGTTATTACAAAGCAAACAACTTTTTTTTTTGTTATTAGTGCCGCATCCCCTTTAAGAAGATCGGCGATCCAGCGAACCTGCCCATTTCACTTTATCAACAGTCGCTCTAAACCAGTGGCGGATCCACGGGGGGGGGATGAAGAAAATTCTCCCCCCAAATATTAGACATATTGGGACAGAGAAGGGTGATTTTTAATAATGGATAAATTAAAACCACGTTTTACGTATTTAACATATTAGAGGTTTGATCTTTCAGAATAAGAAAAACCTTTTAAAGTAAACGTGGATTTAATTAAATGCAATCAGATAAAAATAATGAACCACAATAACAAACATATTATGATCAGTACGCCGCAAACATATTTTTTATCGTTATCGAAACCCTTTGCACATTCTTAGTCAGTTCCTCTGCAACGGTCACACTGTAAACCTCGTTACGTCAAATAAACTCAAACAAATAAACTCCAGACATGAAGGCCATGAATCTCTGTTTGAACTTTTGCACGTCTATAGGGACTGATGCGTGTGCTGTTATGTTTGCAGACCATGGCGCGGTCAATGAAATCAGAAAAGAAGCAATCAATGCTGTCATGGCACCGTAGTATTTCACAGTCTTCGAAGATACGTATAATCGAAAAATCTACTGGCGTTATAAGAGAGAGGTAACGAAGTTCTTCCAGAATTCACATCCGAAACGTACCACTGCTCTAGCTAACTTTCTTGGCCACAATCTCGTTCGGTTATGCGAGACAAGATGGGTTGAACGACACGATGCTGTTCTTCAGTTTACTACCAGTTTACCGGAGATTGTTCGGGTCTTGACGAAAATAAGTGAGTGAAAAAATAAGGACACAACAGGAAAAGCAACAGTTCTTATTGATACTTTGTGATCATTTGAATTCATCATTGGACTTTTGTGCCTTTGCGATATTTTGTCTCTCACGCATTCACTCAGTGTGATCCTTCAAAAAAAAAAAAACATCGACTTGCCGAAAGCATCAGAAATAGTAGATTCATTAGTTGCAACGTTGGAAAATCAAAGACAAAATGCTGATGGAAAATTTGAACAGATCTTTGGAAACAGATACTTGTAAAATTTCTTCTTTTATACATCATATCTGTCATTTTTTCCTCAGCAATTATTATGTTTTAATTTGGTGTTTACTTGAAATTTCTTATTCATGATATTTATCATTTGTTGCCATCTTTAAGCGCCTCTATTCTTTCTTTTAATGAATGTTTAAGCAGATGTCATGGCGTTACAAGATCTTTGACTGATTATGATGTAAACATTTTTATAAGCAAAATAAACCAATGGTGTTCACCCCGTCCACACACACAAGAATGGCAGTTTTGGCAACGATGCGATTCCTGCTAGGACGAGGCACAGGCCGAGTTTGTTCGTGTGTAACTATAAGTAGTTGTCTATAAATATGGATTATTTATCCATAACAGAATTCACAAAAACAAAGAAGTTCGATTAGGTGATATAGCTATCGAAAAAACTAAAAATGCCATGTCTCTATCAACGAAACTCAATATAATTTATTTTCAGAAATTCATATTCTATGAGAATAATTTATCTGAGAATCGCCCTCATATGTCACATGATTTAAACGGACGAATCATAACCCCCAAATTTTTTGATAGCAACCAACCACAATTTAATTAAGCGGAAATTATCCCAAGGGAAAATTTCCGAAATAATTTCATCCGAAAATTCATTTATTTAGTAATTATTAATATGAAATGTACAATTATTATATATATTTTTGTTTGATTGTTCACTAATTTCTTGGGTATCTTCAAAAGTTATGTTGCAGCGATTTTCCACGATTCCATCGAAGATTTTCTACGATTTTCTTGTGGTGTTCTGAATCAAGTTTCAAATACGGTTTAACCGAGGACGTACTTGAATGACCAGTCATTTTGATTAATACCTGATCCTGGATTCCTGACTTTGCTAGGTGTGATACAGTTGTAGATCTGTGGCTGTGGTTAGTAATTTTAGTTTTCTTTATGTCAATACCAATTTGTTCCGCAGCAGTTTTGGTCCATTTTGACATTGTATTCTTTCCTATGGGACAATTGATAAACCAAGGTAAATTGGTGCCTGGCTTCCAATTCTTATTTGTGGTAAGGAAAAACCTCTCAGTAGAAATGTTTTTTCCTTTTTGTTGAAGGAGTTTCTTGTACAATCTGTAAAAAAATACATTACTTTATGTACAATAAATGAAATTTCGTACGCTCACCTAACTAGACACAAAGATTTATTTCCTTTATTAGTAACTATCCATTTTGAGTCAGTGAGTTTTGCAGATCCTCCTTGTGCTGTTTTTGAAATGATGGGATTATACTCGATTCTTCCAGTCGGTTGACCTGTATTGTCAAATTCTTCTTTAAAGTATGTGGTCAAACAAGCCGCTCCTTCGCCACCACGCCAGGCCATCTCGTGTGCTGCAATATGGTAAAAGAGTTTCTGCAATCCATCAGGAGTATTTTCGTCATATAAGCTCAAAATTCTTCCGACTTCCTCTTCCGTAAATGCGGCAGAACTTGAAGTTCTATAATCCAGATTCATTTGTAACGATTTTCTTTTGCAATCTCTACTATCTCTGGCACTTTTAAACAGAATGTCAGAAAATGAATCTACCTTTAACTGGAATTTCTCAAAATAAATTTATTGTATTTGTTTTGCAACTGAATTCCACATAACCTTAACAACTGCTTCTTTATATTCTCCTCCATCTTTTTTCCGCATATTTTGCCCCCAGTCTTTTAGTACAGTACTTAGGACTTCAGGTGAAGCTGGTTCTTCTATTATATCATAGCCCCATTCCTTACAAAATGCTTTAAACTGACACCATACTGAATTCTTCGATCGCACGGTGTTAATCGGAACGCTTTTCTTAATTCTACGATCGATTTCTTCAGTATTAACTGCCCCAAATCTTGAATTCATTGCACAATATTTGCAAAAATCGGTTTATTGAATTTTTTTTGCAAAATTTTATTCTACACAACAATATAGTCATAGCAACGATAGCAACCATAACGACGTGGTCCGACACATACTAGATTTTTAGTCTTAAATTCATGTCAATTTGTTAAAGCTTTTTTTGGGCGATTCTCTGCCGAATATTCCTCGGGACAGTTATATTGCCAGAAATTTTCACTGCCAGTCTAACCCTCCTGTTTGCCGCTCAAAATTACCCTCGGGCTAACGCCCTCGTGTAATTTTGTCGCTACAAACACTCGTGTCAAGACTGCTCGAAAAAATTTCCGGCAATATAACTGTCCCTTGGTATATTATATTTGACAATCCCATTTCGTTGAAATTAATATCTGTAGAAATTATGAAATTACATTTCATGTAATGAAAGCTAATGTTTATATTTGCATTAAGATGAAAAAACCCGAAGCAGACATCTGGAAAAAACACTGTTTTTCATCTTTTTTGTTATTTTCAAATACAAACTGAAAAATATGAACTGAAAAATAATAATAAAACAGTAAACAGCAAACAATATTTTCAATTAACGAGTTTCTTTTCAAAACCAATGTTTAAACTGCAAAATTAAATAGCGAGGTAAAATTACGAGGGTTTTGAATGCATAACTTTTCATACTGAGAAAAAGGAAAAGTAGAGAAATAGAAAGAAAAAACACGTGTTTGCAACGAAAGCACATTTATGAATATGGATAGCGCGTATTTGATGTTAGATTATGAAAAGCTTTTAACTCCGACTCTAAAATTACGAAATTTAATATCGGCACTCAGTTTATTTCGCATAAAACCTGTGCGGAGTTGCAGATGAATTATATTTCGGCCATTTTATAATTTGTAGTTTTTTCAAACGATGTGTATCTTTTAATTGTATTATATAAAAATAGTTTAATCCCATAATCCTATCAAAGTGAAACATAAGGATTTGGAATAGGCCTTCCATTGCGTACTTGAACGTCTTAGTTATACCCTCTCACCTGCCACTTACGATTACGTGGTTTTGGTGCATTACACGTCGGTAATCCGTCAAAGGATAGTGTTACCTATGATCGCGAATACACTCCTGTAAGTGTGAACACATAAAGTTCCGTTCAAATTTGACGAATTGGAAAAGATTTCTATTATTATTGTGGAGTGATTCAAGTTGCTATTCTGAACAAGTTTCCTTAAGAATTCCCCCAGTGTAAAATCTTATTTTAAAAACCGCTAAAAGGCACTAATGTAACATCAATGTTTTGGTTGTATTGTGAACGGGCCTTTCTATAATGTGACAGCAATGACTGTGTAAGCAGCCCTCATCTCTGCATCAAAGGGTGCGAGGCGTAAAAAGTCTCGCCGAGCACATAGAATAGTAAAGAGCTCGCAATTTACTCTGTTTCGTTCTACTAGAGAAGTCCTTTTGAAGTTGTCAGACGCTGCCAGCTGTTATCTAAATCGTTGGGCTAATTTGCCCATTTGTTACTACTTTTTATTTCGTTTGCCTTTATATCCTTCGCTTCTTGCAGAAAAAAGAAATACGATATAACAAAAATTTATATAATAGTTGTAGCGTGTAGTTATTAGTTATACGTACTTTCATTACTTCCGATTCCGACCTTTGTAACTACTACCCATTTTTTTTATAGAGAGCTCTGACCTTCAGAGCTGATAGTAAAAAAACTGAGGGACAAAAATAAAAAAATTATTAACGTTCATGTAATAGTATATTATACTATAAAGAGCTGAAGTAAGACTTTGTAATTGCTGGACTCGCTATCGCTCGTCCATCACACCAACAGATGAGCCGCATAAAGTCACTTCAGCTCTGCATAATATATACTATTTTTTCTTCAAACGTAGATAATGGAAAAGTATTTAAGGAATATTGAAATTCATGAATTATTTTAATACAAAGTTGTGAGCGGCAGTAAAGTCATTATCTGTCGCTCGTGAGCGGCAGTAAAGTGATTTACGTGCCATGGCAACGAAGTGACACTTGAATACTGGCAATCCAGCAGTATAATGTCACACTTTACTGACGTTTGGAGAAAAATTAATTTTTCTTCGAACGTCAATGAAATCTGACATTATAATGCTGGATTGACAAAGCTAAAATGTCATCTCGTTGTCATGGTACGTAAATCACTTTACTGTCATCGTCGTACGGCTCACTAAGTACGTTTTAATCAAGAAATTGGTAAATAATTACAAAAGATACTTATGATTTCTTTCCCAATTTAAGGATGTTTGGGAGGTACAATCGGAGGCAAAAGTACTGAAAATTAGAAATTCATGAATATCTTCGTTTTATAGCACATTACGAAGTAAATTAATAGTTACAATACTAAAAAAGAATATATTATTTAAGAAAATGAAGATTTTTTACTAATAATGTTAAATGAAATAGAAAATAACGAATAATATGGAAAAATTTTAAATAACTTTTGGCAGTGAAAATGCCTTGATTTTAACTTTTCGGCAAAAACATATTTGATTTAAATCTTTATCAATTATGAACATATAATTATTAATTATGCTCGAGGATAAATTAAAACATTAATATATTGTTTATTTTTTATAATTTTAAATGATAAATATGTTTAATATTAATAATTCAACGTTCTATAAAATATAGAAAACGTGACAACAATGTTGATTTTATAAGTTGGTAGCATTTCTCTTACATAATTAAGAGAAAAAGCTTTGGGCATCAGTCAGCAGTTGATTGAAATCATGGATTTATAAAGTAAATGGACAGAGCTATTTAAGTATTTTCTGAAGCCTGCATGGTTTGTTTACACAAAGCACGAAACGATATGCGTGCTCCGAACGTAGCCGAATCCCATCCTAGTGCTTAGTGGTTTACTCGCCGCGACACGAATGTTCCATCTTGGCTAATTTGGTTTCTGTGTCTTTCGTGTTTTAAGTTATTGTAAATATTTTAATTTAAATAGTGGTGGGACAATGTGTTTTGTGCAAAAGATACGATATGAAGGAAAATCAAATATCATTTCATAGGTACCTAAATTTTAAATTATGATAAAGCTAGGTTATGTCACATATTTTGTATGTCAGTGCTGTAACGTCTGACGAGGGCACATAAACATGTTAGAACCAGAAGAGACCTTATCTCAATTGCAAGCAAGGGAAGAATTCAAAAACTTCAGTTCACTAAATTGTAAAACCACCAAAAAACTGGATATGTCAAATAGATAGTAGAACTTACTATTATTCTTGTTTTACTTTATTATAGTCTTAACTAAATTATGTTTACAAAAACCAAAAAGGAAGCAATTAACGGTAGTAAATAACTAAATACCGACTTCATACTACCATAGTAGTTTAGGACAAATAATGTGTAGGTGTAGATATGTAGTTAGGATTTTATTTTATTTATATTTGTAGTAATTATGACTACTAACACACAAATTACGACTTTATAGGCATCATTTGCAGTTTACATTATTGCTAATTCAGAATTGAAGCTCATTTGCTCATAGTGGATATTGGATCTAGCTGGAATTTACAAGCCCCTTTTTAACAGAACGTCACTGCGCTCGACGGAAACTATAGCTCTCAGCTGAGTACAGTGTTGCCGCATTTTCTTACACACCAATTAATTTATCCAAACAAACTAACACCAAATCTAAACACCAGAGTTTCAACTTGTTTATAATTTTTTTCTCAACAACCGTTTAGTGAATGTTTATAAAACTATGCAAAATCGGTTCTATGGAGTTCAAGTTACGTAATGTAAAAATTTGGGAAGCTTGGTAGCTTTTTTCCTGTAATTGAAATGACTTTATTCTATTATGTGAGCGAATCTCCATAAGTGCACATGTAAAATTACAGTTACTTTAAATTGCAATAACTTTTAAACAACTTAGTTGATCAGATTGAAATTTTCACTGTAGTTTTAGGATTAAATGAGGAAAATTCTACTACATTTTTGTTCGTTTTGTACCATTTTGATATACCTCCTAAACATCCTTAATTCTTATGACAAAAATACTTTATGGCAACTTGTTGACAACTTTGTTTATAGTGAAACCCTAGTAACGCTCTCCAAAGCTAAATTATTATAAAATCGTGTAGCTCATTTTTAAATAATTAAAATAATTCTGAATTTCAATATTCCTTAAATATTTTTTTATTGTCGACGTTTGAAGAAATAGCTATTTGTGTATTAAGAGCGCAAAGTTGGACATTGTCGATTGAGAAATTGTTGCCGCGCGACGAAGGAGCGTGGCATTATTTCGAAATCGACAATGGCCATTGCGCTCGAAACACACACAAGATTTTTTCTATAATCGCAACCTGACCATTTACCCAAAAACAATGTAAAAAAATTTGTCACAAATTAATTATTATTATTTATAATATTCACATTAAAAGTACAATTCGAACACTTTTTAAAAATTAATCCATGTTTGCCTGGAAGTGTGTATTCTGTGGTTTTTGATCCAACTTTATCAGTTGTTCCGCTACTTGCTATGATTTTTTGGGCTGCTTCGATTTTGTTAGTAATGCTTTCTTCGACATACGTTTCTGCCACAGTGGAGCTTTTCCAACCGCCGTGACGTTTGAGTTGCATTAAATCAGCTCCGCCGTTAACCAAAAGTGTCGCTGAAGTACGGCGAAAGGTATGACCAGTGTACAACTTAAAGTCTGGTAAATTTAAATAGTGCGCGATTTCGCTGGGTGTGTTACCAATAACGTTCATGCCTATTACTTGTTTGGTGCATTTTCCCTTAAAATATCTTAAGAAGAGCCGAGAAGGAGTGTCGTCATCCGAAGGTCTCAACGCAATGTATTTTCTGTAAAGCGATAAAAAATCCACCGACTCTTCGTCGCTGTTAATAACAGTAAACATCCGACTCTGCTTTGTTTTGGTATCAGGAACCTTCACTATCAGTAGAGTCCCTTTGTCTTCCACGTCGTTAATGGTCATTTTGACTAATTCGTCACGTCTGCACGCTCCGAATGTTCCCATAATTAGAATCACCTGTCACCAAATTAATTTAATAAAAATGAAAATAGTGTAATAATTATTGTTGTATTACCTTTTTTGACAAATATATTTCATCAGGTGCGTCACGCAGAAACTTTAGTACTTCATCTTTGGTAAAAGTTTTCGATTTTTTGGGTTTGTGACCGACAGAATTTTGCTTCAAATAGGCAATCAATTTATGGTACTGACTAATATCGACGTTGTTCTTCACTGTTAATGATGTTCTAAGCATCGAGTAAATAGACCACAAGGTAGAAGGTTTCATAGTTTTAGCTTTTTCGGAGAAATAGGCCATCATTACGTTCTCCGTGTATTTTCCAACCTTCTTGGTTTTGCACCACATTACAAAAAGGTCGTATTGCTTTTCATATTTGTGTCTTGATTTTCTTGGAAGCAAATTTAGAGTAGCATCTCTTGCTACAGATGCAATGTCTGGAGGTGTACACGAAAAATCGCTAGCGTTATCTTCTTCAATCAATTCCATTTTCTTACAACGAAAATTTGTACCAGACTGACACTTGTTTACTCGTTGCTCCTAGTTGCAATGGTCAAGGGTTATTTGATTTTCGAGACAAATTCAGAGAGCGAGCGTTTTGGCTACTTTGTCGCTCTAAAGCGGCAAAGTGACACTCCTCGGAAAACGTCAACTTTGCGTTGTCAAAAGCGAGCGCAAATGCCTACTTTGTATAGCGATTATAGAAAAAAAATATTATGCAGAGCTGAAGTGACTGTATGCGGCTCATCTGTAGTTCCTGGACTCGCTGACGCTCGTCCATAAATACACTGTAAAAAATGAGGTAAAATTACTTTGGGAAAGAGTTAACTTTTCCCTATTATTTGCGGTATTTTTACCCTAAAATTAATTTTACCTATACATTGATGGTAGTTTTACTATTTGTGGTAAAATGCCCTGTAATTATGTAAAATTATACAAATATAAGTAATTCTACTACATTGAACTGGTTAAAATCACTATCCATAATATAAATTTACATAACTCAGACAATTTTTTCCTTACAAATGTATAATTGCTCAATAACTTAATTCATTTTTAGTGAATATTAAAGATAAGATGAACTTGAACAAGAATAGTGTAATTTTACCCTTAATATGTTTTTAACCGTTGAGATGCTATTTGGCTGATCGCACTTGTTTGTGACCTTCGTTTCGTGAAAGAATTCAGGAACCCATTATGAACAGTCCAAATAGAGTTTTTGGGGAATGGTCGGAATGGTGTGTACCATTGTTTTATGATTTCGGCGAGGCGTACTCTATCGATATCAAACGAAGTGTTCATTGCTCATTAATATTTTGTTTTTCGTTGTAGTGCAGTGCGGATTTATTAAAGGCAAATATTTACACGTATGACCGAAGATGGGAAGAATTTTATTTTATAGTAGAAGTTAAAAAATAATAATCGGTAAGTACCTATATGTTAAAATTACAAATTTAAACCAATAAAATAAAAATATTTAATTTAATGTTTTTCTAGGATGAATCAAAAATTGAAGAATTCGAAATAAACTAGCATAACTGTAATTGAGAAAGGTACTCGTGTATAATTGTTTATATAATTTATAATTTTTTAATTTTCTAGGTGGAATCGAAACTTTATCTGAATGTCTTTGAGAGACCAAATATTTCCGAAAGCCCCTGAAAAGAAGTTCTGTTAATGTCTTATATTTTATATAAGTACATACGTTCAATAAAAATTACTTTGATTTTATTTTGTTTCATACAATTCCTTTACCTATGTAAGTAATATTCAGAGGAAGGATTGAATTTGCAAGTACTTTCGCAAGTCATCGTCACATTCAATAAGTATTTTCACATTTGTATTTTAACCCTGAAAAGTACTATTGCCATGAAATATTAACTTTGTCATGTAACTTTACACAGGTGTTTTAATGTTAAAATGTAAAATTACATTGAGATTGTAATTTTAATCTGTAAATTTACTTAAAAAGGAAACATTACAATGCAAACTTAACCTAATGTTGAAATTTTCCACTTCCTATGAAAATTACACTTTGAAGTAAATTTACCCCAAAAAATGGAGGTAACATAGTTGCCTCCATTTTTTAGGGTATAATTCACCGGTAATTTTTTAGAGTGTACCAATAAAAACCGATAGATTCGCAGCATAAAGTCTTACTTCAGCTCTTTATAATATAATGTACTATTTTATAGTTATATGTTGTCCTACATTATTTTTGATAAAAATAGATAAACATTTGTCCGCAAAAATTTATATCCGTCTACACATGCAATACAATGTGCTAAATCTATGTATCTGGCAAAATAATTCCAGAAATTTAATTGCAAATATAAAAAACTTTTCCGTATCATCGAATTCCGTAATAAAACGTTCAGTTGTATCGATCAGCGCTTGAGAAATCACGGGGTATTTGCAAAAAATACTCTTGATTGTGGTAGGCGTGAGTCAATTCATACTTCGCCGTTAGAGGAGAGAATATTAAATATCGCCACTAGAAATCCTGGTACGAGCACTCGAAGAATTGCTGCAGCCAGCAGTGGGAATCAGTACATGTACGTATCCTTATTAATAAACTAGCATAAGGCCGGTTCTTCGAACCTTGACCACTTCATTACCTTAACTAACAAAATTATTTATAATATAGGTACAAACCTGAAATTAAGAAGTTAAAGAAAGCCGATCTTCTGTCAGGTTTTTCTTCGCTTAAACTTACAATTTGCACCGCATATTAGCGCCAGTTGTAAGGACCATTTAGATCGGTAGGATATGCCCGAATCCACCGCGCAGTGGCGCCTCTGTTGGTCAATTTCCAAAGTAAATAGGATATAAATCCTGAACAAGCTCGTTATATTATAGTATACGGATGGATACAACTCGTACAAAGTCTGCAATCACAAGATTACCAACTGAGAATAGAGTTTTATCAATGGTTTTAGATCGTGTGAGACAATCCATGATGCGTCGTGGTAATGCTTGCATAGTATCCAATGAACAACACTTTGAACATCTTTTGTAAAGTGAGTTGTAATAACTGAACATTTCTGTAAATATCTCGGAGGGTGTTGGTCTGCGGACATAGTGTATTCAGCGTCTTTTACTTGTTTTGAGGCACAATTTAGCAGACACCCTGTATATAAATAGGAATACTACCGAAAATTACAGTCATTGTAAAAAAGAAACTGGTATCAATTATTATAATTCAATTATTCAACATGCCAACGCATTGCGATTAGTCAATCAAGCAAATAATTAGAAATACGTCGGCTTCACATCACATCACGTCAAGTCCAAAAATACTGTTTATAAGAAATGTAGCACTTTTTTGTGTTGCTATCAATGCTTCTGCACGTATACCTTATCTTATTTTTGTTATTTAACCCATATCTACTAATTATTTTAGGGATTTCTTACATTTATTTTATAGAAAACGTAATATTTAATAAGATGACGTAAAAATCTCAATTTTTTCAATTTTGGCACTTACGCACTTTTCATATGAAGCCGACGAATAGCTAAAATTTATTTACTTTGAAGAAGAAAGAAGAAATAGACTGGAGAGCATTAAGGTTGAAAATTGACAAACTCCGGAAAAATTGCCGTTGGCGTTGCTGCTGGTACAAAACATTAATTAATTTAGTTCAGTTTCAGACCTTTAAGATTATACTACCAAGCCATAGGTGGCCCTCGCATCGAAAGTACAATGATTTGTACCAATAATAATAATTTTGTATAAATTATACAGAATTCATATTAATAAGTCGGTATCGCCTCAATTTTAGAATAAACTACATCGCTATAATTTTTACATATTTAGTTTATGATAAAAAAAATACTAGAGATATTATTATTATGCTTTGCATAACATAATTGAATTACAGATATTTAAAGTTATCGATGTAAGCTAGTTATGGTAATGTATACGTTTAAATATAAACCAGTTTAAAAATTTTAATGTACATTCGAAAATTGATAACCACTATGTGAATTAAAATTAAAAATAACACTAAAATATAGTAAAACATGCTGCAGCTACAACGCCATCCCTTTCAAAGTAGCTGAATTATTGTCCACCAAAACTGATCAAAAATGATAATAATGGTAACCGAAACTGTAACATGATTATTGTTGTTATAAATAAACTTTTATCAATTAAATTTTTTGATCTGTGAACTACTTGAGTACTTTCAAATTATTATAGAGAGATATTTTAGTTTTAAGAAAGAAAAATATTTATACTTATGGTTACAGTTTTTATGTTTGTTTAGTTACTTACGAACAAATTTTAATAATTGTTTTGTGAAAGTATAGCTCATATTTTTATCTGCAAGATTCTAATGTTGCATACACAATTTATGATATATTCTTTCTTAAAATAATGAAATTCAGAGGCTCTGCACAGCGTATTTTTATACACTCACTTCCCCCCTTAAAATTAATCGAGTGATGCAAAAAGAGCTGATTTGTTAGGCATTGGCGTAAGTACTGTAGTGATCTCACTACACATTAGCATCAGGAAGGCATTGATCACAAAAAAGGTTGCTATGCCAATAAATAAACAATTTCAATGTAATACCATCAATTTCAAGTAAAGTAAGTCTTTTATTTTGTTGCAAGAAAAGATACTTATTTAACTAATATAGCTTCGACTTTCAACCGAATACTCGAATACACAATAAATGGCGAGGGTAACAGCAGAAGAATCAACTACCGACGCAGTAGCTCCGCCAAAACCCATGAGGGGTAGAAAGAACATTGAACTCAATGAGTATGCATAAGGTGTTGAACGACAAGGGCGAAGAACAATTTTGAATTTTTATTTAGAAGACAAATATCCAACGATCAAAGAAATTAATCAAAAATTTAAAGAGGATGTCCCCAATTTTGGAATCCAACTTTTCCAAGCAAAGAATTTTATTGAATGAATGGCAAAAAATATGTCGTAACTAACAAAACTAAGGTTTTTGGAAATAAGTAAAACCTTCCATTTTGAGAAAGTATATCTACTGGAAACGATAACCAAAGATCTTCGAAGAGATGTGTGAAACTTTTGTTGTTATGCGTGGCACATTGTGAATTTATTGCTATATAGCTAATTTGGGCGTATGTAAAAAACAATGTTACTAAATTAAAAATAGTTAACATTAAAAATAGTGGACGTTTTGCGGTTTTGTCAAGAAATTCTACAAAATGTTTCTACATTAGTGTGAAAACATTATATTGAACGTGCTAAAAACCTTAAAAAACATATCGAGAAAAAGATCAACTCATGGAGGTTGCAGTGGAACCATTAATAATAAATCGCGGTGGAGACAAGACGAAGATTCTGATATCTCTGGTGTACCCAGTGATAAATATTTATGCTGTATCAAACGATTTGTAAAGATTTGTTGAGTTATAATAACTTCTATTATGTAAGTTTTTGTGCCTACTATGTTTAAACTATTTGGAATAATACATTAGGTGATGTAATGTATTGTTAATTATAATTAAGATTGCCAAACCACTAAAGTACATACATACTTGTGCGTGGTACAGGGCGGTGTTCATCTTAACGACAACCACAGTTAGATGTTTATGTGGTTGTTGAGACCGACGGCTTAACCTGCCCGTCTGACAACACGGCGAAGTGTACTGGGGCTTCACATCAACGAGAAGAATCCTCTCTTCGGTTCCGGAGATTGAACCCGGAGTTGGACTATTTACCGCACGGCCACCTACTTCACTAATGTGTTCAATAATTTTTGATTTAAGGAAAAACACGAGTTGCTTTATTTGAAACAACATTTTAGTTTATATATGGTAATATTATTATACATATGCTAACATGCTTCTTAGTTCTGTATCTTACATGAATAATTTTATTATTCTCTTCAATACTTATTTATCTAATTGTAAGTTATTGCACTCATTAGATATTAATTAGTAAGATTATCAAAATAGTATAATTTCAAACATAACTGAATAATACAAAAGTTTGGAGATGAAAAATTGTCCATCTTAAAGAACGTATGTAAAAATAAATGCTATATTCTTAACGTGGTTAGGTTACTTATTACTCTGCGCGTCTCGGCCCTTTTGACGTATTTACTAGGGTTTCTGACTTGGGAAACTGACCGGGACTCAAGTCCTGGGAATTACTCTATTTTTTCTTGTCTCAAGTCTCGGGAAAAATCATTCGAGACACGGGACTTTTGTATACAAGGTGTTCAAAAATTCTTACTTTAGAATTAAGGTTTTATTTGTTTCAATTTCTTGAGCAAAATATTATTAGTTAAAAAAGATAATTCTGAACAAGAGTGTTGCTTTGCGCACGTATGTTTTTCTTAACCAGTTTTTTAAAAGTACTAAACAGTCTTTGCAAACACATACAAATTATTTACAACCTATCTATAAACAATCAATAAAGGTAAAGGAATTAGTTTCAGTAAGAAAGTACAGTTAGGTATGGTGCCTCATTAGGTGGGCACAATAAGCCTAGAGCTTCAGTGCAGTGGGTGAAGAGTGAAGACCACGCCCAGAATGAATGAATGGTGCCTCATCAGCGCATTCTTTATATGTGAACTTGCAGTTTCTATTCAATCATATTCAAAAAGGGTCTCCATTCGGAATTTTCTCCTATTATTTACAAACAGGTAAGGTATTCTTCTTAAAGCCTAAATAGAATGTTTTTACTTAAAAATTCACATTGAAGTATGAACCGGTCGTTTTCAATAGATAAAGGGTTCCAAGAAAATCTTAAAAGTTTTTGTAATGACAATAGTTTGCTTTCATAATCAATTGCGTATTTACTAGATTTCTGAATTTGTTTCATTTGACTTTTATTTACTTTTACCTATTAAATTTAGAAATAAAATGTTTTCTGTTTAGCTTCAAGATGAAAATAAACCAAATCGTAGCTCGAAATTGTTTTAAAAATGTCGAAACGTCCCAATGTAATTATTACCTCAAGCAAATTTTGTGTAAGGTTGGAATTCTAGAGGCCGCATGCAGCATTTAAAATGCAAGCACGGATAGCATTTAAAAAAATAGTTAAGAAGATATTGTACCTGGTACTTCAAAAAATATTAAAAATTAACAATCAATTTTAAAATTTTGCAAAACAAGAAATTTGGGTGACATTGTATGTATCTCAATAGGTCGCAGAAGATGGAATATCAATTCGAACTATTGCTAATAATATTTATCGTGTTCATATTCAGGAAAGAATTTCATAAAAAAGCTATGAACAACTTAAGACTTACCGGCAAACAATGCAATACTAAACAGGAAAGGTTTTGGCATAAAAGAGAGAGAAAAAATAATTTTATATACCTATAAGAATTTATTTATGTACTGCCGTGCTTTTCATTAAATACTTACAATTATTTTCCAATGAGAACTTCTAGAAGAAAGTGATTAGAGGATTAATTAAAGCAATTTTAAAAATGAATATTTGGATTTTTGTTTTATGTACCTATGTGAAATTACTATCCGGTATTCCCGGGAATTCCCGGGACTTTCGGAAAAACAAGTCTCGAGTCCCGGGAATAGCAAAATTGTCGAAACCTAGAAACCCTAGTATTGTATTTACATCAGTTCTTACCAACAATATTTTTCAAGTTATTACATTTTTATTGTTAAAATTAGCAAATTCTTTGAGGAAAATAATGCCTACATTTGAAAAATGTTGCATTAGTGAAAGAATGTTGACGTCATCGTTATTAATAAACAAGAAAACAAACATAGTTCGCTATTTCCTTTTATATGTTTTATATAAAAAGTTTATTGCTTAAAAAATCAATAGCATATGAACCACAAGGTTTCTTAATTCCCCTACAAATACTTCATAGATATGTGATATACTACTTTCTGAGTATATGAGAAAATAATTATTTAATTTACGCTTAATGAAATTATCGATAAAAATGGGTAGCTTTTAATACACATAATTCGATCAAAACGAAACTATAGCATATTTTACAGTCATGTAGAAATAAATTTAGTATTTGTTCATTTTAAAATTATTTAATTTAAGTAGTTTACGAGCGATACTTTTTCACAGTGAAAGCTTTCTAAAAAATAAAATGGTTAGTAGGTCATATTTGCTCGAAAATTCAAAAGCATATTCTATCATGATTGTCAACAAAAGGCTGGAGAATATTCAAACCGAAGCAAAACATTTCATTTATCCTCAATATAAAATTAGCAGAATTTCCACCATAACTTTCAGAAGGAAAATCTGAAAAGATCAACGTATTTTTGATGCGTATAAAAAGAATTCTTTTTAATACGTTTCAGGCATTGAAATCTCTTTTAAAAACCATACTCCTGAAATTATAGAGAGATATTTCCGGGAAAAATTTAATTTTATTTATTTCGTGAGAGCTTTTATTTTCTTTTCATACAAATCCCCGAATTCGTTTAATTTCCTAATATTATTTTCCGGGGGAAAATTTTAATGACTCGTAAAAAGGGACCGTGAATTAATTTACAGCGTTCTTCGTCAGGTTCTTCGTTTGTAGATCGTCTGCCAAAAACAAAAGAAAAGAATTATAAAAAAGAAATGAAAAAGTCTTAAAATAATAATACAAAAAGAAGGTCTTTTTATAATAAAAACACAGTTTTATATAAATGAAAATTTCGTTTAATAAAGATAAATCTAGAACATCTACTTTTCAATTATGGCCTGGTGCAGGTGTGTCGTACTGGAAGCTTTGTTTTATATCATAGTATATATATTTTTTAATTTCCGGTTCCAAGAAGTGTGTTGCCAGGATAAAGTAAACAGTCCCTTTTTCAAGATAATTATAATAAAGTAGCGAAGAGGAATCTATTAAAGTTATTACTAGTTATTATGAAATTAGAAACTAAGAATATAAAAATACCATAAGTAGTACACTAAAAGTTAATGATAATGTGTACATTCGTTTTTATCTAGCTGGCGTTGTGCACTTTAGAATTTTTAAAAGATATGCTGAAAATTCCCATTCTGGATCTATGCGTTGTATTTTTAATGTTATATATTTTGATATCTTGAATTAGGATTTTGTGAGTGCCCTTCTATGCTTGTATTGCGTTGTCATGAGAAGAGACATAACTCCTCATCATTCATCTTGTGGTATTTTCTCATTTTCACGTTTTTATATAACATTTAGCAGTACCCATTCATTAAAACGTTACTTAACGTGACTCTGATAAAATGTCTTGATGGTGGTCAGATGATGGATTTCTTTACGTGACAGTCTTTGTCTTTGCGTTTAGAATTAAATGTATATACACAACTGATTTAACAGTGTTTAATGCATTTTAATTTTCGTAACATTAATAATTTAGACAAATACCTCTTTGTGGTGTATTAATTTGTATTTTTAAAATATTTTATTACTAAGCGGTTATTGGAAAAGGTTATTGTAATTGGAAAATTATAATTATGTTAGTAAAAGTTAGTTACTATTAAAATGAGTTAGCAGAGATTACTATTTTTTTAAACTTAAGTGAAAGCTCTTGTGGTATAGAATAGTCCAGTTATGGTTTTTTACAATAGACTGCAAAATCAGCGTGTTCTTGGGCAAAAAGCCCAGAAATAATTCCAGAGGGAGAAAATAAAGAAAAAATGCACTACTCGTAGAAGCAAAACCGTAGAAGGTCTTTTAGCTATCCCATAACATGTTAAAAATAAATTTGTCCTATTCTGTCCTCAATAAATAATATTTATTCAAAATACAGTTCTTCCCGTTTGATTTTTGGTGATTTAGAAACGTGCCCTATTAATAATTCTTACCTAGCTGAAAACGTTGCTGTAAGATATTTTTCATTTTTACCAAATTCACGAAGACTAGAATGAAATTGTAGCCATATGCCTTTATTATTATTTAAAATGATGTAAACCTACGATTATTTAAGCAATTCATTTTATAGATCTAGGTAGTAGAACCTTAAGAATCTGCAAACAACCGTTTTTGAAAGAAAATCTAATTTGCTATTAGATTTGATTTGTTCATAAAATTTGTTGATATCGTACGCTGATTTATTCATATAAAGACAAATCCTCGAATAGTTATTTACGTGACAAGCTTTGTAAATTAATCTTTACGGGCGAGCTGGAAAGTGTGGTGCGAGCAACGAAGAAGCGAGCCTCCATAATCCAGTGAGCTCAGTAAACATTAATTACAAAGTGTGCCGCGTACAAAGTTTTATTTCCACTTTCACCAGCGTTTTTTTTATTAATTTATTATATGTTTTTAAACCAGACATTTTGTAATCAAAGGCGGTAGGACAACGGTAGTTAGACGTTGTCATGGTGTTGTGGTTAAGCAGTTTCCATTACAGGTTTCTTTTAGGAGCCTCATGATACTTTAATGTAATGATGATGCTGTAACAATTTAGAACATATTTTCTTTACGAACATATTCGCTTTCTGCTAATTTTCAAGAATATTGCATTTTAAATTTCACAGTACGCTCCTTGCACTCACATTACATTAAAAATACTAAACAAGCAATACGAAAAATCTTGCTAAATTTTTTTAATTACAGTTTTAAAAAAATGGTACTTGTTTATGTTTATGTAATGTGAGTAACAGGGGCGTATTTAAAATTTACAATGCGATTTTCTCAAAAACTACCACGAACCGACCACATGTCGATAAGGAAAATATGTTCTAAATCATTAGAAGGTTTCTAATTATATTAGTTACGCTCTGTATAATATGCACAAATGTATACACTAGATCGATCTGTACGTACAATACATATAACAGTCTTGGGTCAAGCCATCGCGGATTTCTCTTTGTAAATCAGCAAGTTTGCAGTAAAGTTCTTCAATGATGTCGTCACGAATCATTCTTTCTTGAGAAACTTTTTTAGGCACTTATAGTCCGTTTTTCCGCCCGTGATATACTTCACTACAGTAGATAATAAAATTACAGTTCACCTGATATTTTTACAACAGATCATAAAAAGTTGCACTTGGTAAAGAGCCCTCAACAAGAAGGCCGAACCAGATACGCACACGTTTTGTAATTTTTTTACAGTAAAGAAACCCTCTCTGGTAATACCACTATAGCACACCAAACCACTTACTGTGTGCTTAATCTTCTTGAAATTGAAATTCAAATAATTGACTACAAGAAAGAAGCTAACAGAAATAGTACGTCATGTTCAGTTTTTTCTAATTCATAAAAATCTAAGAACCGAAATTAACATGGGAATCGGTATAGGTAAAGGCTGTCTGTCTCTCACTATACGACTAGACGGCTGCAGGCAATCAAGAGCCACCGGTCCGACAAAACATTTTATTGTGCATTTTTATGAAGGTCAACCATCACCAACATGAACCGTCGCTAAGAGTTGTCGGTCACCATTGTTTGTGACAAAGTTCTGCAGGTCGGTGTTGATCCGTTTCCGGAAAGAAACGGTTAGTGTGAACAGTCGGCCGCCGCGAACTGTCGTGTTGGTAATCGTAACATAGAAATTTTCGGAACTTTTCTGTCCAGGCAAATTAGAAAAAATAGCGGAAAGTTGAAGTACGTCCATGGATTTTTGCATAGATCTTCCTTGTAGATTGTTAAATAACCCACTAAAAGTTAAAACATGTAGGCGGTGACTTCGAAGAGATAATGGGAGTAAACCACGGCCCTCTAACGGTTTTTGTCGTTTTTCTCGGAAACTACTAGGTTTATCGAGATGAAGGAGGTTAGGTCAAATAAAGCTTATTTAAATTCCTACCAAAAATGTCTAAATGCTTTTTCGTACCTCGCCTTCTTTTTGTGTTATCGAAGAAAGAAGATGTCATACATGAATCAACAATTTGCACCAGTAAAGCTCAAGAAACTTTCCGTAACGTTTTGTGGTCTTATATCCTTCATAAAGTAGCTATATGAAAAATCTTTTGAGAGCTGGACGGGATCGTGGTCCACTCATCTTTTACCTTAGCATCTCTTCGGCAAAATCCATCATCATAAAATTTTAAACTTTTTTTATACATAGTGTGTATTGATGAGTCGTCCAATGGTATTAAAGTATTTCTAAAGTCTGTGTAAAACAGTAAATATCAATACAATGTCCAAATCTTCACATTGGAGGTTATGTTTCAAACTGCACAACATTATTGTAGTATAGCATTTTGAGATGTATTTTTCCGATAAAGTTTATAGCGTAATATTTAAAATAGGTATTACTCATTGGTTAAATTGTAGTCAGGCAATAGAAGTAACAACGTACGTGAAAAGGAGTATACTTACATAGTTTCGTATCGTCACGTATCGTACGTGTCGCAAGTCTTACACAAAGTTAATTTTAGTTCTTCTATGGAAATACGTTCGTTCTTTCCAATTTATTATTGAAGTTGAAATACGTGCAGTTTCATTTGAACTTAGACAAATGAGCACAAATTATTCAGATATCGGAAAACGAATGCAGTTCTAAATTTGTCCTTAAAGTTAATAGACTTTACGCTCAACCTTGCTATAAATTTTGCAATGACAAAATCGCTCAATACAAACCAAATATGTATTATGATTCTCGAATTGATATTATTTGAATGAGGAAACAATTTTCGTTATTTCGTGGAATTTAAAATGTCACAGTTAATTTGCACGAGTAATGGGTCCTTTCTTGGAGCCGTGAAAGATATTTACTTATAAGTATGTATCTATAGTTATGTCGCCATGGAAGTCCCAAATCATTAATTGTTGAGTTCAATCAAGTAGTAATTGAATTTTTACTTGTAAGTAATACTCTCCAATTAGTTTCATTTAAGAGCTGAAGAAAATAAAGAAGTAAACGTTTAAAAAAGAATGCGTTTTGCCATAAATTAAACGTGATCGATTTTTATAAGGGAGTAATTTTTCAAATTCACAACAAAAAATACATACAGTCTCTTAATTAACTTTTGCAATAATTTTCTACGAATCATTTGCACCATTTTCAATTAAGGTTAAGTGTAGTACAATTGTAATGGATACATGCACAGTTCGTAGTTCTGTGTGCACAGAGTTAAAAATTTAGAGTAGAAAAACTTTAGTTAGAGTAAATAAAACCAATTGGCACCAATATAGAGTGATTTGTCATCTGAACTATTCAATTTTATTCCACTTAGAGAAGACAAGACACAATGCGCATGCACAATGTAACGACACTAACAAAAAATGGCGACAAGCAGCAGCTGTATTCGACTTCGTTCATTTTCTTTTATATTTCTTACAAACAATAAAGAGAGATATTAAAAAATTACGCAAATAAAAGCAAAAATATAATTATATCTAATTCGCAGAATAAAAAAGTAATTTTGAACTTTGACGGAGTGGTTTTTGGAGGAAATTTCCTAATATAATTTCATGAAAGTTGGCATGGAGCAGAAGCAGTAGTTCACTCTAGCAACAATTAACAGCCATACTGTGTACCAAGAAAACAGAATTCGAAGTAAAAGGTTCCGGGGTGTCCTTTAACGAAAATAGAAGTGCCCGAACTATTAAAGACTGTACACGAAAAAATCTGGTCACCTTTGGTCCACCTATTTTTGCCTTGAAAACAATTATTTACAGTTTTGCTTATTATTACATGTTAGTTTGACAAATAATTAGAATACCATCAAAAGAAGAAGCTTTGCGAAACAAAATTGTTTCTGAACACTTATTAAATCTGCAATTATCACATCGAAAGATTGCAAAAACGTTAAATGTAATTAAGCCAACTGTATCTAGTGTCTTAAAACGCTTTGAAGAAAAGCTGACAATTGCAAGACAATCTGGTAGCAAAAAAATCAGAGACCAATAAGTGTACAGAAAGACAAAGATGTTATAGAGATCTTCAAAGGAAATCTAAACTTGTCAGTACGTAGCGTTGCTAAAAAAACAAATATGTCTGCAGCCTATGTCTAACAAGTTAAAACTAGAACTGGGTTGAAGGTTTACAAGGTGCAAGCAGTTTCAAATCGTAATAAAAAACAAAATAAAACCGTCCAAACTAGAGCTCGCAAGCTGTATGAAGAAGTTTCAATGAAACACAGGTGCGTTGTAATGAATGGCAAAACTTATGTGGTTGCCGACTTTAAACAGTTACCTGGTCAGGAATTCTATACAGCATTTGACAAACAAGTGTTCCAGATAAATTTAAGAAGAAAAAGCTCTCGAAGTTTCCAAAAAACCTTGTAGTATGGCAAGCCAGTTGTTTTTGTGGCCGGAAAAGTCCCACGAGGACAGTAAACCAGGAAATCTATGTGAAGGAGTGTCTTACAAAACGTCTCTTGCCATTCATAAGAAGTCATACAGTGTCCGTAGCATTTTGGCCCGATCTAGCTTCTTGCCACTATGAAAAAACTGCCATGGAATGGTGTCAGAATCATAATGTGATGTTTGTACTAAAATTGCTAAATCCACCCAAGCTTCCCGAGCTTCACCCAGTCGAGCAATATTGGGCTCTAATAAAACGTCAGCTAAAATACAGTAAAAATAAAGCAAAAATGAAGTAAAAGACGTGAGTGATTTCAAAAAAAGTGGCGGTTGGCAGAAAATTCGGCAACTGAAAGTACTGTACAAAAATTAATGACGAGCGTTAAGAAGAAGGTTACACAATTTAGTCGTTTAAGTTTAGAAAAGTTAAAACAATATGTATTACATTTAAGTTATACTTCATATGTTCACAATAAAAATTGGTTTTGGGTTTGGCTTCTTAATTATTATTTTTAGGATCATTTGCAGGTGGCCAGATTTGATCGTATACAGTCTTTATGAGCCTGGGCTCGTATATGTATTTTTATTACTTACTTTCTTATGTTGTATCTTATGTTTGCATTGCAATAAATAAATTACTTATTTTATTATTGACTCCCACGCCCAGAATAAAAAAGATACACTACTTTCGCTTTTAATTTTAGTACTTCCTAAAATTTGAATCTAAATAGAAAACAAATTATACAAAAGTTTTATAACAATTTACTCTAAACAGAAATTTTTTCCATGTAGTTACTCTAAATGTATTGGGACTATAGACACACTTTTTAGAGTGGTGTAGCGTTCGATTTTTACAGTAAAGTTTTTGCTGTGTGGATACATATCCCAAAAAACATACTAAGATTAATTTCTGTTTACGGATAATCGGAGGGTCAGTGATGCACGATTGTGATTAGTTTAATGCATTTATCAATAAAAAATGCCCATAGGATCACATACAGTTATCTCTTAGTAGAAAAGCTATACACTATACAGCATAAGTAATTTTCTTGGATAGGCACTCACAGTTATAACAATCATAAAAATGCTTCGGATTGTTGTAGTTCATAAAATTTTCGTAAAATTTGTAGTAGTTCATTTTCTTGTAGGCAAATAAAGGAGGGATGTTATATACACGATGGTGTATAATATACAGGATAGGCTGCATTATGCTGAAGATTTTTAGCAAGTTTCAGACTTTTTGTTTCAGTTTCTAACAACAAAGATGGGATCCCAAAGAATAATGTATTGTGTTTTACGTAAAAATTATATAATAAAATGTATAGTAGTGTAATATAAAAAGAACTTAATAGGGTGACCAATGCACGAAAGGCTTTTCATATAAAACAGATATAAACTCCCCGGAATTAAGCTATAAAACGTATAGGTTTAGTGTGTATATATAATGTTATTACATACGTTACGGAAATATATTTTGAAATTAAGCTCGAGAAATCGATTAAAGTGATGGCTGTAAATAACTCGATATATAGAATAAAAGGATTTAATTTTTATTACAGTTATGAAATTACTTACGGTGCGCTATAACAATAAGATTTTAGAGTGATTGGATGTGGGGAGTAAAAGAGAGAGAGAGAGAGAGAGAGAGAGA
Organism: Agrypnus murinus; assembly: GCA_929113105.1. Lineage (NCBI taxonomy): Eukaryota > Metazoa > Arthropoda > Insecta > Coleoptera > Elateridae > Agrypnus > Agrypnus murinus. Next base: position 102,735,432 of record OV816025.1, read on the forward strand.
GAGAGAGAGAGAGAGAGAGAGAGAGAGAGACAGAAAAGAAAAGCATACAAAAAGATACATAAAACGATTTCTTTCGTCTTTGCAAACATTAAAAGCATCCATAAAGATGAAAATGTTAAGATTAACACAAACGTTAACATTTAGAGTGAACCACAGGGGCTGAATGAAGATATAACATAGTTGTCGGGGTTTGGGGAAAGAGGCTAAAGGGGTTATATTCAGAGGACATTTTAACGTTGTCGTCCGCAGGTCATAGTAGTAGTCATCCGAGGCACTCTAGATTCAGAGCAATTAAGCATGATTGTGCTACAAGTTGCGGTTTGGACTAAATTACAACATTGAGCGAACGCTAACTAAATTATGATATCACACTCCTTCTCTACCGAATTACTTTTCAATCACGTCAGCGACCGCACATTCGTCTATGTCAGACTTAATAAGATTACGCAGGAATAGACGGAGAGGGTAAAAGACGTGTAGCGAAATGATTATTACTATTATTATTATCGTTATTAAAAAGCGCTAATTATTTTCTCCTATCAGCATCCCTCCCGCATTAGCGCTCGACGAAAAGTCCGTATGTTTTTATGATTATCATTATTACTATTATTATTTTCAGAACACGAGTTGCATTTATAATAGGGGCGGTTTTATTTCTTTTGCTTTTACAGGAGAAAGCGAAAAATTGGACTGGAATAAAAAAATTATTTTTTTGACCCACTGTGCATACTACATGCGGTTGTTACACTTTTAAATAATTGCCTTTTGAATGAGTTCTTCAAAAAACTGATTCTGGATATTTATTTGTTCAGAATCTTCGTTTTAAAAATTAGAATAAAAATTAAAAATTTTAGAATAAAAAAACCTCTATATTTCACAACTAATAGAATTTAGAAGTAACGAGAATCATATTTGAAAGAGAAATAGCAGTAATAGCATTACAATGTAATTTAACACAAGAATTCCGTTACTATTATATTTAACGACTTAGCTAAAAGCTTTTCAGCAGATTTACGATTACTACCCGTCAGATTAATTGGTAGTGTATGCAGTTCTGCTTAGTAGGCACATCTGACTATTAATATATAGAAAGTTGTTTTTGAAAAGATACTCAGTTCAATTATTACACAAGACAATTCTAACTATTTTTCTCAATAACAGCAAATGGTGATTGCTGCCAAACTGTGAGCTTTGACTTTTAGGGTATGGCCAGACGAGCGACTTTTAGACCCGCGACAGAAAAATTGCTAGTTCTTGCGATTAATCGTGTACCCAACCACACGAGCGACAAATATGTAGCTGCGACTAAGAAATAGCTTGTGACACGAGACTTCCCTGTCCAATTTTTAGTTTAAAAAATACATTTTGTGGAGCTTATATGATTTCGCTTCTTCTTGTCAACGGCTACTAAAGTGACAGCGCCATAAAATATACAGTGATTTAAGAAATGACAGCGAAAAGTTTTTTGGCTATTGTCAAATTTCAAAAAACTTCATAATACAAATTGGTGATGTATTTTAGCTTGGATAATGAGTCGGTAAACGGCCCAAATCGTCAGCAGTTAATGTTAGAATAAATCAACATATTGGTCCATAAAAGAGTTAAGAATTATTTTTTTCCTTCCGGAGACGGAGGCCTTAAGGGCTTTTAAAATAAAAACAGCTTTATTAAATTATACTAAGGAACGCGTGGACTACAACATCATAATTGTGATAAATTAATGCATTTACAACAGATATATATGTGTATATTTATTTAAAATAAACGATGTTAAGAAGATAAATAACGCCGATTATAGAAAACTGCGTTTTTAGCTTAGACATTAGTATTCCATTTATTCATTTTCACAAAATTCTTAATTCGAATACACTAAAAACTGTAAATCTGACCACCTGTTTAAACTGACCCTCCAAGGAAGTGGTCATATTGACCACTTTCTTTCAGTACCTGCAAAAATCCCATTACTTTCATGTAATTTATACTGTATAAACTGACCACTTCTCTTTTGTGACCATTGGCCATATTTACCAAAAATATTTGTTTACAAATGTTGGTGTAATGTGACCATTAGCCAAGGAATTACTTATAACAGTTATAACTAATCTTCTAAAAGTTTAAGTATGCATGTACATGTAAATTGCATTGAAAGAATTTCTAAGAATGCATCATAATCCCTTAATAGCGACCTGTTGGGTTCAGGTATTTCCAAGTTTTAAGACTTTATTTCTGCTTCTGAGAAATTCATTACCTGCAAACTTTCACTTTAGTAACCCTCGGATAGTTTTAAAATTGTTTTATAAAATCAGTCTTGTTTCATATGTTGTTTGAAACCATTGTGTTAATTAGTGCGATCATGATGACTTCAAAAAAAGTTTACAAAGGACTAAATTTGGAAGAAAAACAAAAGGTGTTAAAGTTTTTAGAAAACCACAGTGAAAGAAAAACAGCGGAACATTTTGGTATTAGCAAAACAACAGTAAATAATATTAAAAGAAAGAAAATTACAATATCGACAACGTTGCGAAGAAGATGCTTTAGACTCCTTTAGAAAAAGACGTTTAACAGAAGTGCTTAATCCATTAACTGTAAATTGGTTTTTAAAATGCGTATTTTCGTATTCGTTTTGCAGAATTTGCAAAAGGCTTTAAATCAGAGGATATTTTTAATGCTGACGAGTGTGGGCCGTTTTGGGCAAATTGTAGTGTATAAAAAATTCACACTTTTAAAAAGTAACCAACTGCTTAAACTGACCATTTTGGGTCAGTCCCAAAGGTGGTCACTTTAGGCAGTTTCTACTGTATTTATTAATTAAGTTTTTTTACTCTCTTCGAATTTTTACGAGATTCATCTACTGTATTTTTCAACCATTTATTATTGTTCTACTCATACAAACACACCTTATTTATATACAAACACGTGGCCGTTTTTTCACTTCGACTATCAATGCATCCGTGTCCATTTCTGCCATTCTACTGAATTTTGTCCAAGAAAATACAAAACAACGACAAGAACACGAGCACTGCTGAGGGTAGTTGCGACAAAATAGTAGCCCGTCTGTCCGCGTACCTATGAGACCGTGTGTTCCATTGGCTGCGACAGTGTCTAGCGTCAGTATAATCGCCAGCGTCAGCGACTAGAATGGAACATGTTGCATCTTTTCTGTCGCAGCTTCCAAACAGTCGCCCGTGTTGTCGACTCCGTTAAAATACTGTTGTTCTGTTTTGAACGATTTTTAGTAGCAGCGACAAAGCGACTGAAAGTCGCTCGTCTGGCCAGGCCCTAAGGTTGCAACATGTTCCATTCTAGTCGCTGACGCTGGCTATTAAACTGACGCTAGACACTGTCGCAGCCAATGGAACACACGGTCTCATACGTATGCGGACAGACGGGCTACTATTTTGTCGCAACTACCCTCAGAAGTTCTCGTGTTTTTGTCGTTATTTTGTATTTTTCGGACAAAATTCAGTAGAATGGTAGAAATAGACACGAAAACATTGATAGTCGAAGTGAAAAAACGGCCCAGGTGAATATAAGGTGTGTTTGTATGAGTAGAATAATAACAAATGATTGAAAAATACAACAGAAAATCGTTATAATTCGAATTCGAAGGGAGTTAAAAAACTTAATTAATAAATATTCGAATTAAGAATTTTGTGAAAATGAATAAATGGAACACTAAGTCTAAGCTAAAAACGCAGTTTTCTATAATCGGCGTTATTTACCTTTTTCATATCGTTTACATCTGTTGTAGATGTATTAGTTTATCACAATTATTATGTAGTATAATTTAATAAAGCTGTTTATATTTTAAAGGCCTTTAGGAGACGGAAGGATAAAAAATAATTCTTATCATTATCAAATCAAAAATACACCACCAAATTTACTATTATGAAATTATTTGAAATTGGACAATAGCCAAAAAACTTTTCGCTGCCATTTCTTAAATCACTAAGGTAAGGTGGGGGAAGTGCGACCAGGTTTTTGAATAGTTCAACTTCAATAGGTTATAATATGTATAGTTTCACTTTAAGAAGGTAATGTATTGGTCGGAGCGGTACTTTATAAAGTGCTTGAACGGATTTTGGTCCTATTTCGTTGACAAAACAGAAAAAGTGTACTTTTATTATTATTATTATTAAGTCTGTAGCAGATTGCATTTTCCCTTCCAAAGTGGGAAAGTGCAATCACAGTCTACAAAACTCATTTTAACATGCATGTAAAGTTATGGGGCAACTGCGTTAGGTTCTCTAACACATGAGAATAACTGTTTCACGATTTTAAAACCCTTGGTCGGTAATACAGCGAGCAAAGCTTACACGGCCCTGTTACATTCTAGAGGACACCATAATGTTTCAAATAAGCCACAAAGATCCAGTCTAACTTCATTTTATATTAAATAACATTCCGTGATTGCACTTTTCCTGATATTGCACTTACCCCACCTTACCTAGCCTTAACCTTACCCACCTTACCTTTTAGTAGCCGTTGACAAGAAGAAGCGAATCATATCAGCTCCACAAAATTCATTTTTTAGACTAAAAGTTGGACAGGGAAAATTTGTCGCTCGTGTGAACGTTTACGCGACTAGCTACACTTCTGTCGCAGCTACATATTTGTCATTCGTGTGGTTTGGTACGCGATTAATCGCGATTTTTCTGTCGCGCGTCTAAAAGTCGCTCGTCTGGCCATGCCCTTAAGCTAAAGCTTCCATCAGAAAACTCTTTTGCGATATTATTCAGGCGAACAGTATATTGTGCCAATCTGTTAGGGTTCTAATTGTGACTAGAAAAAAATCAGCACATGAAGGTTGCAGTATAGAGTTACTCTATATTGGAAAAAACGTTTATTTCGACATTTTTCAGTGTTTCCTTGTTCCATAAATAATTTTAATAACAACGCCGATGGAAACACAAAAAGAAAACAACGTATCCTGTTTAAAAAACGTAAAAATGATATATTATACCACGAGATGCATTTGTAAGCAGAAGCAGTTTTTATTTAATTTACTTTTGGGATGAGAGAAAAAAATTGTTCAGAAAACTTTCAGGGTTGGACTTAAAACAATTAGAGCACAAAGAGGCCTTTGTCCGGGACCATTAACGTATACTCAGAATTATTTAGCGCGTGGGAGCTTCGCTCAACCCTCAAACAATCAAAATCTATAATTTACAGAACTTTCAATTATCTCCAAGAAGTTTCCCTTGTTGTACCTTGTACGTTTATGTAAGGACGCAAAGCGGTAATACAAGCTGTTTTAAGCGTAAGGAGGAAGGGGTGGAGGATAAATAAGTGGTATCCCGATGTTCTGTAACAAAAGGAATGAACTCTTAAATACAGACAGAGTGTCTGCAGTAAATGGCCGAAGGTAACTTAATGCAATTGCCAATTTAGACCCTCGCCTAACAGTAGACGCCTTCTTTCTCCTTCAGACCTATATTTCATTGATTTGTTCTTCGATTGTATTGCCCTCTTTTCTTTTGTCGAACGTAACATTTTATTGTCAACTAAACCCTAACCAAATGCAAGATTCGATTGGTAGAAAATAAATCAGGATTTAACCTTGAAAATCTGACTTTTAAATTAGTTTCGCGAAGAACTTAGACACTTTTGAAACATCAAAAGAATTAGAGGAAGAACTGAAAAGGATGAATGGATAATTCTGGGAGTTCTAGTGATTACACATTAAAATTCAAGGATTATAATCAAGGGAAATCGTGGCGATATCTTGTTATTTAAAATACACATTTTAGAAACGTGACAGTTTTTAATTTAAGTTAAAAAAATGGATAAAAAGGCACGGCACGTTTCTGATTAGCGCCATTACACGTCTAATTTTTGCCTTAATTTTGTTTCGAGTGGCTGCTTAATTGGTTTTATAGGACGTTCTCGGTTTAGAATATTAAAAGCTTCATTCACGTAGCGTTTCGTCTACATGAACAAACCTCGGATCTCGTTACTTTTGTATCCTGAACCAGAAGGAAAATTCAATTTCTGTCACGTATAGGTGACGGAAACCGCACATTGCAAATTGTAAACAAGGTATATATACGGGTGCACAATCTGCTGTAATCATAATAACATCAGGGATAATCAAATCTGCGCGTCTACCACCTACGAGCGCGGCATGGTGTATTAGTCTGAAATGTTTCACCCCGGGAAGGGTGGAATAACCCCCTCGGCAAAACAATCCCTCGCGCCGCGGTGGCCAGATTTTGTAATTACTCTAATATGATACAAGGAAACTATTCTGGGGAAGGGTTAATGTTTGCAGCTTGTTTAAACTTTAGCTCTCTCCCATTCTCTCTCTTCAGCTTTGTCTCTCTACCGGTGGACGGGGGATTTTGGGGTGGCAAACGCCAAGATTTGAAAGTTAATAGATAACGTTGTCGTCGTCGTCGTCGTCGTCATCGTCGCTGAAATATGGCAAACAGCTTTAGGGGATGATTGTTAGTTGGAGAAGTGAGCATGACATATTTCACCTGAATAATTCCAAACTATTATGAAAAATTTCTATTTAAACTGTCAAACTATAATGAAACTATTTTACGAGAAACTTTGAAACATTTTAGACGCAACAGTCAGCAAACATAACAGATCGAAATTAGCTTGACAGAATATCATACGTATAATAATGTTAAGACATCCACTATGAAACGTAAACCTTCACTACCTGTTTACAACTTCCGGGAATAATATTCGTCTGTAATAGCTGGTCTTCATTGCGGAAATAACTATTTAAAATAGAACAATGGCACAAAAGAACATTTGAACTGATGAAAAATACAAAATTTTGTATTTCTTTTTCTCCTTCTTTTTTCTTGAAAATTTATCTTTCTTATAAAATCATATGAAGGCCAGAGAAATATTGTGTGAAAAATCGACACGCTTTTACCCATTTACCTCCAATATTTATTTGTGTACATATTATGAGCCGAAAATGATAGATTGTCGATCAGAAGAGAAAATAGGCGCTCGACGCAATAGCAATACAAAATTATATCTAGTTATATCTGAAAGCAGCACCAAGCAATCAACAGTAAAATCAGCCTACGTCACCATGGTGAAATAATACAAATTACTACTGTATTATGTACCAGTAATCAGTCACTGGTTGGAGCGAGGTTACCTATCCATCCTCTACTAGCTCTTAGGGCTAGTACCGGAGCTATAAACGTGCTAACTCGTCAGAGTCCATCCTAAGGGACGAACCCCTTGTCCAGCGTCAGGACTACTGCCACTATATGGAACTTTCAATACCTGATCAAATCCAACCTCAGATGTGATGGGACTTGGTTTTAGCCTCGACGTGGTGTGTCCTTGACAGAGCTTCGTTTCAAATTTACCGTAGTAGAATCCCGGTATATACCCGTTAAAGTGAAGTTATCTTCAACGCGAGTGGCTATATATTCGCATCAACGCAACTTTTAAGCATAGTGATCTAGACGGTTTCTGAGGATCAGGCGACTGAAACCGCACAGTAAAAGTCTGACCCCCATACTTTCATCTCCGAGACTACTTGGTAATATGCAGTTTCCCATAGGTCAGCGGACGAACCTCTTGGACGGGATAAACCTCACTTTGATTCTCTTCCATACGTCTAGGTCAGGCAACAGGTAATTAGACCATCAGTGGCGCAGCAACCTATGAGCTCATGTTGCCAAAGCAATACCAATTGTATTTTTGGTATTGGTCAGCAATACCAAATACCAGCAATCATGGGATAACGCGCAATAGATATAAAAGAAAAAGTGAGTTGCAACCGTCTACACATGTTTCTCATTTATTAGTGCTGATCAGATATAATGAAATAAAAGGAACGAATTCAAGAAGATGTGCAACACAAGGTTTCACAGATAGCAGCCAACCACAACAAACGTCACTACGTTTGTTGTTGCACTGAAAATTCAGTGTCTTCGCAAATGTTTGTACATTGTGTTGTACATTTTGAATTCGTTGCTTTTATTTCATTCTATGTCGTCCTGATGAGCACTAATAAGTCCGAAACACGTGTTGACGGTTGAAACTCAATTTTTTTTCGTACGTATGGTTCAGCAATACCAGTCATTTTATACTTCCTGCGCTACTGAGCACCATATCAGACCCTGACGTCAGGTAAGAATTAAATCCACCCACACCGATACCTCATGTTAGCAGAACTTTCTCCGCAACGTTTATGAGTCTTCAATACAATTTGATACAAACAGGCAAGCAACAATTCTGTTTGTTCCTCAAAAAACACTCAATTCTCTAAAGACAACTAAGAAAGCCTACTTTCAAATACTGAAGTACAAAAAAATACAAGATACAAAGCTATCAATAAAAGTAAATTAATTTTATCAGTTCATTAGTCAAGACGTTCAAACCGCATTCACCCTGTTTTACAATTCCCATCTCCTATCAGCAGAATAATCTTGAAAACCTTCTGAAAGACCGAAAAACATTCTATTTCCAGAACTTTATATAAACTCTAGGAAGTTGGTGCAGACATTTTCCAAAGAACATAATCCCAATAAATTATCAGAGAAAGGCCGTTGTTTATAATTTCTACACCAAAACCACTTTTTCCAATACAAAACTGTGCAATACCGTGTGAACATCTTAACGAAATAGGTGCCGTATTATTTTTTTTCAGAAACCCCCACCCTTCAATAGAAAAATAATTCTTCGCATTCCTTTACCCAATCATACATCGATCGGAAGATTGTAGAAAGAGAGTTGAACAAGTGCCGCTGACAAGACTTGCGAAGAAGAGAAGATGATACCAAGAGCTCATTCTGCATTAGAAGTGTTTCATTAAAAGATAAATATTCTTCGTGCAGAACATACAGTATTGGGTATTTCGGAAAAGAAAACAACTAGCCAAAATGTATTCGCCAAAGACATTTAGAAAATTTTTCACTAAATACATAAAAAAGTTTCCAATTCCTAAAAAAATCTGAAATGCTTCCAGCACTAAAATTCTCGAAAAGTTTTCCTTTTGGTTAAAAAGGAGACTTACAACCTTCTTGCTTACTTGTTGGTCATTTAAAACCATAGGTGCATACTTCGATATGTAGCGATTATACATGTAACCAATGAGATGCATGCTTTAGTTGTAGCATAACTTTTCTTCCATGACAGTTATTCTATCGCATAAATAAATTTAATAAAATTCCGTTAGAATGCAGGTCAATCGTTGAAGTGTCCCAATTACTTTTCTGGAAAATATCACTTGGAATATGTTAATGTAGTACTATGAAGCATACTTGAAAAATATCTTCCTGTATACAGGGTGCGTCACAAACGTATAGCAAAGAAAAAATTTATTTATTTAGACGGAATACTTTACATTTGTACTTCAGAATGCCAAGTTATTCATAAAAATGTCAAGAGATCGCAGAAGTGCAGTTTTGTAGTCCAGGAATGTGCCTAACTGACAGTGCTATTAAAAATTAATTATAATGTACAGTGTTTTTATAGGACCGCGAAGTTTATACATCTCAAAGATATTTCCTTCAATAAAACACCCTGTATACTATCTTATTTTTAAACTGGCACATGCATTATCTACACTTTTGCGAATGATTATACCTAATAGAATCAACATTTTTAGAGATATCTTGACTTGTTACACCTAAGCGACAAATAAGAGTAAAAAGAGATTTGAGCATTTTGGCAATCAGAACGACTTCAAATAGTCATTGATATTTGAGTTGAAGATGAAATTGAAATTGATGTCAAAAAGGCAAAGAAAAGAATATCGGTTGCGGTGTTGCAAGGGATATTCTGTTGAAGGTTTATCTGAAGAGGTTAATAAATAAATTAAAATCGGAATAATTTAACTATAAGAACAAACACAACTGAGACAAGACAACACTATAAACATCAACTACTAGTATTAATACGATCGTATTAAAGAGTGTAATTCACGCGCATGCAGAGAGGGAGTAGCAGAGTTCAGATGCATATCGTCGATGTAGTCCCGAACTTCCGAGTTCCAGTTACTCGGCCTCAGCGCAGTTGACTTTATTACGTTATTATTAAATTATTATTTTATTTAGGTACTCTTCTACAGTGTGACCACATTCAGAGTGTGTATTGTTGTCCTGAATAGGCACGGTTGTCCTGAATTAAGGATAGAGTTAGAATTAAACACACAGTACAATTCAACAATATAATGAGTAATAAAATAGACTACAAACTACCAAAGGACGGTCGGACCTCATAAATAACATACAAACACTAAGCATTATGGTGATCGAGAGCTCCCAATAACTACCTACACTAATGCTTAGGATGACCAGGTAAGCAGCATCCCCGGATGCCAGCTATAGATCTCCTATAGTTAAAAGAATAGTAAAGTTACTTATCGGAGGATCTAGCTTATGGTGTTAGTGAGTACACCGAAGGGAAACTGACTTCGTAAGCCAAGACCTCGCCTTTATAAAGCTTTTGTAAATGCAAAATAAGCATTTCTGACGAGAGGGGAAGTAGGAAGAAATTGCAAACGAGTGTCTCGAAAGCTATACGTGTAGCTTATAGGTTTCTCTTTAACAGCGGATGCAGGTGTTGAGTCCAGTTGTGTGCTAAAGTATTAATAGCACCAAGCTCTTGCGCGATATGATATGAGCAGCAACCTTGGAGAACATTTCTGTTAGTTGAAATGTAGAAATAATAAATAATTTAGTTTTAAATTATTTTTCAGCATGAGCTGGAATTATACTCCTTAATGTGTTGCTACTAATAGTTCAAAGCTCAAAAAAATAAAAGCTCTGCTAAAATATCGTTTTACTTTATAAAGTGTTTTTCTAATGTTCCGTATATTCTTAGTTTTATCATTATTTTATTAATTTTTTTTTTATTATTTTAGTACGATCAATAATGTTGTTTAATTTGAGTTATATACGTTATGCATAAAATTTCCTCGGCTAGAGCAAGTGAACTTGTAAAAAAAACAAAAAGATTCCTAGTATACTGTTGTCTGTAACACTATACAACAGTATTGGAAGTACGATTAGAAAAACTCAAATGAATGCATCTTAGCTAGAAACAACAAAAAACATCAATAATATCAAAGTAAAATTTCTTATTTTAGATTACGTAAACTTATGAGGGCTGTTAAGATAATATAACGTAAAAGCAATAAGAAAGTTACAATGACAGTAGGTCTTCCAATTTACAACAAAACCTATCAAACATGTTTCGAACCAAACTTCGCTAATGGGTCTCTCTATAACGTAAGTTATGAACCACTGCAAAATATTAGCGTCTTATAGGCAATGCTTCTCGTAAGGGTTTCCTTAACTTACGTAAGCTTTATTGAATAAAGGACTAAGTTATTAATTAGTACATAGTTCGTATAATTACCACACAAGTAAGATCATTAAAGTGAACAAAGTGGCATTAAAATTTAATCAGCTTCTTTCTTTTTTAAAAGTAAAATATGGGATATTTTTGAAATCTAAATCGGATTAAGCTAAGAAGTTATTAACAAAGTGGGTAAATTATAATTGTTGCAAATCTAAATTTTAGAAATCTGAAACTTCGAAATCTAGCAAAATATCGTATCTTAATTTTTGGGACGTTGTTTTGAAATTGCAAAAATAAAAATTTTTTAAAACTCTGAAACTCTCGACTTTAAGGAACTTTTAAACAATAAGACTGTAAGCAGAATCTCTTGAAAGACTTGCCCAAAAATTTAGAACTTTACTCAATATAAACAATTTTAGTTGGTGAAAATTGAAACATTGGAATCTTAAAACTAAAAAACTCAGAATTTTTAGCTTGAAGGATACTATATCAATAAGTCTTAAGGTTTTCAATATAGGAAACGTGCAGTATGTGCAAATTTGAAAATTGGTAACTAAGACTTGGAAGTTAGAAGCAGAAAAACTATCAAATCTATTAAACTTCAGGATTTGCTAACAATTTGAATTTTTTAAAATTTATTACTTGGAATTTATTCCTAAAAGTTAGTAATTTTAACCCTTAAGAAGGTATACTTCTCTTAAGACATTCTAAAACATTGAAACTGTGCATCTATGAAGCTATGAAATGTTGGATCTCCAAATTCCCTAAAACTTTCGCAATCTCGAAGTTTATTAATGATGTAAAAATATTGAAGCTTTGAACCTTCAAAAGCCTGGCAACTGAAAAACTTAATGTTTATACAATCCCTTTCTACAAAAAGGCAATGCATAATTTCATAATTAATAATTCAGTATTATAGTATCCCAAGCAGCATTTTTAGTCATCGCTATGTACCGGCAACTACCGGTGGAACTACTAAGTTTTTGCCACTGGTCACAAACACGTAATTGCTACGGTTTTGTTACGTGCTTGGAATCAAAATGGGGAATAATCTCTAGGTAGCAGATACATTGCAGCAACCTCTCTGGAACTTGTCCAGCTACGTAGCGGCGTAGTAATTACTACTTTCGTGGATCTTCTTTTCTCTTTGACACATCGTGTCGCGTGGTTGCTCTCTCTTACTCTCGTAACTTAGCAAATATTCTATCGTTTTCTATATTAATGCTGCGATCGTGTCACAAAATGGATTACTATTTTATTTGATACACATGGTAGAAACCATTTTTATATTATTTCTAAGGCACAATTTATTATTTTTATTGAAGGTTATACAGTAAAACATTTATTAACAATATTACCAAATTGAAAATTGATTAATGGTCTCCTACATTTTACAAGTAAATAAAGTAGTTTACGAAAAATCACTTTAAAGTGATTCTCCTGGGTAGCAAAACCTTAGTTTTAATTTCAATACTACTGAAAGGTTCCGTGACATTAAAGGACTAAGCAATGGTTTCAGACTGGTGGCAGGAACTTTCAGTATGACTTTAAAATAATTATACTAACAATGGAAGCTTGCAACTGACGTGACGCTCATTTCAAAAATTATTTTTTTAAATAAAAGTAAATCATAAGTAAATTAATAGTTAATCAAAAGTTAAAAAATAAATAAATACGTGTTTCTACATTTAATCTCATACGGCTTATTTAAAAAATAACAAATTAACACAAACAAGACGCAACGCATTTACTTGAAATAAAAACGTTACTCGCAACAAACAGGGTGCCCGCATGGTTAACGTAGTACCTTTATACACGGTGGGCCTAGTGTTCGATTCCCACTAGCTCCGTTACTTTTTTTTAAATTAGTTTTTTAGTAAAAATGCATCCCTGTTTACAGTTGGGATTTTCTTAGACTTTTAAATAACACAATAAAAATTATTATGATTATAAGTCGTGTATTGCCTAAATCGTAATTGTAACTTTCTCTAATTATTATGCAGAGAATTGGAACAAGAACCTACGAATAATATATAGTTAACAGTTACCATAAATTTAATAAAATGATTTATTTATATATCTTCGAATAATTGACATAACGTTTAGTATTTATTGCTTTTTAAATTATTCCTAAAAAATAAATCAAAAACTATAAACCTGCAAATTTACATTTTGAAATCGGCGACTCTTCAACTGTAAGATCCTTGTAAGTGGCAATACCGTTCCACATACTTTAAAGGTTACTCAGACGTAATGGAACTACATAGTTCTAATAGATAGTAGAAACAACTACATAATTACTAAAATAATCCCAACTGAAGTAATTAAACCTATCAAGTCATAAATTTAGTTGTAGTTACGTAACAACTACTCAATCAAAGTTCCAATCTCAGTTAGTGCTACTTATTGTTAGATGCTGCTTGGGATATGGTAGATCCTTTTCTTTCGTTAAAAGACATTTCCATTTTGTATTAGTTTTAATAAAGATTACTGTTTTTTAGTCGTTCTTCGTTTTCTAAAAGACGCCATCCTTAAATAAAGAATAATTTAAACACTTTTTGTGTAATTTTAAAGTTCTTCAAAGTTATTTTAACCTATCACTTAACTATCAGTGACGTCTAGTAGTTCATTGTTCATATGATTCAATTAATCCGTTACTAATTTTCACTGAAATGCTCAATAGCGAACGTCCAGAAATTTTCTCGTTGGTCTTTCTGAAGAGAGCACGTAACATCAAAAGCTTTCCATTGACTAATAAAAAATCCTCTCGAAATAATTTCTAGAAGTCACTTTTGGTAACGGAGCGTTATAGCAGGAACAAAAACCGTATCTGTTACTATTTAAAACACATTTTCATGCAATCACCGATCACGTCTGAAAAGTGGAATACCGTGTTATTCAAATTCTAATTTTCCAAGCGATTCTGATAGAAAGTTCATACATTCAATAATTCTTCAACGCAATCTAAAAAACAGGTTGACATTTTTCCAATGAAATTCTTCAATATTCGGTTATTAAAATCGAGATATTGCCACAAAAATAAATAAAAAAACTAAAACTTTAAAGTTTTAATTGCATTCTAAAAATTCCTGAAGTGAATATTTAAAAAGTAATCCGTTTTTATTAAATCCTGAAGTTCCAATCTTAAATTTCCGATAAATGGAAGGAAGATACCTAGACATCTTTTTTAAATATTTTATAAAATCTTTATTTAAAGTTAGTATTTTTATTATTTTTGTCAATAAATGCAAATCACATCACCGCCACCCTAGTTATTTAGATTCAATGTTGGTAACAAAAATGAGTAAATTTCCATATTTTTAAAAAGTATAATCGAGAATGAAATGACAGATACAGTGTGTTCCATAACGTTGGATCCATATGGGAAAATTTATTAATGTTCTGATTGGAGAAAAACTTTGTGGGGGCAATCACCTCTGCTTTCAAAAATACTTGAAATACGCCAGGTCCAAGTTGACAGGTGGAAGCTAGGAAATTTTATTTTTGATTTTCTAATCTGCAAACCTACATAAACAGTACTACGTATATCTCAGGTCGGCTTATTGTTTATAAATTATTTTATAATCTTTTATCTATTTTGCTCTTTTATGAGACTTTAATAATGTCCATCTCAATTGTGTTCTTTTAAAAATCTATGGATTTATAAAAAAATATTTGAGCGAATGGTATACTTGCTCTTTTATCTTTTACTGTATTTGAATAAATGTGAATCTCTATTTATGTAGCTTGAAACCTCAAATTTGACATTTGGTTCCTAACCTAACCTTACAATGTGAATATCCTGTAAATTTTGATTTTCTGTTAATAGATATTTATATTGAACTTTTTATTATTTTAGGTTAAGAAAATGGTCACTTACAACTACACAGGATCTTTAAAAATTTATGGTAAGTTAACCTTGTTCAAAATTGCTCTTATAGAACTGATTTCACTTTTGATTCTATTTAGAATAACACTAGCATTGCCCTTGTTATCACTTTTTACTTTGTCACAAACCTGGTATCTTGACGCACTTTATGTTTCCCTTCTTTCAGCCTGTTGTCTGGGAAGATCACCACACCGGAATCTGTCTACTGCTTATGAGATTCTTTAACTTCCTGCAGGATACAATGCTCTGCCGAAGCTAAAATGTTGAGATAGATCGTACCTAAATATTTTTACTTTTTTGACATTAGCTCTTGAATAATGTTCAAGACTAGAATTTATGATTGTCCTTTTTTCTTTGTGTCGGATCAGCCGAATACGTCTTCTGCACGCTGCACTATTGGTGCGTAATTTTACTTTATTTATTTATTTCTTTTAAATATTATTAATATATTTGTTTGGAATAAAATATAAGCCTGTTTTACTGTTAAACTTCTTTATTAACTTTTACAGGGATCAACTTTTATACAACCTTTTTGTTTTAAAAACCCATTTCATTTTTTTTATTTACTTAACAACATCTTAGTAACTATCGATTATTTTAGATTGCAATTATTTTTCATATCTTCTTGTTGTTTATATTTCAATCAAAACTTGTTGCCTGCCTTTGGTCATTATTTTAATATCCTAATTATTGTAAACTATGTAATTTCATTTCAAGACAGATATTGGTATGACAATAACCGTAGTCAGGGCTATTTTTTTTATTGTGACTGAAATATGTAATGTTTTATAATTTTACTAAACTAATACATTTTCGTTTTTCAGAAATAACTGCAAGTGAAAAACTTATTAACCCAAAATAACTTCCCTAATCAAATTATTATTATGTATATACCAAATCAATAAAATCAACTCAAACTTTTTCATTCATGTTATGATAAATTCTTTATAAACGTTCAAATGGTAATTATTAAAAATAAACGGCAAAAAGTCAACACTTAACGTTTCTTTATTGGATATCAACAAGAATTCATAAATCATCTAACAAACTCTTTTTTAACTTCAACAGCTGAAGCAATTATTTTTAGTAATATTATGATAGACAATCATTACACTATAATAGCGTCACAAGGGTTTGGTGACGTAATGAGTGTTGTCTAGATTGCAGTATGGTAAAGTTTACTTTTTCTGCATTAAAGTAAAACGCCGCAATGTGCTTTGTATGTGGCAAGTGCAACATCATACTTTAGCCTTGGAATGTCCACACAAAATATACCCAGAATATTTACATTACGATATTTGCTATTTTATCTTTATGAATTCGTAGATGGCCAAGAATTAATATTTCTGATAGTACTTTAGGCTACACGATTTCTTCCTAGCAGTCTATCTAGATTCCAACTGAGGAAGACGTGTATGATATATAATTGTGGTATTACTATGCTAGTCTCTGATAGAACAAATTGTGATAAATTTGTCATAGTTTCCAATAATCGAAATGTGTTTACGGCCAAAAATTACGTGACTACTGTTTTGTGGGTTGCCGGTTAAAAATCACTCTGCAAATAAATAAGTGGCTTGGACATTAGTTTTATAATGCTAAATGTACTGCGAAAGCCTGAAGATGCTGTCATTTTCCACTTTTACCAACGATTTGTTACTTTAGCTTTAGCAATCGCTAGACCGCCCTTTGTATTGGAAAAACCAAAATGACACCCCTTGGAGGAAAATTTGGAGATTTACTAAACCGTCATTTCCCTCTTGATGAGCATTCTCAAATTCTCGTAACGTATTAGGCGTTACCAGAAGTTTTAAATAAAGTGCCACTCCATCAACCTTCGTATTTAAATTTTCACCATTTTGAAAAAGCCAAGTTGATGTGATCAAACAATATTTTCATGTTTTTTCGAATAATCGGAGAACTATAATTGAATAACTTTTGGATTTCCGAGATACTCTTTGAATATTCGAATGTATCCGATTCGATCCTTATTCTGCATAAAATATCCTTCTGATCCGGGATTTCTGGTATCTAATAGCATCAATACCAGAGTATACCGTATTTAGATTTTGCGTGATTTTGCCAATCACACAAACAAAGGCAGTGGTGGTAGTCTGTCATAGTAGTCATTCAAAATGATCTGTATTGCTCTATCTAATTTCGGATTTCTAAACAGCAGATATTTTGAGTTCTAAGATATTAGTTGATATTAGTTCTAAGACATCTAGTGCTAGACTAAACAAAGAGAAATGTGGGATAAAGATGTCCAAAACAGAAGCAAAAGTCTAAAGTCTGTCAATACATAAATTACATACAGAATTAGCTTTCAAGAATTCTGAGAGCTTCACCCAGTGTCAGACTGAACCTGACAGAATACCATCCATTTTTACTATACATATATATTTCTCTGGTTAGTATTTTCTCATCCATCCGACATACATAACCAAATTATTTCAGTTGTCCTTTTACTAGCGTTTGCTATATACAAGGGGAGGCTGATAATTGATCTACCTGCAGCATTTATAATATTATTTTAACATAGTTAGCTATGGTGCCATCAAATTAATAAAAATGTTATCATTGAACATCGGACCTTAATAAAATTCCTTACCAAAGGAGGAAATTCACTATCGTAAATTCGAGAACGCATGTTAAATGTGTACGGTGATTCTTGCCCTTCAGAATTTATCATAAAATTTTGGTCGAATCAATTTAGACAAGGCCGTGAGAGCCTGGAAAACTATTCCCGTGCTGGACGTTCTGTTTCGGCAGTTATGGAAGAAAAGTGGAAAAAGTAAAAAATTTAATACTCTTTGATCGCCGAATTAAACAATGGGAAATCGCCAGGGATGTGGGCATTAGTATCGCAAGGGTGAATGAAATAATTCACAAACAATAATTAAGGAAAAAGGAAAGAAAAACTGATTAAAAGAATACTGATTTTGCACGATAACGCGCCTGAGCATACTGCTCAAGCTTCGAGGGCAGCTTTACAAAAAACGGCTTCGAACAAATAGACCACACCTCTTATAGTCCAGACTTAACCCCTTGCGACTGTTTTCTCTTCAGAAAGCCGAAGAAATACTTAAGGGGGAAATAATTTGCAAACGAAAAAGAGATGAAAGGTGACAGAGCATTTTGATAACAAACAAAAAGAATATTATTAACGGTATGATGTCGTTGTTTGATAAATGTAAGAAATGTATTTCCCTATCAGGGGACTATATTGAAAAATAAAGAAACAACTGCCACGTCAGGCTTTTATTTCTTAGTTAGGTAGATTATTTATCAGCCTCCCCTCGTATATTGGGTTACTTTTGACTTGTTCTCTGATGGTTTCGTTCCTAATTCTGCCTCTTTTGTTTTCTATTTTCTGTAAAAATCTCTTGTCCATTGCATTTTTTCTTGATTTATTTCAATTTGTTATTGTCCATGTTTCGTTGATATACCATGGGACCAAAAGTTTATATTACAGATGTGAGAGGAAGCGAACAAAGTGCATACTTAGTATGAAAGAAAGAGATATTTATAATGTATCTAATAGTCTAGTAGGCCGAAACTGTATGTTTTGAAAATTATTATAACATTAAAATTTTCAAAACATAGAGTTTCGACCTACTACAATATTAGATACATTATATGTATCTCTTTCTTTCATACTAAGTATGCACTTTGTTCGCTTCACGTCTGTTATATATAATTGTGGCCCCATCGGTATATTATATAGTCTTGCTATTTTCTTCATAACTCGTTTTATATGATTTGGTACTTCTCTTTTCCCAAAACTGTTGTTTTCATTATGTAGTATACTTTCCCTGCTTTCCCCAGTTTTTTTCACTTATTTCTTTGTCCATCTTACCATTTTCTTCTATTACTGAAATACTTATAGCTTTCGACCTGGTTAATTTTCTTTCCCTGTATTTGTACGTTACGTGTTTTTTATTTTTGATTTTATCATGTTCTTTGTTTTCCTATTTTGATTTTTTTATTACACTTATTACCTCGTTTTTCTTGATTTCTTCAACATTTTCACTTTTTTCTATATCCTCTTCTTCTTCTTCTATAATTCTTGTCGAATCTTCTATTAACTCTTTCCAGAATTCACTACGTGTCACTCAGATAATGTAACGCATGCTTTTAAACGATTTCACATTATTTCAAGTTGCTAACAAAAAAAAGCGGGGCCCCCTCCGCTGTTTGTCCGGTGGGCTCCAATAACGCCAGTCCGACCCTGGCTTCACCATAATGAACTGTACGTTCTGATATCTCAAAATCACTAATCTTTTTCCGCATATCCTATGTAGATTCTATGTGTCTTTTGTTCACAACTTAAGTTTTTTCCATAATGAATTGCAGCGTGTTAAAAATTCCATTCACACCCTTTTTTCAATGTGTTGTAATATACTATATAAGGGGTATAGTAAATTATATCTATATGTACTATAAAAACTCCGGATTAGTTGACAAAGCCACGTGGATTTCTGATTACCACAAATAAATGTTAACAAAAACGAGAAAATATCATTTAGTGTGGTGTGCGTTCTTTATTTAGTGAGCTTTTTCCCATAATACACTTACACGCCCAAATCCAACTAAATAATTTTATTCTCGTTCTAACGAGCCACTCTGGCAATCAGATTTAAACGGCAGATCAGAACAATAAAAGCGTAGAGAGAATATGGTGATTAAAACGCACGCGGCACAGTTCAAAAAATAACATGCAGCATTCACACACACATTACAACGTAATCCAATTTACAAACCACAATCAACGGTAATCCTTTTTGTGAATCTCAACAATTGCACTGGACAAAGGAGAGCGAGCGCCCGCACAACTCTCCACGTCCCTTTTACTGGACAACGACGCAACCCTCTTACAAACGACGAGCAAACCGCTACTAAAACCGAAAGAGAGAGTATTATTTCAAAAGTAGTTTCTAATTGATTAAGACGGGAGAAAAGGCTATTATTTTAATTCAAAATAGAAACAATAGTTGGAAATGAGCATTTTGATGCTGTTTCATTTATTGGGAATTTCTTCTTGTTTGCTCATAGTTTCATAGTTGTAAAACTTGGAGCAAATTGTTCGTATTGTGGCAATAATTCCGGCTAATAAAAGCGATAAATATGGAAATGAGACTGGTTTAAATCAAATACTATTTGTACAATTTTGTTTAAAGGTCTCTCTGCAGCCATACCGGTACATAGCAATAATGTGGAAAACTTATATGCTATTAATTAAAATTCGATGCAAATTGCAGACAATGAAGAATTTACAAACAAATAAATGCCTTTACTTATAATAAAGTAATTTAGAACAAAGCACTACATTTTTCATGCTTTTTCGAGAATTGCATGTAACTACCAAAATAGAGTTAATTATAACCTGGCTACCTAGAAATTTGTTGTTCTCAGTTTTTAAATGGTAAAAGTAGAGCATTTTTTCTATCGCTAAAATTATGGTAATACTATAGCAGTGGATTTAAATACTCTTGAATAATTACATAACGTAATTTCTGTATTTTAGATTTAAAAAAACGGCAATGTATTGATTTTTTTGTGAAGCCAGACTTGATAGAGTTTTGAACATAACTAGAAAAATTCTATCCGAATCTGGCGTATTCTATCCGGCACATCTTCTGAAACAAACTACCCACATCTTGAATGAAGGGAGGTCATAGAAAGAATGTCAATTTCTTTAAAGTATAAATAATAATAATAATAATAATTCCTACAACCCATAACCTGTAAACCAGGCCCCAGAAGCTATAAGCTTGTGCGGGAGGGAGGGGGCGATTATTATTACGTAGGCCCTATGTGCGGCTGCAGCCGACTTACAGATGGAACAGCGCAAATCCCACATTTGTGTTACAGCTAAGGAAAACTGCAGAAAACCTTAACCAGATCTGCCAGCACCGGGAGTCGACCCCGGGTCGCCTGGGTGAAAGTCCGGCACGCTAAACATTACACTATCAAGGCTGTAAATAATGGAAGATATAATAATAATAATATCCGCCTATTGTTACCATCAGTTTTACTGCCCATCAGTAGAATAGACAATAATCTGTGCCTTTCATGAGTCATCTCAATTCCAAAACTCTTACATTTGGCTGTCAGAGAGCACCAAAGTGACTTTGGAACATTCATTCCAGAAATGATGTTATAATACGCATCCTGAAATCAAGTGGCAACGATATTAGTTTCTAGCAAATGGGTGAACACGAACAGTCCTCCGAGCAGTTTAGAATAATTCCCAAGTGGATTCTACAATCCATAAATTCCTGATCAGTTTATAACAAAATGTATATCGAAGACTTTCCAATATTTGTAACTGATTCCGATTACAAATCGGTCACCGATTGCCTGTATAAATAGGCCAACGGTATATTCTGGCCTAATTGTAACATCCCTCAGAAGCTAGTCCTATTATAATGCATGTTATAAATAAATCGAAATTTTCAAATTGCTGGAAAGTAGCTCTGGTCAATCCTTTACCAAAGACAGCGTCACCAAAGGAATTCAAAGGATCTAGACCAATTAGTATCTTACAGACTTTCGCAAAGATACTAGAAAGGGTGATTGAACAACAATTGCATGGACATGTGGAGAAATTTAATGTATTGCCAATGACTCGTTCGCGATTTAGACGAGGTTGCGGTTGCAACACGGCTTTGTTAAGTGTTATAGATGATTTGATTCGAGCTACGGATCAAAGAAAAGTTTCAATTGAGGTACTTCTGGATTTCAGTAAAGCATTTGACATAATCGATCATCGATCATACAGTTCTTTTAGTATTGCTTCATTACATTGGTCTTGGAAGCCGAGCATTATCTCAGCTCCAAGATTACTTGAGCAATTGTTATCAAACTGCAATTTTGAATCAGTAAAGGTCTGATGCTTTACCAATTATGTCTCGAGTGCCGCAAGGATCAATATTAGGCCCCTTATTATTTTATATTTATACGTCGCAATTTTCTAATGTATTGAAGTTTTGCAATTATGATTTCTACGCAGACGATCTACAAAACATTTGACATAGGATCTATTAAGAGCATGTGATTGTTTTTTTGGTAGAGATGGTGACCGATCAAAAGTACTCAATAGCATAGTTGTTCAAATAAATAACGAAAATATACTTTCCCTACTGAGTCGTGTCTGTGTTTGTAGCGTATTTGTGTCAAGAGTGTGCATCCGTTAAGTATGTGTTCAAGTGTTTCGGGTTGCTGTATACCTTTTCTACATATATCATTGGTAATCGTGTATATAATTGTAGTTAGTTCTTCTAGTGTGCTTATGTTGTAATGTTGAATTTTCCGTGGAAGAATGACGTTATTGAAAATTGTTGTAAGGTTTGTTAATTTTTTGTTTTGTCATTGTCTAGGGATGTATGATTGCGTAGTTGGATTCTGACCTTCGTATAGGACATATGCCGTATCGTATTCTTGTTCTAGTAAGGTTTCGATTTGCTCAGCGCTTTCTGCTACCGGCTTGTTTGTTATTAAGTGATTGATATTGCTAATATTTAGATTTTCATTTTCTGGTGCTTTTGGTGTTACTTGTGTCCGTATGTGTTGATTCTGAGTCGTCCCTGTTTATATCATCATTATTTTCTTTTGTTAGACTGCTTTCTGTTTCAGACTTAATTATATTTATTAGTAATTCGTGTAGAAGCTTGTTACGATATATTGCTGTTCTATCAGCAATGTTTTGTGCAAAAAGATGGCTTAGTTTAGTGAATTCTTCGATTAATATTATAGGCATTTCCTGCCTATATTCGACCTTGCTTCTACTGTGTATATTTAGAATCTCACTTATAAAAAGGTCGTTTTGCATATCTTGCAGTGCAGACATTTCGTCGAAACCGGTTCATAAATATCGAAACCTACAGAACCCAGAACAAAACCTCCAAAATTCACTAAATACATTCGACCTATTTGTAATAAAGCTCCAAGACATGACCTTGATGATGATGAACGTTTGGGAAATTTATTCAGTTTTCCGAATATGATTAAGCATTTCGTCAGAAATGTTTACTAAGGTTAACAAGATCCAAAATTCCGAGTTTTTGATTTCTGTTGAGTTTGGTTCATCATTCTAAAAAGTTTAGGTCTTTGGGCCAATGTTCGATATTGTTCATTTTAAAAAGGCTAGGTTTTTTAACCAATTTTGGATTTCGATTATTTTAAAAACGTTTTTGATTTTTTTGTGAACTGCGTTAGCATTTCTGGGGAAAATGCTTATTATAATTCTTGTTCATGGCGATAAACTGACGATGACGTATACAAATGACGATCAGAATTAGTCAGATTTTTGACCTCGATTGTGATCTTAGTATGCATCGGCGCTGAAAACTGTAGGTTAGTTCAGTTTTTCACCCTGAATAAAATGGGGTATTGCACAATAGCGGCCATGTAGGGGACTGATCTCGTCGAAATGTTCCAACACATTTATTTTACGTTTATTAAAAAATAAAAACTAGATACTTTGTCACGTATTTGCCACTTTTGATAACCAATCCAACACCTCATTCTAATTTATTATGGTTACCGTAGTCTGAGCCGTCTCCCATAATGTTGTAAGAGCTCCATAAAAAATAAAATCAATAGGGGTGTTAATATCGCTAGTAACTTTTTAAAGCTAACAGAAAGAATAAATTAAAAAAGCTAAGAAACACTGTTTGACCAATGAAATAGCCTTTAATTATTCTGTACAATGGCGTATCCAGAAATCTAAATTGGGATGGGGTGGGAGCTTATTGTTTTATAGAACAATAAGCTCCCACCCCAATTATACAAGTTAGAGTTATACAATTTCCACATCAATTTAATTTAAGTCGAACAGATATTCAAAACAAAATTTTGTTGAAGATTAACGTTACCAACTAACGTTACTGATATTTTTTCGAACGTTAAAGAGCGTCTTATGAGAAGCTAAAAGTGGCCCCCATCATATTCAAATATTTTAAAACGTGAGGATTGTAATGATAACAATATAAATTTTTATTTAAAAAATAAAACATTTATTTTGGCCAATATCTTTTTCAGCAATTATTCTAAACTACTTAATGACCAAGAACAATCAAATTGCAATAAACGAAAATTAAAAATCTCAACTCTAATAATTAAATTCGATAATATTCATAAATGTATTAAATGAATTCAATAATCGGTGTACTTTATACGTACGATGGTTTCCGGAGAAGAGCAACGTCACTCCCTTGCCCTACTCTTGTTCATGGCTTGTGTTGCAGTGGGAATTGTATCGGGATTACTTAACTACCTGATATATCTTAAGTAAAGTATTATTCAATTAAATTCAAATGATATTACCGACATCTGGAATTTCTCGCTAACTTTTTAAAGCTAGTAGAACCAGTAATTTAAAAAAAGGCCTAGGAATTAGCTTTTTGGTATTTAAACAGACTTTAATTATAAATATAGTAGTTCTGCTTTAATGGAACTGTTAGCTTTACGGACGTGCCGATATACTTGTCTTTGTGGGTGCTTAATTTGTATTGTTTATAAACGATTAGCAAATTATGATAATTCATTAGATTTTCATCAAGTAAAACGAAGTAGATATATCGTAACTTAGAAAAAAGATCGTAGCGTTTTGAAAACTTTAATACAACTGTGAGTATTTAAGGTTTGTATTCATAAAAACGTAGTCATAATAACCTTTGTTAATAGCAAAGAAAACAATTTTTCTTAATTTACACCACTCCCCACAAAAAAAGAATAATTAAATTTCTAATTAGCCGTATTCATTACACAAAAGCATTACAAATGAGGGATATTAAATTTAAAATGAAACATTCTAATTAAGTGTACATCCTAGATATTAAAAATAAAAAAATATTAAAAAAGAAAGAAATTCAAGCAAGTTAACAACACACATATTTAACCTTATTTCTACCTTGACATCTTTATTTAAGTTATATAAACACACCGTGTAAACCATCTTCATTTCTACCTCTCCCTCGATTTCAGCTCAAAGAGAAGCTGCAGTTAATCTACTACTAGACGACATTTTTAATCCGGCAATTCTTAACTAAAGACCAAGGGGGCGATGAAACGTTAACTACAATAGGTGTAAGTGAGATGGGAAATGCGAATTAAAAAGAATAAGGGGAAGTAAACTAAAGAAAACGATGATGAAGACAGATTGAGTTGAGGACAGAGGGTGGCTTAAAAATCACTTATGTCTCGCTAAAATTCTCCTTTTTTTAGACGTAGTATATAACGGAAAGGATATAAAAAGTTTTTGTTAATAAAATATATTAAATAATTTAGTTTTAAAATTCAATTTTATTTAATTCTTCTTTTTATAAATTTTAGCATTTAAACTTTTAGTAAATAAAAATGCGTAGCAAGACTTTAAAGCTTTAGAAGCTTATTTAATCAAAATTATATCTGAAACCTCTTTTAATAGCCACTACCAAACCATGTTGAATTTGAAATTTAATTTCAATTTTTCTTAACATCGATTTACTCATTATTATTATTTTTCAGCTGGAATAATCGTATTCAGTTTTGTGATTCGACGCTAATTTTGAGTGTTATACAACGTGAGGTTTCCTTAATTTAATTTTGTATCGTTAGGTATGTCAATGCTCACACAATTGATTGATTTATTGATTCGGCTTTGTAGAGCTACTATTTACAAAGCCTGTACCATAAGCTCTAATTTATAAGATCGTCGACGCATTCATTTGAAAAAGGTAGGTTGGTTAGGTCTTTTACAGCAGATCTTAGAATTGTTGTAATGGTCAGAATTCTTCTTGGTGCTCCAAAGGATTTCATCTAGTAAATGGTGGGACTTATGTTAATGATGTTTTCTGCCTTATGTTGTACTTCCTTTGAAGTTCTATTACTCATTGAATTTTTATGAAATTCTAGAACATAGAAACTCGACATTTAAATATTGCTACTCCTGAATAATTCTCCAAATTGTCGAAAGTTTATGCACATACAAATCTATACAAACAGAAATTCTGCAGATCTAGACTATCAATTCTAAAATCTCACATCTTAAAAATGTATGGAAATCTCAATTATTTAATTTATGAAAATCGAGAAAACTCTGATTAGAAACACTGAAAGTTCGAAACTAGAAAATTCTTTTGATGTAAAATAGTTCAACCGTAACAAATCTAAATATTATATAAAAGAACTTCGATAAATAAAAGAAATGGATTTTATGCGTTAGCTACTAAGGCCTTCGACAAAGTTTGGATTGACGGGCTACTCTATAAATTAAAAAGGCATCTTCCCAGTCCTATATACCTACTCTTAAAATCCTACCTATGCGAAAGATACTTCCAAGTTAAAATAAATACCACATTCTCCGCCTATCATTTAATCAAAGCTGGCGTGCCACAAGGAAGCGTCCTTGGACCATTCCTTTATCTGATATACACCGCTGACATTCCTGTCTCCGAGAACACTATGCTGGCCACATTTGCTGATGACACAGCAGTCCTGTCGTCCCATAGCAATCCCATTCAAGCATCCTTAAAATTACAAGATCATCTCAATGAACTCCAAGACTGGTTTAAGCAATGGAAAATCCAAATCAACACCGACAAGTCTGCCCAAATTACGTTTACCACAAAACAAAGCAACTGTCCACAAGTAACTATAAATAACGTTCCAGTCCCAACAAAAACTACAGTTAAATACCTTGGCCTGCATTTCGACCAAAAACTCAGAGAGAGAACATATTAAAGAGAAAAAGACCCAATTAAACGTTAAACTAACAAAAATGAATCTACTCATGAGCTACTCATCTATAAGACAATCTTACGACCAATCTGGACATATGGAATAGAACTGTGGGTCTGCAGTAAACCCTCCAATAAAACTCCAAACTTTTCATACAGCATTGGTAGTGTAATGTCTGGCGTGCCGGACTTTCACCCAAGCGGCCCGCGATCGACTCCCGGCGCCGGCAAAGTTAAGGTTTTCTGCAGTTTTCCTTAGCTGTGACACAAATGTGGGATTTGCGCTGTTCCATCTGTAAGTCGGCTGCAGCCGCACATTGGGCCTACATAATAATAATAATCGCCCCCTCCCTCCCGCACAAGCTTATAGCTTCTGGGGCCTTGGCTTAGGTTATGGGTTGTAGTAATTATTATTATTATTATTATTTTCAATCGAAGACTCTCCGTATGATGGCTGCTGCTCCCTGGTACGTGTCAAACCACACCCTCCACACTGATTTTGGAATACCTTTCATAATCGAAGTAATCAACCTCTACGCCACCAAATCCAAAAATCGCAACGCCAGTTACAACAGTCAGCTAATACGTACACTATGCACTCAACCCTTAATCGACAGACGACTCCAACTAGGAGAACATGGAGAACCGTCAAGAGATGGTACCCAATACTCGCCAAGAATCATTCATTGTATTTACTCATTACTCGATTTATTGTTAGAGTAGATTGTAAATTAGCGTACTAATTAAAAAAAATAAAGCTACTAGATACTCATTCTGTTAACACAGTGATTCTCAACCTATGGGGCGCGCGAAGGGGGCGACAGGATACCAAAGGGGGTGCGCGAAGACATGAAAAAAAGACCAAAAGATTGGAACCAAAATAAGAAAAGATACATTCTGTTAATACGAAAATAAAATGTCACCCTTAAAATAGGTAAATGTATATAAGTAACACAAAAGGTAACTTCTCGTGAAAACGGGAGAAATAAGGTGAGGGCGATGGTGTTACCAAATGTGGCGTAATTTCGCTATTTGGTCCAAATTTTAATGTTGTTGCCGAATATCAGTAGCAAAAGAAAAATAGATATAGAAAAAAGTATTAAGACTCCAAAAAATCAATGGAAGGGGAGCGTGCTTAAAACTAATATGAAAAGTTGGGTCCCAAGTATTAAAAGGTTGAGACTGCTCTCAGTTAACAGGAAGATATATGAATCGTTTATCAATAACTGAAAAATTGTTAATCTTGATAGATGTTATAAATTTTAGGAATAAAAAACGAATACCCGTTGTGATGATTTCTAAAAGTGAGTGACACATTCTCGCAATCTCTTCCCGTAACATCAAAATATTATGTTGATATGAGACATCAGCCACACATTAGTAATAAAAACAGAAATGATAAAGTGGATGTTATTTATACTTATATAAATTTTGATCTTTCATGAGGTCTTTGACCGAATAAATAAACCGAGCTTTAAAACGGGATCCTTGGGAATCCACTTCGTTACATGGTAGAATTGCATCGTGAAAATACTCTAAAGCAATTTATAATTTCTACAATGCACACAAGTTCTCTTGCATTTCCGAGATATCGCAATAATACAAAATTAACACTAGTATGCAGTTTCAAAGTACAACTTGTTTTATAAAAATAAAGTTTTTAGCGCTATGAAACATTCTAACTTACTTTAGGGTATAACAATAGGTCTTACCCACATTTTGCTTTAATTTTTAAAAATGGAAGTAAGATTAGTTATTCGGAATGGTTTTTGTAATGTTTGCTATAAACCTTGTGCTGGGATTTATTTAATGCATGAGAACTTTTCTCTACATGCAGACACCAGAGCTTAATCCATGAAAATAAATGTACAACATAATAAAATGTTCATGTAGTACGAGTATCTTTTTATCGAAAATTGTTTAGCAATTGAATACAAATTGCCACGCTTTTTAAAGAACCATTGCAACAATTGTATTCATTTTATAGATTGCAATATTGAAATTCTGTCATTATTGACTCTAGCCCATGTTCCAACCAATAATAATCCAATTTTAAGAAAATGTAAGAACATCTTAAGCATCTTCCACTAAATTATATTCAAAACGGTGTAATCTTGTTAGCGACTTCCACTAGAATTTAATTTTCTATAGTACTTGGATTCTTCTGTCCAAATTTACCATTAAAGTCGAAGATATCTATTATCCGCTTTCCAGATTTCCTCTCGTTCAATTTAGCTAAAGAAAAATCCTGATATCCATACTCTATGTCCTGGCATGTAGATTGTGGGCCATGGCATGGGCCATGAGCTATGGGTGTTGACTTTAACAACGATCAATCGACAATAAATGAATGTACCAAAGAAAGAGCAAAACTAATTTTAATTAATAGAAATGGGTTGTCAACTGATATACATAAGGTGTTTAGAAGCATGTCATAGCACGATTACTCAATATCTTCGATTTCTGCTACCCAGAATATAATCATCTGTTTTTAATTCCTCTCTACGAATGGAGATATATTGACTTAACAGAACGTAAGGCAAATAGTTTATGTAAACGCAGCTCTCATTCAGTATTTTATAAGAGTAGTCATTATAAACAACGCATACCTTGTAACATACATACATAAAAATATAAAACTGGTGAATACAACTACCTTATATATAACTTGTAGATTTTGTTCTACTTGACTAAAAAGTGATTTTGTGCAAGAACAGACAGAAAGAAATTTCTACAGAATATTCTTGGTTATTTTCAAGTGGTTTATAATTTGATCAAAGTCGAAAACTAGCGAAGGAATGTCAGTAGAGGTACCGGCCGCATCAAAGGCTACAACGTCTTTTGTTGTATCGTTTCTCCGAATAACTAACCTATAGTTAGTTTCAAAGTGAATATTCTGTGTGCCAAAGATACGCAATGCTATCTTTATGGGAATTTCGATCAGACGTTGCCATTTTTATACAGTGAGCTATGACCTTGTCTATCTTTCAAACTAAATGGAATCCAAAAGATCTCAACAATTCTAAATATATTTTGCTAATAATTTTACGTAATACTACATTATTTGTTTCTAATAGTAACTTATCAACTTTTATCTTTTATCAGTAGCAGTAGTATAATAAAATGTGCAATAAATGAACATTTGCTTTTGGTACACACAATAATTATTTATTTCAAAGTTTAAAATAATTCCGGAAATATCTATGAACTGTTCGATTTAAAATTTTATTACCTATCATGTGCCCCTGCGGTAGGTAAATTTAGAAATATATCCTGAATTCAATACTTATGTGTATAATGAGTGTAAGGAATTTGTGGTTTTGATTGACATAAACTGCAAATATTTTCTTCTAAGTTATTCAGCAATTAAAAAGCAATTTCAGTAATTCTTGTGCAGAATATATTTATTAGAAGTTTGTATTTGTTCTTCGGAGCGTGTTAACACTTTCTAGTTGCGATTATTTGTACCGTCTTGGATGTAGTTTTTCCAATATTGTTTGGAACCTTTATAAAATAAGAGTTGTTACCAACAAAATAGGGACTGCTTATTGAGAAACGGTAACAACCTTTAACCGCAGTTTAATCTGTCGGCTGCCAGCTAACTAGTGGGAGGTCGTGGGTCTCACTAAAGGTCTTCTGTAATGGGCGCCAAGAATCGTCTAAAATAGCTACAGTAAAATTTATTTAAGCATTAAAATAGATTTATAATAAAATAAAATGTAGGAAAAATTTAACGCGTCTACAGGTAACGATCAGATTGCGCAATCATCAACTCCAGTAGTGAGCTATTCATCTCTTACGGAGCAAAGCTAAAGCGTACTCACTCGCAAATATTCCTAACAATATAATACAGTGAATAATATGTGATAAAATTTATATATATGAAGCAGATATCAAGATATAAGTGCTACATGCACACTGGTGAAAAAGCATTTAACACATAAATTTATAATATACAAATGTACAGATATGTTTTATATACCAGAAGGATTGTCATAGATGTTGTAAATAGTTGCCACAACATAACCAACTCACGATACGGTGTCTGTACTTAGAGCTGAAGAGGATCGTCACCAACCAGCTCGAACGTAGCGTGATCCCAAATAACAGCAACCAAATCTGCGTAGTGGTCTTAACAACCCAGATATACAACGTATAATTGTTATACAGCAAGTTATAAGATGAGTAAAGGATAAACCCAAACTTAACAAAAAAAAAAAGGTCTGTAACAAATGAATCAAATTAGCAGAATGAACATCACAAACACTTTATAAATACCTTCGTTGGAATTTGACCTTCAGAGAGATTTATATCGCACCCATATAACGACGATTATACATAAAAACCTATCGAAAAAATTAAGTATAAGAGACTGAATGATAGAAAAGTTAACCGATAAACTTACGAAAAGGTGTGCTTCTATAACCTCAAAAGGACAGACGGAAAATATTCCATAACGGTACCAATAAACTGGAAAATCAACGCTAAAACTAACCCCAAAACTGCACTAAGCCATTTCCCAAGACACAACACAAAGGAAACGGATTAATTAGACGGCGATGTCCATCAAATTCTATAAACAGAAGTTCTTCACATGAGCAATCAAAACCAAGTGACAATCTCTTATCAAGACAGGAAATTGAGTTCCACAACAAAATGGCAACTACAGGGAGAGAAAATGCAAAAATCCCTAAACGCTATACAACTTAATACAAAAGCATAGCTATACAGGGTGCTACGAAATTAGCACTTAACAGAGGATTTAAAGTTAAAGATTTCTTCTACGATTTAAAGTTAAAGATTTCGTCTAAGATTTAAAGTTGAAGATTTCGTCTACGTTCTCTAGAATACCGCTTTACTTTTAGCTAAATCTAACAAATCCTCTCTTAACTAGTTTTTGGGCGTAAGTTGTATAATTGTAATCTGCTCTGAAAGCAATATTCGAAAAAAATCTAAAAATAAATTCTTCCCTACATTAGTTTCCAGTTTCTCACTTTTTTATAAAATGACTAGCAACAATAATAAGCCAGGCATCATTTAGAGAAAAGATACTTGTAAAGCTAGTTAATGTAGATATAATCGCTGTTGCTCGATAAGACTGGAAACGTCCTAAACCAGACTCTTAAACTAATGAAATCAAAAGAACCGAGAGCACTATATGGATGTTCATTGTAGCCTGTCTTTTTGACTATGAGAAATTACAAATTCTCCGTGTCTGTCTTTTAATTATATTGAATAAAATCTACAAAAAATGTCAAATACTAATTTTTATGCGCTTTTGTAAGAACCGTTTAACGATTGTAACGGAACTTTCCACATAGGATGAATGTGTACATTGAACTCGTACTTCTTTGAATGAATGAACACTTGGCACTCTTGGCTTGCAAAAGTAATATATTATTCACTGAAATTCGCGAACGGAATTTACACCTGAGGAAGGTCTATATAAGAAAAAAAACAAACAAAACGTTAGTCCAAAACGCAAATACCCTTTTTTGGAAATTCCGTAATGCATCGCGGGCGAAAAACTACATCTATGGATAAAAGTATGGTATGTAAAGTTTCATTAAAAAATATAAACGCCTTTAGGTGCAAAGGCAAAAAACTTTAAAGCTATCAGACCTAACTAACATATTAATGTTAAAATATAAACTGGGATACATATTTATCGTGTTTGATTGATTAACTTTTTGACCAATTAAATATCAAAAGTTGGGAAAATCAGTATTTTCCACTCCATTTTGAGGACAAAATTAACTCCGATTGCTCCCAGATAATTAAGTACGCTAAGGCTTACAAACGCATTTTACTACTTCAGGTAGACACATTAAAGCAAGTGTAAATCCTTCAAGGTACTAATCTAGTCCTTTTTGGATTTCCAAGTTCATCTGTCTTACGCAATGTATACAAATCAAGAAATTGCCCTTTTCTAAGCTTGAGAGAGAGCTAGTCATCAATTAAAAATTGCATTTCATTACGCAAAATACAGAAATTAGAAAATGGTAGGCCACATGTGCTATATATTGACATCAAAAGCATGCAATATATTTAATGGAATAAAAGCCATAGAAAGGAATAACCCTCAGGCTTTTACGGACTTATCTTTACTTACTGTTCATGTTCGTTTAATTTTGTTATGGGGATCCTAACTCTAATCATTGCCTTAAGGCTTGAAAACTAAAGTGTGGATTGCTGTAGACGTAAAGCATGGGGGTAACATTTAAGCTGAGTGTGAAATTAAACTCGACAAGAGATGAAAGACTGATATTGTTTCTAGAAAAGCAAGTAAGCTTATATGGACTTTCTGAACAAACGTAGATGTATACTGCATGTAACCATTATTTAAAATGCTACAGAACATTTCAAAACATAATATTGTAAAAATATTTATAAAAGAGTAGACGTTGGAGGATAACATAAACAAGACCAGCAGTTTGCAGAAATATTTAAAATTCAAGTAATACCTAAAGGTTTTATATCACATGAATATGGTTTATGTTTAAAGAAAGATCTCCATACATGTAGCGAGCATTATCTAGAAATAGGATGTGGTCGAACAACACATCTACTTTATTTCACTTACCTACTATGTTTTTAAGTTGATTAAATATTTTCGTGATTTTTGTCTAGTAAGTATAATAAATAATTACATAAAATAATTACACATTTATCTTTTGCACTGTCTCTAGAATTTTACAGTTCATCCCAAAAATGAAAGTGCAAGCAAAGCAACTGTTATTGATCTTAAACAGCTGAGCTATTCCACGGAATGCTACTATTATATTCACATTTGCATTGACTAGCTAATGAAGAGAAAGTTTATCGCTGATTGATTTTAAAGCATTTTTACAGAATTTTACAGCTATGATTTTCAAGTGGCAAGTTTTACAGCAGCTAAAAATAGTTATTCTAATAACTATCCTCTAAATATTATTCATTAATATTTGTAAGGACGAAAAATACAGTTTTTCGGACGAATGCGTGGCAGTGTCAAACGCAACAGTTCGAAAGGAAAAGTTTTCGTACGTGTACCATACATTATTTTTATTCGATTGTAATCAGTTTTAAAGAATAATTTAATATTTATTTTAAATGGTATTTAGGAAATTACTGTACCGTTCTGTTTCTTTTCTTTCATAGTAACCTTTGCCAAGCTTATTATATCACAGATAAAAAACAAATGAATATATTATAAAACTGTTAATTTTTCTTGTTGTTGTTCCATATACTATAAAATACCCTCATCACATTATACTACTTATTATAAGACATATTATACTATCTACATATTTTTTCTCTATGTATTATCATATTTAAGTTGCTTAAAGCACCAAAGTCTATTTCTTATCTATTTCTGACCAAGACCTTGCTTACTCCGGTCTTATCTCGGCACGTGGAAACCTTCAAACATCTGAAAGTCATGAAGCCTCACCTAATCACAAAGGCTATAAAAGGAACTGAAACTCTACTACACGGCAGAAAGTGAAGAGCATCGAGAAAGCGAACATCATCCATGCTACTAAGAAAGATAAAGTGGTCAGAACAAGCTATAGTTGATTATGGTAGTTACGCAACTTTCTCTAATGCTTGCAACTCAACAAGAAAAAACGTAAAGTATAGTTAAAGTGTAGTTCTTGCCGATTGTAAATGCCCAGTTTGTCGGACTTTAGAATAGTTTGGCAGATTTGTACTTTATCGTAAAGAAAAGATACTTCCAATAATTTGAAATAATTTGGTTTCCGAATCTCTAATATTATATAATTATTATAAATTATAAATAAGAATTTATATTATATTTATATCGTTACCTAATTTACCGACAACCACGTGACAGAATCAGGTTAAAATGCTTAACAAAAATATATAAATGATGAGGGCCCGTTTAAATTACAGTTTTAATTAATATAAGCCAGTTTTTTTACTTAATATTTAATAAAAAACGGTCGAAAGATAAATAATATAAACCTTAGTCTTAACCATAGTATTAAATAGTTTCATCCACTCTTGAAGAAAAGATCAATCTACGTACAATCGAATAAAAAATATGGTTTAGACATTTGCTTCTATTTGTTTTTGTGAGAGATTAAAAGTGCTAAACATTGAGTATAGTGGCATACTATAATCCAAATTAGTAGTTTTCTTCCGAGCACCTTTTTAAATTTTTAAACTGAATTACTTAAATCCTGTTTTTCATCTCTGGTGCCAGAAAAAAACAATGTAAATTGTGTATTAACTAGAAAGTTAAGAGCTAGTAGTCGTAGATTTTGATATCATTGCCATCATAATTGTTTTGGATTTTGGGCTAGTCATTTTTACTACTTTTTATTCAACAGTCAAAAACTCTAGCCCAAGAAGAAGCTTACGCGTACCTTGCCCAATAAATACTTACAGCAAGGTCATGACAAACTACTAAAAATAAAATAAACAATTTCCACAAAAAATATCAGTACAACTTGTAGCAAATCACTTTCTATTAGAAGATAAATCTACTTGATTTATAAAACGATAAACAAAGAACAGATTAATATGAACTTCCTTCAATAAAGCCTTAATTGCGTTGTACTTATTAGTAACAAGAGGTGTGTCAAACGGCAGTAGTTTGATAAATGATTTTATTATAGTAAATGATAATGAATACATCAAATCCAACGACGACACTATAGAATAAGGCTAGAGGATAAGATATCTACCACTGTCTTCTACATGCCTGATGCTTTGGAAATATCTTAAAACATGTATTTCTAGCTTCTACTAATAAAGAAAATTGACAGTTACAGAGGTCAATTAAAAGTATAAGATAATTGGTGATAAGACAAAAGAGCAGTTAGAAATGACTGCTTCAATAACATTTATGTAGGTTGCACCAATTCGCTTGAAATACCATGCTACCACCCTTCTTTGAAAAGCTTTTTTGAGAAAAGAAAAGAGGAAGAGAAAAGGCAAGGAAATTGAAAAAATCTTGCTAAAGCATATTGCCAAAATAGAACCTAGATGGTTTGGATATTCGTCAAAGAGTGTCGCTCAGCAAAAATTGTCCAAGAAGGTTGTTCAAAGAATCAAGAGATTAGCAAAGAATACTAACTCAACAATAGTCCAATATTTAGTCTTCAAGTTTAATAAAATTTAGAAATACATTTTACCTTACATATAATATTTTGTACCTTTTCAAGAAAAAAGAACTGAACTCCAATTCAACAAATAAAACAAACCCTCAAAGAATTAAGACGCAGTTTAATTTGAAAGAATTGTCTTTTAGTCTACCTTGAAGAAACCTTTTAGCAAAGATTAGTATAGGGCGAGATGTAGCCTATGAAATTGAATAGACGATGAATCTGATAAACAAATTCACACTAGCCACAGTGATTTATAAAGTCCCTTAATTACACCTACTGGATGATTGATACGTAGTGGATCATTCAATGTCAATGCACTGTTACGCAATATTAGTTGCGGCCTCGATTCCATTTTATTTTTGTATATATAACGTACGTGCCCTAAAACTGATTGGAGTATACATCATTATATGCCGCTGACATTTTGAACTACAACTGCGTGCAATATGAGCTTGTTTCCCTATTGTTTTTGCAAGTGTTGATCACGCGGGTGACTAATTTCTTGATTTTCTTGTCAAATTTTGGATAGATATAGGCAGACTGCCAATTCCCCGCCTGAATCAGTTTAAGTATGCAGCCGTATCTCAAAATGCGGTGTACAAGAGGAGAAACTTTTTTATTATTGATTTAATGGCCAAGCCATTCTTTATAAAAATTTACTTGATTCAAAACTATTAAAAAGTAAATAACAGAATTTTAATATTACTTACAATAAAGTAGAAAGTCTAAAAATGCATAATTTTCTAAGGAAAAAACGATGAAAGACGAGAATCTTTCAAAAACTCATATCACCCTATTTTTTGTTTTTGCAATTTATTCGTCAGAACAATAAGCAAATATTTTTAATGAATGTGCAAGAGAGGAGAAGTAGGGTATGAACACACTCTGTAATTAAAAAACTACTCTTAGGTAATTGATTTCAATAGTAGTAATTTTATTGTACATCATCAGTGAGCCATCGTTTCTTCAGTCTTCTGGGTAGTGCAGGAGGGATGTTTAGGTTGCATTAGGATGTCCCTGGAGGTTGTTTAAGAAACTTCTGATTAATCTCTGGATTTCATCTTCAACGTCGGTATGTATAAGTCATTGTGGAGAGTCTTGTTGCTAATGTACCAAGGGGTGTGAAGCATTATTTTAGATTGCAGTCTTTGGACTAACTTGGTATTTGATGGTTTGGTACATTCCCAGAGTTAGATCCCATATGACCATATAGGTTTGGTTATACACTTGTATAGAGAAATCGTGTTACTGTCGTGTTAAATGGTGTTAGCGTGTATGTAGTACCTATTAACCAATTCATTTGATGTAGCTTGAGAATGATTTGCGTTTTCATACGTTATTTATGTTATATGTGCTTTCCAACTGAGTCTTCTGTCCGGAGTTAGACTTAGATATTTGACCTTGCTTTTCTCATGTAAGCGAATGCCGTTGATTGACTACAGGACATTCAACATGACGGGTTGTAAATGTAATATGGATTGATTTAATTTGATTAACAGCTATTCGCCGCTTATTAAGTCAATCTTGAAGGAGGTTTAGATATTTTAAAGTTTTAAATGAGGCTACATAGGGGCTTTCGTTTACTGAAATTGCTGCGGTATCATCAGCAAATGTAGTAATTTTTGTGTGATTGGGATGTCAGCAGTAGAAATTAATAAGTAGAAGGACCCAACACACTCCCTTGTGGTACCCCTGATTAATGACGTGAGGTATGAGGATTTTTCTAGGTTAAATTGTGTTTGAAAGTAGCGGTCAGAAATGTAAGACTACAATATAAGATAGTAGGGCATAGGTAAGGCAAGTTTGTCATAAGATCAATAATAAAAAGTTTTTGTTCTTGTGAACAGCATCTGGGAACACTCTGTATATGTAAACTGTTTTCTCAAAAACAGTTAATAATGCGCTAGCACATTATTGTTGCTTTCATATCCACTTCCACAACTTTACAGTTCCAGTTACATCTTGTTTATTATGATGATTATTGATTTTAGTATTCATCGTGTTAGGAATGAGAATTTATTGTCTTGGGTACCAATTTGTCTGAATTAACAAACAAAAAATAATTGGTGTGCGTAATTATTAAATAAATAAACAAACCCTTACCAGGGATTTTTTTTTCAGTTAGTGGATTTCCAATTCCCTATTATAAATGCCAAGCAATAGCTCCTAATTTCAAATAACCCAGCGTTTAAAGAACAGGTGCGGGCTCCATTATTCTATAAAACCGATCTCGAGATGTGCTCAAGCTCAGCTGTGATGCGGTAGCGGAGTGGAATAATAAGTGCCAGCTTAATTGGCAAAAAACATTAGTGTTTTCTTAGTGGAGCTATTTTTAATTAAACGCGGAATGTTTTATAATTAGTTTGAACCCTTTTATTATTGTACACGACGGGTATAATTCCTATTATTTCGCTTTCTGTTCCAATTTAATGAGAAGGAGCCCTTCAAATATCATTTCTGGTATATCAGAATTATCATTTTCTTGTTTTGTTAGTTTAGGGTTAATTCAATAACACTTTTTGTTAATTTCCTCCAAGACGACCCTGTCCTCCAACAGTTTTCCTAACAAACCCAATCATTTATGAGTGCAGTGAAAGAACATAAAACTCCCTACAAGAACAGATCTAACGTGTGTAATAGCGTTGAAGTAAAAAATATCCTCTGTAAGGATAAATCGAAGCTAAATTTTAAAATACATCCCCCTTAGCTAGGACCGAGAAAACAAACCGCCAAGTAACTACAGTATTGTGCAAAGAAGAAAACCAAGCAAAAGTGGTAGGGGTTGGGTCCCCAGACATTTTATGTCCCAAGAATTAAGACAAAGGATTTTTATCCACTTGCTTCTCTGACTTAATTGCATCTGTTTTTTACCTAATTACCCCCTGTCATTTAAAATTTGTTCACAGAAGTGAGGATATAAATGGTTGCTTTTTAATTGGTTAGATGCAATTCTTTTCAATGCATTTTATTTATTTTTGTTGACTAACGATTTGGCATTAGTTTATAATTAAGTAGCTGAGGTTAACCTTTAAACTAGTAATTGAGATCCTTATTAGTCTCATTACTCGATTGGCAATTATTATTACTGCCAATTAATATAATTAGCTGCAAATTATTTTATATATTTACATTGACCTAATCGGTACTTGTTTAATAAGAAGATTACATGTTTAGTTGCATAATAAGTATCTAAATATAAAAGGATATTGATAGCAAGAAAAGGATAGATTTGTATTCTACAGCATTGAAATCAGTCCAATCTTGTATGCAACTGCAAAAACAAAATAGAAAAAGATACAGCCTTATAGGCGAGACTTACGATAACAAGGCATAGATAACAACGAAGGAGACTAGCTGTCTCTTTAACTTGTGGTCTGTTGCTTACTGAAAGTCAATTCGAAATGATTCATTTTCTATAGCTTTAGATGTCTCTATAGAACTCTGTACCTATTTGTTAGTTGATATATTGACATTAACCATGAAGTCTAGAGAGGCCATGATAAACCCTGAAGCAGGAGTCCAAAATTTGTAGGCCATCAAATAACCATTATCTTCAAATAATCTATTTTAGATAAGCTCGCTGAAAAGGCAGATAGCCTATAGTTAGGCTTACCATACGTCGATATTTAACCACAACTGTACATTATTTGAAAAGCGTCCGTGTATCCGGTACTACGTTTTAATGTCCATTTTCCAAGTTGAATAAAATGGTGACCAAAATTTGCTGGCTATTTTGGTCAGCATACAATATTTAGGCTTAGTTGCCAGCGTCAATGGTATGGGAAAGTTAGTAGCTGTATTGTTTTTCTATTACTGCATGGATACGTTATCACATTATTTTTTTATTTATTTATTTATTTTATTTATTTAATATACCACATTCTACAGTACAGGACCAATTACAGAATGGGAAGTTACAGCTAAATAATACTTGCATAATAAGTAGATACAGCAATTAATACAAATGTTATACACAGAGCTCATTGCACAACGGACACAGAAACACTATAGTTTTTTAATAGAAGCCACACTGCAGTTGAAAATATCAATGTTTTGTTGCAACTTATTGTACTTATCGCACATTTGATAAAGCGGGGAAAATTTTAACACGTTAGTTCTAGGAACTAGTAGAGCAAAAGTAGAATAATTTCGAGCATTAAGCCGCGGTACTTGAAAATGCAGAGAGTTTAGTATTTTAGTGCAGTCAGTTAAGCCATTCAATATTTTATACAAAAAGATAATTTGAGACTTCATACGTCTCAGGTCAAGACTGTCCATCGCCAAACGATTTAAAAGAATGTCGTTCGGAAGGCCTATGGGTGGATATATTCTGTCTTCCTTATAACATATGTATTTCATTAAGCGCCTTTGAATTTTTTCTAAATTTTGTACATGTATGTCATATGATGGAGACCAAACAACAGCAGCGTATTCAAGTCGAGACCTAACAAATGAATTATAAAGTAGTTTAATAGTACCTACCACTATCATGAAAATCAGAGGAATGCCTGATAACAAAGCATAAGGATTTGAAACTTTCAGAAACGACTTTGAACACGTGATCCCGGAAAGACAGCTTCTGATCAAATAGTACACCGAGGTCACAGAAATTGGAACATCTTTTGATTATAGAATTATTAATGGTATAATCAAAATTTATGGGATTTTGTTGTTTCGTGGAGGTCATTATATTACATTTACATACATTAAGAGGTAATTTATTTTTCACACACCAGTCATTCATCCTGGCTAAGCTGTTTTGCAGTTTTATACAATCATCGGGATTCGTAATGTTGAAATAAAGCTTAACATCATCGGCGTAAAGTAAATATTTGACGTCCAGAGTTGACACCACATCATTAAGGAAGATTATAAAAAACAGAGGACCCAAATGGGACCCTTGAGGTACTCCGGATTTCCCCACTACCTCGACAGATCGATGACCAAGACGTTCTACAAACTGAGTTCGATTCGTTAAATAAGAACAAAAGAAAAGTAGTAATTTGAATGAAACACCAAAATCCTGAAGTTTAGAGATTAGCATGCCATGGTCAAGTCTGTCAAATGCTTTGGAGAAATCCGTGTATATGACATATGTTTGACGGCCATCGTCTATAGACTCAGCAAGATCCTGAGTAATACAAAAAAGGTTAGATATTGTTGACCTACCTTTTATAAAGCCATGCTGCTCGGGAGTTAAGCGATTCCTCACGAAATCATAGAGGTGTTCATAAATCACCATTTCAAAAATTTTAGAAAAATTATTTATGATGCTTATAGGTCTGTAATTACTAATATCGTTAATGTCACCTTTTTTAAATATTGGTTTTATTCGTGAGATTTTCCATAATTCAGGAAATGTGTTAGATGCAAGAGATAAATTAAAAATAACAGTCAACGGATATGCAAAGATTTGAGCACAATCTTTTAATATGAATGCTGGAATTAGATCCGGACCCATCGTAGATTTGGGTTTAAATTTTTTGAGAAACTTATAAACATCTAAATCAACAAGTAAAAATCTTGAAACACCAATTTCATACATTTCGTATCTGCTGTCAAAATCGCCTGCTTCTCCGCTTATTATTAAAAGGATTAGCACCTGCTATCACCTAGAGCAGTTCACAAAAATAGTTACGCATAGTTAAGCAGCTGAGCGTCTCCGAATGCGCGTAAGTATTGAGATAGGTAGGGACCTAAAACTTTCTGATCATGGCGGAACTTGTTTTATCTTTACCTTTTACCAAAACGTTCTAAATGATTTCTGGTAATTGTAATTTCACCCTCTAATGATTAGCCGTTTGCTTCTCAATAAAATGAAATTTCTATATAAATTTCTATCCGTTATTTTATTTCTGGTAACCATACCTGGCGCTGTTTTGAATTCTGTATATACTTATATACAAATGTACTGACTTTTCGAATAAAACTGAACCAGTAGATTTGGCAATACTGCAAGCACGATTTTATTACGAAAAATCAGCTAGACTAATCATTTGTTGTGGATTTTTTCGACATAATTTAAATAATGTAGATGTTGTATACCACAGCTTTAATTGACGTCCACTTTTTATTTTTAAAAATCTCCGGATAAGTATTAATGAACTGTTCAACTTCATTCCTCTTAGGGGCCTGGTTGTTTGTAATGTGCTCTGAAAAGTTTCGATATATGATGTTTTTATGACTGTCAGTCCAAGTAGTTCTTCGATCTTGTGGCTGTTTTACTTTTTCTTTTACTTTAGAATCCTCTTGCGTAATTTCATTTGTACTTGCTACGGAATTTTCATTTTTCAATTCTTGTACATTTTAAGTTTTGTACATTTTGAGCAAGCAGTTCAACAAACGGCTGTTCTTCATTTTGCAGAGTTTCCAAATCAATCTCGATATCCTCTAGTTGCATTCCTTTAAATTGTTCTGCTCCACCCTGTGACATGAGAAGTAGAAGTTTCGATATCTTTGCCGTCTGGTATAAGCTATCCGGCAATCTATAAAAATTACAATGGGTGATCAAGGTATGCCCCATGAAATTGGATAACTGCTCCAAATCCGTTTGAGAAAAATTCAGTAATTGGGTCACAGTGGCAAGATGTTTTCGTAATTTTGTTGCACTTATACTGTGCGGGTTTTCTATGCCACATTTTTCACATATTTATGTAGAAGTTTTGTTCCGTCAACAAAACTGCTTCCAGCTATTTGAAATACATAGCCGTTATTGGTTACAAAATTCTGTCGTATTTCTATGAAATGTTCAAAATGTTTTCTCATGTTGGGAGAAAGTAGTATTGGAACACCTCGGCCTCTTTTGCCTCTAATAACAAAACGGCTGTACGAATTTAAAAGTATTCTCTCTGTTTCTGTGAGGCAGTGTGTTTACTAGGTGCTTACTTTTTTTAGGTGTTTTACTTTTAATTATGCTACCTCCGATGGTCTTCTCTTATTCAATAGCATTATTTGGCAATAAATAACCTCTTTAAGCGTATTATAAGCTGATTGATCATTAGCATGTAATCTCAGTTGAATGTATTTTTCATGGGGCATGGTTTCTAAAAAGTCATTCAGCTTTTTTAAGTCTGCTGTTAGGGGGATCAGGTCAATTTTGTTCCATTTATTTTCGTTTAGGTTTGTTGAAGCTCGGGCGCAGACCTCATTAGACCATTGAGACTCAATAAGAATTTTCAGAATTTTTGCTTCTTTTCGTTGGTCATTTGTATAAGACTTTTGTAATAAGTGAATGTAGGCTAGTTCACAG
Organism: Agrypnus murinus; assembly: GCA_929113105.1. Taxonomy (NCBI): domain Eukaryota; kingdom Metazoa; phylum Arthropoda; class Insecta; order Coleoptera; family Elateridae; genus Agrypnus; species Agrypnus murinus. The sequence goes on from OV816025.1 coordinate 102,778,695, forward strand.
CATTTCTTAAGAAGTGTTCCAAAATTCATTGTCAGTGTTGGAGATTCGTATGTATCCGTGTCGGAATTATAAAGGGCCAGTTTGTTAACCCCTTCAATGATAAGTTGAAAATGAGATGGACGCAGCACATCAATTGAATCTTGTATCGATTCATCTTATGATCAGACAATTTTTAATAGTTTGGCAAGCCGTCTCATATCTTGCCTCACCAGATCTAGATTTCCTTTACTTCGTCTACCCTTTAAATAGGAGTATCCAAAGCTACATATGAGAAAATCTTTTTTTACCACCATATTTTTGACATCAGGTCGCATTCGAGGAAATAATTCTTTCTTTAACAACTCGTCGTGTTTATAGTAGTTAGTACACTACTTCGCATGGCACGATATAACGTTAGTACAAAGATTGCAACCTTTAGCAAACCTTTACATCACGACAGTAAGAGCTGGCGAAGTACGTTCCAGTAGACGCCTAAAATCATTATCAGATAGTTCACAATTTGATTCCGTCACTTGATTTCTGTAGAAGAAATGTACCTTACACAACTCAGCAATAGGATTTTAAATAGGAGCTTGTGAAAATTCTAAAAGCTGTAATTCTTTGCTTTGCAATGCTTTTTTTTGCAGCACTTCTGCAATGGTTTAGTCAACTAAGCTTCACATCCATGTAACTACACAACTTGTACGACTTTCAATTTCAGCTTTAATACGTTTGTGACCAGAAGCGTCCCTAAGCTCGGTATTTTAATAAACAACACAATATATATCTTACGAATAAATAAAATAGACTGAATGACCGACTGCTGATTTTACACGTTATTTTACACCCTGCGAAGCAGGGTGGCGGCTATTATAGGCCGAAGCCTCTTCAGCCAAGTTGAAGACCGTTTATTAAAATAATTTAATAATAAATAGCCTGGAAAATGGAGTGATCTGTGTGGTTATTATTAGCAACATTGAAAATAATGTTGGTAATGATAACAACAATCGCTCTGTACTGTTGTATTCTTAGATAATTTCAAATTCATGGCTCTTCTATTGTTTGTTATCGGCCATATCAGCATGCGGTGCATGCTGATATGGGCAAGCTGAAGGTAATTAAATCTGATTAACAAAATAGAATGGAATAATCTGATTCGAAGAGTTTGACTTAAGAAATTCTAGAGTAAAATGTTTGAATATCGAAAAAGTAATAAATTAATAAACGTATTTGCTATAACGAGGTCAAGAAGTAGAGGCCTATTAATTAGAGCATATGGTTGTATTACTAGTATTTTAGTTAGTATTTGTAGTTGTGTATAGTTAGAGTTAAGAAGTATTTTAAAGTACTGTTCTTGAAAAAAGGTACTAAAGGTAGCCATTCAAGGGTACTAAAACTTTGTTAGCACACAGATACCAAGTTATGCTAGTGCTGAAACCTGTTGCTTCACCGAACGGCAATACCATTCAAGACTTTTTCAGTTGTACTGCTCCTTGTTTTAAAAGATTTAATAGTAATATTTCATCAAAGCGGCCATAGAAATGTCCTTTAAAATATATAGAATGGCTTTTTCGTGTCAAAATATATAAAGAAATGCGGATTTCGTTATAAGGCATCACTGTGGATACTTGTCGGCAGCTCGTGGAGCACTACTGATTCGAAAAAAACAGTATTCTACATCTCACTATCCAAGAAAGGTAATATTTTTCTAAGTCTTGGTAATTCTTAAATCCTGAAAAAGTCTTCTCTTAGTTTAAGGTTAGTATAGACTTTTGCAGGATCAGTTGTATCAAGGTTTTTTCAAGCAAAATCTGAAAAATAAATCAGCTTAGAATTAGCTACATTACAGACGGGCGTAATGATGACATTAGAGGCCCAACAAAAATCAAATTAACGTGGTTTCAATACCGAAAGCATCAACAGAAACAACTGTTCGCGATTCAATCACCAGGGGAGAACAGAAAAACGTTAGCAATAGCAAAAAATTCGGATATTCCAGAAACATAACCATATTCCGGGAAAAAAACAAAAACCCTTTAAATTGCAAGGGCTATTCAGATGGCGGCATGTCTTCAACTTTAATTACAAAGAAATGTGTTTTAAGTTATAAAACAATGAACTAATATTTCCAAAATTTAAATATGCATTTTATGGTACCCTAATTTTACACCAAAGGAGTAATGATACACAACAAAAAAATCAACAAAAAGTACCAGCAAATATGAGATGTTAAGTCAATTAAATTTTATACAAGAAGGACGTTTATAACTCAAAAGATGCTGTAACGTGAGGTCGGGTGGGGATCAAGTGGTAGAGCTTGAGCTAAATTATCCAATTTTGGAATTAGCTAGTTGCAACTGTTTTCAGGCACAGTTTGTTTGTAGGAAGGGATTTTATGACTGTTTATCAAATCAGAACGACAGGAAATCGCTATGCCCAAATAGGGAAGCTCCAAAAAATTAATATTTGTGTAGTTACGTAGCCTGACAAATTTATCGAAAGAGAAATACTAGTTAGGCTGATATAGGATACAGACTGGTAAACAATATGTTAGTGTAATTAAAATACGCTACCAGGATTAAAATTGCTAAACTTCTGTCATATAGAATCGACTGAGGCCTAGGTAGTACAGCTGACAGTGAAATACCACCATAGAATAATATTTCGGTCTCGTAAGTCTTTCTTCAATAATAACCATCCTCTGTCCAGATGTAACGTTTACACGTCGTAATCCATATCTTACATCTAAGTAACCACATCTAGTTACATTTCATAGAACGATTCATATTTCGCCTGCTTCATAATTCAACAGTATAAAATGTACCAACGCCTACAAAAGTTTAATACAAAAGTTTTTAAGAGTTTTTATATTAAAACAAGACATGACTGTTATGTTGACTGAGAAGTTTTGTATTAAAATGGAGTGTTTCCACGATGCAGTTGCATAACTACCTGCTGTGGTACCTTGGCTAGGTGCACTGACACTTGATTGACTCATGGACGCCACAGTTTAAAAAACCCCAAACGGGCCTCCTGTTGCCGGCAGATCTGGTTAAGGTTTTCTGCAGTTTTCCTTAGCTGTGACAAAAATGTGGGATTTGCGATGTTCCATCTGTAAGTCGGCTGCAGCCGCACGTAAGGCCTGCGTAATAATAATAATCGCCCCCTCCCTCCCGCACAAGCTTACAGATTCTGGGGCCTGGTTTCAGGTTATGGGTTGTAGCAATTATTATTATTACTATTTAAAAAACGCAATATGTTTTTGATAGCAATGAGTAATGAGCGAATTTCATCAATTACAAGTTCAGAAACACTTCTGTAGGCTACTTGGGAGATGACCAATATTCAATTTTAGTTGTATGTAAGTATAATAAATAATACTAAATTTTACATTTGAAACGCGTTACATTTATCAATAGTCTCCCCTGAGTACTTTGTGATATGAGTCGTTAATTATCCGTCTATAAGCACACACTACTAAAATTTATAGATGCAATTTAGAAAAAAAATCAAACATAAATCTTTTCGTTAACAGCGAAAAAGGAAACGTTTTATCGTTATCCACCCCCTAATTGCGTCACTGGATTAGATATCTCTCAAAAAGCCGATATACTTAAAAAAGTCCTACGAGTAAACTTAATTGGAATTGGAAATAAATTTTTTGAATCGAATGCGTGTTATAGGATAAACTCGTTTAAAAAATATATATTCCAAAACAACCACCTTATGCCGGTATCGTAATACAAAAGCCAGTGTGTAGTAGGTTTTTGATAACCGGGGGTAGGTGGTATGAAGTATAAAGGCAGAACGGACGAAGTACGGCCAATCTATCCTAATTTAAATAAAATCCCCAGACTGTGGTGTTCTTTACGATCCACTTTATATCAATTACATTGTCGACACGTCGGTATACATGCATCTCTTCGCGTACTCTCATTTTATATTGTGTTATCCCTTTCCTCTTGTTGCAGAAAAGCAAACCTAAATACGTTCAAATTTGCGAGGTGCCAGCTTACTTAACTTTACTCGCATATCCAGGAACTTACTCACTCAAAATAATTAATCGTTAAATTTTAATACCTGCTTTTTTTTCTCTTAATTACTTACTCAGAGAGAAAATGCCCTTTCCTTTATTGATAAAAATAACCTAGACAGTAAGGTTTTTGTATACGAAGTTAGGTATTCAATAAATTAATTTTATTTCGGTCCCAGGCCCGTAATTCAGTTTTATTTCCAACACTATTGATGTAAAAAACCGGATTAATAAAGATTAGGGGGAAACATCACACTAATAAGACCTTTTTCTTCTATAGTAAGGTTCATTTATAGGCAAACCTACCCATTACTGTTACTTCTGTTCGACTGCTGCTGCGAAACTCACCCTTTTCACCTGAAAAAAAAAACAATATATTAGTACTAGAAAAGATGTATATAACTATAAGATAACTAGTTACTAGATAATTGACTTTGTGTAGTGTTTACTGTATTATCAGAAGATGGGAAAAATTGACTTAATAATTAAGGAAACCACAAATATTGCATTTATTTATAATCGCCTCTACCCGGACATCCATGAATATCAGCGTTGTGCAACTCGCAAATCTATGATCCACCTTGGAAACTTCTCTTTGACTCCGAGGGCTCTAAAAATGGATAATATATAGAAAACAACTAGTCGGACAAACTAAAAGTAGATTTTGCAGCACCGTGCGTGGAGGGAAGCGCAGAGGTTGCTGACAGTGTTGTTGGACTTGAGGTAGACAATGGTAGATTGTGGAGACACTAAGCTCAATAATAATTCAAATAATAGTCCCCCTACGAGGTCACTGGGTCTGACATCCATAGATGTCAAACGCGCACAACCTCCAAGATACCCTATGATCCATCTCCATTGCATCACCATATATTGAATGTGACAAGTTTAGTCGCAGAAAAAGATTCATCTCCACTAGTGAGTCAATCAATTTGTACAAACTTCATTCGGACATTGTTAAAGAGCTCAGCAAGTCTATGACCACGATTATTGGTTGCAGTATATGGAAACATAATTTCATTTCATTATCACAATCGTCACGTCGTGTGAAGAATAGTTGAAGACGTTACGCTATCAAATGTTTAATGCTCTAGCAGTTTTTAACTACATCTACGACGGAAACTTTTAATCAAAATTTAAAACTTCGTTAGTAACAGAATTCTGTAGAGGTGAATTTCTTATGGTACAAAAATCCTGTCACAATCAAATTACAGGAAAAAAAGCAAAAACTGAGAAAAAATAGTTATCAGCACCACATTACCATCAAGTGTGGTGCTATTGTTGAAAGGACAACTCCTCTTCTGATGATGTGGATTTCGCTTCTGCTTCATGAGATGTTGTTATTACTGACCTTTTTCACATAATAATGTCTACGCTTGTTCCTTCTTATGCTTCTCAAATAATATCTCATTCTTTCGAAAATAAAATTTCACAACACTCATTACATTCACGAGAGCGTACTTTGCTGTATACAGCACAGATTGAGGAAAAATCTGTATTATAAACAACTACATGTCTATGAGACTTTTTTGTCATTGTCATTTTATTTCTAATTCATAATTCAAAATGTAAAATGCCTAGATCATAGAAAGTTCCCTTTTGATGTCTTGAATAATGTGACAAAAAATTTGTGTTATATGATGTCATCTTAAGGTGCCTACTGCCTATATTGAAATAATTTTAAGACAATTTGTTGTAATTTACTAGTGTTATTTTGTACATGTTAATGTCTCTTGTAAACGTTTATAGCGCATTTAATAATACTAACCTCTGAAGTTGTTTCCGAAGGCTTGTAGTAAAGCTATAAAGAACATGCGCAAGAAATGCGATTCGCTTGTGGCACAGATAAATTCAAACGAAAAGTTAATGAAAGATCAGTCAGATGAGTCGATCAATTCTTAATTAAAGCTTTGAAGAAAAAATAAAATAGGCAGCATCATCAGCATAGAGAAGTTTTAAAGTTTCGAGAAGTCAACAAGGGTCGAAGGTACCAAATTTAGCGAAGTTTGTAACAGAACTTAGTGTATCTGACAGATCTGCTTCTCTTTATTGTTAAAATGATAATGCTGTTTTGACAGATTTAGGAATTGTGAACAAAGAAAATATATGAAATATAACGAACAGAAGCAAAACAAGAAGAAATAGAAAGCTCACAAGACATTATACTATAAATAAATCAATATCGACGTCTGGAATGTATTTTGATGAAAAAAGGTGTAAAATACTTATTGTTGAAAAACGTGCTTCGACTAGACACAGAAAGCGGATTACTGAACACATTTACATATTACATAGTTTTGAACTAAGAAACTGATTGAAAATAAATAAGTATAAATGCATATAAAGTAAAATGTTTCTGCGTTAGAGACAAATTTACAAAATATGATGAGAGATGAACATGGTGGCACGGTAAATATCAGATTGAAAAATGGTACAATACAGCATATCGAAATGGTTAACCTCTGAACAACCTAATAAAACACACTGATGGTAATACAAATGATTCGAAGGATCGTACGATATCTTTCCAACTAGCAGCACGAGAACCGGAAAAACTAGATCATTCGAGACGATTAACTACAAGCAAACAAAATACTTCGATTCTTATGTGGCTACAGAAAATCGATTAGAAAACATTAAAACACTAACGAAATATGTTATAAGCGTATACGCTTATACCCGATTCAACATAAGGAAGAAACACTTACTAGAGATAATCGCGAGAACACGTTATTTGGCAAATAAATTGAAGCAGATCGTAGACACTGTTATCCAAAGAAAGAGTTACTTTGTCCATCCGGTGGACATTTTATTTGCGATGTAGATGATTGGAAATATGTTCATGAGTTAGGTTTACGGCGAATTTCGAAGGCTAGGACCTGGGTGAAGTCAGGTATCGGACAATTTTACATACCAAAGATTAATTTTCATACAGAAGATTATATTAACATGATTGACCAGCAGTCTGTACCTATAATAGAATAAATATCTTTGACCAAAGTCATTGAAACTGAAACTTTGATACGACGATTTCCGAAGTCCCAGAATAAATTGACATTTTAAAATTCCCATGCCATTCACAAGCCGTGCAGAGTCATGTCAAAAGAGTTATCAAACCTGCTTCTTTTTTGTGTGCTTTATAATGCTGGTTTTATTGAAGAATCTCTTCTAGGAAAAACCTGCCACAATTTTATCAACCAAGCCAAAAAGCATTCTCTTCGAACTTTGAATAATTAACTGCATAGGTGGGAGGGATGAAACGACAATTTTCGTAGATTCTGGCAACAAGAATTTTTTTAAATTGTTATTTTTGCTCTACCCCTGTTGGGAATGAATCCTCCAAGCAAAGCCATACGTGATAAAATATAAAAGAAAATCAAAGGGGCCTGCGTCGCAAAAGAATTCCTTGGTAGAAGTATCCGTCATGGTCAGCATCGAATAAAACACGAGAGTGAGTCAAGACCCAACATGGTCGTATGTGGGAATTGGTTGTGCAACAGGTGACAGGTTTGTGAGTTTTCCTGACGCAACAACTCACACTCTACAAGAGTTGATGTGACCCAAACGTCATACACCTAGGATGAATGTGTGATTAATTGTCCGTGATTCGTGATTTATTGAAATTATTAACATATGAAGAGATTCGGATATCTGAACGTTTATTTAGTCGAAAAGCAAGAACAATAGACATATTATGGAAAGACTTAAAACAGGAATAATTTACAGTCATTCTTGAGAAGTATAAGACGCAAAGCTGTTGTTACTGTCTACGGGCAACGCTTTGAACATGCTAAAATCTATTCATTGTCGTCAAATATTAATAAAAAACAGAATTATTAACCAAATCCAAGCCTGGATAAATGGTGTAACACTTTTAAGTAAATTTTTGCTTTTAAGTTTAATAAATCATTCTGTATGTCAAAACTAAAAAGATTCATATTATTTAGTGGCTCCGGCCCTATCTAGGACCGGTTAACTCCTCGTGAATGACCCTGTACATAGAAACGCTATTATCTCCTAGAGTTTATAAGAGTAATTAACAATCTCACTATATAACTCGAACATATTAGTTTTATAATAAGGTAATGGCAAACCTTGTATAGATTGTTAATATACAGTGTGCAGGGGGTGCAACATCTTAAGGGGTGACAAGCGGACATAGAAAGAAATAAAAAAACTCGAAAAAAACTTTGTTTTATAATCTTAAGAGTAATTTAGAAAAAAGTGTTAGTCATATCTGGCAACATTGCTTTTAAATAATTGCATTTTACAGTTGATAACAACCTTAGGTCTCAATTCAAATCGTTTACTTCGTTTAAAAAATGAATAAAAGGCAGATGCCCTGTCTCGTTTTAATTTTTATAATAGAAATTACTATGGATTGTGTTTTGAATTGTAAAATTAAAGTTTGTATACGGATGGTCAAGGATGAGGATTAACTGTTTTCGGGAGCGTATTGTATTACACGCGGCCAATGAATTTTTAAAGACAGAAAAAATCTGATTTTGTTTCTGATGTTAGTTTCCAACTTGATTATTTTCTGAAAAAAGTGTTACTTCTTAAAACCTAGTTCTATAAGACTTTTTTGTTCTTTTTGATGTCCGTTACCATCCCTTAAAATTAATATATTATAATCCCTCAGAGCTATTTTAAACATCGGAGGATTTATCCGAAATTATTAACCAAATTTTTGCTGAAATTTTTCAAAAAAATTTTGATAAAGAAATTTTGACGTGTAATACAGTATTTTTATTCTGAAAGTTATTGTGAATAATTTCACATTAAAACTTTAAAAGTTTTAGAAATTTGCGAATAATCGACGCGGAAAAGTGCGTACAAAGCACTCGTAGTTGAAATGCAACACATCGGTTTATTTTGTTTTTATAAATGGTTATTTGCTTTGTAAAGTATTATTAAAACAACAATACAATGATACAAAAGCTAAAAATCAAGTAATATTTAATCACTAGGTGCGCAAAATGTCTTCATTTTTTTTGTTTATTGCAGTGGACGAAATGCGAAACGCGTCCTAAAGGACAAGTGCGCTAAAACGTCTTATGAAACGAATACTTTATACTATGTTTTCTATTTGCGTTATTTCATTAACAAATAATTAAAAATATACTTAGTTTTAAATAAAATTTGTTAGGGATATTTTGGTAAGTAGCATGAAAGTTGGCAACACTAGAAATTATGCAATTATTTTTCACATAGTCTCGCTAACTTTAGGCAATCCGCGCGACGTAGGAATTCCCATCCTTGTCTGATACACAGAAAGCTCGCTAAGCGACAGGACCTCGTTCAAATTTGCCAGGTGTATTATACGTACTGTTGAAAATTATTATAAACTGAAAGTAGAATGTACGCCAATATATTTGTGACATAAATGATAATAATGTACAGTTGCGATCATTCGCTAAGGAACGATATAAAAATCATAACCGCTGATTTTTCCCGTTTGTTCTACAATTTAAATGTAAGTTTATTATATGGTATGCAAGAACATTTCATTTTTGAATATTATAATTGCCCAGTTCATAAATCAGGTCGAGTTACAGCGTACATTGTACCAAAAACTGAAAAACCGACGATCACTATTTTTGCATCGTTCCTTAGCGAATGATCGCAACTGTACTTAATGAATTAAAAAATTGGAACAAAAATAATTATATTTCATTTCATAGAATAAATAATTATATTGGTTAAAGAAATTAATGAGATATAAATGCAATAGTATTTTCAGTAGGGAATGATTTTTGTTAACAAAAATAATTATACATTAGAGCTTTTGGATAATATTATAAGGTAAAAATATAAAATTTTATGAAACTGAATTTTATTATGTTAAGTTTGTCGCAAATATAAGCAATATATTTAAAACTCTTAATACAAATGGCATGAAAATATCATGCTCATTTATTAACAATTTTTTCTGAATAACTAACTATTTTTATGCGACGTTATTATTTGTTTTACAATGAACGCCCAGCTGCTTCGCAAACACGCGTGCGTATGATCTTAAATTTGAGGAGAATCTTATTACTATGTGTAAAACAGTTATTATTATAAAGGTCAAAATTACTTTATCAAAACTTTGTTGAAAAATTTCAGCAAAGATTTGGTTAAGAATTTCGCATAAATTCTCGTATGTGTAAAACAACTCTTACTCTAGGATGGTAACAAATACTATAAGCTTTGTAAAATGGTGATGGAGATATTTATATCACTTCGTTATAAACCTAGAACTTACACTACTCTTAGAAAACTCTAATAAACCTGCCGAACTTTCTTATAATATTATGCACTTTCAATTTCTATATTATTATTTTTATTCTAAGGCAACCTGATCCAGCTACTTGTTGATCGCTCGCTTTGTTCATGGTGTAAGTCATGATTAATGTGATTAGGATTACTAACAAATACCACCCAATGACACCTCAAAACAACATTAAATTCTTACATTTTTGCAACAACAAACACAAATTAGACATTTTAGAAGCTTTTGAAATATACAGACATAAACGCACAATACCTTTAATGAATGAACAAACTGAGCTTAGTAATTCTCCTTTATTAGAAGTGTTAGATATTTAGTTTTTATTATGTATTGTATCTAGTTACCTATTTTCTGTATGTATTTATCCTTAGCAACGTGTTTGTTTATCAATCTTATTTACCTTTGATAATGACACAAAGTGTCGAATACCAATATTAATCATAATCAACGCAAGAATTCTTTTTATTTTCAATTAACTCTTACTTATTTAGTTTAAACGATTTTTCTCTTTAATATAAACTTTTACTTGTGTGCGCTTCCTTATTAAATTCCGGAATATTTATTAAAATTAAATGGGGGATTTTCTGTTTAAATTCTTTTTTTTAATAACGAACTGGCTGCATAACATAAAAAATGGAAAAAATAAGTCGGCTAACGTACTAACATTTAATAAGCTTTCCCAAACCAAATTTAAGTTTGTTAGGGTACACTTGTCCTTATTTTTTCCTGTTTAAACCTAATTTCTTAAATGTCAAATGCAATGTTTTTTTTTTCAAATGAAAGGTAAACAAAAAATCTGTACCAATAGACAGTATTAACAAGCAGGAGTGGAAGAATAAAGAGGGGGCGCCTTGAAAAGAGCAAACCGAAAAGGATAATGTCACACTAAGAACAACTTGAAGCCGCAGGATTTACAAAGTTAATTTGTTTTTCAATTTTCTTTCTGTATAGAATGAGAAACCCGGCCAAGAATAATAATAAAATAGGCCCAACAAGAATTTCATCAGTAAGTTTTACAACTTTTCGACGTCTCAAATCATGATGACTCTTACTATAAAAAGCGAAATATAAAAACTTGCGGGGTCGTTATATTATCTTCAAAAAGAGTTTTTGATAATATCTGACGAATAAAATATTATTTGATGGGTCAAATATGTAAATTACGTATTTTTTTGATGTAGGATTAGTGGAATGCCGGGAAGAAAGGATGAAAGGGAAATAATGAAACACTTGTAGCTATGTGAAAAGAAAATTGAAAAGTTTTAAGGTTATGTTAACATTATGATCCGATTTCAAATAATCGAAGACGGTAGGAACAGCCGTCAAAAGGAGAAGAAACAAGAGAAGCCCTAACACGAGGGTGAATCTCAATAAAACATCCTTTCTGTTATACCACCACAGTAAAAATAATCCGGTAGAGTATGAAATAAAACCAATAACCACGAGGAATGCTTTCAAACCCGGCGTAGAAACCAAGTCAAACCTCTCGACAGAAAAGAGAGGAAGCAAAAAATAAACGTTATCAAGAGCAATATTATACGAAAAGAACTGCTCAGAATTCCTTTCATGTCCAGAAGAGAATCGATGAGGAGAAAAACCCATCTGTTTCCGCAAACCAGTGTTGCCAACCGGTGTAGTTTTTCACAGAGCTATCATACGTCATGATTGGCGTCGGCGGTGGTGGCAGCGGCGTTCGCTAGACTTAAAGATTATAGGTATTGGGGGCGGTGGTGCAGGAGTTTAAGAAGATGAACCGCAGGCCCTATAATAATACCCAGTTTGAAGCTGTTATTTATATATCGTTACTTACGTCTGGCATTTATCTTATCTTTTCCATCAACTTTTGTACACGAAAAGCTTTGCCAACTTCTCTTCAAATGATAAAGAGAATGTTTTAATATAAATTCATTTAAAAATTAAGTAACATTAGGAATTTACATTTTTGATGTTGAGAATATGGAAAGCTATAAAATGTAATAAAGGTGTATTAACTACATGAAATGAGCTTCAAAATAAGTTTTCACATTTATGTGTGATATTATTATCATTATTAAAGTTTAAAGTGCAATGTCTACTAATAAACTCTAAAATTAAGTGTTGAAGGAAGATGCAACTCTTCACAGAAGTGCACACGTATCTACTCTCAACTTTAAACGTAAACTCGAATTAAGTAAATTAATTGCTCACTAGAGAAATGCTTTCACAAAGGCAAAAGCGTAAAGTAGTTGCACAGGTACTTATTTGAAGGAGGTGAAAAACCTTTTAGAATTACTTGTTCTAACTGCTTTTTAGAATTTATTCATTGACAGTTTCTTTTTATAGTGTTTTAATAATTGCATTAACTTTCAGAATGAACTGTAGGTGATGAACTGTATTTGCTAGTTTTAGATGGTTTAATAAACACCGAAGAAAGCACCTTTTATATTCAACTCTGCAGTTAAATTGCTCTCAAACTGCTGGGTTAAAACTACCTAATTTGTATGCAAGGACTATAGGCATTCGTTAACAAACGTAGATCATCTTGGGAATCTTATCAACGTTAGTCATGACGGCGAGCTGTACGAAAATAGGAGAAAATGAAGATAAATTAGAATACCCTTTTGTGGCAAGTTTTAAAACAATATTTTTCAAAAATACCATTCTCCAGTAGTACATGATTATAAGATATTAATTTAGTAAACAAAAGAACATTTTTATAGATACATATCCGAGCAAAAAGTACTAAATTAGGAATAGCATTTAATATTAAGTCTTATTGTTTTGTAATAAACTTTTAATAAACAGATTTTCAAATGTATTTAGTGAAAATAGCGAAAACGCTTAAGACACTGGTTGAGTACCGCCGGTAAAAAAAACAACATTTAAACGCTTTCACGTAACTATGATCCATAATACCGCTACCTTACTGACGGCTACAGCCAAGCAACGAATGCGAAAGCCTAAACAAGGTGGTGGATATTTCTAAGAACTATCTTAATCCGCAAGCGGCCAATTTAGATTTTACGAGACCCTAATAAACAGATTGAAAATAGCTTATTATCAAATCCCACTAATTTTTGGTGAATTGTCCAAAAAAGGGTGCTACCGAACGATCTAATACTATCTACTTTAACTTATATAGTTTATCTTCCAACAATCCCCTAGATAGTGCGATTTGTTTGCATCCCATTTCGCATCAGTTTATATTAAATTCCATTAACCTAGGTATTATTATCCACATCAGTATCACAGCAGTCTTAGATCAATTACTAACCTTAAATGCAAGAACTAGTACAGACCCGGATGATGCTACAGTAATGTTACTAAAGAATTAAAAGCAGTTGTACTCTTGTTAAGCCCCTAAACAGATTATTTAATTTATCTTTATTTATTGGAAGATTTATTAAATTATGAGATTCAGATAATGTGAAATATGATCGTCCAATCTCGAAGCAACCGTGTATTACTAACATTTTTTAAGCCACCGTTTCCATATTCTGTCCATTACTAAATAATATAATAACAGAATTTCATCACGGTTTTGTAATAGGTTGATCTACGGTAACTAATTTATTAATATGTAAGCAAAACAGTGTCGAAACAATGGAATGCAATCTGCAAATCATTAGTGTTTATACTGAATTTGCCAAGCCCTTCGACAGATATATGATTGCTAAATTTAGAGGCTTTAGAAATACACGGCTGTTTATTAAATCGGCTAAATGATTTTTTATATGACCTCAACAAGTGGCAAAAATAATAAATCGTTTATCAAATATTATTGAGGTAAATCTGGAGTACCACAAGGACCGCACTTATCTCCTACTATTTTCAATTGTTTTATAAATGATATATATCTTTTGCCGACGACTTAAAATTATATGCTTCTATTAGATCGTTTCCCGATTGTGTTAAACTTCAAGCTAATATTAATAACCAGCACCAATGCTTAAACGGTGCTTAAATAGTTGTTAAAAACTAAATATTGGTAAAGCAATTCGCTTCTTTCGTATAAAAAATCTTATTCACTATGATGTTATCTGTTAATAAAATCGGAGACTTAGGTGAACAATGGATTTCCAACTCACATAATGGCGGCACATATTGCATATATAACATTGCCAATAAGTGTCAAAGTTGATAAGCAAGAATTGAAGCTCTGCTAACATGAGAACCGGTGTGGGTGGATTTGATTCTTACCTGGGACAAGATCCTTTATGCGCTGTTTGACTAAATCCTAAGGAGGAGAATTGAAGTGAGGTTTACCCGGCTTAGAGGCCAAATGGGAAACCGCATGCCACCAGGTATTGTGTTCTGGAAGCTATTCGTTTCACCCTATGACTCGCTAGTCGGGTACTGTGATCTGAAGCAGCTCTAGAACCTTTACTCTTAATGGCAGTTGATGCGAAAAGGGGTATTGTAGGAACCACCGGTGCAACTGTTCTGGCGAATGGAGTCAACCATCCTAACAGCGTTCTTAATAGCTCATTGCCTGATAAATTTATAATAGGCCGTATTTGCTAACCTGCCTTACGGCAATAATTTGGCATTAGACATAGTATTCTTGTATGTGTTTGATTAACTTTATTGTTTGAACGTTCAAGTGTTCCTTCCCGTCAAAATGACATGAATTGATTACGCTCAATTAGCACGCGCATTATGTAATACAATGCTACCAGTAACTCACTGGTGGGAGCGAGGTTACTATCCATCCTCTACTAGCTCTCCAGGCTAGTACCGGAGCGATAAACGTGCTCACCGTCGGCACTTCCTCCTAGGAGATTGTACCTCGTCCAGCTTCGGACTTTCCCCCAACTCATGTACAGTTGAGGACCACTACCCGATCGAACCCAACCTCAATTGTGGCAGGACTTAGTTTTTTAATGGTTTTTAATGCTTAATGCTTCAGACCACAGTACTAGAAATACGAGTTATAGGGTGATTCGAATGGATTCCGGAACCAGTACCTGGTGGCATGCAGTTTCCCATCGGTCCAGCTTTACCCTTCTGTAGTCAGGATAAATAAACCTCACTTCGATTCCTTAGAGTTCAATCCAACAGCGGGTTCCTTATGGTTACCATAAATGACCTTGTTCCAGGCGAGAATCAAATACACCCAACAGCCCAATAGCCCTGGCAACAGGTCCCAGCCCAGCTTGGCTAAATATTGGATAAGCAAGTCGTTCTTTCGACATTGGTCCAAGTCTAGGCCAGCTTTTAGATATCGAGTTTAAGTTGATATTAATATACCGGTTCTCGCCTCTCTCATTTTCACTCAGGTTTTCAGCAACTTTGAAACCCAAGTCTCGGTTGCTTAGTCGCCGCTCAATAGTCCAATTCTTTAGCGTCTGAGCTCGGTTCCTTACTGTCTCAAGCTTCAGCCAATTCTTATACTTATTTACTAATATAGTATGTATTAATATTCCTTATTTTCGGATTTTTTTAACGACCTAATACAAATATTTCAGTTTTATAAATTGAACATTGCTGAAATCTGTCGCTTGATGGTATAAATATTTTGTCTATTGTTGTACATATTTATAATTTCTGCTGTTACGTTTATTTCCCTCCCCGAGCATGTCTGGAAATCAAGTCTCTACAAATAACGTTGAACTTCTCAGGGATTGTTTGGATCAAGATGATACAAAGAGAAAGTTATTCATCTAAACGAACGGATTCTGAAAATGTATAAATATGTCATGCTTACCTTTAGGATTAAGGTATAGTTGCTAGTCATTTATCAGAAAACATTTTTCACCACTAGTTACCATATTATGGCAAAACCTAAAAACCATAATGCCTTTGTATTCCATGGTGTAGTTCTGGTCTAGACGCTTCGATTGACATATAACAATGCTTAGTTGGAGTAATATTTGTTGGAACAGACAAGAAAGAAGATTTTATTGTACATTTGTACCATACATTTTGAGGTAGTTCTCCCAGGCGACCCGAACTCAGTGCATAAGTGTAAGTGTATCTGGAGTGAAATTTATCGTAGATTCTAAAGATAGGCAGCTTATGGTGGCAAACCTTCTAAATCCCTGAGAAAAAGGTTAAAACCACCAAGATGTACCATTTTTCAGTAGTTTTCTTGGCATAACTTTGTGCACAGTAGGAATTTCCAAATGCACCAACAGACAAAAGTTGTTCTACTCGCCGAGCCGGTCAAAATGAGCTATGTGAGTATGTGAGCATACGATGCTTCTACGCAAAGTTAGCATTTTGACTTTTACCGCCCTGCTACGCCCAGCTTATGAATATAAGTGATGACTTCTTCGGTCAGTACGGCCTTTATGTATTAAAGAATCATACCTGAAAGTTTGAAGCAAATTGGAAAACATTAAATTATTCCTGTTTCCATTCAATGCAAATATATTTCAGTTTCTCGGAGACAACCTCTTAAGAGCCTTAGGGCCGGTTGTTCAGTACGTGGTTAACTTCTGGTTACTAGTAACTTGGCTTTAACTGTGAAAGGTAGTTGTTCAGTAAGAAGTTAACTTTTAAATATAATTTACTTTTGTCGTTAACTAAACCACCGAGGTTGAGGGTTTAAGATGTAGTTAGATTATGAATAACTTAAAAATATTGGAGAGTGAGAAATAAAACTTAGGGACAGTTGAGAAGAAATTATAAACAGAAAGATTGTTAATAATTAATAAAAAAATAATATAAATAATAATTATTATGAAGGTGCATTTTCAATTATTTTGGAATACTTTTTTATCAACGATATTAATAAGGCTTCCCCTTTTGCCGCGTAATTAACATCTCGATCTCTGGCAGCTTTTATTATTTATTACTTGCATATGTTGTAATTTATTATTAGATTGCATTAATAAAACGATAGAATTCAGAAAAATAAATGCGTTAGATAGCTTACGCAGCAATTTACGTATAAATTATTGTATAATTTATATTAGCTAATAGGTATTATTCAAGTGAGTCCCCTAATGAAAAAACTGAAAAATATATATCTAACACTTGACTTAACCACGAAACAATTTAAGGTTAAAACAACCAATTACGTGCATGAAAAACGGTGTAAAAACCATAAACCATAGAAAAACCTAGAAAGAGCAACTGTAAAACTACAAAAACATTCTACCAACATAACGATTTCGAGGTTTAACTAATCTTAAAATATCTTTGTACTGAACAACCCAAAACTGATTTACACCAAATTTATTTATAACCAGAGTTTAGTAATGCCATAGGATATACGGCCAACTGAACAACCGGCCCTTAGACAGACAATATGGAATTTATAAAAATTCTCTTCGCAAGTAATCAGAGTAATTCGACAATGGCATCTAAATTCCTTTAGCGTAACACGGGCAAATTCGCTGCCAAATTGCTCCCAAAAGGTGGCCGTGAAGCATCTGTTTCTACAGCCAAAGCCAGATTATCCAATAGTTCTTCCGAGAAGGGTAAACTAACTATACTTTTCTTAATGTTTAAAGAAGGTTTATATAAATCTAACCACTCAAGCTTAAATATGACAACATGCATAGCCAATAATAAAATTGGCTAAATCCCTCTCTTTTATTTTATTAAAAAGTGCACAGAGCTAATAAACTCAAAATTTGTAGGAATAAAATCTGCCAAAATAAATAAGTCTAGATAACACTCTGTTCGTTTGAGATTCCACAAAAATTGAAGCAGTATAAGGGATTATGCTTAAACAAAATAAAATCATCAAATAGTTTAGGTTCGTTTGAACCCAATTTTATTACATGAAAACTAACATTTTGTTTGTATTTAGATAATATTAAGGATTTTTTGAAGAATACATGACTAAAGCAAGGTTTTCAATCCGTGGGAAATGGATTTCATTCGTACAACTTTTAACTTGGTATCAATTAGATACTATGAAATTTACATTAAAAATGAGACTGTCTGTCTACATTTTTAAATGTTTGTCTAAATGCGCATCCAAAAAAGAACTTTTACGTTTATCATAAATTAAATTCTTAACAAAGCGGAAGAGTTCATTTTTATATAGGGGTTTGAAAATTTAATAGAAGGGAACTATAGAACTTCAAATTTGAGCTCGTTACACTGTAATACATTCATATCTTTTTGTTTAAAGCTTAAGGTAATATTTTTAAGAGAGAATATAAATAATTTTAATCTTTATTAAATGAGGAATATGTTTTCTGGTAGTAACAGCACAAATTAGCTTAAAGAGGCTATGCTAAAACAAAGTTTTCAGGGAAAAACAAAAACTTAATATTCTAAACTAAACTTTGTAGTTATTATATAATAATTAATAAACAGAATGCTGTTTTTGTTTAAATAAAATCTTAAGAAGTACAGCTATAGCTCTTGTAAACACAAAAATCACGTACATCTCGGAACGTGTACTTGAAATAATTCCATTCCATCTAGAATGCTAGGCACGCATTCATCTTTGCTTGTATGCACAGGAGAATTCCTAGATAGGAATATTCTCTTTTTAAATTTCTTTATCATATAATTTTTAGTACCTACTATTCCAACCTTTCTTCCTCTTTGTGTTATGAATCACAAAAACAAAAAACGTCATCCTTAAAACACGCCCTCCAGTCATTTTCGCTTTTCGAAAACCGATCGCGCAGCGGGGAATTCTGCAAACTTGGGTTCTCCGCGTCTGGATTCCGCCGAGCCGGTTTCCTGCGGGGTTAGCTCTAAAAGGACTGTGAGTTCCCGTGGGTAAAGTCTTTTCCCTGATTATTTTGACCATGTCGACCAGCGTTTAGCCCCCAGAGGGTCGAGGCGCATACCGGGATTTGCTTTCGTGTCCAATCTTCTGCACGTCAAGAACATGTATGTGGTTCGACGAAGGGAAACGGAACGGATCTACCCCCGGTAGAGGCAGAGCGCGAGGAACGGAAATAACGCCGCGTAATCCGAGAATAGTAGGCTGAGATTTTTCTACATCGTTTTTACTGCGCTGTAAACTCCTCCGCAGAAATTTAGTAAGACTTTTATATATATATTATTATCTAAGTTCTATTAGAGAAATAATACTAGAGAACAACGTTTATGTAGAGAAATTGAGTTCTTGTTTGGAATGCCTGAGGAAAAGTTTTTGTTTCCCTTTATTCAGACTCTCTGAGTATGTATATAAAGGTATATAAACAGCAGCAAAATTATTATAAAGCGGTTAGTTTTAGTTTGAAAACAAATTTGCTTTGAGGCTGAACGTTATAGAATACAGCAATTTGCTATGTGCTTTCGGTTTTGATAGCCAACATGTTTACATTCAATTTTCTCCTATTGTTGGCCTTTTCCATAATTATCAACGCTACTGCACTTTAATTACCTGTTAATAGGGAATAAATTTTCAAAACGAAAATCCCCTAAACGAACTAAACTGTTGATAGTTGAAAATACAATTTTGAAGTAATAGGTTTCTATCACAGTTCAAATGTTGTAGGATACAGGATGCAATACTTTTAATTCTTGCAAAGTATTACTGCAGAACCTATTATTACATATTTTAAACAACAGCTTTATGTTTAGATCATTTCAATAAATATAAATTATAACTATTAGATATGGAATCTTTGCAATTAGAAATTTTCCTAGACCAAATTATTCAAATATTCTCAATGCTTCACTTCTAGCAGCTTAAGAAATTTGTAATCAATTAAGTTTACAAAACTTCAAGAGCCTGGGAAACCAATTAATTTATTGAGACATTGATTGCATAAGTTATCGAAATATGAAAACCAGAAGATTTTGGCACTAAAGACTTTTCTTCTAAGCTTCAGCATTAATTAAGACTAGGTGCCAACTGCTTACCCTAATGGGTAAGCTTTAGTAACTAACGCACTCTTAAAACAATGCTGTTTTTACTGCTTGTTGCTTTTGTTGAAATACGAAAAAAGAATTCAAGCTCGGATCCTCACCTCTCTCTCTTACATCGCGTAGTTCATAGGGTTTGGGTCATCCAGCGCTAGGTAGCGCTGGCTGTAAAAAATATACCGAGACACATGAATGAATGAAAACACAATGCATGTACTTCAAGATTAGTAAAATACCATACCGCTCATAGAGAAACAAAGAATGCTCAGTAAAAAATAAATTTTGATCGGGAATGCCCTAGAGTCATGGGCGTGCTGGGTATGTCAGACTAGGCCAGGAAAAAACTTCAGGTTCAGGCCACTTTAATTGCTATTTCAGTAAAATGATTATTATTTTACTCCCAAAATTAATGTCGAAATGCTATCTATTTTTTAAATTAATTAAACGTTTTCGACTTTACAATACCTATTATTGTATACTGACTAATTAGATGCTGCATATCTAATTTTTGAGGTTATGTCATAGATGATTCAAAATCAGTATAATGTCGTTCGATAGTTATTTTTTCCTTTGACTTGCTAATCGTAGCAACCGTTATACCAAACTTGAATCATAAATCTGTAACGTAACGTACACTCTAAAAAATTCCCCTTGAAGTTGCCTCCATTTCTTGGGGTAAATTTACTTCAAAGTGTAATTTTCATAGGAAGTGGGAAATTTCAATATTATATATGCATGGCATATAATACCGAATTTGTTGAACATATGCATTCTATACGCAATTAAACAATGATTCAATAATAATTACATAGAATGTACCCTATTTTTAAATATTTATATTTATTGGACTTGTCCTTATAGTGAAATTGTGCTCTAGAACAAGCACAAGCTTTTATAAAGTATACTTTGTTACCTCCATTTTTTGGGGTAAATTTACTTCCAATGTAATTTTCATAGGAAGTGGAAATTTCAATATTAGGTCAATATTAGGTAAAGTTATAACTTTACGCAGGTGTTTTAATGTTAAAATGAAATGTAAGATTGCATTGAGATCGTAATTTTAATCTGTAAATTTATTTAAAAAGGAAACATGACAATGCAAATTTAACCTAATATTGAAATTTCCCACTTCCTATGAAAATTACACTTTGAAGTAAATTTACCCCAAGAAATGGAGGCAACTTCAAGGGGAATTTTTTAGAGTGTACATCTTCGTAAACTAGATCTTACCCACTAGACATTAAATTTTTACGTAGGTGTAGATACTTACCTAATTGAAATGTATATCTAAACTCCATTACCTTAGAGAAAGTGACACGTCAACAATTCTGCGCGATTATGGCGGACAGAGTTCAGCTGTTGCCAGTGGTGTATCAGCTTAGAATGTCCTTGTCTGAACAATTAACACCTAAATACGCCAAAACTACCTATTAATCATAAAGCGGTGCAAATAATAAGAATTTAGCAAACACTGATGATAAACCATAAACCACACCGAACGCAGATATAAAAATACGACTCCAACAAACAAACCGACGCCTCTAAATTTATTTCAGCTGCTCAGAAATATGTTGTTACTAAGCCACTAAGTCAAAGTACACATTCACAAATTCGTTTGTGCGCATGATGACGAGGTGTGCCATCTCTAAGGTAACGGAGTTTATAGCTACACAATGCATAGAGCAGCAATCACTAAAGTCAAGCCTTACGCCATCAATCACCTCGAAATGGTTAAAGCATTGGTGCTAAATATGAAATTTCAAATCAGATTCTTTTAAATCTAGCCTATATTAAGGAGCCTGCATTACTGTCTAATGCTTCTTACTTTCAGCGTATACAGGATGTAACTAACATAACTAGAAACCTTGTAATGGGGGATAGCTGTAATGATTTAGAATATATTTTCCTGATCAACATGTGGTAACTATATTAGACATTTGACAATCTAAATGAAAATGATAACGGATTGATTTGTTTCTCTGTCTGACGTATCAATACCGATTGCATAAAAATACAGACAATTTATCTTAGCTAGACTCCAACATTGCTGACATAGAGCTTTTCTTTCCTGATTTCTATTTCACGTTTATACGTAAAGTTATTTATTTTTCAATTGCACTTTATTTGTTGTTTATACATGTGCGACAAACTAGAAGCTTGCAGTTACCCTGTTGCGTTGAGTTACCCGGTTTTAACTCCATCCATGGGCCGGGTCGGACTTAGACCCGAAAGTCAGGTCCAAGCGCGTGTAGGTCTCTAATTCAAACTATATAAACAAATCATAATAACCATGGCATTATAAGTGGGTATTATCATTTATAACGGCTCCGCTTAACTGTAACTTTGCTATCGATGTCACGTTCAAAATAAAATAAATATAAACAACGCCCTTCACAACGCCAACAATTATAAATTACAACAAATTTTTTACTCACCGTATGTATTCTCGTAAAAAATAAATACTGAAACAATTAAATTAAATTTCTTTTACTATCTCGCTCCCAGGCCACCGGGATGTGTCCCGGTATCCCGGAGGACCAGCACGCCCCTGCCTAGAGTACTTCTGAAAGCGTGCATGCATATGGAAAAATTATACTGCAGATCTGTGATGGATACTTTTGCAATTGTATTTGCAATTTGCACAGAGCAAAACAAGCACCAAAAGAAAAACTCGTCAAAATTGGCTCAGATCTGACGAAGTGATAAAATTCAAAGGATAACCATAACTCAATTGAGTTGTTTGTGAATCAATCTCAGTGGTTTTCTTTGATAAAGATCTGGATTTTACTTGCTTTCCAAATTAAGGGCACGGTTCTGTTAGTACGAATTAGTATTTTTTATTGCTAAAGGTAGGTGTTAACGATAGTTTCAAAGGCAGACCGTGCTAACAAAAGTGGTATGCATATATTGCATATAATAGGTGTGTTGTTTTGCGGTGAGAAAGTATAAAAGGGAAGAAATGTTTAAGTGATGGAATATATTCCATAAATAAAAATAGGAAAAAGAAGGTAAACCAGAATTTCCAGAACTATACCATCAGAATCAATTCCTGGTTGTTACCAGGAATATGTTTATTACATTATGTTCTACCTTTACCCAGTCACCCGAAGATGATTGCTAGTGAAAAGAGAATCACTAATACTATGACGCTGAGAGGAGTTTTTATGCTAGTAAAGGTAACCTTTGTTGGATGGACGGTTCCCTGGCAGTGATGACGCTGTTAGCCCAACCATAGGTGGGTTAGGGGAGCAGTGTAGAGGAACTCCATCTATAGGCATATGGTTAGACAGCTTCCCCAATTTCTCATCTTAATCAAGATAAATAACAGCGGACGCCTTACTACGTAATTACATCATATTCACGTTACAGCTGCAGCCCGTCAAAACAAAGGCACGTCAGCGGAGGGCCAAAAACGCGTTGCAGGGAGGGAACTGACCAATCCGGTTTCAACGTTTCGTCGCCCACTTGCTAATGCTTGTTTTGACGGATTGCAACTCTAACGTGAATGTGGTTTAGTGGAATGCACACGCACTGTATGAGGTAAACAACGGATCATGATATTCACTACAGGAAGTAATCAACTTTCTCGATAGTTGACTGATCGATCAAATTTAGTTGGTTAGTTAGTTGGTGCAATATGTGCGACAAAGGTGGAATTGCCGTTTAGGAATGTTTTTCATATTTTGCCTAAGTAACCGCTTCGTCCCGATGGATCCGTGTTGATATTCAGGATCGGGTAGATGATGATGAACAGTGGCGGGGAAAGACCAAAATTGGACGTGGGCAAGATGAGTTTCGCGAGCCCCCGTTTCGATTGCAGGTCGCATTCTTAAGGTGACCAGGCCTTATGGCTGGACAGTTTTGATTTTTAACAATTTGTTTCGCGTCCCGCTTTTTGAAAAGAATATGCTTTTTGCCAGTTTACAGCAAAAAATTAAAATATACCTACAGGGTGTAACTAATATAATGTAATGCGAGTACAAGGTGCGTACTCAAAATTTAAAATGCGATTTCTCGAAAACTAGCAGGAAGCGAACAAATGTTGATAAGGAAAATATCTTCTAAGTCATTACGAGGTTTGTAGATATATTAGTTACACTCTGTATACATGTTATACATACTACATTCACATAAAATAAGTAAAATAAGCAACGTGCGGCTGCAGCCGACTTAACAGATGAAATTAGCACAAACCCAGCATTTGGTTACAGCTAAGAGAAATTGCAGAAAACCTTAATCAGATCTACCGATATCGGGGGTCGAACTGGGTGAGAGAAGAGGACGCTACAAGGCACACATAAGTTCTACGCTTTTCTACTCTAGAAACAATGCAGAGGTGCCGAAAACGCATAGTTAATGAACATTACCTCAACTATAAATCCTATTTGGTTTTGACACTAAAGTTAGAGGAGACAAACGTGCTTGAACAGTACAGTGTTTGTAGCCCTTGAAACATTTCTATTTAATTTGCGATTTTAGCACGGGCCCGTATTCTTGAGTTTCGCATAACAAGTCTCGCATACGGATGACGTAATTTTTACGTCATAAGATGCAACTTTGCCAATCAAATGTTAGAAGGTAATAGAAAATTACGTCATCTCGTATGCGAAACTCAAGCATACGGGCCCTGGTGCCACAATGGTATAGTTCGTGTAAAAATGCGACCGGCCACATGTCAGCCAGAACAGAACATTTGTTAATCTCTTCAGGTTAGTATAGGACTATGAAATCCATATTATGCATGAAATATAATTTAAGTACCTGATTCAGGTGAAAAGTTTCATGACATTTTAATTAACGACTTCAACCCTTTAGGAAAATTTACTCAAATGCGACATATAATCAGGAAATTTAATTTTGTTTACATTTTTAATATTGTTCATTAAATTTCTAAAATTCATTTAATTGTATTTTTTTTTCTAATGTTTGCAGAATTTTGTGTTGAGATGTTCTGTTTTTGAAATATGTTTTTTTACTTTCTTTTGTCTTCTTGTCCCGCATTACTAAAATTAAGATCTGGCTACTTTACCGGAATTGCGCATATTATCTAAAGAAAAACTGCTTTTGAAAGGCTCATTCACGCTCTCTTATTATGATTAAAAACAGCAACAAAAATTCTTAAGCTCTCTGGATAACTAACGATGACGAAGTGGGGATGTTAATCCGGTTTCATGCGGTATATCAGAAGTACTTTGGGAATTTGATTATATTATTACATTACAGAATAAAATAATAATATACCACTTCGACTACCCGTCTTTTAGTACTATACTGCCCAACGAAAAGTCCTCTTCGCCCAATTTTTGAAATGTACCACATCGCCCAACTTTCCACAAGGGACACAATGCTCAACAGGACCACTTTGCCCACCTTTTCACAACATCCACCTTGACCACTTTGCCTAACTTTAGTTTAGACTCACAACGCCCGAAATAGAACCACAGCGCCGAAAATCCGATTGTTAGAAATAGGTTAATGCACACATAAAGTGTTAAATAATAGTATAGTAATTAATAATAGCAATACACATAAGCAATACAGGCTGCGAAATCCAATTTCGCGGTCGTTGCTCTTAGTAACAGTCGCGAAGTAAAAAATGTTGTGTATACCTTGTCCGCGAAACTCTTTGGCGTTCTCGACATTGATATACCTTGGCAGCAAGGGGTCTCGACGACAATTATTCACTCGGTACGCTAAAAAAAGATTTCGCGGCCTTAGTACCTACACAAATAACTATTTTGGGTAACCGCACGCGAAGTGAACACTTTGCGTGCGAAATACAGGCCGTGAAATTGGATTTCGCTTATGACTTACAAAAAGTAACGGACGCGAAGTAACTTAGTGCCAGTATCTCCATCGATTTTTACGATCTTTTACAAATTGTTTTATTTTGTCTTTCCATAGAAACGCTGTAAAATGAAAGCCGCCTTTCTATTTACAATGAATTGAACTGTTGGGTTTTTAAAGTAATGGAATTTGTAAATACATATATTTTTTACGCTTTTACAAAAACTATTGTGTATACCTTGATCGCGAAAATCTTTAGTGTCATCGAAATTGTCCTGATTCGGCCGCAAATGGCCTCGGCGACAATGATTCTCTCGGTACGTTAAAAAGACATTTTGGGGCTTGATATACAAATAACTAATTCGGTTAAATTGTGGTTGCACAACTTCGCTACTATTATTCAACACTTTAGGCATGTGTGGATTAACCGATTTCTAACGAACAGATTGTTGGCCTTGTGGTCCCATTTTGTGGTCGCGTTGGGCAATGTGATACATTTCAAAAACTTGGAGAAGTGGACTCTCCGTTGGGCAATATGGTACTAAAATACGGGTGGGCGAAGTATCCGGGTTTCAAAATAAATAGTATTTATTATATCGCGGTGCGAGGCCCCCTTGGGGCGCGAGGCCGTGGGCGGTGGCCCACATCGTCCACGCCTTGCCCCGCCACTGATGATGAAGACGTTCCGAAGTGGTCCTGGTTTTTACCTTCGCTCACTTCTGAAGAATTTGAATTAGAGCCATCCTATAAGCAACCTAATGCAGTATTGCACAAACAACCAAAGGACCCAAAGGTGTTATTGTAATCCAAAAATATTAAAAAATTGTATTACTTAATACCATGTAATCGACATTTCTCAATGTGTATTTCTATACCGAAGGTATGCATTTAGATTTCGAAATCAAATAACTTTCCACTTCTAAATCGATTTTCTAATCAAATATAGTTGCTTCCGTTTTTTCTGACGGCTTGTTCGTGATAATTAATTTAAAACTTATTTCAACATAGTCATTAGGAAACGGGAATAAAATTAATTCGATTTTTTGCTCTAGTACATTGGTTTCCCTACATTACAAATGAAGTAATTTTTTTCATTTTTCAAAGGCAATAAAGAATCCTTTCTAAAAGTGAGATAAAGATTCCACCACCACAGACATCACTAATAAAAGCAAGTAATTTACGATGATAGATATACAATGTCAGCAAAATTCCATTTTGCTGAAAATGAATATTTTTAACAAAAGACTAGATCTTAGCGATTTGCTTAAAGTATATCTCGAAAAACTTTAATGGAATACTCGGTACTCTTGTCGATGAAAATTGCAGACAGATTAAACATTTCCAATCTGACATAAAAGGGTAAATGAATTAACAAGGTCTGATAAAATCAATAAATTGACCAGAAGATAATTCATGGCTTTCGGGTTTCCTTGTAATACCCATTAGCAATAATGCAACAATAATAAATATTCTTAAAATGAAAATTTTATAATATCAAAGACTAATTTTTATGTTGTTCTATTTTTTATTTATGTTGCATTTATTTTCCTGGTACAATCGTAGTGATATGTAGTAACAGTATAAGAATATACAGCAGATGCACTCGACTGTAGCTCTAGCTTCTAATATCGTAAACACCACGATCAGTTCACCCAGGCTTGCCGATCGTCGTCGTCTTTGTACGCTGGTAAGCATAACTGTTGTCCACCAACAGCTCGAGAACACATCAAGATCGCACTCGGCCGGTTATACGGTTATACTGTGATATTAACAGCCAACGAAATAAAGTATTAAAGTTTATTATTAGCAACTTTAGGATGCTATAGATAGAGATTTCTAGATTATTAGGATTTAACAATTGATGCGTAATAAGACAGATAATAGTAGATAGGGTGCTTAACCGCTAAAAAGATTAAAAGTCGGCCTAAATGGTCTAAATTAAAGAATATGCATATGTTATAAGCTAAATCCAAAATTATCTAGCGATAGTTTCGAGAAAAAGGACAACCTTCAAAATATTCGAGATTTTTTTCGGTCAATGATTATTGTTTTAGTTTTAGTCTTTCTTGCGATGACGACGATCGCCTTGGAATATTTTTGAGTTAGTATTAAGAATAAAGAATGTGAGATGTTGCACACTGTATTGTTAAGGCTGTCGAGTCCCACTTACACCCGTGCAAGCTAATTAGTATCAATTTAAGAGAAAAATAATAAAAATGTCACAACCAAATAATAGTAATAGTTATAAGGGAGAAAGAATTAAACAAGAAATTTTTATACAGTGTGTCGCAAATTAGGTGGCATCACCCTTATATATTTTTTATACAATTTAAATCAAATTTTCTCAAAGATATAAATCATTTGTGGATTACTTGTGACTAAAAAACCATTTGCCCATTTCT
The DNA here is from genome assembly GCA_929113105.1 of Agrypnus murinus. Classification (NCBI taxonomy): domain Eukaryota; kingdom Metazoa; phylum Arthropoda; class Insecta; order Coleoptera; family Elateridae; genus Agrypnus; species Agrypnus murinus. The sequence goes on from OV816025.1 coordinate 102,806,941, forward strand.
AGGCTTTCAAAACAGTTAAGTTCTGTTGGGTTGTTTATATTTCTAATTAATTCTACGTCTTTTACCTTATTATTTTGTCCGAGCATATGTAAGGCAACGCTAGATTTGTCATGTCTTTGAAATTCTAAGTGAGCTACATGCTCTTTGTACCGAAACTTCAAACATCTCAGTTCGCCCTATATATACTTGATAACCGTTATTACTAGATATTTTAGATACTCCTGATCTATGCATTTCATCTACTTGATCCTTTGGATTTCTTAAAACATTCTTAAAGCTGTTATTCGAAGTCACAACTATATAGCGTTTACTGTCTCCAGCCTTACTTTGTGGAACTGCATAATCATGAAATATAATCAAATTAAAAGATTAATTCAAAGTTTCACAAGTTTTATTAGTTTATCTTAACCTGACAATATTGTTTCTACATTAAAATGTCATTATCAAAAGTAGATAAGATTGATAAACAAACACGTTGCTAAGGATAAATACATACAGAAAATAGGTAACTAGATACAATACAGACAAAAACTAAATATCTAACACTTCTAATAAAGGAGAATTACTAAGCTCAGTTTGTTCATTCATTAAAGGTACTGTGCGTTTATGTCTGTATATTTCAAAAGCTTCTAAAATGTCTAATTTGTGTTTGTTGTTGCAAAAATGTAAGAATTTAATGTTGTTTTGAGGTGTTACTGGGTGGTTCTGTTATAAAATGTGTTTGGCATAATGGTCGAAACAATATTGTCAGGTTAAGATAAACTAATAAAACTTGCGAAACTTTGAATTAATCTTTTAATTTGATTATATTTCATCACAACTGTATGTCAATTTTATTCTTCAAACTCCAACCTCATGACATGTTTGAAGCAGTTTGGACGTCTGCTCTACACGGGTTGGTAGTTCTATTGGAAGCAAATACTAAAAACATATTAACATATTCTTATGAGCATGAATAATTCTCAAAGCGGTCTTTTTCCAGCCAACATGCTTTCACCAAAACACTTTTTTATTTAGACTACTTTCCATTTTGAGATGATCATTTATGATGTGGAATAATAAAATTAAATAATTCCAACGGACACTCTCTTTCCCTAGGTAAGACATTTCCAATCGTATGGACAATATCGTGTTATCGCCATAGTACGTTATCGTTCCCACTGAACTCCAATTGTCTCTTTTTTATTATTTAGACAAGTCATTTTCGGGATTTGCGCTAAAAATCCTTTAGAAAATTGATAGTAAATAAATGATAAATGGAATCCTAGAGAAACAAAATGAAACGAATCTAGTTTCTCTCTGATGCACATAGATATATTTTGTCAACTTTTATTTTTATTGTAACTGTTTTACAAGGTGCAATGACGAGGTTGTGAATATTCGATTCATATTCAATGGAAAGTCGAGAGAAACGAAACTTTTATGTCGTCTGAAGAATGTTTCGCACGTGTATATGTACATATCAACTGTAAATTGTAAATAGCAGGCAGCGTAGCTAGCGAAATCTACTCTGAACTGAGATCCTTTTGTATTTTAGAGTAAATTATCACTGTTTGAAAAACTTGATCTTTATTAAAGTTTATTCACTATTCCGTGAGTTTATAATTGCGTTGCAATTCCATTTGGTGTCCACTTTCATTGAATAAGGTAATTCCATGTCAAGTGATCCAATATTTTGTAAGTATTCAGCATGTGCTTATTGTTTTCAGTGAAATGCATAATTGTTGCTTCCAACGCCAAAGATATAGATGAATATCCAGTGAATAACTAATATAAAAAAGGTTCAAATAGTTCTGATAAGTTTTTAAAAGTTCGCCCCTTTTACGATGCAATAAGAAGGAAATGTCTGGATCGAAATATTGAAGCCTCACTTTTATTTAGAGAATTTTATCTGGAGCCGAGCATAGATTCACCCTATGGCTTTTATCGACTGACTTTGTTGAATTTCCAAAGCCCTTTTATATGTTTACGCAAAACATTTGACAGCACACCGAACTTTTTCAAAAAACTGAACATCATAAAATGTCATGACGTCACAAATTCGAACATATGATCATAATTAACGTTAATCTTAAATCTAAAAAGACAGAAAGGTAGCTAGCAAATACACTTATGGTCTAAATTGAACAATAACAAAGAAAAGTTATCCCTGAACATGAAATATGGACATAGTTATACAAAGTACCCCAAACATATGAAGTTTACACAAATTAAATTACACACTAAAAAAACTTAACTTAAACATCTGTTCACAACGTTTCAGATAACAAGCGATGCTTTTGCAAGTATAAAATAAATAAGAACACAAATGAATTCAAATATGAATTAAACTAGTCCAGAATACAGTACTGCAGGTGCGCATCCATACAATAGCGCAAAATATCAAAATAATCTCAAAACTTGGAAAAACCAAAGAATATCAGCACAACTGATGTTTCCATTTACTTGACCTCAAATCTTCCAAATCCGTAAGCAAATTGTAATATTATAAACATCAAGGTACTGATCTGATTTAACTATTTCCAGTGAAATATGTACCCGAAACTGATTTAGCCTTATTGGGGAAAGAAAGACTTGTTCTGCGTTACCTAACGTCAAAACAGAAATTTAACAAGTAGACAAAACCTTCTAGAAAAGTGAATGAACTATTCTAAACATGTAACCTGGGTTACATACAACATGTTTTACTATAAAACAACATAATTGATTTATATCCTTTTTATAAATTCAATACCTTTTTATAAAAAGTAAGGTTAAATATCCACGACGTAAATTGTACTCCTATATTCTGATTTATGCTAATAATCCTACACCTAACCTAGCATGTAACCTTTAAGATGAATAAAACTAGTATCCTAGCCTGTCTATCTTTTATTTAATGCATGAAATGATTATTTCTGTGGTTTCGGAGCCTAATCGTAGCATTTAATTAATTTTTATGTCTTTATTAATGTGTTAAATTTTCAATGGATGATCCTATATCATCTCAGTATTTTAAAACTAGAAAACATTCCAGCTCTCGATGTATAATATTCTTTATTAAATTATAAATCGTAAAAGTTCTTGTAAGGGTAATAAAGTCACTAACAATAACATTTACTTTAAACGATGACTTTGATTTTTAAATAAAAATGATTTCCAAAATACGAGAGCGTAGAATAGATTTAAAAACTACTTGCTATCGCGTAATTTATTACTTACAAGTAATAAAATTAGAAATATAACCCTTTCGTTTTGCCCATATATCCCATAAATACGCCTTAAAAATACATAAAATGAAGGGAGAGCTTTATCGATAAATAAGCCAACGGTTGCTTCCTCAATAACAAAGTTCTTAGTCGCGTAGCTCGTTTCCCTATAACCTTTTTTCTTCTCTTACTGATATCACTCCCTTGTTTTCCATTTACGTTCAGGTAATTTAAAACAAATAAAACAAGAATTATTATGATATCAAATTACCTACAAACATGTAGCAATATAGGGGAAGAATTGATAGTAGAGGTATAATAATTTAAACAGATGCGAAATGTAAACATAACTGAATACTGAATTACCTACCAATACAAGCTGTACACTACTATTACTAATTAAATATTTAATTAATTAACAGTGGTAATTAGTACGGCACACCGTTTGGGTTTGCATTTCCAATAGGATCCATCCAATTTCGCTCAGCAAACAATTTTAACAATCCCAGTCTCTCTATATTTGAATGTGAGAATAAATTTAAACTAGAAATCAGACGATTCACACCATGCACTTTATTGGAATACAGTAAAATTTCCAGATCTTGAGAAAAGATCTTCGCGTGTTCGAGATTTTATAGTCTGGTTTTCCCTCTTGACGCTACAAAATTTACGCAAAACATTAAAAAGGAAAACAAATTCGGAGAAACTGAATTTTACGATTGCAGAAGAATTTGTTACATTTTTCCTTTATTTTTATGTGCTTTCAATCTATTTATAAGTCTAATTTATTATCTTAAAGTTTATGTACAGTTTGTGTCTTTCGAATAGAAGATTAAAGAATAATGTTACGAAAAACAAATGAATAAAACATAACTATTTAATAATATTGAAAATTTAAGCATTTCAGGCTAATATAAATGTAAGTAAAAAGAACTTAAATAAATTGGTTCTTAAGTTTCTGAAGTGCTGAAAGCTATTGTTAAACAAAAACATCATAAAAAAATATAAGTATAGGATATATTGCATTTGCATGAAAGACCCTTCTATATTTATTTGCTTGAACAATACAAAAATGCAGACTTTGCACAAATTAGACAGCTGTTGGGCGATGCGCAGCGGAGTTCGGCAATCTTAGGAATCTTAAAACGCATTTTCTTGTATGAATTTTTCAAATAATATTTATTCTGGGAATATTAGTCTAGAGCAGTGACGATGACGCTTATATTTATTTATTTTTTTGGAAATATCTTTCTTCCAAGTTTCTTAGTTCTTACAAAAGAAAAACTGCTTAATGAATAGTTTTCCCTTTATAACAATAATTATAAACAACTGAATAAGATCGTGGTAATGTATGTAGTGACATTGCACAAGTGCATCGTTCGACGGACTGCACTTACTCAACTATACACCGAACACTTAACCAAAATCTCAAATATTCAAATAAAAAAAAATTCTTTGGTTCACCCTCTAAAAGTTAGATTTCCACATTGTACCGTCTATTTTTACTTTCTTGCGAACTGAACATGCACCGTTGCTAACTTCGCATTATTTGGCTTTATAATTTATTAGTGGAGCTACGAAGTCGCATAAATTAGCAGATTGGTGCCATTTTGTTAGCTGATTAAAGTGGTGAACAAAAAACAATTGAGCATTTCGTTTCCGAGATATTCACACAAACATTTCTTTTATAGGAACAACCTGTACATTTTTACACATTTTGAAAGAAAATTTCATTAAGTATGGTAATACTGAATCATTCTAAATTTAAAAATAAACAAGTGAAAACGATTTGAACTTTCTGATGTTTGCTGAAATAAAGGTGAAGTAGGCAATGATGATGACAAAATCATAATTAATTAGTATTCAAAATAACCGAAACGGATTTTCGCCGAAAAGGTTAGATTTTGCTATAATGATGTTCTCTTTCTAATATACAATTTTTAGATCCACAAAAGGTAAAAAATTCATCTGGAAAAAAATTCTAATTAGAGTCAGTAAAATAATTATGTTGATCAAATCATATTACTTTTTTTTCGGCTTTTCTCCAGTTCGATTTCACTTCAGCATTTAACTTAAATTTTTCTTCTTAAAAGGCTTTTCCTTATTGTGTTATTATCTAGCTTGTCACTTATAATTTGGCCATGCTTTTAATTAGACATTTTTATGGACTATTCCATATTTGGCTGTTTCAGTTTAGGATTGTTCATTGGTAAATTCTGCTTCTTACTGTTTTCTTAACTTTGCGAAAGGTAATTAATTATTCGTTTTTACCAGTTTAGCTGCGATTTCTCTTGAATCAAGTGGCGTTGTGCTTTCCTCACTTGTGTATGAATTATAAATTCCCTCTTTGAGGTTTTTAGGTAGGTGGAAGTTTAATTATTTCATTTATTGTTCGGTTTTAGGTAGGTGAAGTTTCTATACACAGAAATCCAATTTGATTGGGATTTAATCAATGCACTTCCAAACTAATTAATTTATTCGGTTAAATTTTATCAATTCTTTGTTTTGTAAGAAGACCTTACCTAAAAACAAGAGGCGATTTTTATCTTTTCGGATCTCTATCTTTTTTTTGAAGCTGATACAACCTATTTCGGTTTTTTTACGCTACGTTTTTACAATAATTTTTACGATACGTCTCTTTGTTACTACGCATCTTTGTTACCCTTACAGAAAAACCAGCATTATCTAAAACATCGAGTGTTTTATCGAGTCCAAGACACGTCATACACAAATTATTGCTCTGATCTTTTAATCTTTTTAAAAATCCTTCGCTTCTGCAAATATTTGTTGCGTTTACACAGTTGCAAGATTTACTCTAAAAGTATCGTTTCTGCAAAAATTGTATACGTAAGTAATATAATTTTCTATTTAGCTGTAAAATAGCTGACTGATAGTATTTAAGAACCTTCTACTGATTGATATAAGAATTATAAGAACTGAATAACTATTGTTTATATTAATTTGTTGTTAGGGGTTATTTATGAAATAATTGCAATCGGATTTTTATGTGAATTATTATAATTTGTAACGTGCAGAAAATTTGAAGAATCAATTTATAAAAATAAAATTCTTCTACGGCTCTGTGTAAAGTGAGATTAACTTAATTATTATTAACTTAAAATTAACCGAAACGAAATTTGGGTTAAGTTAAAATTTAATTGTCACGGGTAAAAATCATATTTGAATGTAAGTTTTCGTAGAATTATTCCAGTTAAAAAACATTTTTAGCTCCTTATCTAAGTAATAAAGATATCGAGTCTCCTCTTTGGTTGAGACGCGCGTGCAGATTTCATATAAAACAATTTATGAGGATACAGACTTTGAAATGATGATACGTTCTTTTGCATTTTAAGGTACAAATAAAATCCTAGCAATTTGCAACTAAATATTTTATCTAGGCGTCGAATTTTATGGCTAGGCACTTCCTGCAGAGCTGATAAGCTTTTCTAAAATATTTAATATGATTAGAATTTCGGTTACTTTTTCATTGGTTAGAAATGTCGTCAAGGTTAGTTTGTTTGGACCGTTTAAAAAAATTCCTTTCTTAAATTTGTGGAGTTCATGTAGTTTTCGCACCCTGTAAGTCAGTACCTCGTCGGCCTTCGGGCTGATATATCACATCATTGATACAAAAATTGGTATGAATGAATCATTTTCGAGTGTTCAGTCTTCTGATTATGTTAATACTAAATTAATTCAGTAAGGAGAATTAATTATCTTCCGGTACAACTTATCGAGAATAAAGTTTAATGTCAAAGTTCTTTCATTTGCGCACTATATTGACTTAAAGATTTAGTGTAAAGTTAGTACATAGTGAATTCATGTTAAATCGATGCGTTTCAATAATAATCATATAACGCGTTATGTTGTATAAGGATACGTCAATAATACATTCAATCTTTGATGAATGTAGGAAGTGATTATTTTAATATAATCAATCCATGCTTGTTTTTATGTTTTTAATATACAGAGTTCGAATTTAATTACCGTTTATATAGTTCGGTCCAACAAACTGCTGATGTTCATTTTATTAACAAAATTTTTTAGTGTTAACAAAGATCTTTGATCAGAAATTTAAAAGAGGTCATTTCCCAAACTGTGGACTATTAAAAAATGATGTAACATCTATGCAGTTTGGTGGCACCCTATATTTTTTTATTTGTTTCTGAATCTATTATCTAATCAGAAGCTTTGTGGTTAACACCCACGACGCCTGAGTATAATTTGATTTAATGAGATGCCTCGGCCGGAGCATTAAGATAATTTAGTAAGTAAGTTTAGTAAGTATAATAACGTAAGTATTTTGCATTTATGGTATTGTTTGATTATAAGTGTCACTTTGAATTAATTTGTGTTTTGAGTAAAAAGTGCGAAATACAAATCTTAACTAGATTCTTTGATTTAGTAATTTACCTTTTGTACTGTTTATTTTATTTTTTAATAAATCTCTTTTTGTTTCTTTTGTATGCTGTCTCCTTCATTGCTTATGCTGAGTTAAACGGCGGCTGTTTAATCTTGTAACAGACGTTTTTCGGGTCCAAGAAAGTTTCAGGTTAATGTTTCGTTTTATAAATTTTAATATAGCGGGTCTTCTTATTAACACCGCGAGCTAACCGGTCAGGAAGTCCCCGTTTTAATCAATATGAAAACATTTTTGAGTTACCAATTACTACTATCAATAGTCACGTCCATTTAAAAACTGAAACCCTCCAGACCCATCTACAAACTGAATAGTGACATTTCTACTCTAAAAATCTCTTTGAATATTTTACAGAAAAAAGTTTTTCCTTATTTCAGTGCTTCCAAGCATAAGAAACAAGTACATATGCAAATGTAAGACATCAGCGTTTCGGTTTGTAGTGTAAAGTGTGTCATCTAGCAGCAGTAAAGAAAATTCTCCGTTTGCTTTTCTTCTGTGGTTATTTTTAAGATAAGAGTCTAATTATAAAAGAGTTGATAACAATAAATATGCAATGTAAAAGGTTATGAATCTGCCTCGTATGATATCATTAAGTCGTAAGGATGCTGGTTTTAATAGAGTTTTCAGTTATCAGTAGGCACATCCTGTAAATTAGATCTAACCTATTCTTTACATTCCCAGTAGGCATTTATCCCAAGGTGTAGTATAAAGGCCCGACCGAAATCCTTTACGTAAACATTATTTCTAATAGGGGGTGCCCGCGCGCCTGCAGTGATGCCGCCCTAACAAATGATGCAATCTCGGTGTTGTTTTTCACCGGGTCGCGCGACAATGGCAGTGTTTTTTGCCTCCTTCGGTTGGCACATCCGGCGGCGGTATAATACCGGGAATGAGCGCCAACAGAGCGCTTCTATTGGGTAATGAAGTGCGATTGTTTTACATCTTTTGTTCCGGTGACGTGAGAACGTCGCCCTGCATTTGTAGGTTGGCAGCATTTGCTCGAATTTATTACGGCAGAGTCTGTGTTTGTGTTTGCGGTCTCGTTCAGAGTCGTTCATAATAGATTATTTGTTCGTAGAGAAGTTTTATCGCGCGAAATTTTTGAACCCTGCTCGCGAGATGACGAATTGTTCATGTTACAGTCCGCAGAATTTTGTTTGTTTGTTCGAAATCTGGAAGTAGAAATTTGACAAAACGATAATCTGTAAACTTCTAATTAGGAAAGAGTTGTCCAGACGTTGTTATTAAAATGCTTTCGTGTTCAAAAGTCGACTTCCAAGTCGATATATTAGTTTTTGAACAAAGTGTAAAAACCCTTACGTTTATGTAAAAGGCGTTTTTCTTCGTTGCAAAAGATTCTTCTTCCATAGGTAGTAGGTAAAGCTTAGGAAAACCGCAGGATGATTAAGTAACCTTTTTCGCATTTCGTATTTTGAGAAACTGCAAACGTACACCTACGTCAAAAGAACTCATTTGTCAAACGTGAAATCCAAGCAAATACGGCTGGCGTATGTTAATCACAGGTTTCCTTGAATACTTTCATCCAATGAAAAAGGGGGGAACTATTTTTTTATTTTGGAGTACAGGTGCACGTATGTGTAATCGGAGCGCGCTTCTTTAAATTAAGTGTCCGACAAAAGTTCGCCCTCCGAACCCAAAGCAGTTTGTTCTCAGTCACCGTAGATGTAAAAAATGAGCCCGATTATTCCCAGTTGACGTACTCCCTATTAATCAAAGCCTTCTTTTTATATCCCGGAGAAGAATTTTGTTGCATTTTTATACTATTTTTATAGATGTTTCAAGTTATTTTCATATACCGAGTAAACATAAAGCAACGCGCGCAAGTTTATAATTTCATTATTTGTAATAATATTGCATAATGCTGAAAAATATTAAGCTGGCAAAATTTACATTTGTTGTCATTTTCACTGCATGACATCTTCTTAACGTGGGGAAATTTTACTATTTCTAGGAATTTGCCTTTATTTAAGTAACAAATTGGGATGCATCACTAAATGTAGATGGCGTTGTACAGCAACAAAATTATTGTTCATAATTATTTGTTCTGTATTGAATTTAATCAAATCCACGTTTACTTTAAAAGGTTTTTCTTATTCTGAAAGATCAAACCTGTAATATGTCAAACACGTAAAACGTGGTTTTAATTTGTCCATTATTAAAAATCACCCTTCTCTACCCCAATATGGCGGCGGTTTGCGTTACTCTGATCGACCAGCTGGCCTAGGTGACTAGATGCAGTGACTCTAACAAAATAATGTACATATGCAATACAACGAGACGCAACGCTTTACTTGCAACATAACCTTCAAAACTGCCAATATGACAGTTGTCCTAGCACGTAATTATTTTTAATAAAATTCCGCTAGAATGCAGGTCAGTATTTGGCGCGTCCCAAAAGATCAACAGTTTACAATGGATATTCTACCACTTTGACATCACGCTGTTTTGTAAATATGCATGCAGTTCCTGTATTTACTTTTACGTTCTGACGATATTTATTAAAGATTCCTTCTTATTTTTGATAACAAAGTCTTTAATTTATGTATACATAATTTTATATTACTTAATAGTTGTTGTCTTTCATACTGCACAGCAACATGCGCTTCTATGTATGTAGTGAATGAGTTATCCAACACTGAGAGCTCTTGTACAAATTAGTGTTACCAATTTCAGACATAAATATCACTTACTTATGCACATACTATTATTTTTTTTTGCTTTTAAATCGCATTATAAAATATGAAATGGAAATACACATTAATAATCACGAAAAAAGTTTTGAAAATACGTTAGTTGTATAAGATATAATACATTTCAGTATTAGCCCAGTCAGTAGCGACAAAAAAGGCTTTATGTTGCAAAAGGTCGGGGTAAGTTTATAGTTGCCAATTCGGTTAATCCTGAGGCCCTAATAAAATCCTGAAATTTGTAAACACGAGAAGTCGCCTGCTATCTTGAAAAATGGCGGCCAAAATCTGGTTTTTAAGAGTATCTCGTTTCCGCTGCAATTGAGAATAAAAATACTTATCTACAAAGTTATAGAGAATAAAATTTCCTACAACTTTTGTACAGAACAAATTTTTCTCACATCAATTGTTTTTAAGTTATAACAGAGGAAAGTGGAGCACTTTTTTTGCAATTTTTTCTGTAAACTTTAAATATTATTGGTTGTTATTGTTTTTTTTGGTATTATATACCCAAGCGGCCCAGGTTCGACTCCTGGTACCGGCAAATCTGGTTAAGGTTTTATGTAGTTTTTCCATAGCCTGTGACACAAATGTGGGATTTGCAGTGTTCCATCTGTTAGTCGGCTGCAGCCTACGTAACAATAATAATCGCCCCCTCCCTCCCGCACAAGTTTCATAGCTTCTGGGGCCTGGTTCTCAGGTTATGGGTTGTAGCAATTATTATTATTATATTATTATATACGCACCTAAAATTTGTTTTATACAAAAGTTGTAGGAAATTCTATTGTCTACAACTTTGTAAATAAATACTTTTACTTTCAAATGCAGCGGAAACGGGATATTCTTAAAAAAACCCGATCTTGGCCACCATTTTCCAAGATGGCGGCGACTTGTCGTGTTTACAAGTTTCAGGATTTCATTAGGGCCCTAGAGTAAATAAAATTGCCAAGTATAAACTTTCCCCAACCTTTTGCAAGACAAAATTACCTATTGTCTGCACTATATAGTATTACTTATATTCTTGATGTTAAAACCTAGAATTCTTGGGGTTTTTGTTGGAATTGTTCTGTCCAGAAAAGTAACATCATTTACTCTTATCAATACAAAGTCATACTTGATACTGTCATCCTTTAAATTCTGGGAAAAAAGAAAATTCCAACTTTAAAATTCTGATGACAAAATGACAGCATTTAAGATTCTGAGGTTATGTATGTTTGCTGAGATGAATATGGCAACGGATGTACTATTATAGCTGTTAACTTAGAAGATTGATTTTAGGTGTTACACCTCGACTTTCTATAACTTCCACAAAATACTGAAGATAAACTGAAAAAATAAGAAAAAAATATATACTTCTGGAATAGATAAACAAACAAGTTAAATGAAATTCCGAATAAGGAGTTTTTTCGACGATAAATAAAAGTTCTCTCGGCTTCCCTTCTATTAGTGTTAACGAAAACATTAAAGAAATCAAGTGGATATAATCTTATTGATTTGCTGATGCGAACTCTTTTGTTACGAGGATATAAAACACAATGCTATTTAGGAGCGCTCCGGTTCTGAACTTTTGAAAAGTAAAGCGGATGAGGAATGATCTCAAAAAGAACGGGAGATTAAATGGTTACACAAAGCAACGGTAACCAAGTGGAACAAGTACACTCGCTGAAGGATTTTAATTCCTGCTGTCAGAAACATTTCTGGGATTTTTTCGTTATATTTTATTCGCCGCGTCCTTGTCTACTTTTTTTTATATATATGAAACTCCTTCCCTTTGGTCCCGCATCCCCCAAACGCACATACAAAACAACTCACATAAAAATTCACCATTTTCAAGGGAGCGAGGAGAGAAAAAGGACGCGATCGCCTATTCTCGTTAAAATTCTTAGTTTCGAAAGGATAATAAAACTATCCCTTCGTGTATAAGCTAAAGGATGTAAGTGCGGAATAGAATTTCACCGGGCGAAAGAGGGAGAGGTTGGCAGAAGGATATTAAGGAGCGTAGGGGAAATTTCGATGGGCGTGTTTGGAATCACAGATTACAGTGGAGACACTTATTCATCAAGACTCGGCGCCAGGAGGAGGACCAAATCGGAATGAATCGGTAATTCTGATGGTCCTCCAGGACGACTTCTTGAATTGCGCGGTTGCTCTCGCAATCAAGGCACCGAGAGAATCGATCGTTCATGTGTATTTATCGCGCTGCTACGACGACTTCTCTTCGTGCCATTGCTGCTAATTTACAGATCCGAAAATGTGATAATGACGTAGAAGGAATTAATCTTTTCAGGAAAAAGCAAAACATCGTTTTTTGGGAGTTGTACATTTTTATCGAAATTGAGAAATTACAACAATTCGTACTACAGGGCTAGAAATATTGTAATTAAGTAAAAACAATATTTTAAGATAACCTTAGCACATGTCTTAAACTATAAGGCAATATAGAATCTTACTTGACTTACCGGCAAACTCATTAGGCATTTTCATGTAAAAGCTCACCTGAAATGAAAAAAAAACAATTAATTACCTAACAAATAAAGTACAATGTTTAGATTGTCATATTTGAAAATTGTATACATTTTACATAAACATCAAGTACAACATAACGATTACGTAATTTTCGAATTAGTCTCCGCCTGACTGTACGTCTTCTATTTGTTAAAATTAATCTTGCAGCACCAGTTTCCATTATTTTGTGATGGATTTATATGAATTAAAAAGTCTATGACAGGCCATTTCGTTATTAAAGTACTACTCAATACGCATGTCTTTACGGGGAAGAAGGGAAGAAAAACAGAAGATACTGGAGTTAGACCTGCTTCAATAAGTTAAGGAATCCTACTACATATAGTTACTTCGTTTTTCCTCTGTCAGACCCAGCTCGGTTTACACAACTAAATTATTATAAAATTACCAGAATGGCGGATAGACATCCAAGAAAGCACCAGTGAAGCGGTGTTACCTACTTTCAGATAAAATACAATTTTGAATTTTATCTGATAAGAAAAAAGAAAACAATGATTGTATGGAAAAAATTTTAATAATAAAAAAACTATATTGCGCCACTTGTCATCATCTTTGATAAGTTATTCGTTTCTAAAGTTGCTCTTGTAAATATTTATTGTAAGGTATAACATTCGCAAAACTTAACATCTAGATCTATTATTTAAAGTTTGGTTTATACATTAGAATTCTGAACTTTGTCACAAACAGAATTGTTTTGCAATTAAATAATTCATGCAAACCGCAAGTTGCATTCCAACTGGTGCAATTATCATCCAAGGTTAATACACTTCTTCGTAAATTTATATAGCGTTGGCTTAATGTTAATCACACACGCGAGCCAGCTGCGCTAATTCGAAGAACCTCTAATCATCCTACTCGCTCACGCGAGCCAGGTGCTCTCGTTCCAAGAACCTCTACTCAGCACATGCGATCGACCTAGGCTAGAACGCAGCTGCTTGCCACACAAGGAAATAACAACGGATACGCGTAACGCCGACCCTACAGATTCACGTTAATATGCTAATGTCTTCCGCAATATACAGTATATAAAACCGGCTGCTTTAAGTTCAGATTCAGTCGTTGCAACGACTCCAACTAATCAACAACTTGAAGCAGACCCGATAAACAAACTTTGTATTATTTATTGTAGGGGATCTCGAATTTGGTGTCCAGGGGCACTGATTACCTGATCCCCTTCCGCTTAGTTTTAGGGGTCTAGAATCTGGTGTCCAGGAGCACTGATTACCGATCCCTAATGTGCTTAGTTGTAGTAATTTAGGAGTCTACAATCTGGTGTACAGGAGCACTGATTACCTGGTTTCCTAAGGCTTAGTTGTAAGACATAGTGCTAGTACAGAATGGTTCCGATCACCCTCATGTTTCAATGTTAGTCTTAGTAGGACCTAACCGTTCTCATACTTATGTTTGTAACCCAATGTATTGTAACTTGTTGTTTAGTATATAATTAATTGTGGTCTGTGCTTACTTCCTATCTCTACCTCTGACTACGACGAACTCCGACTCAGTCACGAAAACCCCACGTGAACTTTCAACATAACACAAACGTTATTTGCGCAAGGATTCATTAGTAGTGTTGTGCGACTTCTAAGGATGTCTTCCTTTAACTAGGTACTAGTAAATCAAATCGATTGAGTTTACTGGGAGAAGCAAGAAAGGTCTCATCGGAAAAACTAAACATCGTTGGTTTTAGATATACAAGCATTTCTCCAAGATCACAGATTTTCATAAATTTTTATTCGAGAAAAGAATAGCGCAGTTGAAATGAAATATTTGCTTGCTACACACTCTGCCTAAAAACTATTTTCTTTCAAAGAATAATGTGTTAAGTCAAAGCTAGGATATCGGAAAATGATTATACCACTGAACTGCATACGTCAATTGTTTTGACGGTTTGTCCACTTTTTGACGATATTTACCTAATGTGGTTTTTACCTACCTGTATGTAAAGCAGAGATTGCGAAGTTAGCACCTTTAATGGTTTTTTTGTAATGAAATCTATGCGATCTGTTTGCACATTATTTTCCCAAATTTGTCCATTCAAAATTGTTACCCGTACAATAGCAAATACATGTTATGAAATCTATTCATTCAGTTGTCTAAATATGCCCATCAATAATAATGTTTCGTCCACTGGACGTTCTGTATGTGCAAATTGTAGTTTTAGAAAATTTTTGTGTTGCGGCAATGTCAACTGCGGTTGTTATTTAGTTCTGATGGTACTCTTATTTGTAAAGAAAATCTGGTCAAGATATGGGTGTGTTAAATATCACAATATCTGCTTTAGATTTTCTTGCTGTATCGTTTTACATATGGATGAAGTAAAAACGAGATCAGTGGGTGTGAAAATCACTGTTGGGATGAATGTGACATGAAAATGTCTTAATTTCTCGCACTTACGAGTTTCTACGTATTACGTATTACTGTTAGTGAGGCAAAAACCTTGATCTGGACTTTTAGTTCATAGTTTCATTTTTTGGACTGGAAGGAGGACATCAATCGATAGTCCTCGGTTTTCTGTGTCCATTGGTACCGAGTTTGGATGGGAAAAGTCACTCGAACAAATTTTAATGAGGGGGGGAACAATATTTAACATCTAAGTACGTATATGCAAGATGCGTTAATATCTATAAGAATGAGATGGTGTTTAATGTAATGTGTAAGACGCATGTAGTTGTTTTGATGTCAGTTAACATCGAGCGTTTGTTGCGGTCAGACGCATTTCGTCAACTGGTGACTGGCCAAATCTAACATCGTGGTGGCCATGTTCCTGTTGACTATAGTCGAATATCATTGCGCTGAGAGGCAAAGAAGTCCAGTAAGTATGCCTAGCGGCTTTAGTCGAGGCGATCACTCAATCACTGGGGTAGACCCCCAGGCGCCCTAAGCGTCTCCGATAATGTTCTTTAGGATGAGCGATGGTAAGGTCCCGGACACTCATAATCTTCCAAAAAAGGTTAGGTTAGGTTTCTACATTGTCGTTTATGTGTTTTTCATAAACTTTAATGAGTTTTCCATAAACGTACATGTATTTCCCATAGAGTTACATGTTAAATCTTGACCTACCATAAATTTCTACTCAAGTATTTTTTCCACTCAAATCTACCGTTGGACTCGGAAGACCACAAACTATCGATTGCTGTCAAAACCAGTTCGAGAAAAGTGGTATATTAAACTAAAGTCAATCTTGAAAGCAGTAAATGAGATTGTTATTATAAACAGACAAGTTCGTTTCTTAATTCACGTTGATCGTTGTTAGATAATGGAAAGATTCCTAAAACGTTGTAGTAACAATTTAATACCTTCTTACAGATTTATTTCTGTTTTCAAAGATTGGGTCCTAGCATTTTTTACCTGATAATCAGTTCAAATAAGTAGTTAGAGCTGAGGCGTCTGAGATTAAATGGAAAATTTTGGAATGATGATTGTTAATAATAGAAGATGCTTGTAATTGAAGCATTTGGGAATTTTGAGGCATATAAATAAGGTAGTGGTGTATTCAAAATTTATTTCCAAGCTTTATTCTAGAGCTTAGGTATGGAAGGAAAACAACGTGTATTTCTTCTGAGCCATTTATTGCTCTGAGTCATCACTGCTCCTAATTCTAGTTATCAACTTGCAAGTAAGATGGCAAGTAAGATCTTCTTCGATAAAAAGGTTATTTCTACATTTCATCTCTGCTTACTCACAAACTGCTTACTGAGCATGTATTTGAATTATCCTACTGGGAATGACATTTACTAACGCCAACATTAACAACTTTAAAGTTATAACATTGAGTTACTCATCTTTTATTAAATTTTAACATGGTCCATGACAATTACATGGTATATCATCCACAGCAACATACTTGCATTATTCAAATTAGTATTTCAGCAACAGACGTATAAACCATCCGTTGGTTGTTTAATTAACAAAATTTGTAACATTGTTGTGTAAACATGAAATGTTTACTTAAATATCTGCGAGTTTGATATTTGCAGAACACAAATAGGAATTTTATATATATAATACCATACCTACCTTCCCTCAAACATTAATAAAACTAGCGAAACTTAATGACGTCAGCGCACGCAAGGATAGTCCTTTCTGAAGGGATCTAGTGATCCGTGGGAGTCGCTCGAGGGCCTTAGCGGATCGACACACTCTCGCATCCCCAAGGGGCATAGGGGCGTAGTCCATCGCGGTGGCGACGGCGGTCCTTCTTAATCACATCTAGCAGACATTGGAGGAAACGATGTCACGGCAGCATCCGCATTCGCAATATAAGGTTCAATTAGTTTTCGCGACGAATTTATAGAAAAGCTCGACACAACAAGACACAAGTATTTAGCTGGGGGAATCGATGCTCTCAGCGGGTGGAGGAAGAAAATGTTTGAAGTTTTTCCCCGACTAACTGCGAGGTATAAATCAAATGTAGCAAAACGCGCTGCGCTTTATCATCGTCATTTCTTTATAAGCATTGCTGTTCGAACAAAAAATATACGGAAGCAGCACGAACGCTGCTGCTCTCTCGGCTAGGGCAACACGGAATCGATGGCTTTAATATTTCTGCTATTATTTATGCACGTTTGATGTATTACTTCAATATTTATAGGAACAAAGTAGGTTCTTAGGGTTTGAACAGTCCATTTGCTTCACAGCAACAATGCCAAGGGTTGAAATGGATACATGGAGATATATACATACTGAAATTTTAACGTCTCACTTCGATGGTTGACGGACGCGACATCGTAACTGCTTTTCTTTTTGATATGATATGGTCCTTTTCTTCTTTTATTGATTATATTGAAATATGTATCACAAAATACTTAGGAGTTGAAAGACAGAATATTCCATGTCGAAACACACAGAAATACAATCTTCTTCTATAATATTGTAACGTTCTTTTTAAAATAATAACAAGAATGCTGTTTAATCGTCTATTAACAAGAGAAATATTATTAACATACACCAATTTAATCTTAACTAATTATTTAACACTATAATTATAAACTGTTTAACGAACTAAAATGCTAGATATTTAGAAACTTAAAGTAGATTATATAAGGACTATTTATTTATTATTAAACAACTATTAAACATTTATGTATTCATTAATATATTTGATTACTAATTACACAAAGCACATTTCAATACGTCGGTCGAACACTAATTGAATTCTCTTCTATACGTGACGACGTTTTATAACTTCTATATGGCACATTCTTAAAATGGGCGCAATGTTCAAAAGAAATATACACATTTTTATTTGGAGAACTAAAACAGTCTAAATTGTAGTTATAGTTTTCCTCGGTATGTCAAACATACTTAGCTTCCATTATAGGAAGAAAATATTGTAGTACAAATCTAAACCAAGAGTAATGCGAGATATGATATTTTTTAAGATTATGTTCTTCAATCATTATGTTGTCTAAAAGATAAAAATTTAAAAATGAATTTAGTAGTTAATATAATTAAGGTACTAAATTACATTTTCAATTTATTTTGAGTTCTTGTATAGTTATTTGATAAAATTGTAAATATGCACGACCACAGTATTTGATTCGACTATTTTTGGATTAATTCATACAACTTCCCTTTGTGACGCACATGCAATGTTAAAGTTTACAGACAATACATAAAATTCATAAAAAAACTTGAAAAAAAGTTGTTATATCACCTCCTTAAATACGTCACCTTTGTGGATACCCATGATCCACGCAAGTGACATCCATGGAGGTGACATTTTCCAAACAAATATTTTTTGTTCCTAACCTATTTGACGGATTTCAAATTCTGATAACAGACTATGAAACTACGCACTGTCACATATGTTTTTATGCCAAAAGTTAATACTTTCTCACTTACCTTCTTTTTTATTAATAAACCACAAAAGTGACCAACATAGCGTGCTAATATTAAAAAATATATACGTTTTCTCTCACCACTCCGCCATTAACTTTTACCAAGTGACAGAATATCGAAAAACAGCGAGATGGCGTCCTTTGCGTTGCCTACGATTAGTAAAGTTCCTTACACGCATAGTTTTTCAAATGATAAGATGCGTTCATAACTAGCACCATGGAGGTGACAATTCCGATTTGCACAAAATTAAAATATTGTTATAAGGGCCAAAATAACAATTTTTTTAATATTTGATTTTGTCTATGCAATCTTGAGTATTTCTACTTATCAAAATTATTACCAATTGTGATATCTAAACAGCGAATACTTTATATTTTTATAGCAAAATTATAGACAGCGGAAATTGCACACTGCATGGAGGTGACATTTTCAAGAGATTTTATTCGTGTACTTTTAAATAAAATTATGAATTGAAATAAATATCAAAGTTCCAGAACATATAGGAGGTGCACTCACTTTTGTAAAGATTTGTTACCTTCTTTACTGCAATCAGTCTATTTCTATGTTCATTTATGTCTAAAATTGATTTGTGTTGAATGACTTTTATAACTTCTTGATTTCCATCTTCTGACACCAAATAAGAATTTGTGTTAGATAAGGGATCAAATATACCTATGCATCCAAACTTAATTGGAAGGTGCAATAGATTGACTTCATCATCGTTAACAGGATCTCCAACAGGAGTAGGACAAAGGGACGGGCAAACAGATTCTCGTAACAGATTATATAGAAGTTCATCTTTGTTAATGACTCCTTGCAGAAAATTCCATTCAAATTGCAGAGTAATTACTGTATAAGCTGCTTTTTCTCTATTGAATGCGTTTTCTCTATTCCATATCCTAAACTTGACCCAACAGCCACTAATTCGTTCCATCATTGTTTCACGTTCTCGAATCTTCCTTGACAAGAAGAGTTATCAGCGTATCAAACTGGGTATGCCTTTCATGTTTTGTAATTTTTGGAAAAGTGTTGCTAGAGCATATAACAACATAGATATTGGATCGCCTTTAGTAACCTCTTCTTTGCGGTACATTCTTCGTCACTTTTGGGAATAATTAACTCTGCATGACCTCGGCAAGTGTTATATAGAAAATTCGCACACTCAAGTCATCTTAAACGGGCTTACCATAAAGCTAATGCTGTTAACTGCATTGTTAACATCAGGAAGCAAGATACCCCAGTTAGAACTTGCATGACATTTCTTTTGCAATAAATCATTCATTGCGTGGACAGCTCCTTCTATGCCAGAATTCCAGACATCACAAAGTTAAGGCCTATCACAAGCATCTAGAACATCAACTGCTAGAGCCAGAATTCTTCTAGAGATGACATTCTCCAATTCCAATTGGTCGGATTTCAGGGAATTTATTTAATGCAATTAGGCCATTAGCCATTAGGGCTCTAAGTTGTCCGAAGGTATTATTTCATCGTTTAATCTTATTGCTAGTTGTGCTACTGATTCTCTTAATTTAGTTATTTTGTGCCCAAAACAAAATAAAGCAGAAAATCACTCCAAAGGTCTGCATTGCCTCCATAAGACCCTTACTTCCGTGAAGCCTTCCCACTACATTCTCGACAAGAGTTAATGTTATTTCAATTTCATTACAATTTCAATTTCATTTCTTTCTTAGATGTTTTTCTTTTAGAACATCAAATACAGTTTTGTTAGTACCATCCACTTCATTGTTAGTATCTAATGTACCACTTCCGAACCTATCAATTACGTATCTTACTGTTTCAGTATTTTGCATTAAAGAACTAATCTATTAAAAATTCGACTTCTAGCTTGTTTATCACCAATGCTGATTTTCTTCTGTGCAAGTTGCTGATCGCTACATTGAGTTTCAGTAACAAGTAAATCAAATGAATCTATTTTCTCATACCTTATTTTAGCTCTGTAGTAAGCAACGAATATCCCTGATCTATTTTATCATTTTATCGCTTTGCAACAATTAAGAAAAGCATTCTTTCAGACGTATGCTTACCTGCAGCTAGATGCTGAATTCCTGTTGTAAGAACCTCTAAAAGTTCATGACTATACAATTTCCGTCAAGGTTTGATAAATAATCTCCGCCATCTGATAAACTATTCGTTAAAACTTCTTCTACCAGGACGATCAAGATTCCAATATTTTGATTTTTGGGAGATTATTTCTTTTTGAAGGATCATCAAAATTAGACATATCAAATAATTTTCTTGAAATCTTATGTATTTTGGATTGATGACTCGCTAGTTAAAACTTTATTACAATCTTCGTACTAAATATTTAGAATGGAACAAGGTAAACCTTTATGTATTTTGGGATTTGTAGACACATTTTAAAGGCTCAAAATGCCTATTTTCGGTGTCTCTAATTATCGAACAGCAAATTAATATCATTTTTTCCAGGTGTTTTCAGCAATACGTATTGAAGGGTAAGTAAATATAAGCAAATCATTCTTTGGAGGTTCTTGTAAAGTATAAAAGGTATATATTAAGAAATTTATGTAGAAAATCTCTGATAAGGTAAAACGTTCAGCACTAAACCCGAAAATTCCAGAACTGGAGATTTATTTATAATAATCTTTTGGTAAAAATTACTACCTAATCCTCTAGATAGTTATAAATTCTGTAATAATTACAAAATACCTTAGTTATACCAAATAATAAATTGCTATCATTATTGCATAAATCTCATTTAACATTAACTAAAAGTTAATTCAAGTTTTGAAAAGCAATTGAGATTGCTATCCACATCATTTATCCTTTTCAAAAGCATTCTAAGCATACCCAAAAACTTTCCCGTGTCTACGATGAAACAATTTTTTTGCAATAGTTCTAGGTTGGTATACAAGTTAATGTTGAAAAACTAAGCAAATACCAAGCTGGTAATTCATTTTGTGTGCCAACTTGCACAAATACGATGTAAAGCAAACTATTCATATTCTACCAGCTCTCCAGGCTAGTACAGGAGCTATTAACGCGCTCTCCCGTCGGGGTTCGTCATCGAGGGGTCATCGGGTCATGATCACCCTTAGTTCAATTTGCACCCGGGACGAGTCCAACCTCAAGTGAGGCTGTAATTACTTACGAAGCTGCAGTTTTTGAATTCGTGCAAATCAAATTGGATCAAGTTGGGCATTAAATCAAGCGATCACGTGGCCATCCTGGGTACTTAATTGCTCTTGCTGCCACCGATCCAACGGTGTCCAAATAAATATTCTCTTAATAATGCGCTAATAAACCACCATCATCTTTGAAGATAATTTCTTTTAAATTTAAGTCTGTGATTGCTGATATGATTCTGTGCTGTAACTGATCCAATTACTACTTGAATTTCTATCCAAAAAAATGAATTTGATCTTCTTCACACTGTATATCTAATATATTAAATCATACAGAAAAATGATTTATCATCCCGATTAGGAATCGAACCCAGGACTTTCTGCTTTCCGAGTGGTTACTCTGCCATTAAGCCACCTAAGGTGATTACCATACGGATTTCTAAAATATCCTTCCTTAGTCATAAACGATTTCGAAGTTTGTGACGCATATTCTGACATCCATTGAACTTCAATACTTTCGATACTTACAACAATAAAACAATTTCTATGGTCGAATAATTAAAGTAAACTATTTAATTAAGCAAATTCAAACTTCCTGCTATTTCAGATTTAAATTAAAGCTTTTTGAAGTTACTGGGAAATAAGAATGTCGTGACACGGGAAAGTTAATTGACAAATACTGAGTTAGCATGTTAAAATAAACAAATTCTATATGACCTCTACACTCCAGTAAATTTCAAAACTCTAAAATTAAAATAACGTTTTCTACTGAACGAAAAATTTAAAAACAGGTTTAGTTTGAGTAAATTCAAGTTTCCAGCCATTTAAATTCTAAATTAACATTTTTGAAGTTCCCGAGGGAAAGATATCATTAATTTGTCTAATTTATAATCGAAGATATTTCAAAAAACTACTCTGACGTCATGTTATTGACTTCAATAACTTTAAAAATGTTTTGAAAATGTTGTGAAAGGTTTCGTTTACTGTTGTTAAAAATAATGATATAATGTCAATAGAGGTTTTTCAAAATTTAACTTCTAAAATATCCTTGTTATTAGGCATGAACGACTTTAAAAGTTTGTAAAGCATATTCTGATATCCAGTAAACCTCAAAATTCTTTTTACACTTACAAATATCCTAAAGAATAATTTCTATTGGCCGAGTAATTAAAATGCACGTTTAGATTGAGCAAATTCAAAGTCACTAGGCAAATAAAAAATGTCGTGACGTAACGGGAATCTCACTATCGTGTCAAAACAAATCATTGAACAACAATTAGCCCCAGGTAAAAAGTAATTAGCAATTAGTTAAAAGCCCTAGTTCTAAATAACTATCTAGATTGATGAAAGATATTTGGTGTCTTACATGATGCTATCGGACAACATGATCTAAAGAGCTGTATGATGACTAAGCTTGTTTAAAGCATCAGCTATTATTATAATAAATTACAATCCTTGACTGTAGCTGTCAATAAACTAATTTTCAGTCCCCAAGAACCTGTAAGAGGAAATTAAAAGAGTCTCATTATTCTACTTTGAAATTCTTAGGACACTCGCATTCATCTTCTCACTTATGGAAGGTACCAACCTATTTTCGTATGAATGACAAAGAAGTGATTAATAGCTAGTTTTCAAACAATGTTACCAAGAAGACTTTATTGGAAAATCTTAAATGAGTTTAAGCAAATTAAATAATCAGTGAAACCAATCGAGTCTAAACATTAATTAAACAGTAAATTACTTACAGAATACAGATATGCTTTTTAAGTTTCTACAAATTACAAAAACCAATAATAGAATTAACAAAGTTAACCTCGTGCGTGAAAACCCTTTTGAGTTCTATCTGTACTTACAAAATTCAAAGAGCGACCCTTTTGAAACACTTGTACGTGATTTTCTAAGTAGGGGATAAATTATCCTGTTTATCTTTCCTCCACTAGTAAATAGCGGTAAATATGGTAGAAGAATGAAAAATATGTTGGTAGAAGGGTAGTTCTCGGTGTGAACACATCAGAACATCAAACAGCGCGTGGGATTTCCAATAAATGGAGCATTAAGTGGTATTTTCTATCTCCGCTTTCTGGATATAATCCCTCAAAGTTCCCCCGTCACTTGGCAACACATATGATAAAGCCCCTACTACTCCACTTTGTTGGTTTCAAAATATTTGTTCCGTCATTGGTGAAAAATAAATTTTTACGTGATTCTACTCCTATCCTTGTCGGAAAAGTTAAATTTGTTAAGGGTATCCCCTTTCGTGATTTATTTCACGCTTTTAACTTCGAAATTCACAACAGATAGAATTAAAGCTTAAATAAACAAAAAAAAAAATGAATGTGTGGCTGTATTAAAAGTTAGTGCTGTCCGGAATTCGATGGGTTTCAGATATGGGGAAGAAGTGGTTAATATTCAACTGATTTTCCATGATTCAGAGGATACTAACACGAGACTGCTGTGTAAAGATTATGTCTCGTTCATTCTTTGGACTAGGGCCAAATATCCTAGACTTCCTTTTTGCCCAGGAGAATTTACGGCGTATATTACCGGATCTTAGTAGATGTCTTTTGTATAGACATTGATGTTGTCTGTTTTCTGCCTCCGTTTTACTGCCAAGCGTAATCCTAATCCTAAAAGTTAATCCGTCCCTCCACTCTCGCTCAAATAATTGGAAAGTAAAAATAAAATCTAAACAGATTTCATAATCATAAAAATAAGGGTTAATATCTCTTATTTCCGTTTAATCCGTTATAAGGCAACGACTTCCTCATCCGACTGAGATTGAAGACGTGATTCGTTCAAAGTGAGTTTGTATAAACACATTTGTAAATAAACTCGTGTACACATAATCGAATTTACGAGGACAAACTCGATGATAAGCATGCCTGGAGGATTTCCAAGACATTATCTGCAGCCCTGTGTATCGGTAACTGGATCATCGCGTTAGCACGTACCGCTTCTATAATCATAATGCTAAGATACGACTTACTACTGGGAGGATTTGGCTAATTCCGCGACTTCTGGCATTATAACGGGAGTGTGTCTTCCCATCGTGTTTCCCTCAGTGCTTCCCTAAGTCCTAACAACCAATGGATATACGAAAATATGGTCATTGCCTCGTTTTAGGTGAATTTACATATCGATATCTTAATTTGTGGAGCAATTAAAAACATTATCCTTAATAAAGAGGATGGAAGAATTTGGAGAATAAGAATTAGTTATTAAAGTGGGTTTAGATTAAGAGGTGGCGGGGGGTGTTATAGAATATTGCATAACACGCACTTCTTATGCCTTCGCTACTGCTCGGAGACCCGTAACGCATCCCAATTTTTGGTTTTGTAGAAATTACCGGGGTGTTGGCGCGATCTTGTGGCTTTCGTTGTAGAGGGAAAGCGCCCAGTACGCTCACCACATAATATGAAACGTGTTCGGATTGCCAAGAAGTATTTACCTGTAGTTCACGCGTAGGAATGTTAAGATTGCCGCAAGTTTGTTATTATGACATAATTCAGAAATACCTGTCTAAAGGAATTTCCATAATAAAAGAGGTATTCGAACTGGAAATGCTTCTGTTACTTCCAATGTGATAGACGTGAAACAACAAAATTTTCATAATGTAAATCATCGAATCAATAGCAAGAACGGGAGGGTCTGTATACATATTTTAAACGCTTCAGTTTAATTCTAATCAGGGAGGAATTTGGAGAAAATACGGGCGATGATAGCTACATATTACACTAATCTACTGTCATTCCTCAAAGACCGGCGATTAACTCGTAACAGTTTCCTAGACCAAGAGTTTTAAGCGGAGGCTTATCGTTGAACTACTACCTACCACATTATAGTACTGATCATGAAGGAAGTTGTACTGAAATCCAATTTAGTTTTAATCACTACTATGTGGATCAATAACCGATTATCATTCCTATTAATCTTCACATCAAAGAAAAGCAGCTACAAAAATATTTTTCAGCAAGCAAACATTTTATAACTTTTTAATTGGTATTCATACGGATATGTACTGGAAAAAAAACATGAAACTCTCTGTAATGTATAATAAATATATTGGAAGTTCTTTACGGTTCAATGATAATGAAAAGCAAAACGTAGAAATAACAAATTTTACTGAAAGCGATTTACGTCAACAGTGAAAAATAATATTTTTTGCCAAAACATAATTTCTTCAAGTTTTTTAGTTCAACATGAACATACGTCACACAAATCGGATATCACATGTCGAATATCAGCGTTTAGTTCTTTTTACAATACCGAGATATACTTATTCTTCAGGTGACTACTTCCGGTTCTTTCCAAAGCTTTCCGAAGGAGACGTCTACAGTGATCTTTAACAGTTGTTCGTTTGGCTCTCCAAATATCTTCTTAAATAGACTATTTTATTTCAATACTCAGCATCACTTTTTTAGGGATAATTTATACGGTAACAAAATTCATTGATTGGGTGATTGTACAGTACATTCTAACAAGAAGAAAAAACTCTCACTTTGAGTTTTTCTTCCTACTGTAGGCCGGAGGCGTAATTCAATAATGATTTAAATTTTGTTAAACATTCTTTTGGTACATTTAATTCAATAATCCTAATTCTCACAAATCAAAGTTAATCCCAAGTCTGAATGTTACATTTGACAGGTCCCTTCGGGTCGTGTGACTGCTTGCTTCTGAGTGGGCGGGAACGGTCGGTTACGCTTCACTAGCAGCAGTTCATATGCGTCCATTTTGAGATCAAAACGTAAAATACCACAGAGTCGATGCAGATAATTTCAACACATTAGTCGCTTACCCTTTACAGGAAAATTAGCAGTACTTACGGGGGGATTGGGATTCCCCCGTGCCGTCCCACGTTGCTTCTGGATGACTAGCGTCTTCGGGAGTGAAGACCTTTAGTGCACTACCACGAGCATGATGATCTGAAACATATGCTTGCCGCATCGGGCGTCCTTTAGCCGAACGCTAACAGGACCAGGTACACGTAGGTACTATCAATGTATTCATCTCCCTCCGAGTCCGCCCCTCGTTGGGATTGCAATACAGGAACGTAGGGGAATAAGCACCTCATTGCTGCCCAGTGATCAGCTGGGGGCACTGGTGTAACTCTAATTAATTACCCAGGTCGAGGTCGACTTTGAAATGCGCCTATTTCTTCGTCTCCAAGCAAACAGTATACTGCACGGTTAATTTTTACACAGCTCAATTCACATATCATCAACAACAGCAATTCCTCAATTGCCAACATCAATATAATACAGCAATCCACCAATTGCTAACATCGACATAAAGCCAATATCACACATTGGCCAACAATCACAATTCAAGCAACAACTCACGTTGCCAAATGATAACAACACAACAGGCACCAACACTTCTAAGTGCCGTATAACAAACACAGTAAATATTAGCATTACGGATCTGCATTTTTGGTCCCACTGCACGCACTAACTACCCTCGACAGACCGTCCGCTAAACATACGAGAACTTTGGCATCTTACGTTCGAAGCCCCGCACGTTTACACCAGCATAATGCAACTGTCCCTTCTGACATCATATAACCGACCGCTACCCCTAATTGTGTATACTTTTAAATATGTGTTTCTACAGCCTCAGATGGTGTTACAACAACTATTAAGACGTAGGGTCAGAGGGGTGACTAATTTATGGCTACACATTCATTCATATTTCGTGAATACATTTTAGGTTCACAAAGGTCGCAGGTCTATCCCTGGCCAAGCTGGTAATTCTTCATAGCGGAGAAAAATTAAAACAAGCCTTCCCGAATAGGAAGTAAAACTGTAGGTCCCGTGTCAAAGCGAAGTTTGGCACAATAAAGATCCCTACTAGAGGTGTAATTCCCCCAGATTCGGCTAAATTCTAGTAGTGTGGACCAAATAATCATAGTAATCGGTACCATGAGGTACAAGAAATGCCCAAGACTAAATAATTAAAAACAACCCTAAAAGGAGAAATCGCAAAGAATGATTATTTATTTCATATCCATTGGAAAGTCCGTTTTTTCTCATTCCAGAGAGGGGCGTGTAGAAGAATACATCTAAATTTATGCAAGAGAACTTGAAGTGGAATCAAATTGATGTTAGAGTAACAGTTCGGCATGCATTATTGTGCGATTTGTAAATTCTGAAGCATTCTATTAAATCGTGGTTCAGTCGTCTTTTATCTCAGCAACTCTTTAGCAAAATCTATGAGACGATATTATCATTATTATTGGAACTGTAGCCATATTGTATTGGCAAGGTAAACTTTATAAGAATACTACCCCGTACTAGTAATTTTTTTTCTTTTTAATGGGTTTCTTTTCAGAATTAACACTGTCCTGTCGAGTTACTTCCTGTAAAGCTCTAGGCTAAACAGTTTCAGTTTTGGAGCTTCACTTACTCTGAATGACCCGCCTATTTCTGCCTAATTAAGATCAATCTAAGAAATGTTACATTGTAACTATTTTAAATAAAAGTTTATATTCAGAAGTATTTAGTCAATCCCTCTTTGTTAGAAAACTGTGTGTTTGCTTTTATGTCTTGGCTAAGTGGTTTTATATCTTTATCCTGAAGAGATATGGAACTCGAATACATTTGGTTATGATCAGGGGCAAGCGTGACCTTACTGATAATATAACTATTTAGCTGAGGGCCCGATCCCATTGTTTCGTTAATACGACGAGTGATAAATCGTTCTTCGTTATTTTATAGGCACAACTAGACAACTACACCAAATTTTGGGCTTAACTAATCACTACAATCCGGCCTTTGGATCAATTACAACTTTATCAGCCCCAATGAATCTAAACTAAAAGTCTCTTTTCAAAGGAAACATTACGGGAAACGTAATTACACGGTCGCTATATTTTTCTAGTCTGTCGCATATGGAAGATTGTTGTTGCCAAGCTGCTTGAAATATAGTCAAACCACGTACTTTACAATGTGAATTCGACGTAAGATTAAGAATGCCGCGTACAGTGAACCAGATTTTCTCCAAATCCTCCAACAAACTCTTGATGGGAAAAGAGAGTAGAGCTGTTTGTAAAGGGTATTTAAGCGGAGAGTTTTGTAATCAAGTCACACAGCTGTTTGCATACAGGGTGTTTTGAAAAATATGTTCGTCCCGTTAAAGAGCAATAGGGAAACATGTGTACAGTAACATCTCACTAACAATTTACTGAAATGCCCGTGTGAAATACCAACACCCTTAGAAAAAAAAACACGTCACTGCAAAGTAGTAGATACATCCATAGTCGACTAGTATCTTGCAAAAAATGCGGAAAAATTTGCATTGCATAGTTATCTAGAACACCCTGTATTAAAAGCACAAAGTGATATATGGACCAGCGGGGAAAAAGTTGACTCATAATGCGAAGCGGAGTACGGAAATTCTTCGAGAACGGCAATGACAATTTGTGCTAGAAATACACACAACACCGCTGGGAATATTTTTTCTACAATCGTTTTTATACGCAATTAAGAGATCAGTTTTGATTATTAATTACTGTAATAAAACTGTATAATTTTACACAAACAGGACAAGCTGTGCACTGGATTGAGTTAAAACTTAAACTAAAACTTAGAAGTTTTTCAAAGAAGAACTTTTATACTTTATACTTATGGAATTTGTTGACAATTATTCTTTATTTAAAAAAGTACTACCATTTATAATGCGACTCGATTTTCCGGTCTTTTTTAGCAAAATACCTGGTGCAGGTTTTAATATTTGTTGTTAAATTTGAAAGTTCTGGTTTTGATCTACCTTTCTCAACAGTTTGTAATTTTCCTCCAAAACTGTATGCAGAAAAATCATTTACAAACTGAACAACAAAAACGACGCGATTCGGTTTAATCGGAAGTACTCGAACCTTCGACCGAAGCAGGTGAATTTGCAGTCATAACGATAATGCAATGTTAAATTTGCATACAGAACAAACTAAATAGAATTATTTGTCTTAAAAAAAATCTAACTTATATAAATTGAAATAATAAAATGTTTCAAAATACAGTCTCATTCGCAGATTTACATTTAACAAACACTAAATCGAACAAATCACAAAATTATAATAAATAAACATTTGGGCATGGAGTACACTAAAAATAATGTGACCTTACTACAATGTATTTAAAAGGCACCCGCCGACTAACGACGGCGCGACTGGCCGCCTAGCCGGGAAGAAGTGCAATAAGCAACGAAATCTGTGCTTATATGCAGTGTATGTAACACATTTGAATCGGTATTACCTTTCCGCGCAAGTTTAATAAGCTTAATTTAAAATAGTAGTCTAAATAATTATACTGTTTGCTGTACGGAATTGATATTGAGCTTTAAGTTGATTAAATATTACAAATTTAAATAAACGATAACCATAATTTTATAAAAATATTTTTGTTGGCATTGTTTTTTATTTTTAATAAATTCTTAAGGGAAGCATTGCTTCCATTGCTTCCATGGACCGCACGCCACTGGATAACCCCTTGAAGGAACGACAACCTCACCACCTTCTCAAGGGGCGCTACTTTTTAAGGGAAAAGAGGCTTCCACAGGCCTAGGTCATATAAACCTGTGGTACGGAGAAACCCACTCTGAACTTTCTCTGGACAATGCCGCATTAAGAATGAATATCTTTCCAACATAAATGATTTTAAAATATAAAAATATTATCTGTATAATAATTATGATATATAATTATATCATTTTTAATCATAATATTTTTAAAACTGCAGCTTTTGGAGGTTTTTCTTTAGAAAATAGGCATTTTGGCTGTATATTGCAATCATATTTTATTAAAATTTTTGAAGTTCATATACTGAGTTCAATAGTAATATTGAATAAAAATGTAGAATGTTAAATGTTACCTTAAATTAATGTAATGTATTCATCAGTATTCAGTCCTCTTCAAACATAGCACCCTCCTCTTCTAGATCTTCGTCTATGATGTTCGTGTCCCTGTTATCACATCCTATGCCTGAGCAATTACCACATATGCTTGAGCAGTTTAGACCACTCTTTCTGCACTCGCAGTTACGAACGCATTCGTTTTTGCAAGCGCACACTATGAGGGAAAGTAATTCCTGGGGAGCTGCAGGACGTACTGTTGTAATTGGTCTCAGGTGTTCGCCAATCTTCTTCTACCCCCACTCGAGCGGATTCTTCTTCTCATTCAGCCACTGCTGTACCTGGTGGTAGGTTCTAAATGAATGCTGCCTGGAAGCTGCTGAAGTGGGGGGAAGTGCAGCCAACTTGAACAACGAATGTATAGGCTGCTTTGCAATAGCCTGCAAGTAACACTGGTAGCGAAAACAACCTAGATCTTCAGTGTTCTTAGCTCCAAACATCGCAAGAAGGAAATGCTTTCCAGCGTCAGCCACTGCACTGGGGTCAGCTTTGGGGTCGTTGAAGACTAGAAGTTTCGTACGAAGAGCGTTGTTGGCTTGCACTTTCCTATACGGTATAATTTTCCCCTTCTTGTAGATAGCTGATACAGTGTCTCATCCTGTGAAGGCGTATATTGCTAAGAGTACACCTTTCATATCTCCAATGCCTCGCTGAATGTCAGAAATAGTGTACACTTTTTCCTGCTGATTGCCTTTCTTTGGTACCACCATTTTCAATTTGTTCTCTGATGGTGCGTGGGCAGTCAACAAGACTAGTAAGTCCGTGTCATCACCAATTACACAAGCTTCAACTCCTTTCTTAGCTTCATCATTCGCTGTTAAAACTATTAATAAGTCAGCGTCACCCGAAGCTTGATGAACTGTGCAACCACCTCTTTGCAAGTGCACTGTAAGGAGAGAAATAAGGCCCATTTTGTTCTTAGCGTTAGCTAGAAATTCACTTTGATTGATATTTACATGGATTGAGTCTTCTACTTTCACTTCAATGTTAGTGGTAGAACGTGATCTGCGTAAGTGTTCTTCATCTTTTGTGTTTCCTTGCTCATATCCATCAAAAACAACAGTTGCTGGCCCATAATGAGTAATTATGTAATCTGTATATTGCTCGAAAATCTGTCTGAAGGTAGCTGGGCGTCGCCAGACAACACGATGAAGGAGGTGACCTTCATCAATGATGTAGGACATTTTCTCTGAATCTGGGGTGATTGATGATTTATTTGAATCTGGAACCAAACCAATCACCATTGAAGATTTTCTTCCCTTCCTCATCAAGCCAGATTCGTCGAAGAAGGATGGAAGATAAGCACATAATTCAAATTGAAATATTTCTTCCAAGTCTCTCATCACTCCTTACTGTGCACACCAGCCGATGTAAGAGAGTGTTAGGGTTCACACATACAGTGTTGTTGTTAATTGTCATAGACTTGGTTATAGAGTGTATGTCATTGAATGTTTTGTTCTCAATCTCTTTCAAGGCTAGTGTTCCAACTTCAAACGCTTTATCACAGTTCACGTTTTCATCTGCTTGTACTAAACCGGTTCTTGTTCCCAGTATTTTTACGTTTGTAACCCTCTGTAGTGCCTCTTAGCCTCTTTTGGACTACAATACGATTGTACAATATTACTGTTTAATAAAATTGTTTAGTTATTTCTGTATAATTTTATTTTACCAAAAAATCTAAAAAATACGAAAAATTTCTACCTTTCCACCCTCCGTAACTCTGTAACTGTTCATTTTAGCAAGATTACGCACCAGACCATTTTTGTTCGCAATTTAATGTACATTAGTTTTGTATATGGTACTTTTCGCGCTAAACCGCATAGTTTTCGAAATATTTAAGAAAAACTGATAAAAACTACTAATTTACCAACCTTTCGCGTCCCCCCCCAAACGCGACTCTTAAAATGGTGTAACTTTTTACCAAACAATATGTGGACTGTATAGAACAATTTAGAGTGGGAGGGAAACTTTTATTTTGGATGTTGAGGTTAGGCCGTTTTTTGGACTAATTGCACCGTACTATTAACAATAAATGCATGATCAGTTAATAGTTACTATATTACTTGGGTTTAAATTTTCATATGTGAGCGAAGAAAAAACAGCAAATAGTAATACATCTGAGAAAGATAGATACTTATTGCATACTTGCCATAGAAACGTTTTTGCTAGATAATAGTGTATTACATTACAAGTCATGAAAGTGAAACTTTGCAGAAGAGGAGGCTTATTGATGAGTACGAGGATGCGTAGCATCCGAGTATCTCTTTAAAGCCTCCGAGTCAAGCAGAGACACTTTCATGACCAGTGATGTATTATATTTTTTCTGAAATCGTTTTTCAAAACTAAAAATAGATTTAAACTGAAAAAATATATCAACATCAGAGTCGTATGAGAAGTTAATATACATGACAATGAATCAACAACAAATCAAAAATATTTTGTTGTATTTGATTGTTAGTGTTTTTAATTATATTAAATAAACGTTTCATAAGATAAGTGACGATTTCTAATTCAATTGCAGTCTAAAAATGACAGATGAGTCTTGTAAAGTGACAGGAGTCTTGTAAAAATCATGAAAGTGACTAGTCTTTAAAGTGACACTTTCATGACCAACCTGAGTTCTGTCATGACAAGCTTTCTTGACGATATCAGAAAAAAACTATTTACGTATGCCATTCTGAGTTCTGACATGTAAACCTTGACAAGTATGGGCTGATGTCTATCTTTCTCAGATGAATTACTATTCGCTGTTTTTCCTTGGCTCACACATGAAAATTCAAAGCCAAATTTGTATGGATTTATGGTAAATACATATGTATTAATGTTAAAGCAAAAACAATACTAGCATTTCCTTCCGAAATCCTGTTTCTAACAAAATAATTTGTACCTACTTCCGTTGAAAAATATGAACGACGTTTTTCGCATTAAAGAGAAAATCAATAACGCAAAAGCTTCCAAACTATTTCCATTTTTTTTAATTTCCAAACTTTTAGAACCAGTCGAATGTTTGTTGTACTTTGAATATTTCATAAATATCTCATAAATTGTTGCTATGTAGAAAGCCAGTAGGAAAATTAATCAAAATATAAAATTAATGTAAAGCTAACATTATACAGACAACATGTTAACGATAATAACAATACCAACCCCTACAAATAATATCTGCATGGAGTTAGTTCAAATTCACTATCTATCTAATAAAGCCAAATGGTTTCGAAAACACGAAAACTAATTGAAATCCTCTTGGAGAAGAGTTTGTTGCTGTGGTAAAGTTGTACAAGCAAAACAACTTGCCCTTTAAAAAGACTTTTTAAATTCCACAAAGTTCGAAAGTCACGGTAGAGGACACGATCGAGCGAAAGAACGAACGAAACTTAGATTTTGCCCTTGTCTTCTTTCTATTCAGAATTAGCCTCGTTCCGTGAAGTGGATGATATTGGCAACGGCCTCTGATAACCGTTGTGTGTTCATTGTTCAATGACTTCGAGAGTTCAATTGTGATTGCCCTGTAGACAGGACCACTCTGATCCACCACCATATGCGTGTCTGTGAGAGTGTGTGTGTCTATGTATTGCTCGACATCGAACCCCGGAACAAAAGAGTGAATGCACAGTTCGCTTGGATTAGTGCCAATTTCAGAGCTCGTTTACCTAACACTAGATGAACGAGAAGGTATAATATATATGCATGTTTGTGGTATTAATACGGTTATGTTGAAGTAGGAAAACCGACATCCTAGACGGGTCATGTCATGTTAAGTGCAGATCGGATTTCCAGTTGCTTCTGAATATTGTTTTATTTGTATCGCTAGACTTTGGAATCCGCTCTAATTCGAAAACCCTCACGCTTTGGAAAAGCTCTTTGTAATTATATCAACTCTGCGGATAATTAATAATTAGTTGGATTTGTGCTATGTATATTGTATACCGACGCTACGCATAATAAATTTATGTTTAGTGGTTTCAGTTGAGTTTACTAGGTAAATCTAACCGCAATGTGTATGCATGAACATCTATCTGAAATTCATTTTTCAATAAATTACATGATATTACGGGACTTATTATATTAAATACGAGATTTTCGTTAAAGCTTGCAGTTATAATGGTTAATCCTGGTAATTAGAGAATTTTGTGGAAAATGAAGGCAAAAATTTGCATTTATTCATTAAAATTTATATTCACGTATTAGGTAGAACAATTAGCTGTATTTTAAATAGTAGAACCCACCCTTCCATTATAACTGCAAATATTCCATTTGCAGTAAAACGTGTGTATTATGTATTATATGATTATCAATTTCATGCACATAGGGAAAAAAGGATTACCCTTGCATTGCGTTTAATATGGATTTTGCATCAATTGTAATCGTTAAAAATTGATGGGAATAGTGATACATAACAAAATCAGAACAGAATAACAAGATATGGTAACACACATTAACATGTAATACATACATTAATGATAGTCGCGATACCAAAATCGATAGAAAATATAAATGACGGCTAATCAGAACCGGAGAAGAACTTTTAACTTTGGTATCGTGCACTATACTGAAATTTGTATAGCCACTTTTCCAAATCGTATGCTGCTTATTTCATGCATAAAATATGCATTTATTGCAATTCTTGAATTAGATTTTTTCTCCATTCCAGGTGCATAGAAAATGTGGTTGTAAGGGTGTTTAAACTGATAAATAGCCGAGAAATATTTATGACTACTTTATGAGCCAGAAATAATAAAAATCGTGGGTG
This sequence comes from Agrypnus murinus, assembly GCA_929113105.1. Classification (NCBI taxonomy): domain Eukaryota; kingdom Metazoa; phylum Arthropoda; class Insecta; order Coleoptera; family Elateridae; genus Agrypnus; species Agrypnus murinus. Next base: position 102,842,379 of record OV816025.1, read on the forward strand.
CAATACCAGGTATTTTTCTAAGGTAATTTGCAAAGCGGTTTTTTACAAAGATGAATGTATTTAAAACTTTGTCTATCTTGAAACTTCATTATTAAATTCATACGTTCGGCTGATTTATCATATTCAGGAAAATATCTTTTGTAACAAGCTATGAATGAAGCAACTAACAATAGGAAAACTGTGACGATATAAAGAAAAAAAATTATGATAAAAGAATTTATTTATGCATTTGATATACTTTTCATTAACAAATAAAAATATTACATGTTAGGTTACTTAATTGCTACATTAATTTATTCATTAATTACAGTTATGGTTCAAAGGGTACTTTTAGAGATGGTATCGTGCACTATACTGAAATTTGTATAGCCAAATATCCAAATCGTATGCTACTTATTTCATTTAATAAATTTTAAATTTCAGAATACTTTAGATATAAAATAGCATATGGCCATAGGCGCCAACTGTTCAAAACTTTAATGAGGGCTGGCCAGTTTAGAGTTTTACCAACCGTATTAAACACGGCCTGTATATATGAGTATTTCCAAAGGATTTATTATTTAAACTTCTACAAACAAAAACAATACAACATTCAAAATACTTAAATCGAATTTAGAGATTAACGTGTGCCTTTAAACAGTCGTCCGTAAGATCTCGCCAAGTAAATCAAATTATTATTTCTGTTCATCATTTTGTTTATTAATTTAAACGATACTCATATCCCGAAAATAGAAAAAAAAAATTTAGTCCCTTTTCTAAAGAAAATAATTTGAATTAGTGACACTTAAAATGAGTTTGGTGCGCTCAAGAGTCGACATGGTTCCACAATTTAATTAGCCGGAGCGGGGTGATAATAACCACAGTCGCTGTGGTCCCAGTTTCGCTTCCAGTTGGCAGATAACTAACTTATCATCATTATCTTCGATAATATTCATTTTACACATAATCTTAATAAATGGTAATTATGATCTACAGTATGGTACATAATAAAATAAAAAACAGGTTAAGTAGAAATGATGATCTTTTTTGCATTGACTACCTGAATAGGTACTTAATTAACGAAAATTATTAAATTTGTGACATCTTGTTTCCAGGAAAATAGCGTGAATCGCACTTCTAATTCAACTACTATATAACTTGATCATTTATCTTATCAAATTAAGCAGGTCAATAAAATGCAACAGAAAATGCAAAAATTTCAATAAGCAGTAAAACAAAACACTTATAATTAGCAAAACTATCAGTTAAATTAGAAATAAACAAAAACCAAGACTATGCAATTTATTAAAATTATGAAGAAAAACATTTTCGCAGAGAAAGATTTCATTTTCAATTGTGTTTTGTAAAAATAACAAATTTAAAAAATCTGCCAGCTAGAATCGAACCTGGGACGGCAGTAACTTATAACTCCGTTATTATCACTCTGTCCCGGTTAACTATGCTATGGTATCATATTGGCGCTGGAGCACGTCACACTTATTTTAAAAGTAGGTTGTACTAACTTAAATAACTTTTCTACAAAAAAGAGACTAAATGTAATTTTTTTCGTCATCAAAGATTTATTGAACTCTAAATATGTTTTACCTTTCTGCAAAAAATAGCAAGAATACCTTAGTTGGATAAGTGCCTAGACTCCCCTCTTTAGATTTTGAATTTATATTCAGTATAGCCTTGTTAGTGTAGAGACTACCATGCTCGTCTCTCACCCAAGCGGCCCGGAGTCGACTCCTGATACCGGCAGATCTAGTTAAGGTTTTCTGCGTTTTCCTCAGCTGTAATACAAATATGGAATTTGTGCTATACCATCTGTTAAGTCGGCTGCAGATGCATGTTGAACCTGAGTAATAGTAATAATCGCCCCCCCCTTCCGCACAAGCTTCATAGCTTCTGAGGCCAGGTTCTCCAGGTAATGGATAGTAGCAATTATTATTAATTTAGAATTTTTATTACCTAAAATATATTAACCTAACCTAATGCTAATGAGCCCTCACTACATTATTTTAATGAGAGCTACAGCCGTCGAGCCACCACATAGTCGGTGTCTATGAGCATGCCAATTCTAAAATCTTGTATAACCCAATAATGACGGTTTTGATTTAGAGCTCTGGGTCGAATTCTTTCAAGCCGATTCGACGCAATTCACTAGTTAGAATCGTGAAATCGCCCTCCCCCCAAAACAAAACATTTAAAATTTTTGTGTGCCACTTGTTTGCCCACGTTGTCGTTAGAGTAAAGTTGCACCTAATCCATGTCAAGTTTTATGAAATTTTAGTTAGGCAGAGATCCCTCTTACCGCCTTTGCGTCTGTAAATTGATCGGAATAAAAAGAGCGGTATGCAGGAACCATTTAATATAATTTCATGAAACTTTGCATGGAGAAAGTGCAAAGACAATACTTCACTCTAACCAGACAGAGCCACTGTGCATACCAAAAAATGCGATGCGTCCCTTAAATAACAAAAATAAAAATTCTTGGATAATGAAATAAAGGCCGTAGGCACCGTGTCAACGCGGCGTTTTACATGATAAAAATCTCTGCGATCCAAGATTTATTCCCTTAGCGAACAACGAATTCAGTTACGCTCAATTAGCGCGTTAGTTATTTTTGTAAGAGCTACCAGTACACACCGGTGGGAGCGAGGTTGCCAATCCACCCTCCAAGCTACTGCCAGAGCTATTTACGTGCTCACCCGTCGGGGTCCAACAACCCTGGACTGCCTGGACGAGTACAACCTCAAGTATGGCGGGAACTTTGAAACTGGGTCTGCCTAGGATATGACAGAATATAGCCACTTCACCTTACCACAATTAGGCTTGGTGAGCCTTCGACAGAGCCCCGTCCGACTCTACCTAAAATTCGAGACCCGGTCAATATCAATTATTGTTAAATAGGGTTATCTTAGGTATGAGAGGCTCTATATTTGCATCAACGGCCCTTATAGACTGGAGTAGCCTTCCTGGGATCGGCCATAGATCTAAAGTCACCTAAGTGACTCAAATGACACCAAAGTGACTGGTCCATAGCAAAGTTGCCTTCGCGAAACAGTCTCAATCAGGGGGTCGCTGCCGGGATAAACTTTGCTAGTATCACTTGCGTACTGAAGTCTAGCCTCGTTCTGGGTCCGCCCCCAAACTAAGGGACAGAATCCAGAGACCAGTCCAGTCATAGTGTACCAATACCTAACGACGGCCCTCTGGAGTAAAATTTCTTCACATTCGGCTAAATGCTAGCAAGGTCGATCAAATGACCATAGTAAAGGACGACATGAAGCACGAAGATGTTCCGCCACTCTTATTTTTGTCCAAAAATAAATGAGTTTATAATTGAAAATGTATAAAATTAATATGCAGTAAGAATCATAATAAATTATACTACTACTACTACTACTATCATAATAAGACTACTTTATGAGCAAGAAATAATAAAAATCGTGGGTGCAATACCAGGTATTTTTTCTAAGCTAATTTGCAAAGTGGTTTACAGAACATAATGTATTTAAAACTTAGTCTATCTTGAAAATTCAAAGGCTGATTTATCAAATTCAGGAAAATATCTTTTGTAAAAAGTTATGAATGAGTTTTAAAACTTGCCGATAAGCAATTAATACAATAGGAAAAGTATGACGATATAAAGAAAAAAATATGATAAAAGAATTTATTTATGCATTTGATATACTTTTCATTAACAAATAAAAATATTACATGTTAGATTACTTAATTGCTAAATTAACTTTTCATTAATTACAGTTATGGTTCAAAGGGTGCTTTTAGAGATAGTGATTAGAAGTTTGAAGAGTTTAAAAAAATAATTTTTAAACTTTCTTAGGTTCCTAAATACCTACCCAATCCTGTATACTGTTCAAGTTGTTGCGTGTACGGCTCATTAAGAGGGTTATGTTTGTTCCTGAACCCTATATTCTTAATCATCTGATTTGAATCAAGTATAAAGTATACCAATATTGGATTTTCAATGAAAATTTGGTTTCCAGTTGATTTACATTTTTAACGAAAAGTTTTCATTAACAGGTTCAATAAATTCTTTATTAAGTAAAGTAATTTGTATTATTTATGTAGTAACTTATTGACTCTGTTAGCGGAGAGAATAGAACGCATCTCGTCTAGACTACTAACAAAGCACGTTTTAAATACCATCCTTTATTTACAAAGACAGAGCAAGGAGGTCCTAACAAGAAACTTAATCAAAGTAAACTTCTGATATCAGTCAATGCTTTTCCTGTACACAGTGAATTTGATTTTAAAGTATACTTTTTAAGGTTTGTCTTGTCTTAGGCTTTAAAGAATTGATGGCTAAAATACCAAAGTATGTCACTACATGCAGGCTATTTCTGACACCCAACTCTGCATGGACCAATGATATTTCAAAAGAACAGTGTGGAAATTGATTGTCAACAACTTTGACTTTGATTGTTTCTGAAACAAAACTGAAATATGAAGGGTACTATCCTACTCCACATACTTCGTTTATTGCTCATGTTTTAAATTATTTCTGAGAATTATTGTCACGTGGGGTTTTCGTGACTGAGGGTCGTAGTCAGAGATAGAGATAAAAAGTAAACACTGGTCACATATTAATTATGTACTCAGTAACAAGTCACAATACAATAGGTTACCAACATACTGTACTAGCAACAATCTCCTACTAAACATTAGGAAACCAGGTAAGTAATACACCTGGTACTAGCTTTTAGGCTTCTAAAATACTACAACTACGCACACTAGGGATCAGGTAATCAGTGTCCCTAGACACCAGATTCTAGAACCCTAATACTAAGCGGAGGGGATCAGGTATTCAGTGCCCCTGGACACTAGATTCCCTACAATTATTTAATAAAAAGGTTTCTTACCAGGTCTGCTTCAAGTTGTTGATTCGTTGGAGTCGTTGGAACGACTGAATTGCAACTTGAAACAGCCGAGATTACATACTGTATATTGCGGAAGACATGAGCATATTAACGTAAATCTGTAGGCGCGGCGAGGAGTTCCGCGTATCCGTCATTTCCTTGTGCGGCAGGCAGCTGTGGCTGAGCGTAGGTCGATCGCATGTGCTGACTAGAGGTTAACATTAAGTCAACGCTATATAATGTTACGAAGAAATGTATTAACCTTGGGTGATATTTGCACCAGTTAGAAATGCAACTTGCGGAATTATGAATTATTTAAACTCTAAATAATTCCGGCACTAAACAATTTCATGGGATAAGTGCAAAGAGGGTGGTAAAATACGAAAGGGTAATTCGTAACAGAAATACGGCATTTCTACCACAAGTGGAGTGGTTAAAATACGAAAAGGTAAGTCGGAACAGCAGCGGCGGCGCCTCCACCACAATGCCAAGTGGGGTTTTCGTGACTGAGGGTCGTAGTCAGAAGTAGAGATAGAAAGTAAACATTGGTCACAAATTAATTATATACTCAATAACAATAAGTCACAATACAATAGGTTACAAACATAAGTATGAGGACGGATAGGTCCTAAACATACCATTACACATGACAGTGGTCGGAACCACCTTGTACTAGAAACAATCTCCTACAACTAGGCATTGAAACCAGGTAAGCGGTATCCCTGGGTACTAGAATCTAGGCTTCTAAAATACTACAGCTATGCACATTAGGATCAGGTAATCAATGCCCCTAAACACCAGATTCTAGATCCCCTACAATTAATTAACAAAAAGGTTTCTTACCAGGTCTGCTTCAAGTTGTTGATTCGTTGGAACGTCTGAATTGCAATTTGAAACAGCCGGGTTTATATACTGTAATTATTTAAAGTTTAAATAATTCCGTTTGTGACATTATGTTCCTACCGAAGAAATTTTCCAAATTTTTAAAACGATTTTCCATCTTCTGAATCGCATTTCGAGAATGATTTCCAGTTGAGGAATTAATAAGCTTTCCATGCAAGTCAATCCAAAAACCACTATTCGGCGATTATACCATAACGAATGAATGAAGCCTGTGGGAAATGGTAAAGAAGATTGCATATCACAATGTGCAAATCAAAATGTCGGAAAAGTGAGTTTAGGTTATTGTAAAATAATCGATTTAATTTTCATTGTCCACATACTATATTCAAAACGTTATGACAGAGATATGAAAAGTAGTAACATCAGCACCATCGCTTATTTGTAGGGTAATACGAGTACTAACTGTTATTGTATTAACAATCGAATGTTTGTTCACTTGAATGAAGTTTCTCATGATCAAACAGTTTAGATTTGAGAGAGTCTGATCTGGACTCTCAAATTTCGATTTCAACTCATTTTGTCCTTTTCAGGCAGATGATGACTAAGAGAGACTTTTGAGATCTGTCTTTCAACCTTATTGTTTAGTATTTAAATCCGGAGAAATTCATATATTTTGAATCCGTCAGTGTAGGTCCTATAGCAAGAGATCTGAGAACGGGGAGAGCTATTTTTTTTAATTTGATTGCGGGCATCAACATGAAGGTCATACGGACCCATATATCGTTCCTGTAGCCAAAAAGTTCTTCCAAGCCCAGATGGCTTTGCAAGCGTCATTTTACTCTATCATGAAGAGTAGAGCGACGGCATCTTCACCACCAGGCCAGCCGAACAGATTAAAGAGAGCGACAGTGTTCCAAATTTTGATCGAATCCTAAAAGCAAGTTTTTCAATTTGATTACGGGTATCAACATCAAGGTCATACGGACCCATATCAGAGAACAGGGACTAACGAGAAGCGTCACTTGGGCATTGTGCCAGATCTGAAATAGTGTGCGCATGTCTGGTTATCGCCATTTTGCTGGTGGTTTTGCCTTCAAACTCTGTCAATGTCAAACATGTGTCAAACCCATCAACTAGTAAGCGTGGACAGATAAGTAGCCCGTCAGCTCATTTCACAGGCTTATTTTCCGTGCGAACAGTAAAGAAAAACATTTGGTAATTATTTATAAGATTTCGTATTTTTAGTTCATTAAAATTTGCCAACCGTGAATTTAAAACTGTAACGCCAAAAAGATGGCGGAACGTATGAAGGTCATTCAAATCGACTACCAAAACATCAAAGGCGGTATGTCAAGTGACGCTTCTCGTTAGTCCCTGTTCTCTGCCCATATATCTATCATGTAGCCAAAAAGTTTTTCCAAGCCCAGATGGCTTTGCAAGCGTCATTTTACTCTATAATAAAGACTAGAGCGGCGGCACATTCATCACTAGGCCAGCCGAACAGATTAAAGAGAGCGACATTGTTCCAAATTTTGATCGCTTCCCAAAAGCAAGTTTTTTTTCTTAATCTGATATGGAAACATCAGCTGGTTAACTACGTCCAAAGTACAAAACTTTATGTTTATATTAACGGGTGTTTTTTTAAATTTGGCGTCAGAGCAAGCAATGAGAGTTCGATTGTGAACGCACCTTTGAATGTCGCCACGCCGCAGTGTATCTAAACCTAACCTCACTTTTAAGTTTTGACATTTTGACATTTGAAAAATAGTGGTCTATTCACAACAAACTCATAGTCATAGCTAACTAGGACGCCAAATTTAAAAAAACACCCGTTACATGCATAGCTTTTACAACGCTTGCTTAGATTACTCAAGCAGTAGCTTTTACATCGTCTAGTTTAAACACTGAAATGTAATCGAAGTATTCATTATACATTATAATTAATAAAATATATAAAGAGACCTTTTAAATTAATGCTCACCTTTGCCAATGATAAATATCTAACAAAGAAAAATGCAAACAATGCAATCCTATTAGATTAGAATAAAGAGCTTTTTAAGATTCATTGCGAACACTGCAATTCTGCAAAAATCTTATTAACTCAGAATTGCATAAAATTTCCTACAAGAAATGTAGGTGAAAATATTCACTTGTTCCACAATCGTTCATCTTTTGTAAATCAGACATAATTACACCGGAACTAATAATAACAAAAATATATTTGATGCATGATGCTGAGTGTGTTATTTTTGCTTTTTTGATGCCAGAACAAAAGATGAATAAAAAGTTCTTATGGTATAGAAAATTTAAAATTTTATAAACTTCCGTTGTATACTTTACAAATATCTACCTATATTGAATGGCTCAAAGCGATTGTTTCCCGTCTGTATTAACAGAAAAAAACTCAAAAACCACAGACGAAGCCTGGGGTTATTCTATATCGAACCATTCACAGAGATTGCATCGCGCGCGGCAACCGTTCTGATTAAAGCATCTGCAAGTGACAAAGACAAGCAAATATAGGCGATCGAGTGTATTGGCGTTCTTCCTTTGGGAAATAACAGAATGCGTGACATTAGAACTCGTCGTAACTGCAAAAGAAGAGAACGACACCTCGATTGCTCTCTCAGCTCGCGACATCGAAGACGACGAGGACGGCGACGAATTCGCAAAGAATCAATGACATCAGCGTCGCCTGCGGCGAAAACTCGAACTCGAAGAGTTTTACACATTCTGGGCGCTTAGCGTATCAAGGATATATGCCTTTATAAAGGGAATTTTCTATAGAATATCGTGTGTGTGTGCCTTGAGTGAAAGACTTTTCATATCGGACCTGACTTCAGTATAAGCCAGTTTATAGCTGAAGAAAAATACAAGTTTTGCGTAAACTGGAATAGCTTTTAAATTAATAAAGATTAAAAGAAAACCGCAAAAGCTGCTTTATGTTTTATCTTGTTCTTTCTTATGCTTTAATTCAAAATTAATATATGTTGTAGTGTATAGTTATCGGTTATTTTAAAAACAACTCCAAAAACGACTTTATAGATTAGCTTCAGATTTCTAGTAAGTAGTTACATTAAAGAAAAAACATTAAAAACGAACTATCATTTAGTTAATGCAGTAATTAACCAAGTCAAGAAGTTATAAATCAATCTTAGTTAATAGCATCGCTATTTACAAATTATCTCTTCTTAAATAGTTAGTCTATCCAATAAGAATACAAAATGTGAATTTTTTGCTGCTTGTACATGGTTTTTTGTATATCTTGGATCACCCTTAACAATCTTAATTTTAAGAGATAGAGAAAAACTTTTACTTACAAAACTTGCAAGATGTTTTCTATATCACCAGTATTTATGATCGGATAACACAAATGATAATCGCACACTGAGAAAAATATCACTAACTATATTATAGTAAACCGATTTTTTGTTGTTCTAACCTAATTTAAGCAGCGTTAACTAAAAGTCTAGGTCAGAATATACAAAGGATTTGTAAAGTGAACTATTTAGTTATGGTTAATCGGTCTTTGGTAGATTTTACTTGGCTTCTAGTAAAATCAACCATTAGTATGGGTAATGTCAACTTAACGAGGATTTTACGTTAGTTTGGTTAAATCTACAGGTACAGTTGGCTATTTCAGCTTATAACTCAGGTTAAAATAGCGTAAAGCATTGATTTAATGGACTATATAAATAGGTAATGTGAACTAAAAATTTGCAAAACAGTTGTATTTACGAGTACCATAATGATGTGTCATACATACGTACATAAACAAAAGTAGCTTTGTTATTTGATATCCATAGCATTTATAACTCACGTATAATGGCATTTATGTTTTGATAAAACGTCTCTGGAATTAAATTTTATTTTCGAGTTTTAAATATACAGCTTATATTGGCTGCTGGAAGCTGCTGTTATTAAACATTCCCATTAAAAATGCGATATCAGCTTTAGCCTGCGAAAATTAAAAGACATTTTATATTATGTGTTATATTATGAACGGAGTTCAGTTTACCATGTGTTGTCACAAGTGAACAAAGTTTTTTTACAACGTGCCTTAATTATGATTGATTCCGATGAAGTTTATTGGCACGGGCTTTAGGAGTACATAGTTCCCTTCAAAGGTAAGTTAAGATATTTGTTTATGATACGAATAATATTTAACTGTTTTGCAATGACAAGAAAAAAAAAAAAGAATTAAAAATTAGATATCTGACAATGAGTCAGGTCTTTAAGCATACCGTAAAATGGGGTAAAACGCAACTAGAGTCTGAATAGCAACAAAGTGGCAGAAAGTTTTTGTTTTATTCCTCAAGATTGTAATAATTATTTTAGCGATTTGAATTTTCATTTGTAAATTCCCAACACTTTCGTGAATTAAAATATTCAGTCAGCAGCAAAACTGATTTTATTGTTAAGATTCTAAAAAAGAAATATCCCGGTTTCATTTTTTAATGCTCTTGGAACATGGAAATAAGAAATAACTTTACTTGCAGAACGTATTTAAAACTTTAAAAACAAATTTTAGGGATTGCCGGAAGACGCCCACAACATTATTGTAATTTTTGAGTTTGCAAAACTAAAATTTAAATTTGGTTGAATGAAATTTTTTTATTTTTAAGTCGCAATAATTAGTATTTCGCGGGGTGAATCACAGCAAGATATAGCACAAAAAGCAAGAAAATGTTCGTTTATTTTTGAAATATAAAAGATATTAAATAGCACATACACGGTGTCTCCCCGACGACGTCGGCGAAAACGTCGTCGACGACGTCGGGGACAAGGTCGAAATAATGAGGTAATGTTTACATTTACTGTAATTTAATGCATGACTGTGTATAATAAAATTAAGAATATCGTATTTCTTTTAAGACATCAAAATGAAAGAAAGTAGTTTTGAGCATAATAAAATGCGTACTGAATTTCTTTAAAGTATTTCGAAATAGCTTATGCAATTAACAAAACTTTTCATAAGCGGAATAATATTGATATCCATCGATAGAATTACAAGTAACCCTTTATTATAAAACGAAAACTCTTTGTTTTTTTTATTAATCTCATTCTTAATTTAGTTTAAAAATGGATATAATTAACGCAGGATTTAGGATTTTCTGAGTTCTGGTGCGCAAATAATGATTTCCTATAAAGGACTTTTGATAAAATTTGGTAGTGATAATCGTCGGAAAAATATCATGTTTAAAAATGTAATGGTTTCACCGTCGCTTCCTTTTCCGTGTAGTTTTAAAATTTTATGCTGATGGTACATAACCTTATAATAAAAATCCTTCGGCTCATTTTGTCGCAATTCTTTTAACAAGGACATGTGTGAATATTGTTTGCGATCTAAAAACCAATTCTTTGCCTATTTTCTTTTTTTTCGTGGTGTTTCAGTTTCTTCTTCTTCGAAGCACAAGGCAACTGCCACACCAACTGCAATTTTTTTTCTCAAAGATAATTTATAAAAATCCATCTTATCACTTGAAAGTTTCACAGCATATTGAATTCATAATGTTTTCTTAAAAAGTATAATAAAGAAAGCATATATTTTTTAGTAATCCCAGATGTATATGTTTATTTTGCCTAATAATAATTTACAGTTGACAAGGGTTTTATTTTCACAGTTGTAAACAGTTTGTAAACAAATGTAATAAAAATGAAATAATTCAAGCAAACCCGAAAAAGATAGATATAGTATAAGGTTATGTACCATCAGCATAAAATTTTAAAACTACACGGAAAAGGAAGCGACGGTGAAACCATTACATTTTTAAATATGATATTTTTCCGACGATTATCACTACCAAATTTTATCAAAAGTCCTTTATAGGAAATCATTATTTGCGCACCAGAACTCAGAAAATCCTAAATCCTGCGTTAATTATATCCATTTTTAAACTAAATTAAGAATGAGATTAATAAAAAAAACAAAGAGTTTTCGTTTTATAATAAAGGGTTACTTGTAATTCTATCGATGGATATCAATATTATTCCGCTTATGAAAAGTTTTGTTAATTGCATAAGCTATTTCGAAATACTTTAAAGAAATTCAGTACGCATTTTATTAGGCTCAAAACTACTTTCTTTCATTTTGATGTCTTAAAAGAAATACGATATTCTTAATTTTATTATACACAGTCATGCATTAAATTACAGTAAATGTAAACATTACCTCATTATTTCGACCTTGTCCCCGACGTCGTCGACGACGTTTTCGCCGACGTCGTCGGGGAGACACCGTGAGTGGTGCCCATTACAGACTTTAGTTTTGATCAGTTGAGTAGATCCTCCTGCAACCTGCAAACGCGGAATAATGCAATTCAAATTAAATACAAGCAAGTGGCGTTAATTTAGGTTAACTGTTATCATTGAAAAAGATTTTTGCATGTTTTGGAGTTTAATGTTACTTGTACTTACTACGTATTGATTTGTTACCTATATAGTAATATTCAAAAAATTTAAGTATGTTTTAATTTATAGGTTTTTCAAGTAAAATGCAGAACTTATTGCTTTCGTTTTAAAAAAATGTTTTTTTATGAATATACGTATTTTAGAAAATCGGTTTTTTACATATACTTAGGTTGTCTTTTTTTAAAATATAATTGATATTGTATTTCACCTCATAAAGACACCCAATGCAAAGAAACGTCTAAAAACGTTGCTGTTGTGATTGACACCACTTTGCGGGGGAATCGCAACAGAGCATTAAATAATTTTTTCCTACATTTAACTAATACAGAAAAAGTTCGTAATCTGCAGTATTAACCCTCCAGATAAGATCAGACTTTTGGCTATTTTTGGCTCTCGAAATGTAGTCATAAGAAATGTAATATTATAAACTGAACTTCAAGAACTAATGATTACTATTTATTACAGTAACAGAATTACATTGTTCTTTTTCAGTCAGCTGCTACAACTGATCTTTAGAACGTAGATATTGGAAACTTGCCATCACCAGTTGGTCAGTTCACCAGCACTACTCAAAGTCAATCTGATGCCACCTATAGTTTTAATCCATCCTTCAGCCAGGATAGTATTTCTTTGGATCCTGCCGCAGATACATACAGCATTCCTACACCATCTCCCAGGTCGAAGGGAATAATGAGAGTGTGAGTATTGATAGTTGTGATATTTCAGTAATTTAACGCATTGCTTAGGGTAAAGTGTTTCATCGATGCCTCCAGTTGGTTCAACTGTTTCATGATCACTATATAACGATCTAAACCTCTTTAAACAGAAATACATATCTTAGGAAATTCCATACCAGTATTTTTTGACCACTAGGATAGTCTTATTTTGATTGACAGGAGGCAATTACACTGGAAATTTCTTGATAATTTATTTTCATATTTGGTTGTTTTGAATTTGAAGTTTGATGTCAAATCTTCGTACCGAATCTCACACGCGCTTGAATTACTAATCAGAAATTATGTCTCGATGAGGAATGTTTAAAGAAAATTATTCCTCATCTGCGACTCGGGGCACTTTTCAAAATATTCCTGACCTCGAGATTATAAGAGACACCTGAAGGTGGTGAACTCGAAGAGATAAGGGTAAACCACGCCCCCTAACGGTTTTTGTTGTTTTTCTCGAAAACTATTAGGTTTATCGAGATGAAGGAGATTAGGTAAAATAAAGCTTATTTAAATCCCTTTGTTAAAACCCATTAGGCGAGACTATCGATATTCTTGGTGCCAGTTGGCTGAAAAATTCGATTTTGCAAGTTAATTGTTAGGAAAGTACACTGTACTAGTCAATGTTTTTATTCAACCAAGCAAATTTACTGGTGCAAATTGCAGATCCATGTATGACATACCTTCTTTCTTCAAATACACAAAACAAAGGCGAGGTACGAAAAAGCATTTTTGGTGGGGATTTAAATAAGCTTTATGTTACCTAATCTCTATCTTAATAAACCTAATAGTTCGAGAAAAACGATAAAAACCGTTAGGCGACCTGGTTTATCCTCATTATCTCTTCGAGCTCACCACCTACAGGTGTCGGCTTTGAAGGGGTGATTTAGCAACCCACAAGGAAGCCCTATGCAAAAATCCACGGACTTATCTCGACTTTCCGCTATTTTCTGTAATTTGACTGTACTATAGTGATTTGACTATTATTTTTTACTTCAATATTTTTGACATACCTATCTTTTCTGAAATTTGAATAATGTTCTCTTTTCATTGCAGGAAGTGTATGTAACACTCCAACTAGCCCCACAGCCCCGCAGAGCCTTATTAGATCTGTACTTCGAGAAAGGTATCCTAGATCAGACAGCCAGAAAGAGGTTATGCCACCTTATAGTTGACGAGAGCTAAGCGAGGAACCAAGGAAAAAAGTCGCGTCTTTAGATTTACATTTTTATTGGAATCTTTAATTTGTACTTATACACATGTTATCGTCACATGTTATCATTATAATTATAATTATTTGGATAATTATTTCAGGATGTTGACTATAATGAATACAATATAAATAATTGTTCTAATGTAAGTTTTTTAAGTAAACATCGTTTTATTTTATTTGTCTTCATTTTTGAACAATAACAGTTTTTTTTATTGAATTTGTTTCTTTTCAACTTTTTTTGTGTATGATATTGGTGATTTGAACTCACTATTACTGCTAGTTGGCCATATCTGCTCTTCAGAATTACTAGATTTCCATCAGTTTCTGAAAATATTTTCAGCTATCTCTGTGAGAAAACCTTATATAGCAGATAAAGGTAATACACATTGAAATGAGGTATAAAAATTGAAAACATTCATATTTTCAAAGTGCATTTTAGAAATTTGGAGATTATGAAGAGAAAATTAGACAAACTACCAAAAATAGTGAGTTGAAATCACCAATGTCATCTGGTAGAAACAACCAGAAAATATAGTAATGTGAACTTGAATCGATGAGTAAAATCAACTAAACAGAATGGTATTTTAGTTATATGCAATCGTCATGACTGCTATCATATGTAGCTGATTCCACCTTAGAAAGATGCTGAATTAACTTGACATATAGGTATTTTTACTATCCAATATTATTACATCAGCCAGAAAATCCCAGCTAATGCAACTACATCGTGAGTTACTTTTACTAGTCTACTAGGTTGATTTAACTATATGAGCTTCATTTCTAACTGTCTCATTTCGTATATCTAACTATACTATTAAGACTATTTTAACTATATGCTGGGCTGAAACAACCTAACACGGTATGGTACATTTAACTGTTTACCAGTTGCTTCTACCATATGGGAGTGTGATTGATTTAACCTTATTGGGTAAATTTAACCAAACACATTTTACTAAAATCATATAGTTCGTGTTACCCATAAGTATTGTCACTTTTTCTACCATATTTTCGGGTTGGTGCAACTCATTTTTTGGTTAATTTAACCTGAACATTTTTTTCAGTGGCAAAGTTAGGAAAAAATAAGAACTTACATTTTGAAATGGAACACTCTGTATATTTTACTTTAACTCTTTACCCGTTTGCACAAGACGTTACATCAAAATTTTATATTAAAAAATGTAAATGGTAAAGAAAAAGAATTATATCAATTTTTTCAATTGAAGAGTAATCCATAATATTAGAGTTAAAAGTATACTAGGGAAACCTCGTCAAGACGTGACGGTCAAAAGCATTGAAGGATTTCCTTTATACAACATTCGTTGTGTAATTACAATCCTTTTTTCGTAAGTGATTATTTAAATAAACGCAACCAAACATAACCAGTTGAAAATTTTAAGCCTAGCACTCCTCTCTCCCAACTTACCCTCCTTTCTTCCGACATGGTTTACCCCTCCCCACCGGTTTATTCTACATAAACGAAACTATACTATTTATTCTACCTTACGAAATGATAAGAATAAAATCAAAAATCGATCTTGTTGGGAAAATTCTTGAAAACGTCTATTAGTACATATTTCAAAAACATGACATAAAAATAGTGTTGGCAAATTTCCGGGAATTTATTTTTTGGTAACTTTCCATGGAAGTATTTCCGGAAACTTATTGAAATGGCAAATGTCAAAAAAAAGTTGATTCCCAAAGTCTATTCCGTGGAACTCTGGGGTTTCGTAAAATATTTCGTATGGAAATATTTTAGGGTTCCGCGGGACCTGCTGTAAGTTCCGTAATATAACAAAAGGATACCGTTTGCAAAGCTTTAAACTTTGCTACAATAACGGCCTAATTACTATAAAGAACGAAAGCTTTAATATAAAAAAAGAATCACGTAAATCGACCCAGTGGAACTCTCATACGAAGTGGAACAAAAATAGTCCTTTGTTTTAAATATATAGATAAAAAGTAAGTAGTGTTGATTAATCTGCAGAGTTAAAACTTTAATATAAAAAAGAATAAAGCAAATCGTGCTTTAGATATATAGATTATTAAATAATAATTGACCTATAATAATTAAAAATCGCACCAGTCATTTATAACTGTTTAATAATCTGCAAACGTATCGCACGATGATTTGTTTTGCTCAAACAATATGAAACAGCTAGGTATATAAATAAGCAATTGTCATCAAAGTGAGATGGCGCCCCAAGTGGACGTCTGATTTCGTGCATCTCGAATTAAACTTTTAGATTTATTTAAATTAAAAATATAAACATTAAAAAAATATAAAAATTAAGTACTAGTGTTGATTGATCTACACAGCGAAAGCTTCATTTTAAAACAATAATCGCGTAAATCGGCCCAGCGGAACTCTCAAACGAACTGGAACAAAATAAGCTTTGTGTTTTAAATATATAGATTTTTTACAGCTGTTTCAAACACTTAATCAGCTACCTTTGTTTACCATGGCAATCTAAGTTAATTTTTAATATTCAAACTTTTAATATTTTAAAGTAATACCCTTATATTGGGCAAACGACTAAAGTAAATATAAATATAACATAATGATAGTTTTGAAATTGGGGAAGAGTGGAAAGTTAAAATAAAATAAAATATACAGAATGTTCCATTAAAAAAAAGTAAAATTGTTATTTTTTCGTAACTTTGTGATGGTCATTTAGTTTATCTGCTGGCAAATGCTGACGATTCAGAGAAAAATCCTGGAACTATTGTAATTAAAAGTTTTTTCTACCTCTTAAAATAAAGACTCCAGAGGTGGTCCAAAATATACAGAAAAACTCTGTAGTCTGCATTTCTCCAGGACTATATTAAAATGGGATGGTGCAGAAGTCTCGTTAAAATAACCACCAAGGCCAGAAACCATGTAAACGATTTGTCAACAATTTGCAGACGTTTTAAAGTCAATGTTTAACTTTTCTCAAAACTCTTCCATAACTAACCGAACCAGAACCGAAAAAACCGTTTGTAGGCTCTCTGACACAGATTTCCCAGAAAGTTTTTTCATAAATTTATTGTTAAATAATATATACAAGGTCTTCAACCTACTACACCAAAGCTAAAAATTTTTGAACATAAAAAACTATTTTTTGAAATGGGACACACGAATATTTAAATTTTATATGATTCAGTTTTTGAGTCTCTACCGGTTAATATATATTTTCTATTTTAAAAACGAACAGTTTCAAAGTTATCAGAAAGATCGGGATTTTTGTATCTTTGGTCTGATAGATTGAACCCTGTACATTATTGAACAATAAATTAATGAAAAAACGGAATTTACTCAAAAACAGTGCGAAATTCGGACATCCTGCAGTGTTGCAAACTTTTATTTGTTTTATAAGAAAATCTTTATTTGATTTACTAGTCTGCAAACCTACATAAAATAATAAATGCATAACAGGTCTATCTCAGGTCGTTTTATTGACTGTAAATTATTCGATAACCTTTTAATTATTTTTGCCCTCTTTTATGAGACGAACAATGATTAATCAATCTTCAATTGAGTTATTTATTGAAGATTTACTTAACTTGCACCTAATTAGTTTATCTTTTAATGTTAATTCTTAAATAACGTTCAAGAACTAGTTTTGTTTCTCTTCTTCATATTATGTGGACTAAGCTGGATATGTCTTCGGATCAAGCAGCTCTTGTTATTAGGAATCCGCCTCTACTGCACTTTGGACTATTGACAAGTTTGAATTTTCCTTTATTTCTTTTCTTTTCTTTTAATTGTTTAAAATACATGTACGCCTTTTTACACTTGTTATTTGTTGAACTTTTTTTGATTTTTATTAACTTTTTACAGCGATCATAAATTGTACAATTTTTCTGTTTCAATACATAAAATTCTCTTTTTTATTTACTTAAACTCTTAGAAACCAACATTCTTTTAGATTGCAATTATTTCACATATCTTACTGTTGTTCATATTTCATTTAATATTAGCTTGCCTTTGGTCATTATTTTATAATTTGATTATTGTAATTTACTTGGAAGCTATGTACTTGTATTTCAGCACAGAAATTGGTTTGTTGTAACCGTAGTCAAGGCTATTATTGAATTTAAACCCAAATTTTATCATTGTCATTAAGATATAGAATGTTTTATATTTTAATAAACTTATTTACATTTTCTTTTACAGAAGTAGCTGAGGGTGAAAATCCTCTCACCCTAAATTATTTCCTTAACCATTTTAGTATTATGTACATACTATAACAAATCAATAAAGTCAACTCAAACTTGAATCGTTTTGTGGTAAATTCCTTATAAATGTTTAAACGACAATTATTAAGGATAAACGGCAAATAGCCAACACTTAACGTTTCTTGATTGTGTATCAATAAAAATCCATGAACCATCTAACCAACTGTTTTTGAACTTCAACAACTGAGGCAATTACTCTTATGAATATTACGAGAAAAATCATTACAATACATATACCTAAGTATGTAAACCAAATATACTTTTGTATTTAACTCATTTTCGGAACTATTACAGTTCCCAATATAGGGTACAAGGTCATCTTACGTGAGCCATCCTGCACACAGTGCAATTGCATCTTCCGAGCTGTATTTACCTATAGTGTGATTTTGAGGAAGTTCTATGCCTTCCATAATCTCTATTCACACATCGGCCTTGTAAAATTCAGATTACTAGTGTGAGCAAACTTTCTACGGACATTCTATGTATTACTTCTAGTAGTATACCGGGTGAGCTTTTTAACTTGAGACATCGAAATATCTCAAGAAATACGCATTTTACGAAAAAAAATGTTCCAAATAAAACCTTAGTATTTTCAACAGGGTAAAAAAAAGAACTTTTATCCAAAACATTTTTTCGATTCGTGATAGATGGCGTTGTAATCTGCAACACTGAAATGAAGAACCTCGTTGGTGAGAGGCAAAGGGAACTCATCGAAATCAAGCAGCCCGGTTTGTTGAGAGGCGAGGGGACTTACCGAAAACTAGCACAACGATGGCGAAGGAACAAGTTCCGCCTTATCAGTATTTGATCAATTTCGAAGCATAATTCAATGAAACATAGGGGTCCCATTGAAAAAAAAAACGAAGGTTAACTAATTTATATCGAATGCTACGCCATTTATCACGAATCGAAGAAATGTTCAAAACAAAAAAGTGGTATTCTCTATCGCAGATTCATTCTGGAAGGAAATGTGGTGGTTCCCAATTGCAAGAAAAAAAAGAAAGGTTTATTTTTTGTACAATGTAATCACAAACAAAATCATCACGACGAGCACAAAATCACTTATATACTTAGGATATAAATTTAGCGAAGATAACTGAAGCATAAAGTAAAATTTCAAATGAGGGGCTAGATGCTACACCTGATTTGACAAAATAGCTATTGATGTTAGAGTGGATGAAGAATACGGAGAAGGGAGGAGCAAACAACCAGGTGGGTATAGAGGGGACTCGGTCGTTGTATTCAGGCAAGCACGAGCTATAAGTAGACACGAAAAGTTCTATTGTTCAATTTAAAGTAAGTTTGAAGCTATTGGTCAGACTTTTTCCACAGGGAAATTTGATAGTACTTACTCATGAGAGTGAGTTGATGCCAAATAAAAGATTGGCCTTTGAATAACTGAAGAAGCATATGGTGAATTTTATGCTGACGCGAAAGTATACCCTGTCTTAGATTGATGTACAAGATGACGATATGCTTAGTATAGAATTTCGAAATTTTGAAAAATGAAAGAACCACAACTTTTGCAACCCTCTTTTTGTGGCGGGAGGGCACAGCATTTCCATTTTGCATACAGCTCTTTTTATAGCACCCATTTATATAGCAATATAGACGTAAAAGACATGAGCTACCTATATATATGACAATTAATTTTCAAGGGGTTTGAAACTCAGAGAGGACCATAACTTTGAGAAATGTTTGGGAGGACGGTACAGGCTATTGAAGTTCATTATACATATCTGATATAGTTCTGGCTATATTAAAAATTGTAAATAGGGACTTAGTTTATTGTAAATAGGGACTTAGTTTATTAGGCTCAAAATCGTAGATAGCTTCGATACGAATGCAAGATCAAAAATGTTTTAATATCAATCATCATACCACATTGCTGAAATAATTGTAATAGGTAAAAATTTTGTGAATATACCCATATGAAATGTAAGTCCCTGGTTTGAATAAATTAATTTTAATTACGTAAGTGCTGTAACAGAATGTTAATTGAAACACTTCAGTTAGTCTTCTGTAGACCATATTGATTTTATTCCCACAAAGAACAACTTCAACTTTGATAAATTTTTCTTTCAAAAGAGTTAGTCGGGTAAATGGTGTAGTTAACTTTATGTAAAACTTTATCCAGTAAGTAGAAGTTCAGAAACCACGCAACTGCTTTTCCAATAATAAATAATGCCTAAGATATATCCTAAATGGGGGACCCATCGATTTAATACATGAAAATGGCCATAGAGAAAATGTCATCGTTAATTATTTCTCATCTAACTCGGATTGCGAGAAAACTTTCATTAGAACTTTCAAATGTACCTTAATGAAAAATTCAACGATTGTGTCCGAAATAACTTGTGCCCTTCAACTTTCACCTCAACTACCTTCAAGTTAGTGCATATTTCAGAAGTTGTGGGACCCAAGTACCTTTCTGATACACATAAATATTTAAAAGCGAAGTTGTTAGCTATCACGTTTCGTTAATTAAATTTAACGCTTTTGGGGTAAAATAATGAACTTTACTGCCTGCAGATAATTCAAAGTACTTTCATTCATCAAATTAAAATGCATGCAAATTCATGAAACTTGATCCTAGATGTCGACACAGGTAAATTAAATTAACAAAACTTTAAGACAATCAAACAATTCTGTTTGACAATCAAACAGAAGACACAAATTACATATCTATACCATATTTTGGCAAAATATCAGAAAAAATTGCACATATACTAAGAAAAACCAACAATTATAAAATAACATTTAAAACCAACACTAACACTTTTTCATTTTTATTTAATGCTAAAGACAGAACACATGATATCATGAAATCGGGCATTTACCGTTTAAATTGTTCTTTTTGTAGTTCGGTATATATTGGACAAACACTTCGAAATTTTGACATAAGATATAAAGAACACGTACGTCATTACAAAAATAAACATCCTGAAAAATCGAATTACGCCAAACACCTTTTAGAACAAAATCACACAATGACTCCTCAAAATAATATTAAATTCCTACATTTTTGTAATAACAAACGCAAATTAGACATTTTAGAAGCCTTTGAGATATACAAACACAAACTCAGGGTACCTTTAATGAATGAACAACTTGAGCTCAGTAATTCTCTGTTACTGGAAGTATTAGATATTTAATTCTGATTATTATTATTATTTTATCTAGTTACCTATTTTGTATCTACCTTAGCGACGTGTTTGTTTATAATTATATTTGATAATGACAGCATAGCTGTCGAAACAATATTGTCAGGTTGTATTTTAATAAAACTGTGAAACTTTTAATAATCTTTATTTATTTCAAAACTTTAAGAGACCAGTAGGTGTTTTTGGCTTTTAATTTGGAGAAAATTTTAAAATATTAGACTGTGAAGCATTACGTTTAAAAGTTCGTTTATGAGAATGGTTGACCAATTCATGTCAACCAAGGAGACCAAACGAAGGGATGTTTCAATTTTGAAAAAATACTAACCCTTTGGTATTTATCCAAACACAATATTTTGCATACGAATTATTAATCTAAATAGTGCATTTAGATTTTTATCAAAATGCGAAACATTGATTCCTCGTCTGTTGTTTTCATGTAGAACGGGCGGATTAATACCTAAAAACGTTAACCTGTTTAAATATTGAATGTTTGTTTTTGATTTGTGCAACAATTATGCAGTCATTGCGTTTTCCCGTTTCCAACACGTGTTTACGTATCGAGCAACGTTTACATACGATAGTGAACAGCAAAATGGAAGAACCTCAAAGTAAAGAATAGAAAGAATCTTAAAGGACATTTCCGCAAACAAACCTCTCAATCTAAAAGTCCAAACACCCGACTTTTTCAAGGACCTGAACTTTTGCTTGAATTGATGGTACCGAAAAAAGGAAGTTGACATTTTACTTGAAATCCGAAAAAATAAATATGATATAACTTTAGAATTTCTTTTCTTTTTCATTTATTCCTCGATGGCAATAAAAAATTTATTTCCATTCCGTTTTTGTTTTTACTCGCAAATAAATAATAAATACTATAACGTAGGGTAGGTGTGAAAGTTTATAAAAAACGTAACTACATATTCAAAAGGTGAATACAAAGCAGAGGAACGTATTCAATTGAAATGAAAGAAAGGGAATCGATTGATTTTTCTTTCTTTAGGCTAAACTACTTAAATTCTATGAAAACAACTACGAATTCGAATTGAAGGAAATAATAATTAAATATAGGGGAAGAGAAAAGTTCTTCGGAGACCTTTAAAATGCAATTTTTGAAGTCTTTCTCTCATACCTTACTCTACACATTTTCTGCTTCAAGTTACGTAAGAAGACTACGTAAGTGTTTCAGGTCGTCCCCAAGGATGTGGATAGAATATTTTACATCCACTTACCTGGAACAAGACAAATACATTAGTTTAAGGCAGAATATACATATATCATTAACAATACGGGAGTGGGGGGGGGGAAGATGAAGGTGAATTACTGAGTTTCAGCCATTGCGTATTCTGTCTCGAATATTTTGCAAGAGGCGTAAAGCATTTTGAAATTTTTATAAGGCACTTCTAAGTTTTATCTGTGGGATTATATTGATATTAAACCGTCAATTTGAATTTTTTAGACATATTTTTTCCTTTACATTTTTATCGTCAGGATTATAATTTTTTTATCACTTTGCTCTTTGTTTCTAAAACAGAGACGACATATATACGTGCTAGTTATATTCTCACTTCTTCGTAATAGAACAGATAAACTGATTTAATTTTATCAACAAAAGTTTTAGATAGTTACAAGAGTTTGCTATAATATTAATTCTACGAGTGATTTCTAAACAAGTCCATCATAAAACTGAAACGGTAAACATTAATAATTTAAAAATATTCATATGTATAGTTTTCTATAACTTCTTAAGAACTTGGATTTGATTTGGCAACATCATTAATCCCTTCTGCTGTTTTGAGATACTGAATCAGAGTAAAAAGTACTATCGTGACTTTCCAACTCAAAGGATTATAACTCATCTATTGCAATTCTGCACCGACCAACATTTTAGTGCTCAGGCCAAATCAGTCAAGCACAGATTAATTTAATACCGCGTGTCGCATTATACACATTTTGACCCTTACCCCGTAGCGTTTCAATAACATGCAGTATTAATTTTAAGAGCTTATAAAACTATGTATCATAACCATGACACGTATAGGTCGATTAAGCTGGCAGTGCAAAGTGAGCAGAATCCCATGGGACCCATTGGAAAATTAAGTGCTTTTTGAGTGCTATTTCACTACCCAACCAAAAATTTAAGTGCATGTCCATTTAAAAAAAACAGATGTTTTGCTGGCTTAAATTTGAGCTAGCAAAACATGCTTTTTTTAAATGGACGAACACTTAAATTTTTGGTTGGGTAGTTAAATAGCACTTAAAAAGCATTTATTTATGTATGCAGAAATGATTTAGCTCACGTGTACATGCGTTTATAAATAATACTTCGTAGCAAAACATCTGTTTTTTTTAATGGACGAGCACTTAAATTTTTGGTTGGGTAGTTAAACAGCACTCAAAAAGCACTGAATTATTATGTATGCAGAAATGATTTAGCTCACGTGTACATGCGTTTATAAATAATGCTTTGCTGGCTTAAACTTAAGCTAACAAAATATCCGTTTTTTTAAATGGACGAGCACTTAAATTTTTGGCTGGGTAGTTAAATAGCACTCAAAAAGCACTTAATTATTATGTATGCAGAAATGATTTAGCTCACGTGTACATGATAATGCTTTGCTAGCTTAATCCGTTATTTTTTTAATTGACGAGAACTTAAATTTTTGGTTGGGTAGTTAAAAAGCACTCAAAAAGCACTTAATTCTACAATGGGTCCCATGGGATTCTGCTCACTTTGCACTGCCAGCTTTTTTGCAGCACTTTTGGAAGGGGGAAACAATGGGCGTTCTAACTGTGAAAAAATATATAGAGTGTTCCATTTGAAATCAAAAAGTTGCTCTATTCCCGAAAATACGCTATGTTATTTCCGATGAAACCGGAAGTGGACAAAAAACAAATACTCATAAAAAAACTTGAAAAATACGAAGATTGGCGAACACCGCATTTCATTATCTCAGTAAGTTCAAAAGTTATATAGGTTTATAAAGAGTCAAAATATAATGGGGCACGACGTATGATTTAGGAAAACCCGATAACAGATTTAGCAAAATTTGATTGGCCAAAAACCTTCGGCCGGCGCAAAGGGCCCTAAATGAAAAAACTCAATCAATATACAAAAAGCCACAAGGTAATGGAAGCAAATATGAGAGCCTCCCCTAGTCTAACTCAGCAAAGAAGTGCTACCATCTGAAAACAATGCTAGGAACCATTTGCGCTTATCATTTTGTAATACCGGAATATTTTCTGTGTTTTTGGGTAACATATTTTTCTTCTAACTGCTACAAGAAAATATATCGAGAGTTAGAGTTTTTAGCTGATTTATCCTACTCTAAAAATTGTCATTAAGGTAAGTGAAACTGCTTTTATTTATATACGAGGTGTGTAAATTAGGTAATGAGACTGGCAACGTAGCGTTCGATCTGGCGACACTTGGAACGCGAGACTTGGAGGAGCGGCAGGTGAACATGTGATACGCCTTCAGTACGAGGTTGAACTCGCTAAAGTCATTTGGTTGTCCGTAGCGATTTTTTTCGTGAAACAGTTTTTCTAGTGCGTTCTAAAAATGAGTGACATCAATTTCGGGCAACGGTGTGCTATCAGGTTTTGCTTCAGACTTGGGCACAGTGCAACGGAAACTTTTGCAAAACTTCAGCAGATCTACGGAGACAGTGTTTTGTGAAAGGCCCAGGATTTTCGGTGGTTTAAGGCATTTTCAAAAGGAAGAGAGTAGATTGAAAATGAACCACGAAGCGGAAGGCCTTCATCTTCAAGAACCAATGAAAATGTCAACAGAATCCGGAATCTTGTGCGTTCTGATCGTCGGTTGACAGTCAGAATGAGCGGGGAAGAGTTGAATTTGACTCACACCACCGTTCATCAGATTTTGACCAATGAATTGGGGGATGAGAAAAATCTGCGCAAAAATAGTTCCAAAAAAACTTTTCGCAAGACCAAAAGGACATCAGGAGGGAAAGGTGCCTTGGCTTTTTGGAATCGATTAATATGATCCCCATTTTCTGGAATGTGTCATTAGTGGTGAGGAGTCTTGGGTGTTTGAGTACGACCCGGAAACCAAGCTCCAGAGCATGGAGTGGCACACTTCAACCTCTCCAAGGCTCAAAAAAGCAAGAATGAGCAAGTCGAAGATCACATGCAAGCTGATTTGTTTTTCGATAGCCAGGGAATCGTCCACAAAGAGTTTGTGCATCAAGGCCAAACGGCCAATCAACACTTTTACCGAGAGCTTCTTGAAAAACTTCGAAAAAGTGTCATTCGTGTGAGACCAAACATCAAGAACAACTGGGTCACGATAATGCGCCTTGTTACACAGCAATTTCAATAAACGAGTTTTTGGCCAGTAAAAACATTCCTCTGGCTCTTCAGCCTCCTTATTTGCCTGACTTGAGTTCTTGTGACTTTTTCCTCATCCCGAGATTGAAAAATCACCTCAAGGAAACTCATTTTGGGACACTCGAAAACATTCAAACGGCTGTAACCAACCAGCTGAAGGCTATTCCAGTATCCGAGTTCCAACACTGTTATGAGGATTGAAAGCACCGTCTCCAGCACTGTGTGGCTTCCCAAGGAAGTTATTTTGAGGGAGACAATATTGAATTGTAATTCTATTCGAATAAAAAAATTGAGAAAATCAGTCTCATTACTTAATTTACACACCTCGTATATATACTATATACTATTTGTTAGCTATTGAAATGTAGTTTTTTTCACACTCGCTAAGTCTTCATTTATGAAGGGACTATAACCTTAAATGTGTCGTTTTTGTCCGCCATTGAGAGTTTCCTAATATGAGATCCACAGCGGTTTCCTAAATAAAAAAAGTAAGGGAACTGAAAAAAGGCGCTAGCAGTCAGTCCCTTATGAATCTGAAGAGTCAGAGGAAGCAACATTTAGTGTGCATGACAGATCCGATGGCGAGGACAACGATAACGATGATGCAGAGTGCTAGTTTCGTGACTGCCTGTGCGCACAGGACAAATGTGGTAAAGCATGTAGGCAGTGTCGCCAATGATTGTCGCCAAAATTCAAAACTTGAATTTTTCGCTATTGCTTTGTTGGAATTTCGAGTCGACACACAAATACGAGAAAAAGTCAGATAAGCTAAATTTCTCCTTTGCACTATTATCCCTTTGCACCAACGAAAAATAGCAACTTGTAGTTCGTTTTCAATGATCGGAGGGTGTGTCAGAGAGGAAATGTTCATGACTTTATTTCAGAGGGTAGACGAAGAACTATTGACGGAATAGCGGAACTTTTAAACATAAGTCATAGTTCTGCTTGGATCATCATTCACGATACTCTGCAAACACACTATAGGGAGAAAGTTTAGACATTTGTCTCTGGAATTTGGATAGATACCATCAAGAAGGTGGCATTTCTAAACCGCATTGTGTCAGGGGGTGAAACTGGGGTTTACCACTAGGGGCCTGAAAGCAAACGACAGAGTATGTATTAGAAGTGCACTTCATCCTATCCATTAAACAAGTTTAAACCTGCATCTTCAGCTGGAAAACTCAACCTAACGCTCCTTTGGTATGCCCGTGGTCCAAAGTGTGCGTTATAGTGTATAGTATATAGACTCCCGGTGCCGGCAGATCTGGTTAAGGTTTTCTGCAGTTTTCCTTCGCTGTGCCACAAATGTGGGATTTGCGCTGTTCCATTTGTAAGTCGGCTGCAGCCGCACATAGGGCCTACGTAATAATAATAATAATCGCCCCCTCCCTCCCGCACAAGCTTATAGCTTCTGGGGCCTGGTTTCCAGGTTATGGGTTGTAGCAATTATTATTATTATTATTATTATTATTATTAGTGAAATAATTTGAAACCAGTTGAACCCAGCAATAAGAACAAAGAGAAAAATAAGAATGAGCGAAAGAACCGTCTTACACCCTTACACCATAATAACGCACATCCTCATACTATGGCTCATATAGCGAAAGCATCCAAAATTTAAAACTTTAATTCTTGGAATATTCGCCACATACCCTTATTTTACTCCATTTACTCCATACCAATTGTACAGGCCCACGAAATCGGCTCTAAGAGGGTATCGATTTGTTAACGATGAAGCGGTAAAAATGCAGTGCACACACGGCTTACAGCTCAGCCAAAACATTTTATTTGGAAGGTATGAGAAAGTTGGTGGATAGATTGAGTAAGTGTGGTTATGTAGAAAAAAAGATAATGTCCAATATGTTTTTATTAAATGCTTGTATTATTATTAAGTATATAATTAAAGGATTCTCTATTTATTGACTTTTCCTAGTGTAAAGTAGCGTGTATACTATTTTAATAAGTTTCCGTGTCCAACTCTTCTCGAAACTGTACGGAGAGGAAATCCGACTTGAAATATAGACAATTGCTGCTCCACAAACAACTTAAACAAATATTTTTAGAAGAAATCAAGGCATATTAAAGAAGTATCAGTATCTAAACCTATGAAAGTGAACAAAGATGGAAGAAAGTTATTTAAAATATCGATAAGTTACTCATGCAGTAACACTGTTGTAGAAAGTTCTTCCACCTCGCTGAATAAGATAAAAAAGGTTTAAACCTACACACACCCTTTCTGAATGAATTAACATGTAATAATATAAGGTCTATGGTATACTGTCAGTTATATCATCTAAAATTTAGAATCTTAAGAAAATCTTAAAATTTAGCGTTTCCCAACCGCCGGTCCGCGGACCGGTGCCGGTTCGTCAGAAATTTTTGCCGGTCCACAGAGAAATAACAGTGTTTTTCAAAATTTTACTTAAAGTATTTTAATTCGTGTTGTCCTGGAGCTAACGTAGGGTCAAATAGAGTAAACTCTGAGTAAATACACTCGTATGCGGAAACGGTGCTATATACATGCATAAGTGATGTATAAAGCGCCGGCTCCGTACCTATGTGGTGGGGTAGTATTCAGTAAAAGGTTACAAGGAGAATCTCTTATTTTAGAATTATTAAGCAAGTGTGGCGCGCACGGTTCTAGGCATACCAGAATCGAAAGAATTTTCTTCTTCCATCCCCGATTAACGGGAACGATCAAAATCCGAGTTTCGCAGTTACGAGGGGCCGCAAAACTTGCTTCGATCTGGGCCGTTCTTTTGTGTGTCAATGCGCTGGGTAGTTCCCGTTTCATATTTAAAGTTTCCGGAAAACCTTTTAGGCGGAGGCGCCAAGAAACTGCCCCTGCCTTATGGAAAGTCAATTTGACCGCGGAATCTCTGTCAGCGCAGTACCCTAACCGTTTCTACCGGAAAAGCTTTTTGCCGACACTGTTCCGGGGGCGGGGGCTGGGGTTTTCGGGGGCGTCGAACATGTGTACGAGCGGTGCATCTCCTAGTTTCTCCGTATTTCCGCTCTAGGTAGTTCTGCCCGTTTTAGAGAAACGGTATCTCCGAAACTATAGGAGCCTAAACGACTATCCTGGAGTCAGACGACGGACAATCTCAAAATGTTTCCCCTTTAAATGACGTGCAAAACCATAAGAAAAAAGCTACAGCAGAAAAATCAGAAATTTTTTATTTATTTTTCACCCGAGAATCGTGCTAAAGTAATATCGCCGCCACCAGCCTAATCGGGCTCCTAGGTGGAAACCACTTCTGGAGGTATTATATATTTGTCTCCTGGGTCATTTCCACCCATTCCCGTTTTTGACCGCCGCTTCCGAAACCCACTCGCCATTTCGCCAGCGTTCTGAACGATGAATCGTTCTATGCGTCTAGAACCCGGTTATGGTCTTCGAAGCCGCACCCCGCCCTGCAATCGTTTCTCGACGTTCGTTTGGCAAATAGAGAAAAACTCCGGCCTTTCAGTACTCGCCAATTCCGAATCGGTCATCCGTTTTGGTCGTTCAAGGTTTAGTATGCGAAGGTTGGGAACCGCCGCGTCTAAATGATCTTTAATATGAAAACATTACCTGCAAGTAGTAAACCTTATTTGCTCTTCATCAAATTCAATCTTCATTCAATTGTTTTTCAAGAAGCGTTTTTTGAGTTTTAACCTTAATTTTGAATACTTTCTCTGAACATCTTTGATCATTGCCGTTCAAAGATTTTTATTATATTTTGAGCTGCCAAATTTCGGAGATCATTAAACTTGTCTACTTTGTCTACATATTTCCTCTCTTCAATATCAATTTTTCTTCAGTTCCTTCAATTTTTCAGGGTTGCGAAAAAGAATTGCAACTGGTCTATGGTCAATTTGATACAAAATCATCTTGCAACTTTGCTTGTACATGCACATATTAAAAGATGAAAATTAAATGGATGAGGATAATAAATAACCTCAATGTAGGGAGGTTCTGGGTTTTAAACTTCACTTTTTACTTAATAACTTTTGAGGTAATAGACGCTAAAATAATGGTACTTTCATTACTACTAGTGACAGCATAACACTAATGATCTTATTTGGAATCATTAGCATTGCATACTTTATGACTTTGAAGCCTAATAGAAAGGTGGGCAGCAGTTAGATGTTGAAGTTTAGTGAGGTTAAAAAATTTGATATTTCTGTAGATTTTTTAAAATTTTGGTCAAACAATATTTAGGTGTTGTGAATGACACTCACTTAAATGTCTATTATGTGAGTTAAGTATTTCCATTGAATACCACTAAATTACGTTACGTATTGGTTTTTCTTCAATTCCAAACTGATTGTGCTCTATTAATTTAAATATTCGATCTCGGTACCATTATTACATTCACATAAAAAACGATAGCAAAATTGGAAAAACAACCGCTAAGGGTCCACCTCATGAGTTGACTTCTAAATAATATCATACGATTTTTAACATATTTCGCACACAGTTAAATATTAAAAAGGCACATCGACCTTCCTACTTCTCTATTTCCTCGAAAACATGTTACAAAATTTATAAACGGCATGTAGCAGACAACCTTCATAAATATGTAAAATTTTAGTTTCAAATCCGAACATAACATTTGAATTATAGGTTAGTTTATACAGGGTGCATAAAAAGATCGTTTTTTATTATCAACTGCATATTTTTATGAGCATGATGAAATGGACATTTTCAAGAGTAGAGTAAGGAAACTTTATATTAAGAGCAGGCTGTCATTTGTAATAAAAGTAGTCAAGTATGGCTGTTATGAGTATCTCTGTGTTACATACTTTGAGTAGCACAAACAGGCATGAATAATGTGAGAATAGGTATACTGTTTAATGGCATCGAAATCGATGAAGTTTTAGCATTCCCAAGAATGAATTTTATAATGAAATACATGCCAATTCTGTTCTCACATTTATCTATGAAGACTTTCCTGTCTCATAACATTACGTAAATCAAAATTGAAATTCTCCAAACATTTTATGCTGCAGCACGCGCAACCGTGATTTTTATTTTGCTCAGATTGCCCACTAACTTATCTTTTGTCTTGTAAAGTAAAAAGTATCTATGTATATTAAATATAAAAAAATTTCCATATTCAATAGAAATTATGAATATAGCCCCTTAAAATGCCAATTTCTTAATACATTTATACAAGACATTTGTTTGGTCATACTTTGATCAGATTTTTTGCCCACATAACGGTTATACTATAATTAAAACAATAATCGTATTGTTGCAGCATAAATATTAATCAAAATTAGAATAGCGAAGTAGAACTTGTACACCTAATAACGTTCGGTGGGTAAAACGAATTTTATTTGACGGCAAACGTTCGACTTGTTGCCTTGGTAGTCGTAGTTAGGCGTGCTACAACATTAAACCTTCCCAAGAATCAGATTTTTGGACAAACACAACTAGGAAAGATGTAGGAAAACTAAGAGCCCAAGTTTTATTAGAAATATTCATTTAGGAGTATAAAAATTTTTACTTTGGATTTTTTGTCCTAACTTTTTAGATTTAGATATAGACGAACAAAAGAAGATAGTGGGCAAATTGGCTAAAAATAGAGAAATAAATGGGGTAGCCCATAGTAATAAATAATTGTAGTTAGAGGTGTTGCGGTACAAGAATCTACTAAAATTCTGACGCGTTATATTACGATGAGAATAAAATTGGTTAGTTAATTTTGGCAAACACATGGTTCATGTTCTATTGTAGAATTCACAGTTAGAGGTGTTAACTTCACAGACCTGTTGTGTTGAAGATTTTAGTTACATGTTGATAAGGAAAATATGTACTAAATCATTACAGCTACCCTCTCCCCATTACGAGATTTCTAGTTATAATAGTTACACCCTGCATAGCAGTTTGTGATTCGTTCTAGGCAAACATGTGCTAATTCAACATACATTTTCTTTAAAATTAAATTTTCACACAAAGAATCATTGATCATTGGTAGTTACTAACTTCAAGAATGTTACGTGATTGGTTGGAACAAACAGCCCCTCTTAAATTTTAGTAGGGTATGCACAATTGACAGTACGAGAGCACTTGTCTAGTAATGTGATTTGAGGAGTTCAGAACAATTCGTTCCCGTTAATTTGTATTAGGGAAGAATATCGTAAAGAGGTGAAAGACTGCTGTTCATTTATCTCTTTGTCAGGTTTATTGTTTAAACCTTGTTTTGTGGAAGGAAATGTTCCAATATTTTACGTGTGCTTGCACTTTTAACAATGTTAATTAAGTTACCACTTATTTTTGCTACAACCTATAACCTGGAAACCTGTCCCCAGAAGCTATTAAGCTTGTGCGGGAGGGAGGGGGAGATTATTATTATTATTATTATTATTATTACGTAAGCCTAACGTGTGGTTGCAGCCCACTTACAGATGGAACAGCGCAAATCCCATATTTCTGTCACAGCTAAGGAAAAAACTGCAGAAAACCTTAACCAGATATGCCGGTACCAGTAGTTGAACCTATCCCGCTTGGGTAAAAGTCCAGCACGCTAAACAATACACTACCAAGGCTGTATGAAAGCTTAAAGTATTTTTGTGAGAACTGCCGTACTTAATAAACATTTTATAAATTCTGGCCTTATTAAGAACGAGTTAACTTCTATAATCTCCGTAAGAGAAGTCATTAACAACTGTGGAGTTGAGTTTGTTTTGGTATTAAGGTCGATTAACGTCCAATAATGACTAATTTTAGTAAAACATTTTTTAAACAGTTAACAGGATTACAAATGGAAATTATTGATGCCTTCCAGGTATCCGTCTTTTTAATGAAAAAGTCCAGGGTTCAACGAGCTGTAAGTGCCAGCAATTTTAGCTTGGAGAGGGTGTTGTTTGTGATTATTAGGCTTTTGTATATAGTGAGCCCTTACCGGTGAGTGCTAAGGTAAATTGAAGGAATACTATAAAAGGATTACTGACATACACATCTTCTTTAAGTTATTTGTATATCTATTGTCTGAAATTTCATTTTTTCGATAACAAGTAATATATATTGGTTTTAATTAAGGAATTTAATGAAAATTTATTTAGAATTAAATCTGAAATTAAGTTAAAACGCTCATTTCCTACGAGTAAATTTTAAAATCGATATATCTCTCTAAAACTAGCTCCCTTTAAATAACCGTAATAATATTGAGTTATTAAGGGTAGCAAATACATAAATAAATAGCAGTGCAAAAATTTGGCTTGATCTGCACTTGGTTTGATTGTTTCGTATAAACAGGTTTTCTAGTAGTCTAAATTGTTCTTCACCATTCGTAAAAGGAAATATCATCTTGCCGGTAGCTTACTAAAATAAGCGAGTGCTATGTTAATCAAAAGCAAGGGAGAGTTACTACATTGAAATGCAGTTATTACTTTTCCAAGAGATATTATTGGCTTTCTAAGGTCAGTGGGGTACGCATACACATTTTCTCCTAGGTCGTTAAGATCCAAAGGTAAAGCGACCACTGAAAATGTGGTTTTCTTGATCTAAAGATGTTAGTTTAATAGTGTTCAGAAGTTTGTACAAAAAGTCGATTGATTATTATTATTATTATTATTATTATTATTATTATTATCGTTCATTAAGCGCACCTCCCTCCCGTACTAAGTTTCATAGTTTCTGGGGCCTGGTTTCCAGGTTATGGGTAGTAGTCGTTATTATTATTATTATTACTAAACCCAATTATTGGTGAAAACAACAGAAGAACATTAGAGTAAGCTTTCCAAATGGGTTCCATCTGTGCAGGATAATATAATACACCTCACAAGAGGTCACCACTTCAGTGACAACGAAACATATTTGTCATAAGAAATTTTCGAAGGATAAGACTTCTTCGAACGAAATGATACTAATAGTTGTGCATACCTGGTTTGCAGACCAAGGTATAAAATAATTCTCAGAATAACTTTGGAATGATCTTTTTTTCTTCATCTTCTATAATGTATTGATTATGTAGTATGTTGTTTCTTAACTAAACTATGAAATTTCAAAGTGTCTTTATAATTACTTTGGGCCGTGTAACGTGTTAAAATTCCACATTTTATAATTTAATGTAATTTTGTATGCATTAATAATTAAAAAACCCTGGTACGGTCCTGCATTCTTCAATGTATGTTTCGTTGGGTTAAAATCTGCAGACTTCAGTTTAATTCAAATGGTGTTTTCTAAAATATCAAGGGTCACCTCTACATGTTCCCATACAGATAAAATTCCTTCCAGAATAAAATGCAGATTTCTTATTACAGCAAATGGCGTCTTTGTATTTACCAAAGTTTATTTTAAGGCGTTCCCAAGGCTACAAGTGTCGTTTCGTAGAGAAAAATCAAATAATGTTGAATTTAGAAATATTCAGAAATAATGCCGCCGTCCTAACAAAGGAATAAAATGACATTTAGTAAAATTTATTATTTTCCATACGTGTTTACTCCCATTTTTAAAGAATAGGTTCTCGGTAATCAGATAAATAAAAAACGGCTGTGGCCACATGTTAAGCTTCTTGCGAAGCAGATTTTAGTTACGGTGAAGTCCCGCGAAATCATACAGAATTCTCTCGAAGCTTTTTGAATGCTTGTTCCCGATTAGGTTATAAAAGTCAGGTTATTTCGCAATAGGCTAGTTTAAAATTTCCCCCTTAAGTTTATTTACAAAGCATATATAAATTGTTCATCCCCGAGTCTGTCTACAAAAATTATCTGTACTTTTTTTATGTTAATGATTACTTCTTGTAAATTTACTTACATTGTGTTCCTTTAATGAGAATTCTTATTAGGGTATATATTTTTAAAAACTATTATCTTCACAACCATTAGTATTGTCTTTCGAGACAATCAAATATTTTATTTACAAATAAATTGACATTTGAATCAAACCATACTGTGATGATGTGGGACCATTTACTTGCAAAAGTTAATGAAATACGTAATTCTGCCTAACAATAATTCAACTAATATTGATTAGTTATTGAATTCTATCAATACAATCAGCATTTCTTTGTGGTTGCAAATGCTGAAGTTATAACTAGTGACTTGGAATCAAATGGCGTCCAACTTTTGTTTTATTATGTCTATTGCCCCTAATGTCTATTCCTCTTTATAATTAGTAAACTGTGGAAGCCGGAGCATTAGAAAGTAACGTAAGTATCGTTCTTATGAGCTTGATAGTAAGTATTGAGTAATCTGAGTTTTATGGGGCTTTTGTGTACAAAAACTTTTATGTTTCAACCGGTGTCGCTCGGATTTCATTTTTTTTTCTTGTGTATGGCTTATTTTTTTTATTCTTAGTTTTAATTCTGAAACTTTAAAAGGTAATACTCTCTAATAAATCAATACAACCCTTTAAACAGGGAAACTTAAAGAAATAATAACAATGAAGCGTCTACCTCAAGTTTCATTACTCAATTAAATCATTCAAACCATCAGAATGGTAGATGTTCGATAATTCTTTACCTCACAAGCTTTCTTTATGTCAAAATTACTGCGTAACCCGATATCAGCTTTATAATACTTGGAAAGATTAAAAGTTACAGAGAAAACGTTTTTCCATTTTTTTTCTCCGAAATTCAAATTTGAAAATATTTTAAGAGGATAAAATTTTCCACTTAAACGAGCAACATAATTTATTTAGTTATTTTGAAATTCAAATTACCATTTTTCATAGTATTAAAAATTATTTTTACTTTTTTTTGTTAGCAAACCCCGGTAGCAATCAGCGAATTCATCGTTAAACGTTTTAAAACTTTTATAAAGCAGAAAAATAATTTGAAACTTAAATGTTTCGACATCTAATATCCGCTATATCGGGAAATAAGCTTCTTTGACATTTTTTTCTCATCTTAGTAGAAGTTCTCGATGCCAAATATCGTGTCCCCCTTCTCCAACACACCGTAGTTTGCTAACTTTTTATAAATTCTCCGCACTTCGCGGAATATTAAATTTCTGAAGTTCGCTCCCTTAGAGAAACGTTTGAATGATCTTTTTTTAAAAGATCACCGGCACATTTTTTATCGTTAGAAATTGATGTGTATTGGTTTTTTCTCTCTGTCAGACATATTTTAAGGATAATTTTTTATTTTTTAATAGCTTTACGTCTCTTTTAGGGGAGTTATTTTAAAATTTATTTTTGACAATAACATATAGAACGAAGGGAAATATATAGTAGAGTGTTTTTTAATCTCGTCAACTAAATCTGCTTACAGTCGAATAGAATAGTGTGTAACAGAAAAACATTTTAAGAAGTTTCTCCTCCAAAGGTACGTAAAACATTTTAAATTAACATCTTTGCACATTGTTTTTGATTTATAATACTAGTCATTTCTTCAACTTATTCATTTAAATAATTAATCGGATGACAATATTTTTTAGTCCGCTAGACTAATTTTTTTTATTAGGCTTAATTACTTCAATTTGGAATATTTTAGTAATTGTGTAGTTGTTTATACTATTTATTGGAACTATGTAGTTCCATTACTTCCAAGTAACTTTTAAAGTGTGTGGAACGGTACTGCCATTTAGTACAATTACTTTTAAGTTGTTGCAACTTCACAGTGGTATGATCGTAGTAGTATCTTGACCGATAAAGTTTTTAAAACTTTAAAGTAGTACTGAAAGTTCCTGCTACCTGCCTGGAACCATTGCTTAACCCTTTAAAGTAACGGAACTTTACAGAGAGTATTCAAAGTAAAACTTACGTTTTTGCTACCCAGGAGAATCACTTTAAAGTAATTTTTCGTAAACTACTCCATCTCCATATTTACTTGTAAAATGTTGGAGGTCATTAATCAATTTGCAATTTGTTATTATTGTTATTAGATGTTTTACTAAATAACCTTCCATAAAAATAACAAATTGGTGCCAAATTGTGTCTTAGGAATTGTTATGTACGTAACTTGAAGTTGACAACATTTATTTGTAGTGATGTAACATGTAACTAGCCAATCCTGGCCAGTTCGTCAGTAACACTTCAGTCGGCTTGGAGGACACACATCTTGTACAGTGTATACATTGTGTATGTAATGCTCCCTGCTCACTCAATATTAATAAAGTTAATTAATGACAATAATTGAGTATTTTTTATTTGAACACATAAAAAAACATAACAGGAATAAAACAAAAATGGTTTTTATCATGTGTATCAACTTATAAGTATTTTTGTCATATTTCATTGAAGATATTTTTTATTAAAAAATATATTTAAAGGCGTTGTTATTTTTCGACCTATCATCATCACATTCAACAGAAAAGTTGTAATGATTTATAATTTTGGTTTACTGGAATGACAAAATAATCAAACAATTCATCGCTCTTTGTATTATTAAGTACGCATTACAAATAAAATAGTAATCCATTTTGTCGCAGCATTAGTATAGAAAATGATAGAATATTTGTTAAGATGCAAGAGTAAGAGAAAGTAACCACGATACACGATGTGTCAAAGAGAACAGAGAAGAAGAGAAGAAAAAGAAGTTCCACGAAAGTAGCAATTACTACGCCGCCACGTATCTGCTACCCAAAAATTGTTCCCCATTTTGGTTCCATGCACGTAATGAAACCGTAGCAATTATGTCCTTGTGACTATTGGCAAAAACTTAATGGTTTCACTGGTAAGTAGTTGCTGGTACGTATCTATGACTAAAAATGCTGTTTGGGTTGCTTTCATATTGTATTTCTTCGCTAGACACGGGAGTTTAAAATAGTACAATTATTACATAACGAGTGTGGAAAGTGAAATATTTCGAACGAGTGCGGAAACATAAAAACGAGTACATAAAAAACACTTTCCAACGTGTTTTATAGACTATTTTTCCTATGACCAAAAAGAATTTTCAGAAATGAGCACATTTGAAATAAATTTTTAGTTTCATGCAATTTTAGTTCATTAAAACCCAAGAAAACAATACTATTAAGCTTTATAGTAATTAATATAATTTAATATACTTTTATAACGTCGGTAAATCACTAAATTGTTTTAACGCATCACATCAGTAACTTCGATTTTTTTTATTAAGTTCAACAAACTTCCATATCATACATGCATTTTATTTATATGATCCTACGAATCTTTTTACACTTACATATTTTTATCTACCTGTATTTATTTACTATATTAAAACGAATTTCAAATTTAATATCAAAAGCATTATCCCTGTTCACGTTCATATTTAACCAATGAGAATTTTATGTATTGGAACACCCAGGGAATTGCATTAAGATGTTTTAACAATATAGGTGTTTTCATAACGTAGTAAGGCTGACAAAATATTATATTTAATAAACATAGATCAATCAAAGTTATAATGTTGATTACAGTTTAACAAAGAATTACCACTATTCTTTAGAATAAAAAATGTTGCAACATCGCCAAAATGTATAAAGACATGTGTTGTAAAACTTTCGCACGACGTATAAAAAGTGGCAGTTTCGTAGTCTGTAAATTGTGCACAATATATAAGGATCAGACTTTCAAAATGCGTTTTTTTCCAATTTATGCTATTATCAAGAATTCAAGAGAACTATCAGTTAATTACGATACATAGGAGAACCGAGATTTAAGGATTTTAAAGGTTTAACAAAAATAAGCTATTTATTAGCCTTATTCTCAAAAATCTGAAGTTTCAAATTTGGCTCAAAACATCAATACTTAAGAGGACATAAGTCATTTTGTTTATCCAAAGCGAACTATAGTGTTTCTGTTTGAAAATATATAGAATAATACACATTTTATGGAAGATAAACTTGGAATATAAGTATAGGGGTCGTTATGACGTCGACAAATATGAACATTTCGAATAGCGCGAAATTTGAAATATTATTTTAAGAAATGATGAAATAATAACAGCAATAATTAAAATAACGTAGAAAAATATTTAATTTGTCAAAATAATATTCATACCTACTATCGTTTCAAATCAATTAACAATTTCAAATTTAAATAATTCTTTTTCTAGAAAAGTTTATGAATTATGTAACGGTAAGCTTAACACCCCCGTGCCCCTTGTAACACTGCATAACGCTATCAAAGACACTTCCCTTCCCCTTCAAGCGTTACGTGATTTAAGGACGACCCCTAAATAGACATTAAACATTACAAATATTTATTTTTACCTGTTAACTTACTTTCTGAAATACAACGTCAAACTGAGCAGTTAGACACACGTAACGCAGTACGTCCTTATTTTACAGGCAAAATGCATTTTATTGCATTTTGGGTTCAAGGACTTCTCAGAGGAGCTGGACTCCAACGTATGAGCACGTAAATAGATCTGGCACTAGCCTGAAGAGCTGAGAGTGGATGATTAGTAACTTCCCACTTCCACCAACGAGAACTCCCAGCAGTCACATTACTGAGTGACGCGCTAATTGGGCGTATCTTAATCCCATGCCCGTAAGAAGACCGTAACAATAAGCTTAACGCAGGTATGTCAGTAAATTTGCAAATATGACTTGTATAGTCTATAAGCGCACGGATCTTAGTTAGGTATATGAGTGGTTAATGCATTAGTAAAAAAAACACGCTAAATAGTATTCACTAACAACAAAAGCAACTATGGTTTATAGTGTGAATATAAAAAAAGGCAAATGGCTGATTCTCACGTTAGATTAGAGGTTAAAAATCAGTACCCTTAAAAAGAATCTTTATTCGTCCAATGGGCATTATCGTCTAGTAAAGCTCATGGTGAATACAAGATTTTATTTTTCACGAGAATATATACGAATAGAAAATTAGTTTTAATTTATACATGTTGGCGTTGCCAAAGTAAAGGTTTATAGTTATTATTTTGAACGTAACGCGCCGGCGCACCATCGCCGATTGCAAAGTTAATGCTGAGCGGGCGTTATAAATTATAACGCCTGCTTATAATGCCCTGGTTGTTACAGTCTTGTTTATAGAGTCCTATCGCAGGTATAAACAACAAATAATATGCAACTATAAAATAAAGGCTATAAAAAAGTTTTTGCTATAAAGGAAATTGAAATTAGGTTCAGCTGGCCATTATTGATTAATGGTTAATATAACAGTAAATGACAACTATCTAATGGATAATAATGTAAAACTGACTTATAGCATGCAACTGATTAAGGCAATAAAATGATTCATTTTCTAGTTCTGTTATTTACATTTGGAGTCGTTTGATGGAGTATAAATAGAGGATTGCAGATTACATAATAATGTTATTAGTGAATTAAGATACTACTAGTTATATATCAATGCAGTCTGAGAAAGGATAATATCAATGAAAACAATGCTGCTTATGTTGATAATAATAATTACCTACTTGGTATAATATTAAATTGTAAACTCGCTAATTTCGAAATTTAGTCAAGCAGGAAGTTGCCCCGTATCCAGCCATCCCCTTAAGGCGGGGGCCGCGGCATTGTAAACTCTGCAAATAATGAGTTATAATTCGGAGAGAGAGAGTTCGTCGAGATATTCTACGCTCCGTATAATAAATAAATCACAATAGCGAAAGTTTGGGCAAAGTAGGTACATAACAAGCTTTGCTGGTAAAATGCGGAACAAAACGGGTGAATCTAAACGTAAGCTTATGCAGGAAAAGAGGAAACCTAAGGATGTCAATAAAAGGACCCTCTAATCCTTTACTTTGCATTCGGATTACAGGCGCGGCCGATTTAACCAATTTGCTCCGCAAACATCTTCCAGGGGCTGAGCACAACCCCCTTCCTTCTTCTTCAACGTGTGCTTTGCAATTTCAAGTAAATCGTCTTGATAAGTACGTTTACTTTGCAAATTGCGTACAATAGAATGCTTATCATTCTTATATAATACTGAGCCGAGTTCCGTAACGACATATTTGTTAACACACAACAGACATAAAATTCACTCCTTTTCAATTTCAATTTCCAGTTGAGTTTATATAAAAAAAACAGTTCAATTTCCGTAGTTATACTTATTCGATTGTTTTATTTATGGTTAAGTAAATATAATAAAAAAGAAAGCTTCGAAATTCTCATAAATAAAACACAGCAATGTAACACTCCGTTGCACTGTAAGAGGGTGTTAAAACATTTCATAACGTGTGTTAGGGTTAGGGGCAGAACCAAGGAGTTATCGATTCTCTGCAAAAAGCTCTTTTTAAATTGAAAATGAGCATAAGATTTTGAACAGGCTTGAGCAATTTTTTAATTTTCTTTATATTCATGTAATTGCTTGCAGTAATGGCAGCTTTATGAAAATTAAGTTTATTTCTATAGACCTATGGTCATTTAATGGATGGGAAATCATAGTACATTGACATAATATTACCGCAAAAAGAATTGTTTTGTATGAATATCAAGACATGGACTCTCAAGATATATCAAGTGACATTCAAACCGTTAAAAGTTTGATGATTACAGATATGTGAAATTGTTCCATTTCCGCATTGGCCGGCCGCTGTAACCATTTTCAATACAATTTACGCTTCATCTGTTACAGCTCACTACTTCATGAACAGATTGTACTTAAAGTTAAAGTTAAATCTATGAAATTTATACTATTGATATATAAATAATCACAAAGACATCCAGGTTTAGGTTGTGTCATCTTAACAACAATAAAGGTACTCAATGTTTCATTCGCAATTAATTGTATGCGGCTTCTTCAGGAGATCGATTAAAAGCGCCTAAGAGAATATCTGCCAAAAAGCGATATCAAAACAATGCAATAACAAACTAAGCAAAAATAAGATAGAAAGACACAGTAAGATGAGCTGCTTTTAAAGTGAATTATGTATCTCGAATCTTTAATTTTATTCACTGCAACCAAACTGGAATCTGTATGTAAATTAGAAATGTCTGCAGATATTCTGAAGTTCAATTTCTGGGTTCAAATTATTATCCGTGTGTGATATCCTTTATCTAAATTAAAATTCTTAACTAGAATTATCCGTATCAAAGTAGACATGTTAATTCAAATTATAATCCCCATTTAAATTCCCTATAGTACCAAATGCACATTAGATATAAAACTTCCAAATAGGCATTAAAAAAAATTACAGAGAAAACCAAATGGTTCACATATATTCAGGTTTTGAGATACGAATTTTCAGTATTTGAAAGAAAATAATCTTACAATCAGTAAAAAAATACGAGAAATCTGTTTTTATTTACTCATTCATCAAAAGCGAACATATGTCTTCACAAAAACAACTATTTAAGGCACCGCGATTTAACAGATGATCAAATATTTAATTTAGGATATTTGAATGTTTAATTTGAGAATGGACTCCTACTTTCAATACCATAAGGATTAACATTTCTAATACTCGTATATTAAAGCATGCATTGCTTAGAGCAATAAATCATAGCTTTTTTCAGTAATTTCTGTACATCAACTACCAATTCTAAACTTATAGTAGGTATAAGTACACATTTGTACTGGTGCCTTTTGCACTCTCCATCTTCTGTCAAATTGGTCGTTTAACGGCGAATCCTTCTCCTTGAGAGCTTAAATGGTAAGACAGACGGACATAGAGTGTCTTTCGGATGCACTACTACAAAGGAGTGTATAAGTAATGCAATCAAGATCAAATTCCTGATTTATGTGTCTTCATTGTAAGTTTGGAATTTAGAACGCCTCCTAGGATTGTTTAGATAAAGACGGCAGTAAACTTCCATGCGGAGGGGGCGAGTGTTTTCTTAATTTTGACTTTGGGGGGAGGGGGTAGTATATCGGAAACTATCAATTAAAAAACGACGAAAAGGGTTTCGAAAGACGTGAAGTCAATTATGTGTGTAGCTTAGAATGCTTTGGTACAATCTTCCTGACCCCGATAGAGATATCTTGTTCAGGCTTTCG
This sequence comes from Agrypnus murinus, assembly GCA_929113105.1. Taxonomy (NCBI): domain Eukaryota; kingdom Metazoa; phylum Arthropoda; class Insecta; order Coleoptera; family Elateridae; genus Agrypnus; species Agrypnus murinus. The sequence continues at coordinate 102,884,960 of OV816025.1, forward strand.
ACGTTGGAGAGCCTATGCATCTAGTATACTTCGCCATCATAAATGCTTTCCCACTTCCGGTTTATGACGAAAAACCGCAGTAGCAGATGGTCCACAGTCTCACTTACAACTGGAAGGCTTGAAATTACGAAGTTGCGATTCACCGTCTATAAATAAACAAAGGTTATCGTGGTTAAACGTGTAAAGTTTTATCCAATCAGGTTGCTTAACTGCATGATCAATTTGATAACGTGGTTAACTATGCTTTATGCAACCGGCACTAGCTGTTCCACACAGTTTCCTGTTTACGTTGCAGACTAAATCAAACGTTTATATCTTATAAACTAATTATTCTCGCATTTAGCTAAATCACCTAATAATTAAGAGTCTTTGGTTGGAATTATATTTACTTTCCTTTTAATGCGTTTTAAGAGATATTTCTACTATGTTGTAGTATCTTGTATTTAGTTTTAAATTAAATCACTATAGTAATGTTTATTGCTCCTAGCTTTTTTGGTGTTTATTGTAATTGTAATTGGTGTTTATTGTAATCTACCTGACAATTGTTTCGACAGCTAAGGTGTCATTATCAAAGGTAATAAACAAATACGTCGCTAAGGTAAATACAAAAAAATAGATGATAACTAAATAACAAGATCAAAATAGTAAATATTAAATATCTAACACTTTAAGCAACGGAGAATTACTGAGCTCAATCTGTTCATTCATTAAAGGTACCGTGCGTTTGTGTTTGTATATTTCGAAAGAGTCTAAAATCTCTATTTTGCATTTGTTATTACAAAAATAAGGAAATAAAAATTTTATATTCATTTGAGGAGTCATTGTGCGATTCGGTTCTCAAAGGTGTTTGACGTAATTAAATTTTACTGGTATTTGTTTCTGTAACAACGCACGTGAACATTATATCTTATGGACAAATTCCGAACTGCTTGTCCAATTCATATTGAACTATAAAAAGAACAATTCAAACGGTAAATGGACGATTTTATTATATCGTGTGTTGCCTTTAGCATTAAATAAAAATGATTGGTTTTAAATGCTATTTTACCAAAATATGGTGTAGATATTGTCATGATATTTGATCATACTACGGAGAATCTACTCTCACGAAAATATATGATAGGCAGATTTTATGCAATTCTATAACTAGCCGATTTAAAGGTTGCATAACCACACTTTTAAAAATTAAATTTTGAAAGGCATTTTCTTAAAATTAAATTTAGTTAACTAAGACTAACATGCACATTCTTTAAGCAGATAAAGGATATGTGGAAATCCTGTTTTTCATAGAAAATAGATAATCTTTCTCATCTTTCTGTTTGCTAAATTGTTTGAGTGGAAATAAGAAGAGTAACATTATATCCACAAAATTGATACACTTTTTAATGTAAAGGTTGGATGTTGTTGATGGAATGACATTAAAATATATTTAGTAAGCTGCGCTTTTCATTTGAATTATGTAATTTGAGTTGTAAATCAAAGTTTGGCATCTAAAAACATTCAGATAACATTATTAATGATTAGGGGCATTATTCTATTTTTTGGCATAAGTGTTGAATATGATTGAATTCAAAATATTTTTTCTATAAGTTTATCTAATTAGTTTTTACGCTAATAGAAATTTATAAGTAATAATTGGGTTGAAATGTCAAGATTCTTTTGTTTTTTTAGAGTTTTTTCAAAGAAGTCATTTGTTTTCTAAAAAAGTATAAAAAGGAAATCCATTTCTTAACAAAGAAGTAGCAATTTAACATCAGAAAAATAATGTGTGTTTCTAGCTGCTTCTAACATTTAACTTGGTAAGGTTAGATTTGAACTTTGAATGTGATAAAAATTTAAGGTTATGTGAAACGTCAAAATTTGATAATTTTGTTGGTGTTTTTTTAAGTACAAAGTTGTTCATAAAATTAAATATTGTTTTGATTAAGCAATTAAAAATAATTATTGTAATAATAAAAATTCATAAATTTTATTTAACCTTGTAAATGATAAATTAGTCGAAATATAATAATTTTTTACTTTCTCTAAAATATTTTGAAATATTTGATTTTCTAAATTAGCCATAAATGTTGAAATAAATAAATTTACTTTCCTTTTAATGCGTTTTAAGAGATATTTCTACTATGTTGTAGTATCTTGTATTTAGTTTTAAATTAAATCACTATAGTAATGTTTATTGCTCCTAGCTTTTTTGGTGTTTATTGTAATTGTAATTGGTGTTTATTGTAATCTACCTGACAATTGTTTCGACAGCTAAGGTGTCATTATCAAAGGTAATAAACAAATACGTCGCTAAGGTAAATACAAAAAAATAGATGATAACTAAATAACAAGATCAAAATAGTAAATATTAAATATCTAACACTTTAAGCAATAATTTTACCGTTTAAATTGTTCTTTTTGTAGTTCGGTATATATTGGACAAACACTTCGAAATTTTGACATAAGATATAAAGAACACGTACGTCATTACAAAAATAAACATCCTGAAAAATCGAATTACGCCAAACACCTTTTAGAACAAAATCACACAATGACTCCTCAAAATAATATTAAATTCCTACATTTTTGTAATAACAAACGCAAATTAGACATTTTAGAAGCCTTTGAGATATACAAACACAAACTCAGGGTACCTTTAATGAATGAACAACTTGAGCTCAGTAATTCTCCGTTACTGGAAGTATTAGATGTTTAATTATGATTTTTATTATTAATTTTTATTATTATTTTATCTAGTTACCTATTTTGTATCTACCTTAGCGACGTGTTTGTTTATAATTATATTACCTTTGATAATGACAGCATAGCTGTCGAAACAATATTGTCAGGTATATTTTAATAAAACTGTGAAACTTTTAATAATCTTTATTTATTTCATGATTATGGAGTTCCACAAAATAAGGCTGGAAACAATAAACAACAAAAAAAAAAAGCCATAAATGTTAGCTAACACAGGACAGTTATCAGATTAGTCAGTAGCAATAACAAGACTTATATTAAAGAGTAAGATTTCTACATTTTTAACAAGGTCGGTTTTTCTGGAAAAGGGCAAAATATTTTCGATCATTTACATCTCTGTAAAATAAACTGGTGAGTAGGGCGTTACAACCTCAAAAGGAGTTGCTCAAAAGCAGGAAAATCAAATAAAATTGTAGTACTCTCGTTTGTACATAGCTCGACATTAGCTAATAATTTAAAATGAGTGCTTAATTTCACAAGGCCAAAGTTGTTCAGAAATAGCTCCATCAACAACAAAATATCTCTTAAAGCTGCAAGCATCAGATAGGAAAGCAGCTTCTAGTCCATGTTGTTATCGTCAACCTATTTTCATTATCTGAGTATTCAATCGATCAGATCTCTGACATAACTTCCAGTTACCGTTATTGAGACGCCATGACCAGTTATTGTTACATTTAACCCATCTCAGGTAGGGCATTAATTACATCCCTCATCATCTCTCATCCATCACCGTTGTGCTTTTTTAACACGTTCGCTGTATATTGAACACGAGTAGATCCTTGCAATTATTTTACAGAAATGTTTAATCAAGCAGTACAAAAAATTAAAACCTAAAAAGTTTTCTGTTGTTCCTCTTTTGTTTTTACTCCCATCAAGATTTCAGTATTCAAGAAAGATGTGTATGCTAAAAGATGCATATCTTTTAGTTTCGTGAGATTTAGTAAATGAAGTGTAGGCAAAATATGATGAAAGAAGTACAATAAAGCAAAATGTTATACAATATTATATAGGTATGTTGTTTTATTATAAAATAAACAACTACAAGGGAAACCCCATCAAAACATGATGGTAAGAAGGCTAATTGATAGAAGGACTTCCTGATATTCGCCGTTCGTTGTGATTACAATCCTTGGGGTTTCCTTGAGTGATTATTTAAATAAAAGCAACCAAAGAAAATCTAACCTAGTATTCTCAGACACTTCTAGACCTTTTTATAAACACCCCCGACTTACCTACTATAACCTACAGAAACACAAAGGCTATTTTTATATAAATAAATACCTAACCTACCAAAATATAGCTGTGCTGGAAGTATCAGCTTGATCCAAATAACACTGCTTTAGTTTTTGCCGGCTAACCCCCAATAAGTCGGAGAGGGGCGGGGTAATACAAGATATAAAAGATAAAAAAAACAAGCGCCACTTCGTTTAAAAACAATGCTTATTACTAAAGCTTCAAGCTTATCAGACAAATGAAGAAATAGATCTTCTACTAAAATATGGGCAACTTCCACAATTTTAGTCGTACCGTACATATATACTTACAAATGACGAGCTGGAAAGCAATATTAAAATCATACAAATAAATAAATAATAAATAAATAAAACACACGTTGTGAAATGTAAACTTTCTAAGTAGGGCTTTATTTTAATTGTAACTATTGTGCAGATCAAAAATTGTAATGTTTAATAAAAAAAAGGCGAATGGTGATTTGTATCACAGTTGGTTGTAAACTTAAAATTACCCTAAGCCAATTTCACTACTCGAGATCTCGTGTTAACTAGTTCTTAAAATTAACATGCATGAATAAATTGTATACACATTTAATAAATATATATAAACATAAATAAAATGACACAGAATACATACAAGTTTAGACAAACATCCCACCATTCGAAGACCCACGGCTGTTTTATTTAAAGCCTTGCTTAGGGGTTTTCGCTTCACCCTCCGATATTTTGTTGTTTTGTTCCGACCCGGTACATATATAGATGTAGGTACGGACCCAAAGGGGAAGGACCTTCTAAATGAACCCACGATCAGAGAGGCAGGAACAGGAATAAAAGACAACGAGCAACAAAACCCAAAAGAAAAAGACCTACAACGAAATCACCCTGTATATTGTATTAATTTTAAATATTTGAAGAATTTTACCTTTCTATAAACTGAAAGGTCTTTTACAATACAATTCCCTCAAGGTGACTGCTAGGGAAATATTACCTAAAATAAAAAGACATTTTGTAAGATTTTAGCGCATAGAAATGAAATGAAAAGAATTTACCTAAATGGTTAGCACCAGAACGTAATCCGTCTAATTTGACGATTGATCGCATATAAATAATCAAGCGATCATTCTGTTGAATGCGAGATTTTCTCCGCTAAAGCGAATTATATCCAAAATCAATTTTCTAACATATCTCGAACATTCAACTTCTAATGCCAAATAGCTATTTTGCTACTCAACTCTACTATTAAAAAGGAAGCTTAACCGCGCTGGTACGACTTCACGATAAACAGAGGGCAACCAGTGACAACCAAACAACGGAGAAGCTTGGTTTTAAACAGTGACCATCAAACAAACAATGGGTTGTGAATTTCAACGTTATACTACCTCTATGACTTACCCTCCCTCCGGCATTTAAAAATCTAAAAACCTAGATAAAATAAAATAAGTAGTGTTGGTTAATCAACACAGTGAAGGGTTCAATATAAAAAACAATCATACAAATTGTTCTTATAGAACTCCATATACGAAGGGCAACAAAAATGCAGCTAATGTTTAATATTTCAGTTTCAAATATTTAATAGAAATAATATTCCATTAACTACAATATACGAAATATTACAGATTGCACGAAAATAATAATTATATTATTTTGCAAATAAACTGCTCCTAATTTTTCACACGTAGTACATCTACTATAAACAGATTTTACAATTTCAATTTCAGCTTATGCACATAAAATATAATTTAACAACTTCATAAAGTTTAATAAATTTCCATATTACATGTCTATTTATCCCAATATCATCAGCCATTAAAATTTATATTAAACTGTATACCTATATATGCATTAAATTTTAACAACTTGTTTTCCAATTTTTTTCTTTCTAAACGAGTATAATTACAAAAGCTTAGTTTTATGTATGTGTACGTTGATTTGCACGCAAGGTTTTTTCATTTAATGTAAAAAACCATTAATTAACAATTTTATCTAGAGCTTGTATGCTTGTATTTTAGTTTAAATCAGAATTTTCCATTAGTGAATATCACATTTATCTGGTTGTTTATTTATGCTTACCCTCAAGGTTTTGTCATTTAGAATTTACATAATTAATATTGGTGTAACTTATTTCTAAATGTTATGTTTTATGTATTAGACCACTGCAAATGTACAAACCACCTACTTTGAACATTACAAACCCGATGAAATTGCTACCGCTTTGCAATTATTTTAAGGTGTGAATAATTTATGCATTTAATATATTGCTGCATCTGACTCACACTGAATATAGTTTTAAGATGCATAAAACAAATCCCACAAAACCACCAACAATACCACAGAGCCGCAAGTTATTATCCTAGAAGAAATATAAGCTGACTATGGTGATCGATGCTCAGGAAAAACTATGCTCTACGAGTAGCACAACATTTTCAATAAAGGTCGAGATTCAATTAAAAACAATCTGTGGGTGGTGGGTGTGGTTGCGTACAAGCAACCTCTTCATAAATTGTGGAAAGAGTAGAGAAACTGGTTATAAATGCTGATGGTAATTATCTACTATCATTGTAACCATTCTGCATAATCATTTGATTACTTGGGGATGTCAAATGGGTTCCTAGAATAATCACAACTCTTAAAAAATCGCAAAACGTACGGACGAGGACCGCAAAGAGGACGAGATTATTGGGAAGGTGTTAACGAACGGTCATGAAATATACGGTAGCACAGAAAGACCACAGCGTCGCTTAATAAATACAGAGAGGCGCAATCAGATGTGAATCGTGAACCGTTTCATTTCATTTCAGACAGTTTTCATAATGTGAATTTCATGATATTCAGTTGAAACCAAGCCGAAATCTGTACAAATATAATCTATTTCTCACGGTTTAGGCTTTTTTGCTTTAGGCACGTATTCTTCAGACTAGAAACAGCCTTGGTAGTGTAATGTCTAAAGTGCTGGACTTTCACCCAAGCGACCCGAGGTCGATTCTCGGTGCCGGCAGATCTGGTTAAGGTTTTCTGCAGTTTTCCGTAGCTGTCACACAAATGTGGTATTTACGCTATTCCATCTGTAAGTCGGCTGCAGCCGCATTTTGGGCCTACGTAATAATAATAATCGCCCCCTCCCTCCCGCACAAGCTTATAGTTTCTGGGGTCTGGTTTCCAGGCTATGGGTTGTAGCAATTATTATTATTATTAATATCCCCTTAATATTTTTTAAAGGTCATACCAAATGTTGACTTGCAAACAATAAAATTAGTGACAAACGAAACCTAATCTATTTCATGATTTTATTTTGTGTCAATAATCCGTTCATACAGTATTGAGGTTCTTAGAATTTCAGAAGAACAAAGTGTTGTCAAGTCATTACGCTTATTTGGGTTGACGTTTTTATCGCTACGTGCAACTCTATCTTTAAGTTTGTATTCCATTGTTATAGGAGTTGAATTTAACGGATGGAATGAATCATACGACTTAGTGCACTCAGAGGATATGGAGAATTTGTCCTGGCTGGGTTGTACCGATTACTGAGAGTGTTCTTAAAAACACATTATTTAAATTATTTTAGTAATAACGACGTCCACCATCTCCTTTTAAGGATAGCTAGTAAAAGTCTGAACATTTCAAATCATTATTTAGGCCGTAGTTCAAGTTTAAAATAAACTAATAATAATAAAATCAAAGTTAATATTTAACGATATTTGGATTGTGTTGTTAGTGATATTTTGTTTGTATGATTACTAGACTGTTTTTTAGCGAATTAAGCATCTATTTGTGAGGTTAAAGTGAAATAACGAGTTGCTATAAGTGCTAGTGTAAAAGTATTCATATCACACGTAGATAATGTTATGTAAGTTACTTCAAACTGTTCTTGTCAAAACTTCATTTGTTGATAGCAAAGATTGAGATTGGTTTATAAATAAGAAATTTAATGCAAATGTATTTAGAATGGGATCTCATATTAAGCTAATTTGTATGTAGAAATTTATGCTACGAGTAAGTTTTTATGATCTGCAACTGTTGTGTATATTTTGAATTGCGTGAATGATTTATAATTTCAATATATATATTTCAAAACTAACAACCAATGGTATACTTTGACACGACAAATTATTGGTGTTCCATTCATAAAATAAATCAAAAAATAAAAAAAAGATTAGTCAAATTTAATTTAACGTAGTAAATTAATTGGACTCTTTTCCCGAATTGTAGATTTCTCAACGTTTACTATTAATTATTAGCATCAAAAACTTTGTGTGGCGCGTATTCCTAATCAGTAAGCCTTTGCGATTAACACTTACATCACTTGAACATAGCTGGAATTAATAAGACGTCCAGAGAGTGGGGCTTTTTGTTTGTATAATTAGTGAGATTTTAACTGTTACAATTGACGACCATGTGAGACTTTCGCTTATGTATTTGTTTACTGAGAATTACTCGTGGTTACAATTGACTAGCCTAATCGTGGGGTCTCTTGAGAGTATTTGTTTATTGATGATTAGCCTCTCCGAGAGAGCTTGACTGTTACAATTTGCGTCCATCGCGGAACCTTTGTGTGTTTATTGCTAAAAGTTTCTTGAGAGAAATTTAGTAGGTTACATCATCCCTAGTCATTTTTGGGGAATCTTCTATGTTGTGCAAGAGAGTCGATTGAAGATGAACCACGAAGCGGAAGGCCTTCATCTTCAAGAACCGATGAAAATGTCAACAGAATCCGGGATCTTGTGCGTTCAGATCGTCGGTTGACAGTCAGAATGATCGAGAAGAGTTGAATTTGACTCACACCACCGTTCATCGGATTTTGGCCAATGAATTAGGGATGAGAAAAATGGGTGTTTCATCACGATAATGTGCCTTGTCACACAGCAATTTCAATAAACGAGTTTTTGGCCAGTAAAAACATTCCTGTGGCTCCTCAGCCTCCTTATTCGCCTGACTTGAGTCCTTGTGGCTTTCTCCTCATCCTGAGATTGAAAAATCATCCCAAGGGAACTCATTTTAGGACACTCAAAAACATTCAAACGGCTGTAACCAACCAGCTGAAGGGTATTCCAGTATCCGAGTTTCAGCACTGCTATGAGGATTGGAAGAACCATCTCCTGTGTGGCTTCCCAAGGAAGTTATTTTGAGGGAGAAAATATTGAATTGTAATTCTATTCAAATACAGAAATTGAAAAAAATCAGTCCCATTACTTAATTTACACACCTCGTATTCTTCCATGTCATTCCGATGGAAGTTGGGAATGTAGTGATAGACATAGTGAGCATATATATACAGCGAGATCACTACAGTAATACAAATTTTAAACTTATCCATATGATGAACTACTGCAGATAGTTGCTTCATGGTGGGTAACAGTTGAGGTATACATATATAGGTAAAGATAGCAAGTTGTAATATTAATAAGCGTGGTCGTATAGAGGTAAGTGAGAATACTAAAGCAGTTAGGTAGACACTAGATAGATTACATAAAGCACAAGATGGACAAATTGCTTCGCTCGATCTGGTACATTGCAAAGTAAGGATACGCGGTTACTCAGTTGACGATAAGTGTCGATATCGATATAAAGGAACTCAAACCTTGCATTTACCAACCCCTGTCAACCTTTCTTGGTGATGTAGTAGTAGAAATGTAAGAATTGAATAACACAAGCGGTTATGGTAGAGCCAATGACGATGGTTCAATTTTGTGATGATGTAATAAATCAATAAAGTGTTTTACACATACGAGAATTTATGTGAAATTCTTAAACAAATCGTTGCTGAATCTTTTCATCAAAGCTTTGGTAAAGAAACTTTGACGTGTAATAGAGTATTTGTATTCCGAAATTTATTAAATAAAATATCCGAAAAATATCACAATAAAACTTTGGAACAATTTCCAGAATTTTTAGAAATTTGCAAATAATCAACGCGGAAAAGTGCGCACAAAACGCTCGTAGTTGTTTATAAAAATGGTTATTAGCATTGAAAAGTATTATTACAGCAAACATGCAATGATAATAAAACTAAAAATCAAGTAAGACTTAATCGCTAGATGTGCAAAATGTCTTTAGTATTTACTGTAGTGGGCAAAATGAAAACTGCCATATTGCTTTTACAGTGACAGATCCGGAATTCGTTAAATTTGTTATAGGTTAATATTAGATTGTACTATATTCTAAAATAAAGCTTAATTAACTATTTACAATTGTATATAAAATATATTTAAAATTCTTAAAACAAATGCCATGAAAATATCACGAATATTTATTAACAATATTTTTGTTATAATTTAAAGTCAACAAACTTTTTCTCTATACACCAACTATTTTTATACGACGTCATTCTTTGTTTACAATGAACGCCCAGCTGCTTTGCAAACACGTGTGCGTATGACCATAAATTTGAAGATAATTTGTGTTATATTTTATTGCATGTGTAAAACGAAGTGAAAATGCACACCAAAATATTTTGTCGAAAATCTTCAGCAAAAAGTTTTGGTTAAAAATTTCGCATAAATTCTCGTATGTGTAAAACAGTAAAACAAAAGCCTAATAATTCCATTTAATGAATAAATGATAATACTGATATTTTCGTATATCAATGAAATGGTGAGGTCATTAACTTTCTATACTACCCTTCTTCTTTACGGATATTAGGTCTTAAAAAAGTGCGTGTATGTGAGTATCCATTAGATAAGTTGTAAGAGTACTTACGATTATTAAAATTAATGGTGTATGAAGCGAGAAAGAGATATTAGAAATGTGCACGCTATTTAAATTGCACTTATTACGTATTACATTAGTTATGCTTAAGTGATAATCTTTCGAGATTATTCGCGATTCTAATTCAAAGGCGTTAAAATCTTATTATTTAAATAGATAAATAAATTCTACACAGACAATACCGTACATAATCGATTATTTTACCTTCTCCATAGATACAATAAGAGTAATGCGTTTCTTATAAAGCTGAAATGTCAAAAAGCTCCCAAAAAAAGCACCTAAAAAGTTTCATATACTAATCTATCGAACCGTTAGAGCAATTACCCAACTTTTCACTTATTAAATTTAGAAAGCTCCGGTTGAAACTTTCTGAAGTTTTTACATGAAAGACAGATAATGGCTTTTTAATTTACGATGTCGTCGATATTAATGCAAGTTGCATTATCGACTATTTTACACCTATATAAAGCAATTTTTTGTCGAACAAACTTTTATATAGAACTTAAAATAATTGGCATTCATTTCTTTTCAGTTGCAAGCTTTTACGAACGTTAATAGATTTTACTTTTTAATTTCGGAATTAAGTTCAATGTTATCTATAACGTTGATCTAAATTTTTTAATGAATAAATTTGCCCTCGTAAAAATAAAAATCGACATCTTTCTGAATGCATGAAAATAGCAAAACCGGTAAAATTATACCGATAACATCTAAGTGTAGTAGAACGGACCGGAAAACACATTAGCTAAGATATAACTTAAAATCGTAAATAGAAGCGATAACATCTACCGGTAAAATGGGTCAAATAAATTACAAACTAGAAAAGCGTTTATACTACTAGTCTCAAACCGACGTGTAAATCTTCAAGAAACTAACGGAAGGAATAAGTTTAGAAATTTTAGTTACGGTAGCGGGTAGTATACGATAAAACGGTTTGATGTTTAGTGGTTTATTTGATTTAAGGCTGATTTTGTTCCTTTTTTGAAACTATTTTGCTCGCTTTGGTTGTTTCAATTTATAACCGTTAAATTTATTTGGGAACATTGATTCAATTTTCAACAAACAAGAAGGAAAATTCAAGTAGATTTATTTTTGTAGGCTTTGCTAATGTATGTTGGATATAGAGAACGTAAAAGTTTTGTAGAAAAATATTATATGGCAACGTACGGTTTCAGATTTTATTGGAGGTATTATTTTATTTTTTAGAATACCCTTATAACACTGAACATAAAACAAACACTTGAACAATAATTAAGATCTGATTAAAAGGACCTACAGATAGAAGATCACATCACGAATCGAAGTTCGAACTGACACCGCCAGTCCGGAATAGCTCTGCTCAGTAAACCCATTATACTGTAACGAATATATGCCAGCATCGAACATTCTAGATTCTGGCGGCAAGATGTATGATTCACCAACACCTGCATGTATGATTCATCGGCGTGAGTCATTGACGGCTTCACAAAACAATACACCAACTAGTCTCATCCAGTACGTTTTAGAACATTTATATGGGGATATAAATTGACCTTCGCGTATAGAAGGGAAGGCAGTTAGTATTCAACCGGTAAATTGAAATGTGGTTTGTGTAATTAGTTAGTAATTAAATGTATTAGTGAATAAATAAATGTTTAATAATTGTTGTAATAATACATAAATCGTTCTTAAATAATCCACTTTAACTTTGTAAATATCTAGCATTAAGTTCTTTAAACAGTTTATGATTATATAGTGTTTTAATTAGTGTATGTAAATAATATTTCTCTTGTGAATAGATGATTAAACAGCATTGTTGTTATTATTTTAAAAAGAACGTTACAATACTCTATTTTAAAGTTTTGTTTATTTTCATTCCCTTCCTTCAGAATAATGAAATAACTTAAGGTAGTATTAGTAACAGAAGGATTGCCTACAAGTATACAATGTAATTTAAACAAATTGTACATGCAGATTCGACATAGACATCAAAGTCTAGCGTTTATTAATGCGGTGGGGGGGGGGGTCATTTCATAAATAATGCCGAATGTGTACATTTTATTTTAGGTAGTATCTCTTTACAACCCTTCTATGTAGTCTGTGTAGTCATCCCAATGTTTCGGAAGTTTGACTATTGCATTGAGGATGCCATTTTTGCTTAGTCATTGGATGGCTAGGTAACCGCTGCAGGAAGGAAACCTGCCTTAAGAGAGGAAACATGGGTGTCCACGCATGGGCTTTTTCAACATAAGAAATAAGTAGACATAAAGATATTTGAACTGTATGGCGCTTGAGGTAATACTTCCCACTCGTACTTATACCACTTATACTCAGCAAATCATCTCGAGCAAGTTACAGTAGGTGGCCATTTTAATAGTTACACTAAGCATCAAATTAAAATTCGTTTATTCGCAGCATTGTGTTTGTAAAACAGAGTTTATGGTATGTGTATGTTAATATCTATGATTTTATAACATACATACAGTATTTGGTAACCCAACACTAAAACAGGATTTAAATGACACTGTTAATTGATGGTAAATAGCGTTTAGCGGAACAACTTAGAATTTTTTTACTTACTGTTCGATAATCTCTTCTCTACAAATATTCTTCGTCACAAAATGAATTTTAGGATAAATGATTCAAATAATTCTAAGTAAAAAAGCGCTAAACGCTAATTGCCATCAATTGACAATGCCATTTAAATCCTGTTAGTGTTTTGATACTTGGCTCAATTGGATTACCTAATACTATATGTATGTTATAAAAGCATAGATATTAACATACATAAATCACTAATACTGTTTTACAGTCACAATACTGCGAATAAATGAAGTTTAATTTGATACATTCAAAAAATGCTTAGTGCACCTACTGTAGGTCGGTTTTTGTGAATTTTTTCGCACAACTTCTGCATGAAGTTACGATAGTACTTTTCTGACGCAGTTGTTCCCCATGGAACTCTATGACGAGTCCTCGGTGGTGATAAGCAAAGATCATCATTTGCTTGACCAATGCTAGAGAATGGACTTCTCTACTAGTTTAACTGCGATCTCAATTTCGGTTCAAAGTGCCCAACCCACGTTTCGTCAATAGCAATAGCAACAATTTTTCATAGGTATGATCTTCCACCGTCACAAAAAGAGAGGCGCCTGCAGACTCTATTTCTATCCCCGGCCATGTCAACATCTTTGTATGTTGGACTCTCTTGTCAACAATGCTGCCAGACAGGTCGAAGTTACTGACGAAAAAAACACCGGTGATCGTTATTGAACAAAAATATGCATTAACATAAATTAATTATGGTTTTTGGTATTTTTCGACGTTTAAAATGTATTTCTTTTGAGTTTTACGTAAAATACATCGTAATGTTTCTATTAAGCCATTAATAAAAAACTAAAATCTATCAGCAAAACACGAAGTGTTTCTGCTCTCAAAAGAGTACATACAGCTTGTATGTTAAGATTTTCGACTGACGGGTTGGATGTAATTAGATACCAAAGCTTTAATTTACGTTTTGTGAATATCTCAACCTTTCGAAATTTAATATCCTAATTTTTGATAGAACTTCTCCGTAAAAAAACGAAATTGAAAAGTCTGAAGTTTAAAATCCTGATATCTTCAAGCTGTAAAATATTACAGTTAAGTTCTAAAAAATTTCCAAACAAGTAAAGTTTGAAATTGCGTATTTCGAGGTTACCTATAATATAACGCAAGTGAAACTTAAAACTCTACAAATTTGCAACTCGGAGAATATGAACTATGCAATGCTTTAATATATCAGAAATCGGGCAACCAAGCTACTAAAACATGCAACTTTGAAAGTTTCGAATATTTTGAGTATTATATCTATCTTTTAAGATTTCAATTTTAAATCAGGATTATAAATCTGCTGTAGTTGGACAACACTTTATTATTGGCATATTATCACTATTGATTACGATTTGTCTTTTTAGGTCTTTTATCTATTTCGAAATGTTTGAAAGGCCAGTCTGTAATTTCGGTGGCGTCTCATGGAATAATTTCGCTTTATTCATCTTTTTGTAAGTAATTTAGGTAAGTATTATGTTTATTGCGTATAGTTAATAAATTTCCCCTCTCTGTTAACGCTCTTAATAAAGACTTTTTAGGTTGATTAATTAATTGATTAACGGTTTTTGTAGTCTATATCAACACAGCTTATGACGTCACTCGAAAGTGTACATATGTAGATCTCCCTAATTTTACTGCCATGGTAAACTTGCTAAATTTTGATAGATTTAAAAAAAAGATATGGAATAAGTCTTTTCTGTTTCCGGCTTCTTGTTCGTTGTTCTAAAATAATAAAAAATAGCATCATATTAACCTTATTGTTCTACATCATTATGAAACCAATAGTACGTGTGGAAAACCCTTTTCGATATTTCCTGTTTTGAAAGTTAATCGCATTGCTTGCGGCTTCAAAGGGTTTTGTACAGTTTTCCTGTTTACGACTGTTTTGTAGGTGTTTTGTTTTTTTTATATTTTGAATCTAGTCGGATCTCGTTGACTCTCGCCAGACTACAAGAATTTTAGAAAGCCCTTTAAGATCTTGAGTAAGTGATAGATTTTTAGTTACTTTCATCAGTATATTTTCAAAGATTTTATAGTGATCTAATTTATCTTTCAGAGCTTTTTTTGGTTTCTGTTGGCCATTTTTTTCCTGATTATAATTATCTCCTAATCATACTATTCAGCATTTCCACTGGAGTATTCACAACTTTTAGGCCAACCCCTACTTCACATTACGAGTGTGTCTTTCGTACATGTTGCTGGTGTGAAGCCGGATACACCTTGCAGCTAGTTGTCGAAAAAGAACAAGATCTAGGCGATATACGAACTCTGATATACTTGATAGAAACGAGGTGGGTGGGCACATATATGTTAAATTACTTATTTTGTTAAATCATTCATATTTATCTATTTTAAAGATAAATAATAGCGATCAGAATCTAGTCAGTATTATTTAAGTATGTCCGTGCATGAATTAGTTTTTAATGTGTGTTGTATGTGGAGGATAATATTTGGGAACCTTTACTACAGTTTTGTTTTATTTATCTATAACTGTTCGTTTATTCCACAGGTATTTGTTGTGATTGTGTTGTCGAGGGCGCATCTACGTATAGCCGCATGATGGTTGAATTGGGTCAGTGGCACCTTATACTATTCTTTTAGGAGATACCGAAACCACAACTTCGATTTCTCTTATAGTTTACAAACCCCACGACCATCTGGGCTCTCACTTCCACCTTTTCACACCTTACTCAAGTAATCCCGAAAATACTCGAAAAAACCTGGATTATTTTTTTTGTTTCAATAAAGGCGTTATCTGAGGTATAAACAATGGCTCTTCAATGCTCCCCCTTCTCCAGGCCATAAAGGTCCATTGAGAATTAGCAAGGTAGACTGCTATTACTTAGAGCCAAACGTTATTTCAGTAAAATTATTCACGTGTACTCAACTCATTTTCACAGGCTGTACCAATCTGGAAACTACATATTTATTTTTAAAATGTCTCGATCCTAGGATTGAATCAAGATCAAGCTCAATACTCGCTGAGATACCAGGCTAATCTTTTAAACGATGAAAAATATCTGTTATCTGTTAAGACATTGGCTACTGCCATTTCCGCGTGATTCAAGATAACAACAAATTCATTGGTAAATTAATGGTAATCAGACAGCTATTTTAGCAAATAGCTAATTCTTGCTATTACGTGATATACATTATGTTAAGATCTTCATTAAAATCATTTTTTTTGTCTTCTTTGTTTACCTGAAAAAATACGCTGGATTTTCCAATTTTCCAAGTTCTTTGAATAGTACCAAGTCCATAACCAGCAACATGAAAATGGGGGTAGCGAGGACTATTTAAAAGGAGTAGTTATGTTATACCATGTGAAAATAATTACTCGATCGTTTATGTAATATACTTCTATATTTGGCGAACCAGTATAAAAATGCCAAAATTATCGCCTCTTCCTAATACAACTAAATAGCGCCTTATGAAGCGTTCATAAAAAAAAAAACGAACAATGAGATTTTAACATATTCTCCGTATAGGAACGATTAAGGATAAAAGTAAAGCCATGACATGTAAACAACTAAAAACAAAACCATATAGTCAAAAGTCTTTCCCATGAATATCGTGATCAAAATACCAAATGCGTCATTTGCAGGGCAACATTTGAAGAAGACTGAATCTAATGCTATAAATGTAAAGGTGGTGCTCACGAAGCCTGAGTTAACATTGATCTATCAAACAATTATTACTATTGTGCCATTTGCAAGGATAAAAACGCTTAATAAGTACGTCCGGGGGTACCCGCTATCTTTTCCATTATCAAAAATCAAGGGATACCATTATCGTATTATTACTACTTAAATGACTAAGAGATGTTTCTATTTTTTGTACTAAAATGCTTAAAGAAGTTCCAAAGTAAATTTTAAGTATGAAAATAAACGTTGGGATTTGTTATTTTTGTGCATTTTTGGTATTTCATTTAAATGTCCGTGGCTACCCGAACTTTCCCTGCCGAAGGGAAAACCGAATACATAACACTATGTTGACACTTTTTTAGATTCGAGTTTTCATCAAATTGTTTTATGAAATTTTAATAAAACCCTAAGATTCTATGTTTCGGAAACTATAAATAAGTGAACATAAACTTATAGAAAAAATACTGTTATGATCCCCATGAATCTAAATATTCTATTCTATTCTGCCATTCCCAGGTAGTACTAAAGTAAGTTGTATACCTTCGATATTCCAACAGCCGCTAAACCTATACGTACACGAAGTCAAATAAGATTCTTGATATGTCTCCTCTCTCCATCTAATAAATAATCTTCAAAAAAGTGTGAAACAATTACATAGTCATGAAAAATCCCACACCACATGTTCACTTTAAACAGCCCTTGAAAATATTACTGATCTCAATGGGATTTTCTTAGTAGTAGGAGTGGCGCGAGTTGTGTCTATTCATGATACCATTATTCGTAGATGTCGCTTCATCA